>CM039086.1:9464340-10143964 GCA_022113865.1 Chimonanthus praecox | reverse complement strand
CCTAGGGCCCCTGAAATCTCAGGGCCGGCCCTGGTTTTGACCAGACCCGTATGATGCGACTCGAGAAATCATGTGGGTCGAGTCGAGAATTTCAGGTCAGTGGGTTGGGTCGAGAAGATAAAAATCCACATGAAATTCAGGTCGGGTTAAGTATTTTACAAGTTGACTCGACCCAATTCGGTTAAAATTAGGCTAAAATGGTTTATAATGTGGGTCGGATTAGAATTCGGGTTGATTCGGGTCGGGTCAGGTTGTGAAGATCGGGTTGAGAATTCAGATCGGATTTCATATATATCAATTCGGATCGGGTTGGATTTTAAGGAACCCGACCTGGCCGACCTGTGTTGCAGCTCTAATAAATTGAATAAATTTATTTATTTAAATACATTATTTTAATAATAATACAAAATTTAAACTATTTGCTACATAGTCAATCTAAAAGTATTTTTTATTTACTGGGATTAATGTATAAAAATACACAACTTATTATCTCGCTTTCGTGACATTAATAGCATTTTTTCTTTCGTCTAAAACACAAGTAAAGGACATTTTAAAGTTTTCTTTTAATACATTCAAGTTAACCTTTATAATTTTATTTTATTATTTTATAATTTACGAAATATAAAATCAATGTCTATTTACCATAATTTTATTAAATCATTCAAATATATATGCCATTATTTAAAAATCTTCTACCATTCAATAAAAGATTATGAAATTAGGAATTTGTAAGATAAAGACATTTATTTAAGAAAAAATTAAGTCAGAGACTCTCAATAAGTCAATATTATATATCAAATAAATTCGGGAGAGTTGGCCTAGTGGTTGAAAATTGAAACACAAGATTTTATGATAGAGTTTAGTGATAATTCCGATGAAGGATTATTCTGGATATGTACAAAGTAAAATTTCAAGTTTAAAATTTGAAATCGACGGTCTATGTGTAGGGAGACATGAACACGTTCTAAATGAATAATTGGATGAGACATGTGGCATTTTTCATCATAAAAAAATCATATATCAGATATTATTAAATTTTATAATTTAAATATTGTCTTTAGCTGGAATTTCTAATTTAGCTGTAGATCATTTTACGTCATATAAGTAAAAAAAATCCTAACAAAAAAAAGTAAATCAAAAGAAAAAAGAAATAAAATATTAAAGGGACAATACGTGTAGCACGTGCCACACTAAGCCTGCGCCGCTCCATTCCCTTCCCTCGCTCGCGCTCTCCTCCCCAGCAGTCCCCATTTCGTATATAAACATAAACACAAACGCACGTTTTCCTCTCCGTTGTTAGTTCGCTCTCTCCCTCTGCAAAATCTACCAAAGGAAAGGGGAGGAACGAAAGCAAGGATAAGAAGAAGCTGCGTTATTTATCTCTTCGCCCGCCCTTCTTCTTTCTCGTGCTCTTTTTACCATGGAGCCCGCAGCGGAATCGCAGTCCGGTGCAATAGCACCGGAATCGGAAGAACCGCCCAAGAGTGAGACGGAGGAAGATGCCATGCTCTCAAGAGCCCAGAAGATAATAGACAAGATCATGGATACTTTCGAAAACCCTAACCCCAATCTCTTTCACGGCCTTGCGTCCATGCTCGAGACTCAGGAATCCAGGTCCGTTTTCTTTTTTCCCTTTATTGGAATTCTTCGCCTTTACAATGGCTTGGATTTTGGATTTGGGAACTGTTATTGTTATTGTCATTATCCTTTTTAAAAACAGACTGGCGATGCGTAGTCAGGGTCGATTGTTTAGGGCTTGAGAAACGCAAACCCTAGTGAGGATTCGATTGGGATTTCAGGATTTTGATGCCTTTGGTTTATTGCTTGGTTTGTGTTTGTGGGGTATTGTGGTGGCGTGCGTTTGGCACTGTTTAAGAAATGACACAACTCATCCTTTCACTCGTTTAAGTATATTTATATTTGGTATCTCACAAGTAAATAGTGGCAACTCATTTACACTTCTAATGGTTTTCGTATATTTCAGTTCTACCGTTATTCCAATTAGTCTCCATCATAGATGTATGTGCTTTATTTTCTTCTGTTTCTGAATCTGTTTAAGGGTATATAATTTATATATTCAATTTTTTTGTAATTGAAGCACTTAGTGCATTTGATCCTTGCTATCCTCTCTCATCCGCTTCTATCCTGTAACTGTGGTCAGTTCTGAACTCTGGCCATTGGATTAGTGAACGTCATTATTGGTGGAGTATAGGATGGAAATGGTATTGGTGGAGTCAGGTGCAGAAATGTTGTATATGGATTGAATATTTAGATAGAGGACACGGGAAGGTGACATGGACTCCGTGGGAAGAATCATATGGTTTTGTCTGTCTGGTTATCGTGTCTTTGTTTTTTTTGGTGGGGGGGGGGGGGGGGTGTTGGGTGGGTGGGTTGGGGGGGTGTTGAGTGGGGGTTGCATTGCACTATCCCCAAGAACGTTCTGGATTTCCTTGCTTTTGTTAGATAAAATGCCATGGATGTATATTAGAGTCTTTTTTTTAAGATGTCTTCTTAGTTAAACTTTATGTTTTATACCAAAAGATGTCTTCTTATTGCGATGTTGTTGATTGGCGTATATAGAAGGATTACCAAAAGTTTTGTGGAGGTCATCCTTTGCGGGTAATAAGATTAGGATTAATGCTCCTCAATGGGGGTTCTGTTCTTAAACTATATTTAGGGAAAGGAAAAGGAGACCGAGACGTTACGCAAAGCCTGAACTCTGAGTCAAGGTGATGCGGAGCAATACATAGCAGTTGCTTATTTGTTTTTTTAGTTTAGTAATTTCTATTTTTATGTAATTGCTTTATTTGATTGAGGGTAATTTAGTAATAGTTTCCGTCTATTTTATTTTTAGTAATGCAAAGTTTATAAAGCCTTGTAGCCTTTTATGGCATTCCAACGATTGACGAATGAATAAGATTTTGAGATTTTCCCAAATACCTTTTATGGTGCGACGGTGATTGTTGCTGGAATCCAACGCTTGGTGGAATCCAAGAGGGCGTGAAGCCAGATATTCTTCTCTCCTATCTTCTTTTTTCTTCCTTTTTCTCCCAATACCAGCCGAACCCCTAAAACCCCCTTCTGCTGCTTCCGTGACTTTCCTTGATCCCATATACCGCAGCCGTGACCTGTCTTAGACCCAAACCCCTTCGCCGCAATCTTCTAGGATCCTCTTTCCCTTCGTTGCTTCCTTCCTTAGGCCCCATAGTTGCTTTCGCTGCCATCCCGAGCCTTCCCACCTTTCCGCCATCGCATCCTTTGTGTATCCACAGCCCCTTTATGTTTGTTGTCCATCATGCCTTCCTTCTTCCTTTGTTTTCTTATTTAAACCATGAGTTTATTTAAGAATACAGGCTATGTTAATTAAAAATCACGTGTGACCCATTTCAGTCAAGATCATTCCACCCTTTTACTTAATTTTTCAGATTTTGGGAATGTTTTTGCATGATTATTTGTAATAAATATTATATTAATTAATTGCATATATTAATTGATATTTAATTTCAGCCCATTTTAGCTTTAGGGTGCATTATTTTCATCCCTTTTAATCTTTAGGGGTTATATTTAGGCATTTAGAGTTACCCTATCCCTTCTCTTGCGTCACAAGGTGGTGGTTGTGGGTTCCATTTATCTGATGACTTGTGATTCCCTTGTTCTTCATATTTTGTTCTTCTTCATAGAAAAGTGAAAAAGGTATACTTACAATGAACCTGGACTACGTAGTTCCTGATTAGAGTCAATAAGCTGTATCATAATCACCATCTTAATTCCATCAAGGCATATTCCATCTTGCTTGGCTTCTATTTAGGGTTATGTTATATGTGTAATTATCAAAATCTTACAATTTTATTATTTGACTGTTTTAAGAGAGATGATTCAATATTTATTCGAAAATCCAATTTTTAAGAATTTTGCATTTTTTTTTTTGAAATGGTAATCATATTAAAAGATAAAGGCACCAGAGGTGCAAATACAAAGAGCACAAACAAATAAAGAGAAAACAAGACAGACAATATGGCAGAAAAAAATCTTGCAATTGTTGATTTATTCTCTATGATCCAATCCAAATTTCAGAACATTTGTCTTGAAAGTTATAAGCTATACATGATCAGTAATTACAATTCCAGATACATGAATTTCTATTTTGTAATCTGGAACATTATGCATGTGTATGATAATCACATATTATACTATTGTCATTCATATTGATGGTTTGAATACAAAATGCATGATTGTGAAAATCATATCTTTTTAAATCTTTTACGAGCATTTTAAACATTTTCCCTTTTTGAGAGAATCATAACAGCCTCACGATTTACGATGCATTTTATGATTCAATATGATTTGAAGCTAACAACTATTTAGAATACAATTTTGATGTTCACTTGTGACTATTGAATGCTGGCCTCAAGTTTTATGTGGTACTTGGTCGTACCGGAAAAAGCTCGACTTTGATCCCAACCTTGGCTGATGTGCCCTGAACACATTATATTATTCATTTTTTAAAATTCGCTTATAAAAAAGTAAGAATCGTAGAATTAACTATATTTATTGATTCTATACATGAATTATTATTTTTCTCTATCTAGATTTATGTCAGGTTTGGTTGGAACATGAGAGTGACTAGATCTGAAATTCAGGCAGACTTTTGAGCCAAACCTTACCTTATCAAGTCTCTTCCTATTAACTTTCAGGTTGGATCAAGGTCGATTGGGCTTTGATCTGACCTGAGTTGTGCCCTTATCTATCTCCATTATTTTATGTGCTTACTATCATTTCATATTCAATTTTTTGTTTGTTTTTCTATTGGAGACACTTAGATTTCATGTGTCTTCATTTCAAATTATATCCTTTTCTACTATTTTACTCTGTGAAGGAGTACATTAGACATTGGTGAATTCATTTTCTTCTGGTGCAGCCTTGGTTCTATTTATATTGTTGACTTATCATAACATATTAATTTAGATTTTTTTTTGAAAAGTTAACAGTTTTTAGTAATTAAGAAGTTAAAAATTAGAACACTATATTTATGTAGTAACTTGCATGAAGGGAACCAGAGGTGCACAAAGGGAAAGAATCCAAGGAAATTTGGCCCAGAGGCCTTTGAAATTGTTAGTGTTTGTTTTCATGATATGTGTGTATTTGAAATGCCAACTCTATTTTGTCTTCATGATAGTTATAAAGGTTCTGAGTTTGTTGCTTTGCCTGTTATATCTTCAGGTACATGCTTGAGTTGACTCAATCATCATTAAACAATGGCAGAGCTTCTCATACTATTGGGAAGCTGGGAAGCTTAGTCCGGGTAATTATTATAGCTGCAGCTTTTCAGTCAATTTCTTAGTTGTGTTGTTAACCTTTATTTTCATATTTCTAGTGACAATTGAGCCCTTGATTTGATGGACAATGATAAGATGTTGAATGGGACTTTTGGCAACGTTCTCATTCCTTAAAGTTGCTTTCTTTTCTTTCAGGAGAACGATGAATTCTATGAGTATATAACATCTAAATTCCTGTCAGATACTAGATACTCTGTTAGTGTTCATTTGGCTGCTGCAAGGTTGCTTCTCAGCACTTCACCAACTTGGATGGTAGGCCCAGTATTTTGTCTTATTTGTTGTTATCTTGGGGTCTGATTACTAGGTTTTGAGCAAGTACTGAATGTGTGTCCTGTCCCTACATAAAATCCATGTAGTATCCAATCGTTTTTGAAGATGATGTGCTAGAGAGCATCAAACGTTGGGTGATGGATGACACTATAAGAGTTTCCATTGATGAATGTAATGGGAAGTCAAAGTCAAGGAGGAATAAGCCCATGGATTCTGAAATGATGCGGACTTATGCAACTGGAATTCTTGCTGCATCTCTGGCTGGGTGGGCACCCTAAGCAGATATATTAACTTTTCTAATGGTGTTAAAAATTCCTAAAGAATTATACTATAGCAATTGTTCATAATGTTGGTTCATTTTGTTACAATGATTTCAGAAGTACTCAAGTGGTGGAAGATGTGTTAACATCGGGTTTGTCAGCGAAGCTTATGCGCTATCTTCGGTCTCGGGTCCTTGGGGAGATCAGTACAAGTCAGAAAGATGTTAGCCATCCAACAGAGAATAAGTACACCTCTGGTCCTGCATGTGGAAGAGGCAGAGAAGAAGCTAGAAGCAGGGTACGGCAGGCTCTGGATGTCACTCATTTAGATGGCACACGGATGGGTGATGTGGGGTTACTAGATGATCCAGATGCTGAGAGGGATCACGATAGAGGTAATGTTTTGAGGCAAGTACGTGGAGAGGAATGTTGGGTAGATGGCAGGGATTCTATAAATTCTCGGGAGTTTAAAGAGACTTCAGCAGAAGCTGTTGACATGTATGAGGCAGATGAGGAGGATGTTGCGCAGATGGGTGAGGACAGATGGCACAGTAGAGATTTGCGTGATGGGAAGGCAAAACATGGTGACAGGTTCAGCACCAGCAGGCCTGCGAGGGATGAAGATGCTGACAATAATTCAAGAGATGACTCATCAAGGCGCAGAGCCAGTCGAGGATGGACAAGGATAAGAGCGAGGGGAAGGGCCAGTGAAGGGGTCATAGAGAATGAAAGGGCATTGACCTCTCCAGGAACTGGACAACGTTTAGGACAGGGGCAGAATGTTCGAGATAGACATTCATCAAAGAATTCAGATACTAAAAGGGTAACAGATGGCAAAAGTAATCCAAGCAGAGCTGATGATGATTCTTTTGTTATAGAAAGAGATCGTAATGATGACTTCTTCAAAGAATGCAAAATTGGAACTAAGGATATTTCAGACCTAGTGATGAAAGCAGCACGAGCTGCGGAAGCTGAAGCCAGAGCAGCTAATGCACCGGTTGAAGCAATCAAGGCAGCAGGTGATGCGGCTGCTGAGCTTGTTAAGACTTCTGCTATAGAGGTAAGCATCAGGATTTCATATTTATTTGTTTTGCTTTTGTTTTTTTTTTTGGTTATAAAGGTTATGTTGCATTTCAAAGTTTCGACTTTGTTCTATGATTTCATTTTAGGCATTAAATAGTACAAATGATGAAGAAGCTGCAGTTTTGGCTGCCTCTAAAGCCACTTCAACTGTTATCGATGCTGCTATCACTACTGAGATTGCAAGGTAGTTGGAGGTTTTATTTTTTGTGGATACTATTTTGTGTTTGTCATTACGGTCAACCATTTTTCCATCTATTAGTGTCAGCTCCTAGAGTTCTATGTTTCCATTCTACTCATCAAAGACCATGTCGGCACTCTATATTCTTTCTTGTCTGGTTACTCTTCATTAAAATATTTCATTTACTTTTTGCCACATGTAGCCTCAAAATTGTTTGTGTTAGGGTGGTGGTCTATGGACATGTTCAAATGATTGTAAACGACCTTAAGTCATTTTTTTCATCTATTGGGCTGTGTTTAATCTTCTGGGTTGTTACAGTTTCCAGTTTTGTCTTTAGGTATTATGCTACTCATCCATCTTAATGAACACATCTTTCTTACCTATATTTACTTGTCTTTTTTCCGTTAAGCAATATTTCACTCCATATAATATTTCTGATCTAATTGACATTTTATAGAACAACCCTTTGAGTTGAGCTGACCCTCTCTTGTCACAAATAACCCTACTAGCTTGTGTCTTGCCTACAACAAAATATTCGCACTGCACTTCTTACATTTATGTATTTTTTTTCCTGCCAATTGTCAAACTAGCTAGTTGTGCGAGGTTGCTTTCTATTTCCTCGAGGAAAGAAATTCCGTGGGAAAAATCATGTTTGCGTTTAATCCATGTTATTCGACAGGTGCAGGGAAAATATAGCCTTGTGTTGGGCCATGTAAACTTGGCATTCTTCAAAGTCTTTGTTTTCATAGAAGATGAATGAAGCATTGTCTCGGCGAGCGAGGATAACCTTGCTCTTTTCCTCATTAAAATTTTCCTAACCCCCTGACCCCTGTGGGAAATGAATTCCTTGGAAGAAGAGGTAAAGGTCTTATCTTTGTGTTCTTAGCTAAGAGTCTTTATTCCATGGAAGAACAAAGAAGGGTCTCACATTCCATCTGTTGGAGATTGACAAACTGCCCCTAAAGTTTTCTTCAGCGATTGCACTTTATTGTTTGGTCAACTCCGCTCACCAATTAGTACTATATCACTCACAAACAACACATACCGTGGGATCTCATCTTGGATTGTTGATGTTAAACTTGTTGGTTATGGGGCTAGCAATCCTGCGTGTTTTGGGGGGGGGGGGGGAGAGGATCCCCATCAGTTTTACCTTTAGGCCCGTAGGGACTGACCGCAACAACCTCACAAAAAGGGTCACTTGTGCCGCCATAGGGAGTTGGTGAAAAAGTCCTACATTGCATAGGAGGTGCAAGGCTTGGGTGCTTCTATGAGGGGTCGCCTCCCTTATCTAGTGTGACGCGTTTTAAAGCCGTGAGCCCTGTGTGCCCAATAGACCCTGCGGGGGTGAGGGGACCCATTGACATGGGTTAGCAAACCGGACAATATCACACGTGTGGGGCGGGGGCACGATCCTAACAATTAAGGAAAATCTGAATCTGCAACCAGTGTAAAATTGACCAGACCTAAAGATTTTTTCTCCTAGACTGACACTGAAAAATCCCTATATAATGCAAACGGTAAAGCTTTGAATGCTATCAATTGTGCTGTTTCACCAGACGAGTTTAAGAGAATTATGACGTGTGAAACAACTAAAGAAGCCTGGGACATTCTCGAGAGAACCCAGGAAGGAACTAATTTGGTCAAAGATCAAAACTCTAAATATTGAGCTCGGAATTTGAAAATATCCGAATGCAAGAAAATGAACCATTTACGGAGTTTTATTCCAAATTGAATGATATTGTTAATGCTATGTGGGCTTTCGGAGAAGATACCAGACAAAGTCATATGCACTAAAATTTTAAGATCCTTGCCCGATAGGTTTAGTCCCAAGGTTGTAGACTTGTAGCAATTGAAGAATTTAGGGATGTGACCAAAATGGTAGTAGATGACCTTGTGGGATCATTACAAACATTTGAACTCCACTTTGGTAAACCTAAAAATAAATATGTATCCCTAAATTCATCTATGAAAGTTGAAACCAAAGAAGCTGAAAAATCAAGAGAAGAACTTCAAAAATAACAAATGGTATCAAAGCGGGTCCTGAGGTTTGGGAACTCAGTGTGGTTGCTGAGGGGGGGATTGTTGGTTACGGGGCCAGCAATCCAGCACTGGGGTGGGGTTGGGGGGGGGGGGTGCCACGATCATAACAAAATTATCCATGACTAAGATGAATAAAGGCTCAAACCAAACCATGATGTAGTCCAGCTACAAGTAGGAATTCTTCCATCCCCCATTTTTGCACTTGTTGTTACCTTTCTATAGATATTTTTGTATGATCTCCCTAAACTCCACATCCATTAGGGGTACCTTTCCGTTTTAATGTCTGACAAATAATTTTCTTAGCACCCTATTGTAGACCTTCTCTAAGTCTATAAAATTCATTTATGATTCCTCCTCTCTAAACTTTTCCATTCAATGTTTTAAAATAAAACAGGTTTTGATATGGACCTATGGGAATATATCCATAATGGGTCCGAAACACTTCCTTCTTTTCTTAGGCATTGTTCTATTACTCTCTTCCAAAGTTCCATATTATGGATGACAAGTTTTATGTCTCGATACTTGGCACAATTCTTGGTGGATATTCTTATGAAGGTCAGTAGTGCTCTTTGTCTATTCATTAAGGCATTCTTTTGAGAAGTAAGATTTTGTTAAAGAATATGATCAACCACCCATTCCAGTTTCACATGGTAGTACTCATATATGGATAATATTTGGTCTTGATGTGGTTGTTGTAATTGCATTGTCTGTTTTTGTATCTCTTACCTGTTGAGAAATTTGTTTCTTATAAACAGTTGTATGTGATGAATATAATATGATGACAGGAGCTCCAGCAGCATCGATGTGGATACGGAGCGTTCGAAGGCATTGGAACCTGAAACAGATGAGGAGTTGGAAGAATTCTTCATCTTGGATGATGAAGCTCTTGCACGATTGAGAGAGAAGTATTGCATTCAATGTCTTGAGATCCTAGGGGAATATGTTGAAGTTCTTGGTCCTGTTCTGCATGAGAAAGGCGTGGATGTCTGTCTCGCATTATTGCAACGCAGCTCAAAGTCTAAAGGGTCATCAGAATTCTTCAATCTTCTACCGGAAGTGTTGAAATTGATCTGTTCTTTAGCTGCTCATCGTAAATTTGCTGCAGTATTTGTGGATCGAGGTGGCATGCAAAAATTTCTTGCTGTACAAAGAGACTCACAGACCTATTTCGGACTTTCTTCATGCTTATTTACCATTGGATCTCTTCAGGTAAGTGCAAGCAATAGTATGTTTAGGTGATACTCATCATTATGAACCTTAGTTGTCAATTCCGCTCCAGCTTATGAGCCTTAGTTGTCAATTCCGCTCCGTTTCAAATGGAACGGATGGATTGTTCCGGATCCGACTGAAAAATGGAATGGAACAGGTTTAATTCTGATACCAGGCTCCATTCTGGCCGTTCTTGTATGTTCCAGCTGGGATGGGCTTGATACGGGTGAGAAGGGTTGGAATGACATTTTCGGCCCTCCCTGCTCTACACATTTCACAATTTTTTTTTAATTTTTTAGATACAAATATAAAATCCAACCGTTCAAATGAAAAAGAAACTTTATGAACTACAATTGGACAAATTTTGAGTCTAAATTTTAATTTATAGGCACTTGATTTTAGTGATCAAAGTCAACATCCTTAATTCAAGGACAACCGTCGACTTTGACTACTAAGATCTAGCGACTAGGAATTGAGGGGTTGAAATTTGGTCCGATTGTAGTTCATGAAGTATATTTTCATTTCATATGATTTATTTCTAATATATGTGATGAAAATTGGAGAAAAATGAAATGGACCCGCTATGCCTATGTTTTTTGAGTTTTGACCTTTGATTTTGAATAAAATGAGAATTCACGTTTATTTTTTCGTTTTTTCTTGGATTTTTTTTTTTTTTTGTCTAATTCAATTTGTATTAATTCTTATTAGAGTGAAATTTAAACATTCTTGAATTAGTATTTGATAATTATACTATTACGAATAGAAATTAGGAACATGAGTAGTTCTTCAATGATAATTGATGTTTTTAGTTATGTATATTAGTGTAAAATAATGGAAATTATTAATTTCAATATAGTTATATGTTTATATTATTGTCTTCATATTTTATTATCACCATCGTTATTAGCCGGTATCCCATGAAACATATTTTCAAAGCAACCAACCAACGATATCCACCAACATGAGTCGATCAACCCTTCCCCATTTTTCCACATGAGTGAAGACTGAAAGACAACCCTCCCCTTTCGAAATCCATGGGAATAGGTTAGAAAGATGTCTTAAAAAACAATGTTCAAAAGCTGTGTGATAGCATCCAACACAATACTGTCTGCCTTATGTGGCTATGTAATGGGTCGCAACTTTTCTAATTTATTAGGCTTTGGAATCCATGATCGATACATTGGAGGGAACTAAAAAGAGGAGCTTAAGTTGTTTCTCCTCACTCCACCTCGTGCCACTACCGACGCTGTACACCCTCGAGATCTCAGAAAAGCGCCTCACTCCGTCTATCATGTTGCAGCATATGATGACGTTTTGAGGCCAATGAGAGGACTCATCCAGAAAAAAGTGCAACTGGGTCCCATAACACAGAGGAATTTATCTATCTGGGGTTGACTTTATGAGTTCTTCTCCAACTGACCCTTATCATAAACTATACCATTAGTAACTCTACGGTCAAATATGTCTTTTTGTATCTCTTCTCTTTATGTTTCCTATGATCGCTCTCTCCCTAGTGCCTTCGATCTGTAGCATCTCAATTTTACGTGTTGGGTTTGTGTTTGGTCTTCTACTAATATGGCCAAACCGCCTCGACCGAGTTTCTCTCAATTTATCATGTATTGGAGCTATCTTTAAACTATTGGGAATGTGCTTGTTTTTAACCCTATATGCCACTCATCCAACGTAGCATACGCATTGATGTTATCCTAACTTTGTCTATTTGTCTTTTTTCATTGTTCAACACTTAGCTACGTAAAGCATTGTAGATCTAATAATTGTTTTATAAAATTGTCTTTTTAGGCGAAGGAGGACTTTTTTTATCGCACCAGACCGCATTAGCTTGTCTACATTTTGCCTGTTCCGCTCTTATTTTATTTGCTATATCTAAGTTGAAACCTCCTTAAGATTTTATCATGGAGCTCAAGTATCTAAACTTATGGTAATGTGCAACTAAGTTGTCCTATTTTTAATGGGTTACTCTTACTATCGTCTAACCCACTAGAGTTACATTCCATGTATTTTGTCGTAGTTCTAAAGTTCTAAATTTTCAAACAGTTTTACTCCAACGTTCTCATCTACAAATCTAGCCTTGTATTGTTGTTGTTTCGTGACTCTAATTAATACTATATCATCTGCAAAAAAATACACCATGGGACTTTTATCTTGGATTCTTGATGTTAAGTCATCCATTATTAGTACTAACAGATATGGGCTTAAAACGGATCCTTGATGGAGTCTTACTCTAATGGTGAACTCCGCTATCTCACCACAACTGGTTCTAATGTATTGCACCCTTATATATATTTTGAGTAATCACAACATAATCACTGGAAATATATTTATTGCCTAAGGTTCTCCAAATTAGTTTCCTTGGTACTTTATCATAAGCCTTTTAGAGGTCAATGAAAGTCATATAAAGGTTCTTTCTCTTCTCTCTAAATTTCTCTATAAGTTGTTTTAGACTAAAAATAACTTGTATTGTTGACTCACTTTGTATTAACCTAAATTGATTTTTAGATGTATTTGACTCTCTTATGAGGTTGATCGCTCGGTAATTGGCATAACTTTGAATTTTTTTTATAAAAAGGGACTCATGTGCTTTTGCCCACACATCATACATCCTTTTTAGGCTAAAATTATGTTAAATGATCGGGTCAACCAGCACATTCCATTTTCACCTAAATAGACTAAACTTTGAATGGGATGTCATCTGTCCCAGCGCTCTATTTTTCTTCATATTTTTCAAGGCTTGATTCACTTCTGTTTTTTTTTTTTCACATTTCCCTCATTTGACTATCTTTCCATATTACTTTCATCTTCAAATTGAGTGTTCAACGAGTCTCTAAAGTAGGTTTTCCACCTTTCTCTAATTTCTTTGTCTTTCAGTAAAACCCTTTGGTTATCATTCTTAATGTATTTCACGTGGTCAAGATCCCTACTTTTTCGATTTCGCACCTTAGTGAGCTTATAAGTTCTTTTCTCCCCTTTGTTTCCAATTTGGCTTACAAAATCATCAGAGGCTTCATATTTGGCTTTACTTACAGCTTTATTTGTGGCTTTTCATGCTAACTTGTAATTTCCCCAATCAATCAAATTCCTTGATTTATGCCATATCTTAAATTGTTTTTTCCTCTCATGTTTAGCTTTTTTCACCTTAGCATTCTATCATCATGTGTCCTTCCACAAACCTATACTTGTTCCATTATTTCACCCAAAACCTCTTTGGCTATATCTCTAATGAGTCTAGGCATCCTATCCCACATCTCATTGAGATTCGAATCATCCTCCCACTCTCCATTACTAAGAATTTTGTCTTTCATTATTTTTGTTTTTTCCCCTCTCAAATTCAACCATCTAATTTTGGGACTTTTTTTTTTGCTATTTTTTTGTTATTTATTCTTAACAAGCATGTTATGAGACTTTTAGGTCACTTCTCAACATCTAAGTACAAAGAAAGTCTATTCGAGACCTAAACTTCCCACTCCTAAATGTAATAAGATGTTCTTCTTTCTTTTGGAACAAAGTATTAGCTATGACTTAATTATACACTATAGTGAATTGATTCCCATGTCATTTCTTTCTTCGAACCCATGTCTTCCATCATTGGTACTTCTATATGTCCATTTAGGTCACTCGCAATTATGATACTTTCATCCAAAGGTATACTTTGAACTAGATCATCTATAGATCGTCAAAAGTCATCCTTCGTAGTCTCTCCTAACCCACGTTGAGGTGCATAGGTACTGATAATGTTTAGGATTTCGATCTAAAATCAATTCGATCATGATAATTCTATTGGTTTTTCGTAGAACTTAAACGATCTTCTTTTTGATGGTGCCACTAACTACTATGCCTACATTGTTTCTAGAATTACACTCTCTTACGTAGAATAGCTTGAACCCCGCCCCTAAATCTTTAGCTTTGCTACTCTTCGACTTGGTCTCTTGCAAGCAAGCGATGCCTATGTTTCTTTTTTCATAACATCTCATAACTCTAAACTCTTCTTTGTTAGGCTACCTAATTTTTTTCTTTTGGATGATGGAGAACTCTAAGAACATCACCTCTCCTCGAGTACGAGGACGTTGGGTAAAACTCCAAGTGCATGCAGCTCCCTGCAAGCCCACAAGCACTGGGTGACTACGGGACTCGAACTTGGGACCTGTAGTTCCTAAGCCAAAGTGCTTGTTAGTTGAGCTACCTTGTGCTAGGTAGGATGTCTAAATTCCAAGATGCTAGTTGTAATTTTGAGGGTGTTTTAGCCCTATCTACAGACATTTAGAGCTATTAAGTGACCTAAGTATCAAGTAAAAAAGGTAAAAAAGAATAAATAATTCTAAGAAAGATTCGGCGAGTAGGTGAAACATGGACTGCGTGCCTTACCTGACGTCCTACCTTTGTAGAGAGAAGGAAGGAAAAAAAAGAAATGAAAATACAAAAACTATATATAAAAAAATGCCTAACAAATGTCCACAAATTGAGAAAAAATCCAAATGTTACTAAAATCAAAGAAACCCGGCTATAAAAAAATAAATCAATATGAGGAGAGAGAGAGACGTAAAGGGGCTTAACAAGATGGAATATAGAAAAAGAAATACTAATAATAAAGTTAAAAAAACAGATCCAGATGTTCTGGGGGGTTTTGAATTGTACATTTTCGTTTGGGTGGTCTCTTGGCCACCATTCTTTTACTTTTATATTTAATAAATAACATTGTCTTTAAGAAAAACAGATCTAGATGTGCCAAAAAGAGAGTAGAAGTAACAATAACTAGATAAATAAAACAACTATCTAAATGAATAAATAGATAAGAAGAATTTTTTTTTAAAAAAAAAGAAACAACAAATAAATAGCAAGCTAAAAAAATACTGATATAGTAGAATATGGAAAAAATATAATACAATAATAAAAAATGGAAAAGGGAAAGAAGGATGAAAGGGTTTAAAGCAAAAGTAAAGAAGAAAAGTATTTTCTTTATAAAATGAAATCCCTAAAAAAACCCTAAACCTTAAAGAGGAAATGAGTTTTATTTAATTTTAAAAAATAGAAGTCTGCAGCACAGCGGTGGCTGTGGTGTCTGCAACTACTGTTAGGCAGCGATGTGTGTGTGTGAGAGAAAGAGAGAGGAGGGAAAAACACGGGGGAATGGAGAGGATGAATCCGTGCTTTGAGTGAACCTAAATGGTGCAAGAGGGTGCAATCAGTATTGTGGAACGCACGACTGGCCAGAAAGTCATCTGATGGGGCGATTCGCTCAGTGAACAGCTGGCTGATGGCTTCCATATTTTATTTTATTTTAAAGTTTTTTTGTCATCTTTTCCGTGATGGAACACCTAAACGGCCGGAACGCCAGAACATTCTGCTATGGAGACTGAAATTAGAAGGGTTCCAAAACGGATTTGACAACTATGTTATGAACTCAAAATCTGTTTTCCTGATGACCACCACATTTCTCCATCTTCATTGTGTGATTTTTAGTTTTGATGGACGTAAATGCAGGGTATTATGGAACGTGTATGTGCTCTTCCTTCTGAAGTTGTCCACAAGTTGGTTGAATTGGCTCTTCAGCTTCTAGAATGCCCCCAAGATCAAGCCAGGAAAAATGCTGCTGTATTCTTTGCTGCTGCATTTGTCTTCAGAGCAATCTTGGATTCTTTTGATTCACAGGAAGGGTTACAGAAAATGCTGAACCTTTTACATGGTGCTGCCTCTGTTAGATCAGGCAATAACTCTGGAACTCTGCCCCAGTCTACCCTTCGAAATGATCGATCACCAGCAGAAGTTTTGACTTCATCAGAGAAGCAGATAGCTTATCACACTTGCATTGCATTGCGCCAATATTTCAGAGCACATCTGCTTTTGCTAGTTGATTCTCTTCGACCTAATAAAAATAGGAGTGTAGCCCGAAATGTTTCAAGGGCTGCATATAAGCCACTTGATATCAGCAATGAGGCTATGGAGGCCGTGTTTCTTCAAATACAACGTGACAGAAAGCTTGGGCCTGCATTTGTTAGAGCTCGGTGGCCCACAGTGGACAAGTTCTTAAGCTCTAATGGGCACATTACAATGTTGGAACTGTGTCAGGTATGCTGTCTCTAGTTCTTTATGATATTGCTTTTATTTCCATGCTTTATTTTGACTTATCCAGGTTTTTTTTTCATAGATATTTTTGTGACTTGCTCCATTGGTTTTTTTCCCAGGCTCCTCCTGTTGAGAGCTATTTGCATGACTTGGCCCAATATGCATTGGGCGTTTTGCATATTGTTACCTTGGTTCCTTACAGCCGTAAGATGATTGTCAATGCTACATTGAGCAACGAACGTCTTGGCATGGCAGTTATTTTAGATGCAGCTAATGGTGCTGGCTACGTGGATCCTGAGGTAAATGCATCATTTTTATGTTTCTTTTATTGCTATGAGTTTGAATTCCATTAGTTCAGGTATGTATGGCCTTGGTAAATCTCATCTCATAGTGGCAATGCATTTGTTTGTATTTGGCAGGTGATTCATCCAGCATTGAATGTGTTAGTTAATCTTGTTTGCCCCCCTCCTTCAATCAGTTACAAACCTCCTGTTTCTACACAAGGTCAACAATCTGTTTCGGTTCAGACTTCAAATGGCCCCACATTGGATTCTAGAGAAAGAAATGCTGAAAGAACTATCTTAGATCGAACTGTATCCATGCTCAACCAGAGTGAGCCCAGGGAGCGGAATGGAGAACCTGGTTCGGTGGAACGAGGTGGTACAGCGACGATTGTTACGTCATCTTTGGGAAATAGTTCCCAAACAGCTGTGCCTACCATTTCCTCCGGAGTAGTGGGTGATCGCAGAATATCTTTAGGTCCTGGAGCAGGTTGTGCTGGCCTTGCTGCACAGCTAGAACAGGGTTATCGTCAAGCTAGGGAGGCTGTTCGTGCCAACAATGGTATAAAGGTTCTCTTACATCTCCTTCGCCCTCGGATATTCACTCCGCCTGCGGCTCTTGACTGTCTTCGTGCTCTTGCATGCCGGGTCCTTCTTGGTTTGGCCAGAGATGGTGCGATTGCACACATATTAACAAAGCTTCAGGTGAGCAATTGTTGTGTACAACTATCTGATAATTGGTCTGAGTTACTGCTGCTTATTTTGTAATTGTTTACTAGTGCCATTTGATAATTGGTAGGAGTTACCACTTACCGCTGCTATTTTGAGTATGCGGTGGTGTACAATGTATGCTTGAACATTTTTCTGTGACGATGATACACTTGAATGGTGAGAATTTGGAGTTTCATGCTTGAGGTCATTCTTACCACCATTGCGCCTGCTGCTGCTGCTACAACTATTACCACTGCTTCTTAAGTGGGAATCACTTAGTGGCATTGAGCGGCTTTTGTTGCCTTCTAGAAGGGCTACAATGTTGACAGTATTGTCAGAACTATCATTTAGGCATTTAAAGAGTACAATAGAATTCACATCCTTCTCATTCCTAGATCACTATAATCACCTTTACAAAGCGGCATTATCATCTCATATTTATTCAATGCAATTATTTTATAGTTCCACAAAATGCATGGGAATTTGATCTGTATGTTTGATGGATTGTGTAGGTGGGGAAGAAACTATCTGAACTCATTCGTGATTCTGGGAACCAGGCATCTGGAACCGAGCAGGGCAGGTGGCAAGCTGAATTGGCCCAAGTGGCTATTGAGTTAATTGCTGTAAGCATCTAGACAGCTCTGCATGTGTTTTTTTCCATGTATGCACAGGCATGCATTCATCATCGTCATCGCTACTAATCCTTTTCAGCAGAGGTGGTTTTTCAGTTCAACTTTCCCAATCCACTCTACCAGAAATTATGTCTTCACTCTGGAAGCTATCATCTTCTACTTTTATCTCTTCAATCCAAGTTAAAAGACCTTCTCCTTGATGTAGCTCGCGATTCAAGTTGGAGGA
The DNA here is from genome assembly GCA_022113865.1 of Chimonanthus praecox. NCBI lineage: Eukaryota > Viridiplantae > Streptophyta > Magnoliopsida > Laurales > Calycanthaceae > Chimonanthus > Chimonanthus praecox. The sequence continues at coordinate 10,125,660 of CM039086.1, read as the reverse complement.
ATTGTAGAACCACAATGAAGAAAGTTTTGAGTTCTACACTTTTACAAATCTAAATCTAAGGAAAATGGAGACTGGCTCAAAAGAACATTGAGAAATATCCAGAATTTAAATTCCCAAAATAAAAATAGACTAGAATATCTTTTTCAAGATGTAACCTATTGTGTCCAAAAATCCAGAAATTCGTCAATGATCCTATAATTGATTCCTTGCCTTTCCAATTAGTACTATACTATTTTCAAATAGCATACAACATACACTTGATGCTAAAATTTTAATTTAGTTTGACCATAGCAAAAGCAAATAAGTATGGACTCAAAGTAAGTCCTCATTGAAATCCCATTTTGACAAGGATTCCACCTCTTTGCTGCACACCATTTTTACTCTAGTTCTCATCCCTTTGTAGTTTGTACATCATGTAATCTCAACATAGCTTTTAGGGATTCATCTCTTTTTCATGGTTTGCCAAAATTCATTGCCTTGATACTCTGTCTGAACGGTTTCTAGGTTGATGAAAACCATATATTTACTTTCTATGCACACACATGCATTCTTGCAATTAATTGAGGAGAAATAGCAAGCATACACAAGCACACACACTCACTGTTAAACATCTTAAGCAACCATATTTCCATGGCAATTCATCATGATCATCATAGTCATTAATCCCATCTATTTAGGTTTGTTTGTCTGAGTTTTATGTTTCTATTCCATGATATCATAAATCATATCTTCCACATATATTTCTAATCATTTTTCATATCCTCTGTAATGTTGCAATCTACCTTATCTTCTCATAGCATCTCTATTCTTGTTTTTGAACCTTCTTCTATTACCTTCTGTTGTAGGATATGGTTGTATCACATTTTACACTTTCTCCCTATTTTCATTATAACACCTTATTCTCGTAATATTTGCTTGTTTGTAACGCTGCTGTTTCTGGTCGTCTATGTGTGTGTGCAAACCATCTTAAATAACATACTCATTTTCTTCTATCAGAACAATCTTTAGATCAATTGCACTTTTTTTTATTAACATCACTCATCTTTTACTATTAGACAATACATCCAACTTGACACACACATCTTCTCACCATTACTTTATTTTTTTTTCGTTATTGCCAACTTTCAGCTCCATAGTCCATATCACTGCCTTATGGAAATGCCCCTTTACTTGATGTGGTACTCTTCTATTAGAGTGCGCTTCACTAGCTTGTCTATGCTCAGCCCATTCCTCACTCATTTTACATTCTATATCCAAATCAGATCCTCCATATAGTAGGGATGACAATGGATGGGTTTAGACCCTCCATTTAGTAAGGATGGCAATGTTGAGCCCGAGCTTGATGCAAGCTTCAAATATGTAACCAAGCTCTAGTCTAACCAGCTGACAAACTTGGCAGAAGCTTGGACCCAATGAAAACCTTAGTAGATGCCTGGTTTTTCATTTTTCAGTTTTTTCTCTTCTGAATTTGAACTACCGTTTGGAGTTGGACTTCAAAAAAGGAAAAAGGAGTTGGAAAAAAAACTACCGTTTGGAGTTCAACTATGTCTAAGAGGACGACGAGTTTGCATCATACATGTGGACAACATGGAAACACATTCTACTACAGTTTCACTATATAAGTTTAAATTCAAATCAGGCTTTCAGACTTGTTAGCCTTCGGGCTAAAAAGTTAATGCTGAAGCATTTTTTTTTTCCCTTTTTTTTACTTGGACAGAAAATTAAATTGCCATCTCTACATTTTTCTACAGTTGGAGCCATGTATTAAGATATTTCATTATGTGTTACTAAGCCATTTTTTATTTTAATCATTATACCCTCTTTACTGTGTAATTGACTAAATTTACACCCAGAATGTTATATTCTCGTAACTGATGTGGACATGCATGGTAATCTATTTGTCTTCTCGATTTAATAATTTGACATATATAAAATGCGTTAAATTTAATTCACATTTATGTCGTAGATTGTAACAAATTCTGGACGTGCAAGTACACTAGCAGCAACTGATGCTGCGGCCCCTACTTTGAGGCGTATTGAAAGAGCAGCAATTGCTGCAGCCACCCCTATCACTTACCATTCAAGGTATTTGTTGCTTCTGCTGTATGTGTGTTTAGTTCCATTTTTTCCTTCTCTCTCTCTCTTGCATGCGTGCACGTTTGTGTGTGTGTGTGTGTGTGTGTGTGTGAGAGAGAGAGAGAGAGAGAGAGAGAGAGAGAGAGAGAGAGAGAGAGAGAGAGAGAGAATTTAATTTCCTTCCTTTCCACTTAATTCATTTTCATGTGGGTGGCTTTTGGGTGAATGCAGGGAGCTGTTACTCCTTATGCACGAACATCTCCAGGCATCTGGCTTGACCACTACTGCTGCATCACTACTAAAGGAGGCTCAGCTTACTCCATTGCCACCCTTAGCAGCACCAACTCCTCTTCTCCATCAAACCTCTATACAAGAGACCTCACCAATACAACTCAATTGGCCATCTAGCCGTGCTCCATCCGGGTTCCTTTCAGATACATCAAAAAGAATGCCACAGGATCCACATCTTGGTGTAAAGATTGATTCGACTTTGTCTAATTCAGTCAAAAAACCATTGGTTTTCTCATCTAATCTCAGCTCTCAGGCCAAAAGCCATCCATCATCAATCAATAAGGCATCCAATTCTTCTAAAAATTCACATGTACCTCTTGGGACATCAGAAACTCCAGCTTCATCTCTTTTTAAGCCTAACTCAGATATAGATGCCCCATTTAAGACTCCTATAGTGTTACCCATGAAACGGAAGCTAATGGAGTCAAAAGATACAAGTTTTCCATCACCAGTCAAGCGACTTGCCACATCTGAACTTGTTTTCCAGTCTCCAGTCTGCCAGTCTCCAAGCACTGCTCGTAAATCGATTGACGCTGTTGGGGCTTCTGTAACTCCATGCTTGAATCTGCGGGATCCATATGGGCGTTCAATGGCCAATAACACCCTCGCTGATAATTTCGATGATATCCATGGCCTTGGTACTCCTACAAGTCATATGACACCCTCTACCAGCCAACTTGGACTTCTGGCCGACCCACAGACTGGCAACACAGAGCGAGTGACACTGGACTCGCTGGTGGTGCAGTATCTAAAACATCAGCATCGTCAATGCCCAGCTCCAATAACTACCTTGCCTCCACTCTCTCTCTTGCATCCTCATGTATGCCCTGATCCTGGCCGCAAACTTGATGCACCTGCAAACATAACATCTCGACTGAACACGCGTGAGTTCAAGAGCAAGTATGGAGGAATCCATGGCCTCCGCAGGGATCGCCAGTTTGTTTACAGCAGATTTAGGCCTTGGCGCACTTGCCGGGATGATGCTGCTCTTCTGTCATGCATTACTTTTCTTGGTGATTCCTCCCGGATTGCAACTGGCAGCCATTCTGGGGAGCTTAAAATATTTGATTCAAACAGTGGTAGTGTTTTAGAAAATCACTCTTGCCACCAGTCACCAGTGATATTTGTTCAGTCCACTGTGTCTGGTGATGCCCAGCTGTTGCTATCTTCAGGCACCTATGACGTCCGGCTGTGGGATGCATCTTCAGTCTCTGGTGGGCCCATGCATTCTTTTGAAGGGTGCAAAGCAGCAAAGTTCAGCCATTCAGGGGCTATGTTTGCAGCACTGTCATCAGAGGCATCCCGTCGCGAAGTTCTTCTTTATGATGTCCAGACGTGCAATCTGGATCTCAAACTCACTGATAGCTCCAATTCTCCATCAGGGCAGGTTCGTGGCCATGTACAGTCTCTGATACATTTCAGCCCTTCAGATACAATGCTTTTATGGAATGGAGTTTTATGGGATCGACGGGTTTCTGGTCCTGTTCACCGTTTTGACCAGTTTACAGATTATGGAGGTGGCGGTTTTCATCCTGCTGGGAATGAGGTATGCCTAGCATTTGCATCCCAACATTATATTTCCCCCCCTTTTCTAGATATTTTGTATGCTTGCATGTGCACTTTCTACGTTTTAGTAGTGAATTGTATCTATTGTCTATTCTGTATTAGCATGTGCTTGTATGCATGCCACCTTTGCTTTTCTTGGTATAAATTTGGGATATTTGTTCTGAGAAATGATCATAAACAATGGGGTGCTTTGGAAGATTTGGTTCATTAATGTTTTTTTTTGCCAAGTAGAATACCTGTCTTCTCATTGATTTGGACCATTTGTTCAGTCCGTCCCACTCAAACTCTCTTATTATCTCACCTATCAAATGACTAAAAACAATAGGGAAACTCCCAAGAAAGGGGGAATGATTGGTCACACCCTTTCTTAATGAAGGGGACACCTTCTAGTGCCTTTCTTTGGATTGGTTGACAAAAATATTGATAAATATGATTTTAATGGAAAAGATGATCATGCACTTCAGAATTGACATTTTTATCATCTACCCAAGAAAGATACTAGTAGGAGTGTTCACGAGCGGGGCTGCATTTTAGGGCAGCCTGAGCTTGTGTACCTAAGCAAAAGCTTGCACCTGCCCGGTGCTTGTCTGGCTTTGCAAGTTAAAGCCCAAATCTGCCTGTTTGGGGAAACATTAAGCCCGAGCTTGCTTGTTTGATACCATTAAAATCTAAGCGTCCAGATTGAAAGAAGACATGATAAGCTAAAGTGGACCAAATTTGAGCGTAAAACTCAATTTCTAGCCACTTGATCTTAGTGGCGAAAGTTAACATATGTCATTGTCTTGGTGATTCTTAAGGACGTCTGATTACTTTGATCATTAAGATCAAGTGGCTAAAAATTGAGTTTTAAGTTCAAATTTAGTTCATCATGTCTATTTTCAATTTGAACAACCAGTTTTTTTTTTTAAATAATTTTTAAATATATTTAAAAAAATGTGAAAATGACCGAGGTGCACACATACACATATAATGGCTAAACGGGCTGAAAAGCCCTGTGGGCTTTCATAGGCTTCTTGGAAAAAAGCCTGAGTCCAACGTTCAATATAAACGGACTCAAGAATTCAACCTGAGCCTGGCCTGATGGGCTTACGTATATGTTTAAACCTGTCTATTTATGATGGGTTCGGGCTAAGGAACAACCTGCCGCGGGGGGGGGGGGGGGGGGTGGTGTTGGTTCTATAAAATGGGGAAATGGGGTGTTCCAATCATTCCCCTTTGCAAAATGGACAATGAAGTTTTGAAAGCCCCTAAAACAGTATTGATTCTCCATTTTGGAAAGCCCCCTAATAAATACATGATTGTATGAACATGAATGATATGAACTACTAATGTCTAAAGAAGAGAGAGCCTGTAGTGAAGTTGACAAGTTCTTGTTGTTGCAACCTCAAAGTTGCATGAGAATCACATTCTACTTGATAAGTGTGCCAAGTGCTTGTGTGCGTTTGTTGCAACCTTTCACCTAATGACAGTGGGCCTACCTGGGTGTAGGGTGATGTGTGTTATAACTAGATTGTGGATGGGGTGAAAATATATGTTTCCTTGGACACCATTTGATCTTGTTTTTGATAGGTCATGAGTGTCAATAGTGAAATACAATGGGTGTTTTTGAAGGTTCATATTTTAATAGTGAAGGATGGTTGTAGTTTTTCATGGAGTTCTTATCAATGGTCTAAAAACCGGCTCATGGATCAAACTTTCCTAGGAGAAGGTTGGATTGGATAGGGTTCAACTAAGATTGAACCATAGTCAAACTTGTCAAACCCTTAACATCAACATAATGTTCTATAATAATATTAATTAACTAAATAATCAATAGTTAATAATAAATTACCTAAAATGTAATAATATGCTAATAAATATAAAATGTAAAATATTAAATAGAAAACACAAAAAATATAAAAAGCTAGTGATCACATTTCATAAAAATGTCTTGTTCACACTAATTATGATCATAATAATAAAATAGTGCAACAATCCATATAGCACGGTTCGTACCTTTTGGTGGTTATTGAGGGTCAAGCATACCAACCTTTTTGAACTGTGGGTCATTAAGAATTTTTGAGGGTTTGAAAAGGTTCTCAAGATAACCAAACTGCATTTGGTAAAAATCAAGGAGTCAGGTTCAACCTTGATCTTTACCTAATCTTTGGAAAAGGCCTTTGTCCAAAAAATATTAGCCTGTTATAATTTCTTTACTATGGTTTTCAAGGGCCAAGAGGGCAACATTGAAAGTTGGGCTGGAAACCATTGTATTTCAATCTAACAGTTGGTGTTAGTTGACAACCTGGCTAACCCCCACACCCAAAACACACCCCACAAAAGGGGAAATGAGAATTGCTGTGTCAAAATTTGACAGCCATTTTCGCTTATATTCATCATTCGATTGAAGCATCAACAATGTTGGGTTATTTAGATTATGGTTCAGATAATTGGTTTGTTATTATTCTTATTTTTTATGGCTTGTGAATTATTTATGAAATCTGAATTGCCCATTTTCTGTTTCTGGTACCTTGGATTTCCTATATATATATATATTGATCAAAAGATTTAGCCAGCAGATTTGTGGCTTGAATATGGATGTTTGTTAATTAAAGGACAATGTTTTGATTGTTCTTGAGGTCTTACAATTGCACTGATCTTACTAAATGTATCTCAGTTTCATGCTGTTGCACAGCAGCAGCATGGTTCTGGATCTAACTGCTGCAACTGATGGTGCTTCTGTCACACATTTGAACTTTATAATCATCTGAGCTCATGTTTCACTTCACTGTTGCTCATATATTTATATTTCTCTTAATAGGTGATCATAAACTCTGAAGTTTGGGATCTCCGAAAATTCAGGCTCCTGCGCAGTGTGCCTTCCTTAGACCAGACGGTGATAACATTCAATGGTGCTGGGGACATTATTTATGCTATCCTTAGAAGAAACCTTGAGGACATAACATCAGCTGTCCATACTCGACGTGTCAGGCATCCCCTTTTTGCTGCGTTTCGCACTGTGGACGCTGTGAACTACTCTGACATTGCCACCATCCCTGTCGATCGCTGTGTTCTTGACTTTGCTACAGAGCCCACTGACTCCTTTGTTGGTTTGGTATCCATGGATGACCACGAGGAAATGTTCTCCTCAGCTAGACTCTACGAAGTTGGACGGCGACGGCCCACTGATGATGACTCTGATCCTGATGATGGTGTTGATTCAGATGAAGATGAGGATGAAGATGATGACTCAGAGGCTGACGAGGACCCCACTTTAGGTCCTGACTTGGATAGTGACATCAATAGTGATGCTGAGGACCTGAGCAATGATGACGATGAGGATGAAAGTGGGGATGAGCTTGATGATGATGATGATGTGGATTTCAACCTTGGCATGGAGTTTGATGGAGGGCCGGGGATATTGGAGATTGTTACAGAGGGAGACGATGATGATGACAGTCAGGTGGTGGATTCTTTCAGTAGTGAGGATGAAGGGGATTTTGGAGGTCATGGTTTTGGCTTTTGATGTTATCAATTTTTTGAAATGGTAAAAGTGGTTTTCTTGCAGTCCAACACATGCGCTTTTGTAATTATTCTTAGGGTTTTTAACTAGGCACTCAAGGCCTGGTTTATTGAGAGGAGGAAAAGAGATTGAAAGAAATACATACATGAGCTACGTTATGTAACTAGAAGGGGCTGTCGATGTAGAGATTGTGGTGAACAAATAAAGTATGATTACGCAATTTTTTTTCTCCTTTTTTGGGTACTTCGACTAGAGTGTTGGTCTTTCAGTGTTCTCTTCCATTTCTTGAAAGAGTTCCCAAGCTGTTCTTCCATTTTATTGAACAAGATTGATAGTGATGTGAAGGGTTGCAAACTGCAGGTGGTGAAACATTTTACTTTAATTGTCAGGCAAGAGATGGAAATCCAACATTTCAAACTATTTTTGTCAAGTTGAGTTGTTGAATGGTTGTGGGCGCTGTATATGCATTTGGAGTTTTACCTAATTAATACCTTTGTATTCAGGAAGAGTTGGGTCTTTTGATTGTTGACATATTTTTTGGTTCTGCAATGAGTTGGTCAATGCAGCAAAATTTCAATGCTTTCGAATTGAAATCGAGTTAATGTGGAAACAATCCTTAATTAATCTAGCCAATGGGTTGGTCTGAGCTCTGGGCCCATAGCAATGGAAGTCCCAGGATTTATTGAAACATTTTAAAACTGGGGCAATATGTCTCATTTTCGAAAATCAGATCGATATTTTTTAATAACTCGGAAGTAGATTAGACTTTAGAGGATATCTCAGAATTCTCAGCCCCTGCTCATGGAATCTAATCTTTTAATATTTTATATTTATTACTATTCAATCTTATAATTTGTTACTTATATTCAATTATATATTCTTTTCACCAATTTTAAACATGTTTTTTTTCTCTTTTTCCTTGTTTTTAAGGGATCTATTTTTATCTCCAATTTATGTTTCTAAATAATTTTAAACGAGTTTCAATCATTTTCTCATTTTATCAAGAAACCTTAAAGCTTTCTTAAAGGATTTTGATTTTTACACCATGGATTTTGATAATTATACACTCTATTTCATTGTAATCTCAATTTTACCCTTTTTATTCAACAGAAAGATAGCCATGATTTTCTCTCTCCAACGTCATACTAGTATACTTCTCTCCTCCCTTGTTCCTATCCGGCATAACTCATTTGGTTTTCATATGGAAATAAAATTGATTCAGAGGTAGACATATTAATGATTTCTCATTATCAAACAATAAAAATTCTAATAATGCAAATTATGATATTTTAAGAGTTTGATGAATTTATTTACAATCTTTTAACAGTTCTAAATCTTTCTGTTCTCTCTGAATCTGAAGTATCTTCCATAATATTCACTTTAGTTGATCTTGTTGTGGTTTTAATTGCCAGCATGTAATTTAATTTCTTGAAAAAGTTACGATGAATGTCATGATCATTCTTTGTCAACAACCTTCGTATTTTAAGTGCTTTTATTTCTACCCTGTGATTGTATTCAATCCTTTCTGGCATAACTTGGTAGTGGAAATATTAAAAAAAATGCTCAATTGATCAATTATAAGACATGGATTCTCAATTAGAAAGGAGATGAAGGTAGGAATTGGAGTATTCACAACTTCCACGAGTGGCAGAGCCTTTGAGTCCATTGGGAGACATGGGGGAAGGAGGAAGAGGAAATGAAGGAAAGAAAAGGATAAAACTGGGATTTCAATGAAATATGGTGTATAGTTATCAAAATCTGTGGTGTAAAAATCAACACCCTTCTTTGATTGCTTGTTTCTTTTAATTGCTAAGCACTTGGCTTCATAAAGTATTATTAGTCTAACTAATCACTCAGATCGACTTGACGGGATTTTAAATAGAGTGAATTGGCATGTTTTTTCTTTGAATTATTTTGAATTTTTTTTAAAAACACAATTGAATTTTTCAACTCGATAAGAAATTCAAATTGAATACAAAGATACAAAGAAATTGAGTCTAATTCATATCCTTAAGCTTTGCAAAGTGGAATCACAACGAGCGATACATTTTTTTAAGACCTTAAATATATTGAACTTTTGAATGAGTCGCCTTGAATGGTCGATGTCGAGAATAATCTGTTTTCAATTTTCAGTGTTTTAAGGTCAGCAGTGGGGACATTGGAACCATAAATTCAACGTTTTTGTTGTGTGCTCAGTCTCGCAGTTGGTGTTTTGAAGCGGTCAGTCTATCTTTGTCATCTCTCTCTTTGACATTTTGTTACAATTATCAGATTAAATTGGATGGGTTTTCACTCATCCAAGTGGGGGTAAGATGCATCCAAGAGGGTTTCGAATTCCATCTTACCCCAATGGCTCTCATAATTTTAGCCAATGTGTGTGAATGGAGATACTTACAGACACTCTGAGGATCAAACGAATACTCTTAAGAGATCATATACACCTCGGTCATAAAAAATGTAACGTTGGTAAAAAAATTATAGTAAATATTTTTCTTTAATTTACACTTATATATAGAAAAATCTATTTTTACATACTAATATAAAATAATCTTAGTCTAAATCTCTCTTTAATAAGGGTGAAACTCGGATCGGATTTTGGCCTGAACCTGCATGACCCGACCCGAAAATCATGCGGGTTGGGTTGAGAAGTCAAAAATCCACATTGAATTCGGGTCGGGTTGGGTTGAGAGATTTTTAAATAAATCCGACCCGACCCAACCCGGTAAAAAGTAGGCTAAAGTAGGTTCAAAATGCGGATCGGGTCGGGTCAAGACGTCCGGATCTAAAGTTCGGGTTGGATAGGGTTCCATATATTAGTAACTCGGTTTGAGTTGAGTTGCTAAAAACCCAACTGGACCCGATTTCAGCCCTACTCTTTAATATCCTGAAGGTATTGATCTTATGTCATTTTTTAAGAAAATGCCTGATATCAGAAAAATATAAAATGTCTACGTTGGCTTCGAATCGACTTCCTTTTTCGTATATATCGGTGTCCGAATGGTGGTGAGCAGGGGTTTAAATATCGGCCGATACGATACGTATCGGCCGATATATATCGGTTTTGGGTATGTGAATATCGGCCGATATGTATCGTATCGGCCGATATTCACAATATCGGCCTTGATATCGGCCGTATTATATCGGCCCGATATCAAAATATCGGTCGATATTTAAAAAAACAAAGAAGAAAGAGAAAAATATCGGCCGATATATCGGCCGATAACGATATATCGGTCGACATATCGTATCGGCCGATATATCGGCCGATACCGATTTTTAAACCCCACTGGTGAGTGCCAAACAACCATTGGTACATAGGCTATATATTGATTTGTAAAAACTGAATTACAATTCTAATTTTTTTAATACTTTCATTATTAGTAAAAGTTTGTATTCTTATTTTTGTTAGTCACATTCATTTGCATGATTTCTCTTGTTAGCGAGTATTTGTAAAATAAGAGCTTGTGGATAATAATTTCGATTTTTAAAACTTTAATATCTCGTCTAATACATATTATCTTTATCGGCCGATATTTTAGTTGCTTCCGAAATTTATACCCCTGATTCAGCCATCAAATGAAATTTTGACAACCCAATAAACCCTTAGAAATAATTAACATGAAAAGTCTGTATTCTCTGTGAAGTATTCGATGAATGCCTTTAGAGATGGAACATTTTTGTTCAAAAGTTCAAAGTCAAATTAACTTGATTTAAACAGACTTAGTACATAACGTAAACTCAATTCAACTTAACCTATTTTTATTTACCTAATGAAAAATTGACCCAAAAATTTAAAATGTTTCACATTAATGAACAAGTCCAAAGTAGCTCATAAAGAATCAACTGCTTATAAGAGATTAAGAGATTAAATTAGTTGTAATCAAGGGTCTAAATATCGACTGATACAATACGTACTTGTCAATGCATATTGTTTTGAGCTCTCCATTACGTTTTTGATTTATAATGTATATGACTGATTCAGTCACATATCAACTCTCAAGATCACTAAGATGATGTATATTGCCAATATATATTTTTATTTTTTATGACAATTTTTTGAACTGATACGATTATGTATCACCGATGTATCATTGATAAGACATATATCACTAATGTACTATTATTTGACTATATCAATTTTAGACTTAGAATCCCTTGATGTGATTTTTATTAATTTTAATAAAAATAAATTTAAAATAAAACTCATAATAAAAGTATTGGATAGATTTGAAAGCGAGCAAGCTGTCTCGTTTTATGTAAAAGAAATTCCAGCAGGACTCTTGACTGTCCATATCCAAAACTAAGATAGATATAAATAAAAGTAGAAAGGAGAGTCATCTGTCACGCCTCGACCCGACCAGTGGGCCCGGAACGCGACTGAATTTTTTTTTTTTTTTGAAAGGTAAGTAAACTAAACCACAAGCACTCTTACTGGGCCGGATCAACAGTTAGGCCCAGCGGTTCACATCAGCCCGTTAAGTGAACTCAAACATGTACCATATGCCTGCCTCAAAAAACCAAGACATAAACAACATCAACACATAACATAATCAAAATCAAACATCATTGATTAATCAATCATAACATTGTCTCAAATGGCAACATAGCCGATTACAACATAAATTAAGTACCACATCCGGTACTTAATAAAAACAACGGTTCCAAGAACCAACAGAAAGATCAGGGCATTCCCCTCCGGGGGAATCCCAAGGTACTGCTTCAGCTTAAACGCCCTAAGCCTGAAAGAGAGGGTCCTCCTCCTCGGGTTCATTGCCTGAAAGGTGAGTGGTGTGAGCTAACTAGCCCAGTGAAGGATAATTAACAATGCACATTAAGTAAATAGCAAAACAGGTTAGCAACAGTTCAATATCACATGCTTGATAACAGTAAACATAATCTCAAATAAGATAATAACATCATCATCAAACTATCAATCACTGCCATTATCCACCGTAACGCCTGCCGACTACACTGAGACCAGTATTAAGTCCCGACACAGTCAAAATACATCCTTGCAAGTACATCTCCGGCTTTTAAACTTAGCCGATACTGACACCCTCAAGTCAGCAACTGACGACAGCATGGTCCGCCCATGGTCCAGTAGACATAAACCATCTCTCATATGGCCGATATTGGTTCAATAGCCCAGGTACGTGAAGCAGTCTTATATACACATACGGTCAACACCGTAATATCAGATCATCACAGCACTCTTACCATAGTGCATTGTATAGGCACCTGAGTGGGTTCATCAAAAATCGAAACCACTCATTGCTCATTATAACACCTGTTTACAAAATCTGCAGAGTTAAGTTCCCTCACCGTTCTGTGTGGTTTACGCGGTCTCTGTCAAACAACATACAAGTGCTCAATCAATATACATAACAAAATACGTACACATATGTAGTATTTTGGAAATCACACGTTTTTCCCACAAAATATCCAGGTTTAATGGAAGTGAGTCTCCTACTTGGTTTCTATCTTTTTTAAATTATCCACAAGATAATAATATCATAAACATAAGGGGCTCAGTCCAAACTCATATTGTCTTCTGGGCATTGACCAGATTGACTTATTGAGTAAGGTCTAGATCCTCGGGTCACTTCTCGGTTGTCTTCTAGATATGGACCAGAGCTGACATGTTGAGTAGGCCTCGAGGTCACTCAGTGCTCGACTATAGTGTCGGCCTGAAAGTGAATCACTCAGTTCCCGACTAGTGTCGGACTGAAAGCGTATACAATAGTATTTAGACTATAAATAATAAGAGGAAAATGAGTTAGTACAATTTTAATTAACAGGGGGTATAAATCACAACAATTAATCAAACACATCAATAATCAATAATCAAGATTAAAACAGAAATCAAACAATATTTTATCATTTTCAAAAACGGGTCCCTCGGAACATCACTTCGGAACTAGGGTACAGTGGCTTCGGATCGTCCGAACCACTCCAAACTGAGTTACTGGCCTCGGATCTTGGGGGCCTGACTTCGGATCGTCCGAAGACTGGGTCTCGGATCGTCCGGAGTCCATCCGAAACAGGAAAACAGAAAAACAGAAGTCTCGGTGGGTCTACAGATCTCGGAACGTCCGAAAACTGGGTTAGGACCTTCCGAAGGTGTTCGGATCTTCCGGGCTGGCTTGGTCCTTCCGAAAAGGGTCTGGCTCGCCTCAGGCGGTCTGGGCTTCGGGTTGAAGCTCGGAACGTCCGAAGGCTGACGGTCCTTCCGAACTGGGCTCGGTCCTTCCGAAGGGTCAGGTTCGCCTCGGGCGTGCTGGGCTTCGGGGTGAAGCTCGGAACGTCCGAGGGTCAGACCGTCCGAAGGTTCGGACCTTCCGAAGATCGGCTCTCGGACCTTCCGAGAGTCGTCGTCTCCAACTGTCTGCAACAGCAGACAGTCACGGCGGAAAAATGGTGAAATGCGATTCCAGAAAGGGAGGGCTTCCCGAATTCGGTTTTCACATCGGTCTGGTCTGATGGACTCCTCTGGGAGTCCTCTTTACACAGGGATTGGTTTGGAGCTCAAAAGCTCAAAGGGCCATCCGATTTTTAAGGGTAAATCCACACGGGTACATGAAACCCATGGTTTTCCTTAAAACTTTAAATCGATTTTTCTCAATCAAAACAGGGTCAATTTTGGTTTTGTTTGATTCTAAATCGGTTAGAATTTCAAAAGGAATGCAATGGATACCTTGGTTTCGATTCCTGGGTTGAAATTTGGATTTTTGGAAAATCTTCCACTTAAGCTTCGGTTTGAAAAACAGGCAACGGGCAGGGGGTTTTCGGCCGGATTTTACAGTGAGGGATAGCAAGAGAAGAGTTGCTGGGAGTTGAAGAGGGAAGCTTAGGCCTGAATTTATACATTTCTGGCCGGAAATCCGGGGATGGGACACGACGGTGGAAGGAAATCATCACCGCCGGGATATGGGCTGAGCAGCAGTGCACGCTTGCACGCTGCTGAAGCTGCTACAGTGAACCGTGATTTTTGCATATCAGCCCTTTGATATTTCCAAATTTGCAGATAAGTCTTGGTTTCATCAAAAATCGATTTTTAAACTAAAAGCACTAATTTAAATACTCAAAAACTTGATCCAACCATACAGATGGGTTGGGTTTTGAAAACCTTGGTCACCATAAAAATTTCATGAATTATCTCTCATTAAAAATCATTTATTTAAATAAAAACTATATTTTACCCATAATTACTTAATTAAACAAATGTAAAAATAACTAATTTGTAAATCTTATTTTCAAGTGAAATTAAATATGTAGATCATTTTTAAAATGGTCTAACACCCGATACCGTTTTCAAAATTTAACTCCTTCCCGAAAATATTTTAAATAATTAAAACTCTCTTTCGGGTGATATTTAAATATCATTTTCTGAAAAATAAATTCATTTTAAACTTAGAATGCAAATCATTCCATAAGGAGAGTATTATCAATCAATGACAATCACCAAATCATACCAATCATGAAAATTTACACAACAAATGGTAAAATTACCAAAATACCCCTCCAGCTCGACGGGCTGGATCACTGAGCTCACGGGCTCGGATTGGGCCTCGCTTGGGCTTTCCTCAAAGCCTTGACCGAAAACTTCGAGATCAACCGATTAAACACGGAAATTATGCTAAAATACGTCTAATCCGGGGCAGGGTATTACACATCAGTGGGCACATGCACTAAAGTCTTCATTGTCCAATAAAACCCATCATATACGTTATGGTTTGCAGTGAAACACATGACATTAGAATACAAGGGTCAGAGTGTCAGACCATCAAATATATGCTCGTCTTCCACGTATAACCAGGAGTCTTAAAAACGGTGGATCGGAGATCTCAGTGTCTCGAACGATTTTTTTTCTCTCTATTCTTTTTTTTTTTTACAAATCTCGGACGTATCGGCCTATATCAGTGAGATCTCGATCATATCGACTGAAATCTCGTCCGTAAAACCGATACATCTCATATCGGCTGAGATATCTCAGGTGTAAAAAATCCAAGATATCTCGGCCGTTACGAAATATCTCAGACGTTTTTTTACCCCTGCATACAACAACCATGTAGATTGGGCATAGGCACTAAAGTCTTCATTGTCTAATAAAACCCATCATATACGTTATGGTTCGCAGTGAAACACATGACATTAAAATACAAGGGTCAGAGTGTCAGACCATCAAATATATGCTCGTCTTCCACGTACAACCAGAAGTCTAAAAAACGGTGGATCCGAGATCTCAGTGTCTAAAAAACGGTGGATCCGAGATCTCAGTGTCTCGGACGATTCTTTTTCTCTCTCTATTTTTTTTTTTTACAAATCTCGGCCATATCGGCCGATATCAGCGAGATCTCGATCATATGGACGGAGATCTCGCCCGTACAACCGATACATCTCATATCGGCTGAGATATCTCAGGTGTAAAAAACCTGAGATATCTTGACCGATATAAAATATCTCAGACGTTTTTTTACCCCTGCGTACAACAACCATGTAGATTGGGCGTCTATTGTAATATGGGCAAAGCAATGGGCCCTTGGAGGCCTAATGGGAGCTTCACGAAAGATAATAGGAGCTTGTCTGGGCTGGAGCTTTTAGCATCAAACAAGTCATTTTCATAGTCCAGTCAAGGGTCGAAAATTCGGCTCTACTCGACCGATATTAAATCCTTTTTTTTTTTAAAATTATTTTAAAAAATAAAAGTGTTGTTTTAAAAAAAAAATTAAAAATATAAATATCGGCCGATATCTAGGCCGATGTTCTCCCGTATAGGACGAATATCGGCAGAGATATCAATTGGGCCCACAACTGATTTAATTTTTTTTTAAAAGGAAATCGGCCGAGATCTCAGCCATATCGGTCTAAATTTTTTTCTCAAGGCCGAATTTTTTACCCCTGATAGGCAAGGAATTCTAGATCTCAAGGGTTGTTGGTAATTCCAAAATAAGAAAATTGTTCAGAGTTGTTATGGGCCAACATAGGCGACTGGGCCCGAGCAAAATGAGCTTGAGTGTGGAGTCTAAATACTTAATTTTTTTTTTAATAATATGATATAGATGAGATGAATTTTACAGATACATAAACCTGTTTGCAAATCTTATATATCAAGTTACTACCAGAAGTTAAACTCAAGATCTCTAAACTTTAGTTTATTCACACAATTTCAAATCAACTGAAGTACTCGACTCTCAATTATTAAATTGTTAACTGCTCTAAAATTTAAATGTAGAGTTAGGCTCAAGTAAACAAATCTCGGTAGATACGTATTATATTGGCTGAGATATCTCGGTTTTAAAACCTTGATATCGTATCAGCCGAGATTTGAGATACCAACCGATATTGGATATATATCGCCGACATCGGCCACTAAAAGTGGTTTAAAAAAAAAATAAGAGATAAATTTCTCGGCCGAGATTTAAATTCCTAGTTAGGCTGGTGATATTTTACTAGAAAGATACACTAACTAATGAGACATATCACTGAATGAGTTGTGGTTCCCATAAATTTAGGTTCATTTAATAGATAATTACATATAATAAACTGATAATCCAAACTATATAATCTTAGCATTTAAATTTTGTTGAGTATACACTATTGATTTTTAAAAAATTTAAATAAAAAAAATAGAATATTCAAATAGTGGTGAAAAACTTCATATAAGATTTATGCATATAGTTCTCTTCATATAAAACCCAATAATGTATAACTTAAAATCCACTTAATAACATATTTTAGTATATATAGCTTAAAAGAATCTCGATAAATTATTTTTTGATAACTTGGGATGGATTAGACTATTGTTGTGTGGATTATGGAAGACTCGCAAATAAATCTACCTTCCAATCATGCATTCTTGCTCACCATTCCACCAACTGAGTGATAGGTACAGTAAAATAAAAGAGTTGTCACAATCTCACGTGGGTTCCTCGTACGTATCTTTAATTCATTAATGAATCTGAAATTCTGAATTCCCCATATTTTTTTTTAAATAGCCAGTTTCATTAATTTTACAATCCGTTCTGATTAAATTAGAATTTTATCATTAATAATTAAAATTAAAGTATTTTAAATGTAAATTTTAACAAATAAAACCATTGTCCAACACATTTATATAAAAAACCCCTTAATAGTATGAATAAAACTATTAAATTTTAAAATGATTTATTTCATTTAACGTGATTAAGTATTCGAGGAGCTATCAAATTGTTAAAATTCTATTCATATTATTTAATAAATATTAAAAAATTCAATCTTGTATTGAATTATAAAATATTGATATTTTATTTATTTATAAATAGTATTTTGGTAATCTCTTTATTTTTTTCAATTTCTTTTTTTTTTTAATTGATAGAATTATTTTAAGATATATGATATAAAAAACACCAATGATGCATTGAGAAGACTAAAAAAAAATTCAAATATTGATAGATAATCACATGCCCTTCATGCTATTGGTCAATGAATGAACCATTCTAATTTCATAGAAAAGTAGGGCCCACGGGGGCCCACATTAGAATGGAAATCATTATCCAACTTTCCTTGACTGACTCAACCCCCACTTGGGGGGATTCCCTGTCTTCTTTTTCTTCTCAGCTTCCCTCTTTCAGAACCTCGCCATCGTCAATCAAAGATAAGTATAAATCCTATTTGAGTATTTATAATCAATCAAAAGAGCCAGCACCAACACCCAGAATCTTAAGAATCAGAAGCACCCAAATCACCCAAATCCAATCTTTCGAAAATCGCCGAGAGGAGGAAATCAGAATCAAAATCAATTTAAGAAAAGAACAAGAAAAGCAGCATCAGAGGCAGAAGCAAGAGCAAAAACCAACGAGACCAATGAAGAAGGCGAACCCAGCATCAACATCATCGTCATTAAGGCCTCGCTCTGTCCTCCAGCACCAGACCGACAGCCTGAGACATCTATATCAGATAGGCAAGAAGCTGGGTCAGGGCCAGTTTGGAACGACATATCTTTGCATTGAGAAATCGACCAACAAGGAGTATGCCTGCAAGAGCATCCCCAAGAGGAAGCTGTTATGCAGAGAGGACTTCGAGGATGTGTGGAGGGAGATCCAGATAATGCACCACCTTTCGGAGCACCAGAATGTGGTGAGGATTAAAGGGGCGTATGAGGATCCAGTGTTCGTGCATTTGGTGATGGAGCTCTGTGCCGGTGGGGAGCTGTTCGATCAGATTATCAAGAAGGGGCATTACACGGAGCGCAAGGCTGCGCAACTCATAAAGACAATTGTGGGTGTGGTGGAGGGTTGCCATTCCCTTGGGGTCATGCACAGGGATCTCAAGCCTGAGAATTTCCTGTTTGTCAGTGCCGATGAGGATGCTGCACTCAAGGCCACCGATTTCGGCCTCTCCGTCTTCTACAAACCAGGTTCGCATGCTTTGCTATTTGTTTGGATGCATGGAATCGGAAGTGACTAGATTAAAAAAAAGGAACCTATAAGTGGTAAAATCCATCTTTTTTCTATGCATTCCAAACAAACAGAGCCAATATCTGAAGATTTTCAAGAAGATTGTAGTTAGTTTTATTTCATGGGTTCTTCCTTTTTGCTTCTCTATCTGCCTTATGTGGTGGGGCATTTCTTTTTCTTGTGCATTTGTGGATGATTCTCCTCTTTATTATTGCTGTTGTTTTCTTTTCATTCTCTGATGTAGCCATCATTGTGAAAGCCATTCATCCCATATATATTGCGTCTTTCTATGAAGTCCTATTTTCCAACTAAACTGTATAATCTCATGTTGTCAGTGGATGCACAGCCTATCTTGGTATCCTGTCTTTTTTATGCCATATCAGGCCTTACCTTTTTCATTCTGGACTCTTTTCTGATTTTTCATATGACGGGCATAGATTCATCATCAAATCCCATCTATCGGGGCTTCTCTAGTTCTACTCCTCCATTTCATCCTATCATACACCATTCCATCAATCACTTCACCGTCTATCATATCGTTCTTTTTCACTTCCATGATGATGATGATGATGATGATGTGCATAGATTATCTTAGATTACATTCTTTGATCTTTTTATTCTTCTGGGGCAGCTTTTATGTTTTCTCTATTGCACTTGTTTTATGCTTTTATCTTTCAAAACAAAGGTTTTATGGTCTTTCACATTTATTGATTTTTCATCACCCCCCCCCCCCCCCCCCCTCCTTGAGTGAAAATGTTATGTCTCTTATGTTTGTCATTTTTTGGAATTGATTGAAGTAGGAAAATGGTTCTTGTACTACATTTTTGTTGCTACTTTGTGTTTATGGTAGAAAATTTTAAGGAGAACACCATTCGTTGGATTTGCTCTTGCTAATGAAGTTTCATGTGGATTGTTGGATATTTGGTTAGAAGTTTTGAGGGATCTCATCTAACACAGTACAAGCTTTGATACCAAATTTGATGTAGGATATGCTAAAATATTAGAAACCGTAGATCTAAATGATAGATGGATGACTTTATAAGAATGCAAAATGTGTGTGGTGAATCCTAAAATGACATGCAACCTTGAGTCACACAAGGTCTCTTGATCTCACACCAAATAGGCAGAAGGAGTCACACCAGATTTGCAGATGGGAGAAATTTGAATTTCTTCTTTCATTCGTTCATTATCATGATGAAAGTTTTTCTATATTTGTTAAAAAAAAAAAAGACTCTTGAAACCCTTGACACATGTGTATGATCTAAAATTATAAAAACAAAGGAACGTAACAATAGAATTTTTAAGGATTGTGCGGAATCATCTGAAGTAGTTTCTACTAGAGTTCTTGCCAAGTGTGCTTCATGGGCCTCTTCTCTCGTGGATACAGGAATATCTCTATGAACGACATATTGTGTGTTTGGAAAGAATGTGTTAACTTAGTTTAGCCTTTCTTTTAGTAGTTTCCAGTTGGATTTTTTGCGGGTGTACAAGGGTAGTGGGTATTTGTGTCGTTGTTTTGTCTCCTTTGTTTTTGTATTTGCACCTATGGTGCCTCTTTTTCTTCTAATGTAGTAACCATTTCAAAAAAAATTATAAAAACAAATACATGTCTATAACAATCTTGAAATATAAACTAAAACTATATGACACTAATAGAATATAATGAAAATAAATGTCCGGATGGCGCTACATCTACGGTTAAATCGGTCTAATCCATAAATAAATGACTTAAATGATGTAAATGGACAGATTGAGACAAATATTCAAATTCACTACTTGATCAATGTACAATTTGGGCTATCCTTGGCTGGATTTGTTTTTATCCATGGTCAGATATATTAGAATAAGCATAAAATCATCATCCAACCATGATGAGGTGAAATCTAGATTCTGATGCCATCATTCTTTGCTGTTGTCTCATGATGTCCTCATCAATTCTCTCCGGCTTGGAAAAGTTCACCTCTAGTGAACAAATGCTCTTGTATCTCTTGTAAATATCCTTGTTGAGTCTCGACAATTTTCTCGTCAATGATACACGTGTAGTCAATCTTGAGTCAATCTTTGCACTTAACAAGGAATTTTTGTATCTCCCAATTTTGGTAGACATAATCTGCGCATCCAAGATATCTTTCACTTCTTCCTTCTTGGGTAGGGATGGCAACGGTGGTAGACGAGAGGCGGGCAAAGGTGACAATGATATAGAAGCAATATGATTTTGTGGAAATGCGTTTGAAGGATGGGATGATGGAAGTGCATTTGTGTCTAGAGGAATAGGTGGTCCTTTGTAAAGCACTAAATCTTCCACCATGAAGATGTGGTTGATTTTTAAATCTGAAGGCAAATCCAAGACATAAGTCATCATCATCTAACTCATTTTCTCATTAATCTGGTGTTAACTTTTATATTTGGATTTGGCAAATTATTTTCATAGATTGACTGCCCTATCTGATGTCCATGGGACTTGAACCCACACCTCTATGCTATATCAATGAGCCTTAACTAATTGTGTTAAAGGTTCTTATTAATTCAAGATATAGGTGTTGGCACTAATCTTCTTTAAGTACTTTAAAAGGATTAGCATTTCAAGTATGCAATATATTTTATGGTTCATTTGGAGAACCATTTAGACTTGATGTGCACCATGACCATATTTTTCCCTCTTGAAACTCTTGACACTTGTAGTGCTTATTTGTAAAAGCTTTGTAATATACATTGCTAAGAGGAATTTTCATCTAATGTCAGCATGTAAATCATGGATACGCCTAGCAAATGACTCAGTTGACTCGGAGAGCCTAGATGCAGGTGGAATTTGGCATGTTCAATAGGGCTCATCTTATAATGTGGAAGGTTGGGAAGAGATGATTTTGGAACCAAATCTACAGTGAGCTGAACATCACATTTAGGAGGGAGATCATCTAGAATCTCCTCTGGTGCTACATCACTATTCTTGTCGAGTAAAGTAGTGACCTCTCTCGGAGTCTCTGTTGATACCTTTTGTGAAGACTCTTTAACTTTTTTGGTCTTTAAAGAATATAAAACCATGGGCTTAAAGCGGATCCTTAATGGAGTATTACTCTAACAAGGAACTCCACTATCGCACTACAAACTGTTCTAACATTAGTGGTTGCACCCTCGTACGTATCTTGAATAATCTCAACGTAGTCGTTGTGGATGTATTTATTTTTAGGGGTTCTCCAAATTAGTTTCCTTGCTACTCTATCATAGGCCTTTTTGTAGGTCAATAAAAGTCATATAGTGGTTCTTCCTCTTCTTTCTAAATTTCTCTACCAGTTGTCTTGGGATAAAAATTGCTTATGTTGTTGACTTTACCCGGCATAAATCCAAATTGGTTTTCTGATATATTTGTCTCTTGTCTTAGGGGGTCCTCTATTATCCTTTCTCATAGTTTCATTGTGTGACATGAATTAAATTATCTATTGAAAACTTGTTTTTCAATAAGATACTCTGAGCATTGATATGGCTCGTCAAGGGTTAACTCTAATTACGGAAGTTGTAAATAAATTCTTATAATTTTGGGGAGGGCTTTTATTTTTTGTTTTGGTAGGCCTCTTTTGGCCTGCATTTTGGTCTTTCTTGTCTTTCCCCTTGGAATTAATGAAGTTATCATAAAAAAAAAGATACTCTGAGCATGCTTCAAAATATTAAGTACTTTTCATGGAAAGAGTAAATGATTTCTTATGATTGAAGGGGTGCATGGTCACGGATGATTTTTCACGAGTGATCGTCAACTTGCAAATGTGTTGCAACTTTTCGGTGGAAAATGGTTTTCCACTCCTTAAAAATGGAGCTCAAGTTAATTGCAGAAATTTGTTGGTCACTTGGTGAGCTTCAGTCCTGATTGTTTATGCCCCATCTCTTAGGTCACAAGAATTCCATTTTCCACAGGAACTACATCATGTTACGAAATGTTCCCTTCTAGCGTATTTCTGATTCTGAGAAACTTCTGCATGGGATTCATCATGGGATTGAAACAAAGGAAGAAAGGATTGATGAATGATAAGGAGATGCAATCCATTTAGCTGCCTTCATAAACATGGTTTGAGAATACAAATTGTGGTTTTTTGTTCAAGAGGGCTATGGGCATCTATAATGCCCAGACATAATTATTTCCTCTGGATTTTGTTGGCATCAAGTCACTTAAGGTATGTCTTGTAAAGCTGAATTTCTTTGTTTCTTGCAGGGGAAATTTTTTCTGATGTAGTTGGCAGTCCCTATTATGTTGCACCGGAAGTACTTCGCAAATATTATGGTCCTGAAGCAGATGTATGGAGTGCTGGAGTTATCTTGTACATCTTATTAAGTGGTGTTCCACCGTTTTGGGCAGGTAATTCAGTTTTTGGTATTACTCTGATCTTGCATATTTAAAAACATTTGTCTTTTTGACCCATACTAGTATGCTACCTCATTTCTTATTTGTAGTTTACGTCCTTTCTTATTGAGAAATATTTTTTTATGTTATTATTTTCAGAAACTGAAGCGGGCATTTTCAGAGAGATTTTACAAGGTCGATTGGATTTTGAATCTGAACCATGGCCTAGCATTTCTGATAGTGCAAAAGATCTGATAAAGAAGATGCTTGAGAGGGACCCAAAGAAAAGATTGACTGCTCACGAAGTTCTCTGTGAGTAATTGTTATATACATTCAATCTTTTTTTTTGTGCTTTTTAAAATTTTGAAGAAAGGCCTATGTTTGATAACTATTCTAGCACTAGTCAACCAATGCTTGTAAATACCTTCTTACAATGATGTGCATCATTTCTGCCAGGTCACCCATGGATCGTTGGGCTATGTTTGATAACTATTCTAGCACTAGTCAACCGATGCTTGTAAATACCTTCTTAACAATGATGTGCATCATTTCTGCCAGGTCACCCATGGATCGTTGATGACGTTGCTCCTGATAGACCCCTGGATTCTGCAGTTTTGTCACGCCTGAAGCATTTCTCTGCAATGAATAGAATAAAAAAGATGGCTTTGCGGGTAATGTCTAGTAATATATTTTGGAAAATGAGCTTATCTTTGAAAGAAGGTCAATTGATTGTATGCTGCCGTATGAAGATGGTTTTTATTCTAATTCTTCTTTTGGAAATGAGTTTTCCATTCTATTTTTGTTTAGAAATTTTGTTAAAAACATAACTATTTATTGTTAAAATAAATAAGTATTAAAAAAAATTACAATGGAGGGGAAGTATGCCTTCTCGAAAAATTAGGTTGGAGTTTGCCAGTCTGATAAGTCAGTTCTAACAATACCTACCTTTGCTAAGGTATGATGTAGTTAAAGCATTTGCAGTTTATTTTTTTGGTTTTTTTTAGGGTAAGTTTTAGATCTTGGGTTTTGCGAACGACTGGTCGGACAGATGACAACCTGCTGTCAAACCTTCAGAGACTGGATTTTCATACAATCGATTTTGGTTTTTTGTCGGTCGCACTAATGCAATCCTTCGGTCGAGCCGATGACCATCGGTCGGACCAATATAACCCGCCTGTCGGACCGAAATTCCTTAGTTCTGCCCGATCAGTCTTTTGATAACGTGGCAGTGCACAGTGGGGTCTCTCTTGACTTCGTCGATCCGAGCATAGA
This sequence comes from Chimonanthus praecox, assembly GCA_022113865.1. Taxonomy (NCBI): domain Eukaryota; kingdom Viridiplantae; phylum Streptophyta; class Magnoliopsida; order Laurales; family Calycanthaceae; genus Chimonanthus; species Chimonanthus praecox. Next base: position 10,101,188 of record CM039086.1, on the reverse strand, counting down.
CTTGGAGCCCCATTTCATCAATCCAGTCCAATTGGGTTGGTTCATCTTTCCTTTGGTCTGAATCAGACTCGATGTCCGTATCAAGGTAGCAGCTATTCCACCCCTATCCTCTACCTATATGAAAAGCAGATTGTCTGACAAGATGATGGTTCCCAGATTTTTTTGAAGAAAACCCTAATTTTGTGGCTTGGATTTCTCATCGATAGTCTTCTTCCACTTTGATGTTTCTGAAATAGTGATGTGCCATATACCTCTCTCTAGTTTCTTTCCTTCCATGTTAGTAACATTCTGATGTATGATCTTGTAACCTTGGCATTCATCTTATGCATGCTAGAGAATAAAATGCTGACTTGCAAACTATATGATATTTTAAGACCACTCCCCATCTAGTTCTATATCATTATTCAAAATGGAATACATTTTAGTCTTTCCAGCCTTTGATTTGATTGTGGATATTTTCTTGTATCATTTAAAAACAAGTGAAAGGATTTTATGGGAGATGAAATCCCCCTTCTCTAAACCTAAGCGTTGAATCTATCCAAGGGAAGCTCTGAAAAAACTTTCTCCTCATCCAAATGCAGCATAATGGAACTTATTTAGTGATTGGATAAAAAAAAGCACTCAATGCTGATGGACCATTTATGTATGTGGCATTATTACTGTCATGTGATTTTGATAAATAGACCATTCTCCTTCCATCAATCAGATGGTGAGATGTTAGAATCATTGAATCTAATATTAGTTTAAATGACTTTTGAAGCATGCTTCTTCATGTATGGAAGAAGAATTTAACGGTGTGGTTTGTATTTACTATAATCTTAGCAGGTTTAGTCAATTGCATGTCGTTGCCTATATGATATATCAATAGCATGAACTGAAGGCAAGCTTGAGAACCTCTTTGGTGGTGTTGATATTGAGAAACCATCTATTAATAGCCCCTCTGTGAACCCAAACATGAGAGAACAAAAGGAAGGTTTGGGCTATGCCAGTTTTATATATATTTAAAGACCCAGAGATCCATGTCCAAGGGTTATATGGATAATGTCCTTCATTTTCTCTGTACAAAGATAAGTTCATGAGATACAACCAGATCTAAGAATATTTTCACGGCATGGACTCTCTCTCTCTCTCTCACTCAGCTGATCTAAGAATATTTTCTTGCGAGGCTTTTTTCAAGGACCAATTAGTTCATTGTTACATTCTAGAGCAGAAATAAAATAAATTATTTTGCAGGTCATAGCAGAAAGCATGTCAGAGGAAGAAATTGGTGGTCTAAAAGAGTTGTTCAAAATGATAGATACAGACAACAGTGGCACAATTACATTTGATGAACTAAAAGATGGTCTAAGAAGAGTGGGCTCTGAACTGATGGAGTCCGAGATCAAGGCACTGATGGATGCGGTAATTTTTTTCTTCTTTTTTCTTTGTCCCGTAGAGATGCAATGTTTTGATAGTGAGAATGATGCTATGTTTGTTTCTTAAAAGGTGGGTGCTTTTTCCTCTAAAATGCAATTGCTGGATTCTTTTAGGTATGAATGCCTGATGCATTTTCCTCCAAAATGCTGTAACTGATAATTTTGGGTCACGCATTAATTACAAGCATAACATTGAGAACGGAAGTTGAAAAGTGACTTTTGTACTGCATCTAATGAATTGAAATATGATAATTTTCCATTCTGCTCTGCTTTATCAAGTGACCAAGTAGCCTGTAATTCGGTGTGCATCCAAACAGACCCAGGACTTACTGTAAAATAATGGAAACTGTACCTTTTCAAAAAAGATAATGGAAACTGTAAAAAAAATCATTATTTGATGATCTGTCTCCAATACCTGCAAATGCTTGTGCAGACATTCAAGGTCGGCCTGTTGACTTGTGTGTTCTTCGTTTTAAATTGACTATAAGGATGTGGGAGGTGTCATAGTACATCATGGACAGGTTGTGTTCCTAAAAAAGCTATAAATTTAAAATAATCCTAGCAATCAAAGTTCTGGTCCTTTTTTGTCGTACTCTATTTGTGGACCGCAGGTATTGAATGGTCCCAGAACTTGTTTCTGTGTCGAAAATCTCGATCGTCACAGTATGGATTTGTGGACAGATGAGCCTCCAACACAACTTAGATCACAAAATCTTTCATCCCTATTTTGGTATTTTAGGCAAAGGTGGTCCATTGGTGGGGTGTATCATTATTGGCTTGGACAACAATTTATGAGCCTCAATTCTACGTAATCAAAGCCAAAAGATGGCAGGATGCAATTTTGTTTTATTTATTATTTTATTTATCTGGTTGCTGAAGCATATCCTTACGTTGAGGGTAATTTTTTAGATGTTTTTTTTTAATTTATTAACCACTATGACATCTTGCTTGGAGGGTCAAACAGGCTGATATTGACAACAGTGGTACCATAGACTATGGGGAATTTCTTGCTGCCACGATGCATTTAAATAAGATGGAAAGAGATGAGAACCTGGTTTCAGCCTTCTCCTTCTTTGACAAAGATGGTAGCGGGTACATTACCATTGATGAACTGCAACAAGCTTGCAGACAGTTTGGTTTGAGCGATGTTCACCTCGATGAAATGATCAAAGAAATTGATCAAGATAATGTGATTTTCTCTCTCCCTTCTACTTTTGTTGTTGTTTCTCAATTTGGTCACTAAAATGTTTTTACCTTCTGTAGCTGCAATCTGTATGGCAACTGATGACTAATCACGTGTCGCATACACAGAGTCCATATTGTGCTTCTTATTTGGGATGGTGCATACCCTGAAATTCACATTAATTTAATGATCAGAAGTCATACCAATTTGTGGTTTGAATGTAACGAGCAGTTGAAAAGGGGTCTTTGCATCCATGTGGTTTTTGGACCATATGCACTCACCATTGATTTGAATTGTTCAAACTTTAAACTGCATGGCTTGCTACCAAGTCCTGAGTTTTGTTTGTCAGGTATAGATGAATGATTTGATAAGGGTGCCCTTGTGGGCTGGAAATCCATGTGATGGGCCCCAATATCAATTGCATACAAGTGGCATTCGAGATGTGCTCAAATACTAGATTCCATGGTATATTTCAATCCAATGGTCAATAGTCTTTATAAATGGGCGTCACATGCATCATTTATCATAGGGGAATGTCAGGATCTAACAATTTCCTCTGATAAAAAGTGGGCTGCACATATGGATTCCTAAAAAACATGGTCGGCCTTGTCAAACAAGTCCTCATCATTTGTTGATATAATGCATCTTTGCTGAAGAAACATTGATTTCAGAGCTATAGTTCTAATACTCTTCCGATAATCGTCAAAATAAAGGAGGGGAAAAGCATAGTTTTTTTTTTTGGTGTGTATCATTTGTTGATGGAAGTGAAAACTGTTGCATGACCTTTTCCATTGTCAGTGTCATTACTGAATGCATTTGATTGTGTTGGTGTGTTTCGTTTGCAGGATGGGCAGATAGACTACAACGAGTTTGCTGCAATGATGAGAAAAGGGAATGGAATTGGAAGGAGGACCATGAGAACCAGTTTGAATTTTAACTTGGGGGAAGCCCTGAAATTGGCAGATGAGTAGTGCAATGCATGGATTTGTTAGAGTGAAAACAAAAAAAGATAGAAACACAGTTAAGTTGTAAAGATCTGATGGTTAGGTCATTATCCAGCTTCGCTCCTGGCTGGTAATTGGTAAGCTGTAAGTGTAGGATTTGGTTCCCTCAGGATTGACATCTTTGATTATCATTGCTTATCTGCGTTTGCAACGGACTTGAATGTTTCTTGAGCCCTTTTAAACATTAAGAGATCAACCCCAACATGAAGAGAATGGTTGATGGCAAGTGGCAGGTGACGCTGCTGTAGAGTGGGCATTATTGTGCTGACTGATGATTTGAGTAGGATTGCTTGGGCAGCTTTGGATTATCCTAGGATTTGGTCATGTTTCAGAACTAATTGTATTGCATTAATGGAGTGCATTTCTATATGTATGTTATTACTGGATAGCTTGTTTCTTTGTTGCTAATCATACTTTTCACGTCTTTTAAATCAATTTTTTTCAGGATAGTTGGTGAATTTTTTTCCCTTATTCATTTTACCAAGCTTGCAGGTTTTAAATTTTGCTGCATTCAGCTGATTCAGATCAGCAAATTCCGGGTTGCCTTACTAGAGTGTGTTGGTTTAGGTTTGTCTTGCCATGGCTGAGTTCAACTTGGGAGGAACTTACCTTGTAAAATAAAAATAAAGTTGCCTTCCAGTTTTCTCTTAACAGTGAGTTTAAAAGGTCGGTCTGAAAAATAGATAGCTATGATTTAATAGAATTGTTGCTCGAAAAACACTCCTGTTGTTGACTTTAACAATGCCCTCAACTTCACCGTTGTGGTTGAAATGGAGAAACATCTTTCCAATTGCATGAGATCTTATGTGCCCACTCATGTAATGGATTGAGATGTTTTATAGTTCATGTATTTTTTTTATCCATTTATACACTGTTCTTTTAGTATAACTTGTGGTGTGTGTTATTTTCAACACATAATTGATACAGCTATAATGCCTTCTTTTCAACTGATGATTTCCTCTCTTAAAGAGAGTGGGGTTGGCTTCTATCAATTCATACCTATTGAATTGCATTGTGTATAATCCTAAGATGTGCCGTAATGCAGATCATATATTTAAAACGTATCGATTGTTATTATTACTTTATTTTTTTTTAATTTATTGCTTTTAGGGACTGGTATGTATTCTCGTATGGATATGATCATATAATGACCTATTTGTTGATATTCATCAGATTTCAGTATTTTAAGGTAGTTTTGAATTTTTTTTTTTTCTTTTCAGTTTCAGGGTTGAACAAAGTATTTGAGTTTTTTAGTTTTTAGAATTTAAAAGGTGTAAAATGATTCTTTTGCTCATGCTTTTCCAAATTTTTTGCTTTTTTTCTTAGTTTCTCTAATTTGTAGTTTTTGGAGATTAACGATAATAACACTTCAAACATCGTGAAATATGTGTTAGATATATTTTTTAATTTTATATAATATTTTATAAAATTTGACATATCTTAGGCATATAAAAAATAAGCTATCAGGATTTTTTTTAACCAAGGTGTCAAAAGGTCTCGTAGCACCCAACTAATTCTTGAGCAAGCTCTTCCCACATTAATTAATTCTACGAAAAATAGCTCTACTCTACAGAAAATGATACTTTAGAGTGAAGTTTGTATCTCAAAATTTTATTAATGATAGGATCGCAAAATAAGATGCACATCTTTGTTTCTAAATTGGAATGGTGGAGACTTATCTTCTTATAAATGTTGCATGTTAGGAATTGTTTATGGGGCGTAGATATGCTTTTTTACATTGTTGTAACCCTTGAAATTTAGATGAGTACTGCTGGTCAGTTTGTAAACGGCTATACTGATCGATCACCAGCTAGCATGTGGTCGAGTCACATGGATATTTGCGCTGAAAACATTTTTTAATTAAAATGATAATTCTACTCGTGGACACGTGGAGTTTGGATTTAGTGCTTTTGAATGTGTCATGTTTAGAGCTCATTTTATTATACTCCCTCCGTCCTGTTCCATTTTAGTTGTTTGATTTGAAATATTTGTATTTTTTAAGTAACTATCTATATAAGGCTACCACTCCATGTGATCTCATCTATTTTCAACACATTTTATGGTACTCTAATACAAATAAGACAACTTTTTTGGGACAATTTCAAAATTCATATAAAACAACTAATTTGGAACAGGAGTATTAGTTAAAAATTATTTTCTAGATATTTGCATATACAATTTTATTTTTAAAACAAAATTACTTATAAACATTAGGCCACAAAATGATTGTTCTGATGACATGTTATTATTTTCTATTTGTCTTTTATATATTTTTCTATTCTTTAACAATAATACAATAAGTTAACTATTTTAAATTCATCTAGTCAAATTTTAAAATTTCTTTTTCTAATTTTGGCCGCATTTTTGGGGAATTTTTCTTTTTCTTTTTTACTTGTTCACTTGAGAGCAGATCATAACCATTCAAATTCATTTCATAACTACTTTAAATTGTCTTGAAGCCCATCAATTATAACAAATAAATGGCTCTTAATTTGGCACTCTATAAAATGATACTTAGCCCTCTTCTGTGTAATGCGAAAACTACTCTTTAAAAAATTAAAATATATTTTTCCTTATACTATTTACTACAAGTGTACTGATCAACCCCCATTTACTATAATGCCTTTATATCAAATTATCAACCATTGTCCATATTCACTTTTGATGGGTTTTGAAGCCTTACTCATTGTCTTTAATTTCTAAAACTACAAAATAAAATGATTCATAAAGGCACTATACACACAACATTATTTGATTTTTCTTAAAAGTTAATTAATATACCCTAATTGCATTGAATGGGTCATCATCATCATCATCTAAACTATTTATCTTATCAATTTGAGATTCACATTTTATATTTAAATTTGACAGTATTTTTGGGTGGCAAATTATATTTTGTGCTGAACATGCCTACTTGATATCCAAAACAACACTATTCAATTGCACAAACTATCTTAACAATTGAGAAAATAAAGTCAGAAGGACTCACAAAAGGACCACTGGACCTGTTTATGAATAAGGATTCTATAACCCATTTCATAAAAAATAGATGTCACCCTTGTAAAATTTCCAATAAAAAATACATGGCAGTACCTTCTTGCCTTCAGCTTGAACTCCCAAATGTCCACAAAATTAAAGTTGGAAGATGAGATGATTCAACAAGGACAATCAAAATCAACCACCTGTAAACCATGGGCAAAGATGGATCTCCCCAGAAGGACTTGCAGTTCTGCACCTTGGGTTACAATGTCAGTAGTCTTTGTCTGCCGCCATTAAATGTTACATATAAAGAAGGAACCAACCGCTAAGATCTTCATTCGTATGTTCGCTTCCTCTTTACGATGGTTGGTAATATGGAGATGGAGCCGATGAGGAACAAAACTGCTAGTGTCTTAAAATCATAGAGGTCCTTGACCGACTTCAGGTCCCCAAGAGCAAGACCAGCCTGAGGGGGAGAGAACAACAATCCACTTTTTAATGAATGAGCAACTAATAAAACAGAAATATAACTTGCAAAGTGATACTTAACAATCACTATTCTGATCAGATTGGACAATGATGAGAGGTGGATCCTACTGCTTCATACTAAATGGTCAGAAAGTGGCACAATCTCTCTCTCTCAGAGATAATGGAAAATTTATTGATTAAAAGGGGAAAAAACTGTACCTACAAAGACTATCCAAATTCAATGTACAAACCATAATAAAGAACATTTAAGTTTCCACAAATTGAGATAATCCATCATCATCATCATTATCAAAGCCTTTGTCCCATCTATTTGGGATTGGATTTTTGAGTTCTACTACACCAGAAATTAAGGTAATCCACGCTACCTAAACTCATTTGTTCCCCTCTCTTGAGCTAATCAAATACCAGGGCATACAAATCTGTACATGACTGTTGAGCTGCAACACCCTGGAGCAACTTCTTCTAAATCCCTGAGATATTTGCTTTTTCATTAAGTATGAAAAAGAACTTTCCATTTTTACCAAGCTTTGGAACAGGCAGGATCCACCTTCAAGTTTTAAGATGTTCAGTGTTACCCCATCATGAATGTCCCTCAGTATCTCACCTATCAAATGGTATCATGCATAGAATGAAAATGGGCAATTCACATGTCCTATTTATCATCCACCCAAGGACCCACCATATAAAAGACCATCCCATGATAAGAATTTTTTTTCACCAACTAAATACCAAAAAGAGTTTTTTTTTTTAATTTCCTCTTCCTATTTTACCATTCTATTGTTTATTATTATTATTATTTTTTGATGACCAAGGTGTCTAGGGGTCTCACCTGTATTTGGATAGGGGACATTTTAACCCGACTAGTCCTTGGGGCATGTGCAAGCCTCCCAATCCCCCACACACTGCCCAGAGGGGTGTTGAGTGTGAACCGAACTCAAGACCTCCCCCCTTCATGAGGGGAGCTTCTTGACCGTCTGGCCAAACCCCTCTTGGGTTACCATTCTATTGTTTATTAAGTAGAACAATCTGAACTCTACTTCCGATCTCCTTCAGACAGATGGAGACTAGTTATGGCTACATTAATAAACAATAGGGGCAACCATGGAAAACTAATGTTTGTGTGGAAGTGGTTCAAAGGACATGATCGATTAGAATTGAGTGCATCAAAGGAAGCCTAAAAATTGTACTGATGAAAGAAAAGATGAGAAAATATTGTTTAATACGGTTTGGGCACATAGCAAATGATCGTAAACATGGCCATTACAAAGAATTGAAGGAATACATGGATTTATGGGGTAAGAAAGGTCATAATAAATTGTAGCAACATAGGAATTGATTTTTGATAGGGTTGAATGGAAAAGTAGAAACCAAATACGGACCAAGATAGATGGAATAGATTTTGATGATCACCATGATGATATATTTTCTTTTCCAACTAGCTACTTTCAACAATGAAGAAAAAGAATACTCCAAGCAAAGGATTGCTACAACTTTAGCAGGCAAACATAACTGCAAACTAAACTACTACCTGAATGGACAGGAGGACAAAAAAGATACATGCAACAATCTACTTAAGGTCACAGCAGTCTTCTCATGCTCTACAAACATCTGAGATTGATAATTTTTTAAATCCTAGGTAGAACATGCTCAATATACAACTAATGCAACTCTAAACTTGCCCTTTATGTAACTGCAGTTTCCCAATGGTTTTGTCGCTTAAGAGTCTACTACTCTCCTCCCCAAATAAACCACAACACAACAAGGAGAGTCAATCTCCTACAGATCTTGAACTTAGCTAGACCAGATTCCTGGAACCAGTTCTCCAGCAGCATGGGGATGCCAGAAGTCATGATCCATGACACATTCAAGAGATTGAGAAAGAAAAACCGCATACCTCATATATCCTTACTGACAATGAATGAAAAGGTGGTTCACATATTCCTCTTCATTTAGACAAAGCAAACAAACATTGATATATGTCTGTGCTGAAGGTGATCTATAGTCAGTTGATGATGATGATGTTGAGGAAGTGTTATCTTACCCCCACCCCCTTCCCCAACCCCCAAAATAGTGTTGCTTTGTAACTTCTTTCGAGAGGTAACAATAGGGTGTTTTTTAATCAGAAGTTGGTGAAGGTAGGGTGTTGATTGAAATGAAGTAATTAAAGTACAAGAAAGAAGAGGAACAATCATGATATATTGTTCGACACTAACAATCTCTCCACATCCATCTTTGTGAGTACTAGCCTCTCTTCATTTACACTTGAATTGATCTTAAGAAACAACACTGACATACATTGCTTGTGGCTTCTTATTTCCACCACCAAAGGAATCAGTTTCCATGGTTTGCTGCTGTGCCTAGAAGCCCAGCTTATTGCATTACTAGAATCAATAATAATAAGCTGATCCTGAACATCTTTAGATATTTTTGTCACTTCTTTGATAGCCGTCAATTCAGCTTCATTTGAATCAAGAATTCCAGCTGGTCTTGACAAACCTTCAAAACTTGAGCATCAGCATCAGCTTTTCCACTAGCTGATCCATTCTACATTGAACTCTATAGTATTGTTTGGTGGTAAACTCCATCGTGTTGCTCCATTACTCTCTCCAAGTTTGATCATATGCCTCATTTTCTGATTGTTTAATAATTTGTAAGATTCCAACTATCTTGTTCGTGCTCTAAAATAGAAAGAAAACAGTGCTGCTTCATTCCCAGGCATTCCAAGATCTTGTTAGCTATTTGGTTAACCAAACTATCAAAACCCTATTTTTTTGTAGGTGTGCATGCTGAGTTGTATAGACTCTTTAAAATGTGAAATGCACCCATATTGGGCACTTGATGTCTTGAACATCTATGTTGTACGAACTCTTTAAGATGTATGGCATACCCATCTCAAACACTTGCACCTATTCTTAATGGTCTCTTCTAGTACTGCTTGACATTATTTTCCAAGATGATTAAAATATTATACCTCCTTTTAAGACCTATTTAATATATCAAATTGTTTCTCATGTGATTGTTTAAAGTAAAATCTAGTACATTATATTCTATTAGTGTTATTTTAACACTTTATTTTCATTTTAAATAAATATATAAATTTATTTAAATATGGTGCCATGTCCCCATGACCTATTTTTTTTGGTTTGCTGAGTCCTACACCTTACACCCGTGTTGGACTCCATCACTTGCATATGTAACCATGCAACTTAACATCCTACACGTCTTTCATTAGTAGACATTTAGATCATAGAGGTTTGTCATCTGAAGCAATCTTGTGGCATCATACGCTACAAATAATAACAGGTAACAAGCCTCTGAAATACCAGCTTGAAAACAGCTCACTATTTTATGGTTCAAGTCCAAGGTTGAAAATATTAGTGAAATTCAATTTTCCGTTACCACTGGCTGAATTGCTAAGCATAATATATAGATTTGATACTATGTTTAAACACAGAAATGATCCAATAGATAGAATTAGCATGTTCCACGTCTCATCTCGGAGTCTGCTGAAACCACTATACTATTGATAAATGAAAGTAAGGAGATATCAGAAAAGAAATGTTGTAAGGATAAAGAGCATACTCTGACAGTGATATAAGCTGCTGGCGTGAGACCAATCAAGGTTGCAAGGAAGAAAATATGAAATGGAATATCTACTATTGGAGATGCCATATTTATAAATGTGTTAGGCAATGTTGGAGTTATCCTCAAAAAGAGCATGTAATTTAGAAGCTTTTCCCTGCGCTTCGCAATCTGTGGAAGATGCAAAAATATTTCGTGAGGAAGTAGCAATAAATGAAACCAATATAATGTGGTGGTCGTGGGGTAGGGTGGAGGGAGGGAGGGGGAGAGAGAGACCTCTGCCTGGAAAAACCTCAACTTTTCAGGCCACAGCCAAGTAATTAATGGTCTGCCAATTAACTTAGACAGGAAAAAGCAGGATGATGCCCCAGCAGTGGCAGTGAAAACAACCAATAGAAATCCTCTAACAACCCCAAAAAGAGCTCCAGCTAGCAGTGACATGAATATGGTGCCAGGTATCATAAACGTCTGCATGAAAATGTAAGTTGAGCAGTAACCCAACACAAATTGTGCTTGGTAATCTTTTACATATGTTGCAAGATGATCTCTGCACAAAAAAGTTGAATGAAAGATGTCATTTTATAATGAGTTCATGAACTTCATGTAAAAAAACATGAATCATACAACCAAGTATATTGCTGGCAGAGACAGTAATTAAAAAGAGAGAAGAAAAAACATCAACAGCTTAATAATAGCATCAATGTTTGGTTACAACATGAAGATTTAATAAAGGGCACTACTCTTCATTACAGCATATCCCAACATTGATGTTTTCTTCAAAAGAGAAAAAGAGGGACCTCCAAGCCCACGTTGGATTTGGAACTTCAGGAGCTAACAAATGACATATTACTTAATCAGCACTGTAACAAAAAATGGACAGATATCACTGTAATAAATAATAAACATATGTTATTACAGAGGTTTTTTTCTTTTGAGACACAAAAATGAGTTGAATTTATTGAAAAATAATACAGCTGTTTGTATATTCCCCCTTGGGCTCTCTTCTTCTTGAATGAAATACTTACCCATCATTCAAAAAATAATACAGTAATTGCAAAGAATACTAATGTATAAGAGAAATATACTGAAAACATGTAGAAAAAGCAAAATTACAATGTCCAACAAAAGATTCAGACCTTTCCACCTAGACCTTACCTAAGAAATCTGCCACTCCATTGTTTTCTAACCATGACAAGATAACATGCTTGAGGCATAACTCACTCTCAAAAGCTTTTTGCCATTGAGAGGAGGGTGTCTCAAGTGGTTATATAGAGTCATTAGTTTCTCAAACTAGGCGATGTGGGACTTTCTTGCCACTTCACACCCGCCCTTAGGTGCAGTAGTTGTATGTGTAACCTGCTATGATACCATGATACAGTAACATTTTTGAGGTAAAACTCAATCTCAAAAGTTAACCATTGAGAGAACGGTGCCTCACGTGTTATATATAGTCATTGGTTTCTCAAATTAGGCGACATGGGACTCTCTTGCCACTTCACATCCATTACTGGGTCATAATCAAAGGTTCTTTAGTATCCATAATAATTTTGAATAGTTAATTTAGAAACAATGTGCTGCACCACACAAATCCCACATGTGAAAGGAAAATATCATATCAAATGGCCCACCGTGTAGATTTTCCAGGCTTTGGGTAATACATGCATTGAGAAATTAGTTGATTAAAAGTGAAAGGCAATAGTCTAGTATATATGAACAGCCACATGAAAAGTAAGCCTACAATATTTCTAGTTCAAGAAATGTACATGCTGGTTCATGCTTAGTAGTTTGAATCTTGGCACATTTGGCACATATTTGCACGTGAGCCTGTCTATAGAAAGTAAAGACCAACTCTTGTACTATGTTGGGTTGAAATAAAATTATTTTAATTGAGAAACATATAATACATTCCGCGCATCCATTCTAGTATCACAAGGAATGCAAAACAAATTCAAACAATGGTTCCTATGGTTACTACAGGTTGGTATGGCTTGATCCCAAATCACAAACAGCTAGAAAAATTAACAGTTATCCGTTCGGCTATGCATTTTGGGGGCAGTGTGGAAATTTAAAATCTTCAACCAAACTACTTCCTATTCTACCCAAAACACTACCAGAGCTCATCTCCAGAATCGATGTGCAGCAGAGAAGCCATAACGGAACAATCATCCCAGCTCAATTCCACTATTTGCATGCCATTCACCATTGAAACCCATTCATTTATCTGGGTTACATCCAAATGAATTTAAATTGAGATGAATCTATCTCAAAATCTAATTTAGACAAAGAATTCCAAGACCCCAAACTCTGAGTCCAATCAACCGTATAGCTTATTCAGGATGGAGCCAATTGAACTGGGTGAATCTAAACATCTTACATGAGCAAACGATTCCAAGATCTCAAAGCTCCGAACTCAAAAATCCCATGCCATAAAGCTCGATCTGGGTTATAGACTATTGCACCCTAATTAAACTAGGCAGTACGGCCGAAAATTTCAACATGTCAATGCTCGATTCACCCTTTAAAAGGATTCCTCAAACCGAATCACATCCAAACACTCATAAATCAAAATGGGTCTGTTTCAAAACCTTATGTCAAAGCTCAACTCAACGTTTAAACCACTTCTAGATCTGGGTCGCATCCAAACACGCCCAAAACGAACTGGGCCACCTTGCAGTCATACGCCTGTAAAGAACTCCAAGATCTCAAAGCTCGACTCAAAACTTAAACAAATCTCTCGATCTAGGTTTCACCCCAACACATTTAAATCGAACTGGGTTCATCTCAAAATTTTGTGTGCGCATAGGAATTCCAAGATCCCATGGCGAAAAAAGGTTAAAGCAATTGAAAAAAAAAAAGGGGGAGAAAAAAAGGCTAAGAACCTGAGGATTCGAAGATCGGAAATGGTGCGAGGCACTCTAAGGATCTTGTCGTAGTCGGCGGAGGGCATGGTGGAGAAGATGCAGATGAGTCCAACGGAGAAGAGGAGGAATACGGTTGTGGCCACGGCTAGTTCCCATTGCGTCAACGGAAACCTCCTGTTGGCGCCCAACGGCTTCCTGGACGTAGGAGAATCCTCCTTGCCGCTCTCGACGTCTCTCACCACCACATTCCTAGGAGCGGCCATTACAAGTACAAGGCAGGACCCTCCTTCATCCTATTCCAAGAATTCTCCTTTGACCGATCTCTCGCTGCTTCCTTTCGTACCGAAGAAATTCGATTGCAGAGAGAGAGAGAGAAGAAGAAGAAGATTGGAAGAGGAGAACGAGACTTGCTCCCCCCTAAATGTTAGAGGATAAATGGGGTCCTGAGGCATCAAGCGCGCGTGCTAATTTTGTGTCCTGAGGCATCCATTTTATAGTGGGCCCCACGATTATCCAAACGGTAGATCTGATCGCACCCATCTTCCTTTCTTGGATGGAAGGGGATTGGCTGGTAATTTTAATTTTATTTATACTTTAGTTGACAGTGTTGTTAATTTATTTATTAATCATATTTAAAATAAATAAATTTATTTAAATTGTTAAATATGCTAAAAACCAGCATGAAATACTATTCTTCATAATTTATTCAATAACCTCACGTAAAATTCTCATAGGTGATACCCACCAGCTATAGAACACACCAAATAAGGCAATAGGAGCTCGAACTCGACAACTTCCACTTCTTGAGGCAAGAAGTTACCTGTTGAACGAAAGAAGTTACCTGTTGAACGACACCTATATGGTGGGCAAATATTGTTTTAGTAAAGTTTTTGATATAGAAAAGACCGTGGAAAGTCTACTTGTGTAAAAGGGTTGTAGCTGAAACTCATACATGATGATAAAAAAATGAAAAGTTATATAATTAATTACAAATATTTTTAAATTTAAAATGAATTTAGTAAATTTCTTTAATCTTAATTTTTATGATTAAAATTAAATCACTTAATAGATATTTTATTTCCAATGTTCAAGTCAACAGTAAAAGTATACTAAAATATCAAATTAAATTAAATTTAAACTTATAAGAAAAACAGAAAACTAAACTATTTGAATATATCATCAAATAAATTTTACATAAAAACCTATATCAATGAAATCCAAGGCCCAGTGGAGTAGGAGATATAATTTTGTATCCCAACAATTTTGAAATAGAGGCCTACATTTGCCATCTACCATGTTCTCATGCTTTGGCTCAATTTTAAAAGCTTTTTAATTTATTTTTCTATCATTTAAAAAAAATTATCATTTTTTCATCTCGACCACCTAATCTTTTTGAGAGAGATTTTAATTTTTTTAACTCACATTTCACTTTATTTTTGGATTTTTAGATTTTAAGAAACTCAAATGTTCTATTGAGCCGTGTAAAAAGGTTAATCTCATACGACGATCAAAAAAATTATATAAATGAATAAATTATTGTAAAAGTTATATACTGAAAAAAATATGACTCATTAAATCATATTAACTTTTGGTTTTTTAAGATTAAAAATAAATTATTAAAATATTTTGACTTATTATAGTTAATTAAAAGACTAAAAATATATCAGATAAAAGTTATAAAAAATATTCTTTATAAAAAACAAAATAATATTAATAAAATAAACTTAAAATAAATTAAATCTCATGTGACATATTTGTGCACAACACCGAGAAGTTTCCAAGATTTCCCTTTTCATGATTTAAACAACTAAATGCTGAAACACTTAAATTTTTAAATAAATTAAAATGACTTCCACCAAGGAATTGGCAATCATAATATGTACAGTCAAAGAAAATTCCGAACGTCGTCAGCTTTTAATCAGAAGCGTTGGATCATATTAAGATCTACGGTTTCATCAATGAAACATGGCCCACTTGATTGTCAACAGCAGCCGTACACGTCACCACGAGTGTGGACAAGCTCATTTTAGAATTTCTTAAAAATCTGATAATTTTTTAAAGTTAATACATGACTTTAAGATATCAAGCATCAAACTATCAAAGATGAATACTTGAGTTTGAAAACAAAATTTTTTATTTAAAAAAGATTTTAAAATCTGTGTTCAGTCTTAATTATTTTTTTATAGTTTTATATCAAAAAAAAAATTTAAAACATATATTTAGATAGATATGATATATTTTTAAATAATATGGTTTATGAAATTATTAAATTGAAAAAATAAAAAAGTTCTGACTGTGACGGGGTCTCTAACGGGACCGTGGAACTGGAAGCACACTTTCTTTCCTTCAATATAGGGACTTATGGTGTACGTTTACCACCATCCTTTGAAGAGTAGGTGTGGCAGTGGCCCCCCCACCATTGGCCTCTTAGTAGTTTTGGCCGGTGCATGACTGCCGGTTTAACATTTGACTTTCTTTGCTAAATCTGTTTATTATTTAATTATAAAATATTTTGATTATTTTTTCTTGGAAGAAAATAAACATGAGCTTATATATTACAGAACCATCTTAGCACAATATCTACGGAAACTCGATGTCAAACAATTTTCAGCTTGGGATTTTTTACCCTTATTTTCTTAGATTTTTTTTTATAATTCAAAGGGTGGAAATGTCATTTTTTTACTTTAGCAAAATAATAAAATTATATTTTTATCGATGGACATCGTTGTATTGAGTATAATTATAAGGTATTTTAAAATTAAAAAATTAAGGTCAAAAGTCGTTTCCAATCATCAAATTTGTATCCATCAAAATAAAATATGAAATGATTATTAATTTATAAGCATTTTTTTATCAATTAGTCAACAATCACTTTTCTTCTTAATTTTATTATTTTGAGATACTTCATCATTATTCTTTGATACGATATACTCTCAACCATTATAAGTCACATGTCAAAGATATAATTTTTATCACGGTAAACTATGGTTAGCATCATTCTTTAAGAGGGCTGTGCGTGTATATAGAGTTTTACTTAATGCTTTGTATTCGGAGAGAGGTGGAAAGTCTTGAAATTTTCTATCATTAAAAAAAATAGTAAACCCAATAAAAATAAGTTGAATTATGGTAACCTATTTATTAAGTAATTAATCCATTTAATATAGAAACTCCAATTTCAATAAAGCATGCTCAATTATTTTATTAGAAAACAATTTTAACTCCAGTATAGACGCATCTTACACTGAAATGCTCGTTCAGACGATTTCAGTGTACGAACGAACACATTTTACATTAAAATGTTAACGAATCTTAAATGAAAGGATAAAATGATAATTTCACACTATTTTTGAAAAAAATGGTGTCTCCTGATGGAAAATAGTGGTGTCTAAATGGCCAGCCATTTTATATTTCATAAGTAAAAACCTCTTATCAGTTAATGTTTTCTTTCCTAAATATGATCTTTGTTTTCTTTCTTAATGGAAATGATAAACATACGTTTCCCTTCCTTAAACTTTCTTTGCAAATTGATGTACTCTTTATATATACTCTCATAGTTGGACTCTCAAAATCATGTTAATTATCCCTCTTCTGCACAAGGAATAGCGATATACAACGTCTACTAAATATAATGAAATCTCTTTTGCTTGATTTAAACTTTAACCTTTAAAGGCTCCATTGAAAACATCCTTCCAAAAATATGATTCCAAAAGATACATAACACACAAATAAGCATGTTCAATGGCTAGGTTTCCTCTACTCAGCCCGGCCTGTTTAGATATATAAAAGCGCAGACCCACCAGCAGCCCTTTGTGATAAATTAGAAATGATTTTCTTCTTGCTGAATACTGAGTACAGGCAAAGAGTATTTTCTCTACCTACATGCACTCCATAAATAGAATGTTGACAATCATGAAATGAGCACCGTACCATGAAGAAAATGAATACATGGATCCTGTAATGGGGTGCCTACAGATACACCATACTTAGGATTGGTGAATTACCTGTACTTCGTTTCAGGTGTCCTCACTAACAGACATGGGCCTTTTCCTTGTCAGAGTGATTTCAGTTTGAAGGCTCCTCCTTAGCATCAGAAGGATCAATGTATCTCCAAATGAAACCCAAACTGCTACCCATTATATTCATAATCACCGCCGACATGGCAGGGGGTAATGCAACCAGAGGCGAGGTGAAATGGGAGGTTGCCAGAACCACACCCAAGGATGAGTTCTGCATCCCAACCTGTGGAAATGAGTGGCAATTAAATAGCTTTAGAAGTAAAGAGAAGAACACCCACAGAGTAAATTTAACATGATGACAATTTGGCAGGAGGTCCAAAGAGTACATGTACGATGATGATGATGATGATGATGAGGATCACCATCAGTTCTTAGTAGCGACAGCAGTAGCAGAAAGAAATTTGCTCACCAGGTGAAACCCAAAATGGATGGCAAAAAATGTACTCCCAACTTATAATCCCAACCATCAAAGTGTGCATGCCTGTCACTTGTGGAAGTCTCTTTCTGTCTGCTTCACTGCCTGTGAACTTGCATGGGACATTCTGATATAGTTTTCTTTCCAATTATCCATCAGCAGGCCAATTGCCAGATGTTTACAATTGACCTAGATTGTGCATTTTTATAATGCATGGACATCTTGTTATATTTTCTTTGCTGCTTTGTTCATTAACATGGATTCTATAATGAAAATCTGGATTTACTGAACGATGCATCTTACCGATATGGAGTTCTTGGTCCCAACAGACTCCACTCATTACTCCACTCATTAGGCCAGTGCATTAAACAGTTCACCAAGTACATACCCTTTTTATAGATAACATGGTTATGAGGAGTAATATAATTTAGTGAAGGACTCATTGATCAAAGTTCACAATTTAACGTGCACTGAAAAGATATTGGCATCAGCAAAATTCAATGTGATTTATATTCAGACTTGCAATACCTCAATTGAGATTGCACGTCGCTGTGTTTCCTTGAACCCACAAATAGCTGCTGACAAGTACCTGTGACTCAAAAGTATTTTATCAAGTTAAACTTCATTGGAATTATTTTAAACTCCTGAACTGATGATCCACATCAAGTAAGAGTATAGGTTTCAATTTACCCTATTACAGGTAGCTTTGGATATTGAGAAAAAGAGTAGATGAAAACTACTTTTTAGATTATTCTAAATATTAATCCAATCGAAGAAATGCAAGATTTAAGGGAGATGGATAGGGGCAATACACAGAAAGCAGCATTTAGGTGACAATTTCTTATCTACTGAAGAACACTAGAAATGGGGACCAGGGATAAAGGCTTAGAAAAGATCTCTGGTATCCTCATCTCCTCCTGCTATCAGGTTTATCTGATGCATCTTAAGCAACAGGAATTCTATATTTGTACATAATCTGTATAAAGACCAAATTTTAATAGACATAGTGACCAGGGATGAAGGTTCAGAGATATGTGGTGTCTTCTTCTCCATAAAGATGACATTCTGGTAGGGCTCTAGAGATCTTTGGAGTAAGAGAGAGAGAGAGAGAGAGAGAGAGAGAGAGAGAGAGAGAGAGAGAGACCATGGTTACAAAGTCCAAACACAGCCAGTGTCGATAATTATTCCCTGGATTTCAGACTCAAATTCTTTCTCACTCCACCTCATGCTTTGTACAGTTGAGAGTCAAATTGACAGCTTCAACTTTTTGCTGCATTTCACACCCAAATCCTTTCTCACTCCAGAATAATCCAGATCACGCTTTGTATGGTAGAGAGTTAAATTGACAACTTCAACTGTGAACGAAATGAACACTGAGAGCAATGGGAATAGATTTCCATCTTGGACATCGAAGTGAGGAGGAATGTCAACAGCCATAGTACATTTTTTAATGGACTAAAGATATTAAAGTTGAAGACTCAATACATCCTCCGAGTGTTCATATGTAAAGTGGACAGCCAAAACAAAAATAACAGAGAGGAAACCGAACATTTTTACATCTGACAACAGAACCATCACAGTTCTGTTTGTTAGGAACATTAACTGCACAATGGTACCTGCCAACCTCTATAAAGATAAGATGCTGATGATCACTTCAAATCCTCTGAAACAAGATCCAATTGTATGATTAATTATACAATTCAAGGTAGTAAGGAAAATCTAGTTGCTTTGGCTTGGAAAGTTCTCCTGTTTCTCCTTCCAAGCCACCTGGGCTATTGCTAGTGTGCAGATTTCAAACAAAGAGATTGATGACGGTATACTGAATGAGATAGACCAAAGGGAAATGCAAGTAAGGGATTTCTCATCTACGTAATAAAAGAAACAAATGTTTGGGAGCACATGATTCCAGGATTTTAAGCAGTCCAAGGTACAATTTTTGTTCTTTATTTTATTTTTTGGCAGTCCAGAAAAAAGCCTTGAACCAAAGTGGAGGAATCACTTTCCCAACAGATCAGAAAGAGAAACGCAAAGATGATTTGGGCTTAATAAAGGAAAGGTTTACTTGAAAAGAACCCTTCATCTCTATTTCGTAAATCAAACAATTACCCAATTAACGCACAAGAAATTTACTCTGAGCATCTACTCACACAGTTTAAGAGATTTATTTACTTGCCTATGAAAAGGAAGTAAAGGTGCTTTTTTTTTTAATTTAAAAAATCAATACTTTCCTGCAAACTATGAAACTAGGCTCTTGTTACCCATACATGATGACAAGGAAAATGGATCTTGGTTGTGTTCAAATCTGATAAAATGGATAGCCAGGAGCCTCCTAAAAGAAACTGCAACAATATGTGGAGTCCCAAATTCTTAATTCAATCAGGCCACACAAAAGTCTAGAACTACAGCCTTATTCTGCCTTTTTATTTCTATTTGGCATTCAATTAAGTAATAAAAAGGGTATGCATGAACCATATCATCATTCACAGAAAATCTGAAATTGTGTTTCACCACTCATGATTTTGACTGCAAGAAAGGCTTTGCCATTTTCTGCATACATGAATCATCAAATGAAATGGGATCTGTGACGTAAGCTGCGAGAAAAGAATAAAACAAACAATAATAGACTAAATCATGCAAAAGAAAATAGGAAGAGATCATACCCCACAAAGAAACCTGCAAAATGCAATAACAGAACCGCCAGTATTATAACCCCCAATTCTCCAGATAAAATTCCCTGCACTCCAGAAAGTGGACCTGAGCCAGAGCCTATTGTGGCACTAAGCATTGATGATTTGAGACGAACAACATTTTCTGAGAAAACACTGACAAAAGGCAAGAATTTAAGAGTAAAAAGTCATCCACGATTTAAGGCAATATGGAAAACATATAGTATTACTTGGCTCAAGAATATTTGCAGTTCATGTGGTTCAGTTTTTACAAGTGAGTCCTGTGCTTTGAGACAAGAATTTTAGAGTAAAAAATCATCCACGATTTAAGGCAATATGGAAAACATATAGTATTACTTGGCTCAAGAATATTTGCAGTTCATGTGGTTCAGTTTTTACAAGTGAGTCCTGTGCTTTGGTAACCCAAAGTACTGACATGCTGCATTCTCCATGTTTTCCAACAGTCCAGTTGCTGGCCACTAGTTGATGACATTCCTATGATCTCATCTATGAGATTTTTGGAGGCATGAGCCACTGAGGCAAGGCCATGAATCATCTTATTAGTGGTTGGATCTCTGAAAACTGAGCTCCACTTGTACAAACTGAAAACCTGAGCAAACTGTGCACACTCTTGGTTATGGCATCATTTTCTCCCCGAGACAGATACAAATCACAAGAAAGATGCAGATGTAATAAAAATTGAACCTGCTAGCAAGCAGTGCTGAAGTTAATACTGCAAGAAGTGGAGCAAAAGGTATAATCAATTTGACGACGGATGGAAATGTGCTCTGCATATAAGAACCCAGCAGAATTGGAGCAACAACCACCTGCAATGAATACATTTAAATATCACTTCAGGAAAAGAGTGAACAGATGAATATACATGAAAAGGGTGAAGGAAGTAACCTGGAGAGTGCTGACAGAAAGCTTCACAGCATCCACAGGGACGTAAGCCCCTGCAAGAATCTTGGTTAGGAGAGGAGTGAGAACCACTGCACTTAGAGTGGTGCAGACAGTCATTACGATGGATAGAGGCACATCCCCTCGAGCAATTAAGGTTACCTGTAACACTACCTCACATGCACAGATTAATGGATTCCATGTATCTTTAAAAGTAGATATTTGAGAACACAAGCACAGCCACCATGCATGTGACACAATCACCCTTGATTCAAATCGTCCAACTTGTCAAGCCTCAAATCCATAATAGTGATTAACGGTAATCTATTTGTAGAAATTGAACTTTTTTAACTATTAGGCAGTGCTATTCAATGTGATATTTGGATTTACTCCCCTCTGCAATGAGGCCCCGGAATTAGATCAGTTTGGATTGAGGAACTGTATGCCATATGTACTATGATTGTGTATGTATGAACTTAATGCTGATATAATAGAATATCAAATAGTTTCTCATATTTAAAATACTCTTGGCCCAATAACACCACCAGAAACAGAAACTGTCTTATAAAGATGTCATTCAATTTGAGGTTGCTAGATCAGAAGGAATAAAATTATGAAAATGCCAAAAGTATAGATTTAACAAGCTTTACATGGGTTTATCCCTATATATAGTTTCAGTTGGTTAAATTCAATGACATCAAATTCTTATTATGTTAATATCCAATTAAAATCTACAGAGCATGAAGGGTTTACGCTCCATGGAATGTTGATTCAGGTGCAGTTCTGCTCATTTTAGGCTCCGTTTTAAGTGAATTCAGCCAAAATGCAGTACATGTATGTCCAAGACTTCTAGTATTACATTTAAATAGAATTACAAGAAATCCTATGAAAAAGTCATTTCCTAAAAAATGTTAAAACGCTGTTCAGGTTTGGACACAATTTCTGGAAAATTGACCAATATTTTTTTCTTGAGACTTCTGAAATCTTAATTACTTTTTCATGCTATTTTTAAGTTATTTTATAGCAGAGTAATAACTTCACAGATTCTTTTAAGTTGTCTTGCCAGTTGACCCTTCTCTACCTACTGGAGAAACACATTTTCTTTAGAGAAATCAAACTGTTTTTTGGATCATAAAAGTGAAGAATTCATTGAAATTGTTTTGAACTTTCTTGCAGAACCATATATTTTGTTAACCCTCAGTGTGCTCATCTAATGGTATAAAATCATGGAGGTCTACTAGCCATCTAGACAATAACCATATACAACAGGTCCCACAATTTGGTTCTTGCCAGCATAGAGCGGTATATCATGCAATGTAAGACTGAAAACAATTTTGCACTTTTGAGCCCAAACTACAAGTTGCCCTGTCCCAATATTACACCATTGGACTCAACTAAGTTGAAACAATTCAGGCTGATCTAGGCCTCTCTCTCTCTTTCTCTCTCTACTTTTCCTTTTAAAGAGTTACGAACACTTTCATAGAGAAACAAGCTCCCTCCTTTTCCTTTTAAAGAGTTACAAACACTTACATAGAGAAACATGTAAAATGTTAGTATGGCCTATTAGCCTGCCAACATAAAGGGGAAGAGTTGTAGACTGTGTAGATGCACCAAAAGTTAGCTCCACCAGAGATCAACAGCCATCTGATCATTGGTGATGATTGTTCCCTATCAACACAAAAATAGTTAATGGCACACAATAATCACCTCATATTGATTGCTAGCAATGTTGTACATTGATTAATCCACAAGTCCCCTTTTCTGTGGAGAAATACGCCCACCAACAACATCCCACATGTTATTATAGGAGCATTATCCACTGTTTTCCATTCAAATGTTCTTCATGAGAAGGACATTTCCCTTCTAGTTACAGTATTATGTTCCTATTGCTTCTCTCAGCTACCTGATTGAGCCACTGCCCACAATAAACTTCTATACTACCTACGACCGACATCAAGTTCACCATCTTTGAAACAAGATAAGATCTTTGTCCTTCCTATGACAATGCCCAGATCCACCCTTCTTGCAACAACAATCAAATCCATGCTCTTCACCCACCAAAGCTGCAACAACAAAATAGCAACTACTCACCACCAGCCTTCCTAAATGGTACCTTCAGCCCTGGACTGTGTATGGGAATCAGGTGTTTCCGTCATTCTCAGACTTATCCCCCCTCCAAAATAGGAAATTCCGCCCAATCATGGGCCAACAGGACATATATAATTTTTTTTAGACTAAATACTCTTCTTTTTGTACTTTCCAGAAAAGCTGGCATTTTTGCTGGAATTTGCTGAAATTCTGAGCCAAATGCCCTTTACCATTGACAATTCTTTCAATCACATCACTGAATTCATTCAGCAGCTCTACCTAGAAAAGGAATAAACATAGCTCAAAAGGTCACATGTCTTACCACATTGGATGCTGTACCTCCAGGACAACAACCAAGCAAAATTAAACCAACTGAAAGAGATGGAGGAAGCCCAAGTGACTTGCTAACAATTGCTCCAAAAGCTGGCATAATTGTATACTGAGCAACACATCCAAACAGTATCTGCTCATAAAATCAAGAATGGCAAATATGACATCAGAAATGATAATTCATGAAGTGAGTGAGCAGTTTTCTTCTTTCTATTTTTCTTAACCCACACAGGTAGCTCAGTTGGTGTGAGCTTTCTGCATTAGACCAGAGATCTCGGATTTGAGTTGGCCCATGCTAATTTGAAACACAAAGCTTGCGGGTGATTTTGTATATTCATGGGGATTAGTCTCAACTCCAATGTGGGTGGGGATATCTCATGATAACCCAAAAATAAAGAAATAAAAAAAATGCTAGCACTATACACAATGCATGCATTAGTAGCAATCAACCTCATCTAAATTAAAGAAAAACTTAAAAAAAAAAAAAAAGAAGGAAAGAGAGCATCAAAAGTAGTCCTCCAAAAGTTGATAATTCAGATAGAAAATGCTGACTCATGCATGCACTGGCACCAATCCCTTCTATCTGAGTTTTGCAAAGGCCCTGTTCAGATACATGGGAAAAGGGAAAGTTTTTTGTCCAAATTGATCATTTTTTAGCCTAAAATGGTTGTTATTAAGGAAATTACTTTCATCTTCGTACTAATTAATTTTTTGAGACAAGTTTCCTGGAAAATTAATTTTTTGAAAAGAAAAAGGCTAAACCCATTTCTATTTTTCGTCAAAAAAGGTTGTTTTCGTCGAAAGTTCTTTCCTTTAATAAGCTTCCAAACATAACCGAAAGTAAAGTTAAGGGGGGAAGAAAGAATGGAAAAATGTCTTACAGAGAGAGGCCTCTGCAAGAACAAGTTGATGAGATCTCTAAGCTCCAAAGTCAAACCCATAGCCAGCATTATAAAAGCAAGAGAGGAACTGTAGGAAGCAGGGCCTCTGCTGACAAACCATGAAAAAGCTGAAGGCTCTACACATGCAATGGCCCCTCCAACAGTGACATAAAGAGGGTAGAGGCTAGCAGCAGTTGTCAAAAGGTTTTCCAAACTGGGTTTCTTGGGAGAGGAGGAGTTTTCATGGCTTGTGGGGAGACAAGTGATGGAGAGGAGCTTTCGCTGTCGAGGAGAAAAGGTGGGATTTCTGGGTATGGTGAAAGAGAGCCCAAGATGCGATTTGGGTGGGACGGAAATGAGAGGATGGAGAATAGAAGAAGAGAGGAGCATGGCTTTTCTTCCTCTGTGGGAATTGGGATGGAAGGAAGAGAGTTGCAGACTGAACAACAGGGACAGCTTCGGGTTGTCCTCCTTGCCTTACTGATTTCTTCATTAATAATTTAACCGAGTCCGGATCGGACGCGGAGAGTTTTGATGGTAAATCGGTCTCGGGATCGGCACTTGTTACATCAGTTACGATTGCTGAGTCTGAAATCTAAATTGATCGAGTGCGTCGACTCTGTGATACGCCCATGGAATTTCTTTTAATTACAATAATAACATTTCTTTGTAATAATTTATTGTTAATTAACAATTTAATATCTCACAATTATTATTTTATTAAATTTTATCATTGTTGAAATCGATTTTTGACCAATGTGATGAAATTAATTTTTTTAAATTAAATGATGGAATTGCATAAAATGGATTTTTTAAGATGTTATATGTATAAAAAGTCTAGATGAGTAAACTCCATTGTACTAAATGTAGATGTAATACCCTGCGCGTTCACATGTATGAAGGGGCGCCAAGGAAAATCACATACTGCCCATGAGGTTGTAGTAGGATACTATTCTCTTCTAACACAATAATATTGTACTAGAGGGACATGTCGTTATAAATAATATCAAAAAATAATCTAAAACTCTATCTATATGAGTTCATTGCTTATGTGGTGTAACAGAGTCAAAGACAAACTCAGATTTTAAGAGAGTAGATTGTAATCTCCTGCTATCCGTGTGAAGGGGCGGTATAGGAGAAAAACCCTTCTATATTTATAAACTCCATAAATTTCTTAATTAATTTTTTTCTAATTCTTTTTAAAAAATAAAAAAATAAAAAAAGAGACTAATATATCACTGTATTACCGATAATATCGACCCATATTTTAACCGTTGCTGGTAAATGAAAATGAAACTTTCTCTTAATCGAAATTTCAAAGTTAGCTGAAGAACGAGGGGCTCTCAGCTGGGAATATCTTACTTATATGGCCAATGCGCCAATAGGAGCTATATTCGTGGGGTCTACACATTGAATGGTCCAAAATAATCGTGTCGAATGTGCCACGCGCCCGGCTGTGCTCACCATTCATTTGCATTTCGAAGAGACGATGAGTGGAAGGTCCGGTCTGAATCAGTCGGTTGGTTTGTTATCAAACCACCCCACGATGTAGGGTCCGCTGCTGGTTATGGAACTTCACCGATGTACTTCATTTTTATTTTTAATTGAATTTATTATATAATGATTGAATTAGTTGTATTTTTCATTATAATATTTATTCTATGTAGATTTACTGTACGGTAGGACATTTACTAATCCAAATAAAAGATGAATCATTTTTAATTTAGCTATATATTAATAGCTATCTTATTTAAGAGAAATTCTTAGATGTAGGAGACTTAATTATAGTAAAATTAAATTCTAAATCATTATAATTTATTAAAAAAATATATTTTAATTTTTCATATTTCATAATGGACATAAAAATACAAAGCGGGCACATCTACCAATCATTTTAATGTCTTATATTAGATTTTGAAAAATTTAAAAAATTCAACTTTTCGTATCTACTAATTTAGATATATATTTTATTTTATTCAATAGAATTAGTGAAATTCATGTATTAATATTTTTTTTCATATCCTATTCAGTGTTTGGATGCACATGTAAAAATTTATATGAAAAGTTGAAAAGAGGTTTATGTATAATTCTTTAGCATTTATAAGAATCATAAGTGGAGGGTGAGAATATTTTTTTACTATTTTTATTCTTGGGTTGACACTTGACAGTAGCAAGAGAGAGCATAAGTGGGAGATGAAGTTGAGAGATCTCCTCCTCCATTCAGAGGAGTAGGCAGGTTAGTTTAATTTTATTTTTTGTTTCATTCTTCCGAATTTATTTTTTGCAATTTCATTTTTCTTTAAATTAATTTTTCTGATTTTCATAAATTAATTAATCAAAATAAAGGGAGCTTTAAATTTGAGCCAAATTTCAAATGTAATCTTTCACGGTCATTGCTGATAATTCTATTTTGGTGACTTTGTTGGAGATTGAGATTCAGTCATTCCTTCTCAGTTTTCATCTTTTTTTTTTAATCCAATTTAAATTCTAATCTTCATTTTCTTCTCTTTCTAAGGGTTTGTCTGTGCACAATACTTTCTATACGTCATGTTGAAATTATTTTCTATTATTCTTTGTTAATTTTTTTCTCAGTCATTTTCCACAAGAGATATGAAAAAATGAATTCCTAAGGGGAGTGGTCGGATATCCATGGTTAATCCAACTTATAGATTAACAATGGCACAATTCGATACATGACTCAAGATCCAACCCAAACACGACCCATGACTTGATCCATGACCTATGACCCATTCTATGATCCAACTGATTTGATCCATTACCCAATCTATAACTCATTCAATTCAACCCTTATCTCATGGTCAACTTAACCAAACTTATGAACGAATCTACGATTTGAAACTCAATTGATGTTTTAACTTAACCAAACATAATATCTATAATCTATTACTTATCTCATGACCAAATTCAACCCATATCCCATGCTAACTCACTGTTCAATTAATGAATGAACCTAATTTGACTGAATTATGAATTTTTAGATTAAATTGAGCTAGGTCAGACTAAGATCTAGAACTAACTGTGATCCTTATTACATCATATTATTATTTTAAGTAGAATATAGGTTGAATCAACTATTCAATTGTTATAGTTGTAATTATATAATTATTATGATAATTATAATCATTATCATCTCACCATCATCAAGTTATAACCTATATTTCTTTCATTTCATAATAAAAAGAAATTATTTATGAATTATCATAAAAACCTTTCTAACGAAATTGATGTGACAGTCATTACGATTAGGGTGCAAGTCATTTTAGGCCAAGTCTGATTTATTCCAACTCAAATTGAATTTTTAAATCCAGAACCTCATTCAAGATATATGAAATCTTTGTCTTTTGAAAACCAAGTTGTACTAAGAAAATGGGTGTAGTTCAACTGGTTATCTCCTGCTTTAAAAAGAAAGAGTCTAGGGGTATTGGACTTACTGTGGAGATTTTAGTATGACTATATCTGAATTTCCCACAAGTAAAAAAAAAAATCCTCAAAGACTTGAGAATTGCATCCGACAACATGATCATTTTAATAAAAGGATCATGAAAAATTTCTACCACAAAAATTCAAATGTGGTAAAATAAAAGTGAAAATAGAGATGCCCGAAACGAAAAAAATTCAAATGTGGTAAAATAAAAGTGAAAATAGAGATGCCCGAAACGAAAAAAATGTCTTACAAGAGAGAGACAGCTAGAATTTATAAAATGTCTTTATATAATTATATATAAGATATTATATATTATATTAAAATAGTTTGGATCAGTCTTGAATCTCCGGCTTTTTTCTCTTTAACTTACCTAACCTAAAAAAAATCTTAGGTTTTTAAAATTTAGAACCGACCGGACTTTAGACATGTTATTTGTGATCTGACACAACTAGTTCTAAATCTAATTTAGATGAGTTTGATTTTTACCCAACTCAACTTGGATACCTAAGCTGTAACTTAGATGTTTAAGACTCAAGGCAGTCATGAGATCAACAAAATTTATTTGCATTTGATGATTTTGTGTCACTCAATTGGCGACAATTACTGCTGCATTTTACTGAAACACAACGTTATTGTTGCATATCTTGAGCATAGATAAGTGAAGTAGAAAATTATGACTTGATAATATTATTAAGATAAAATTTATTCTCAAAAGTTATTCTTTGAGAAGAGCGTGTCTCAAGTATTTATGGAGTCACTGGTTTCTTGAGGTGGGACTTTTTGTCACTTTCACACATGCTCTCATGCAGCTTGACTCTATGGATGTACATAAAAACTTCACACACGTGCAACTACGATCTGTGACTACACGTAGAAACTTCAGATCCTTTCTTACGTACAACTGGACCCTATAACTGTACGTAAAATCTGTTTTGATACCATGTTAGAAAATCATAACTGTAGAACTCGACTCTCAAAAGTTAGCCTTTGAAAGGAATATACCTCAAATGATATATAGAGTCATTGATTCATAAATTATCGGATGGAGAGCTCTGTCACTTTCACATCCATTTTTTATTTGCATCATTGGTGTTTTTTCAGGCCTACGATTGGGAGTTGTTCATAATTTCATATTATGGTGCAGTCGGTCAAGGAATTGGATCAAGGCTAGCTATCCCACCCATGACAGGTCTCAGTTTAGTTCTTGGATGAAGCAGCAGATGCAAAGCTAACTTTTACAAGTCAAACATGATTTTAACTTTCTGGTTCATGGTGAAATATATGACATTGACCACTTTCAACTTGCTGCAATTCATTACTTCATGTAGGAGAAAATAGAGGGTGGCTGAGTCCCCTCTGAGGCTTCTTATTAAACGTGATTTATTTGGACTTTGGATGTTTTAGAGATAAGATCAATATGATGGGAATTTGAAAGGGATCAAGACATTCTTTAATTGATTATAATGGTTGAATTTTTATGATTTTATGTTGACTTTGCTGTAATATGCATAGTGGACACTGTTAGTTATTAGTTCACTGTTTTCTTTCATTCTTCACTTTCGTGGTCCCAGTCATCTAACTTTATTCTTCTTCTTAATTTCTTAGCAGATGGTGTACTACCATTAACATCATTTTGTTTTTTGAAATTGCTACCATTATCATTATTCGTAGACGTCTTCACTATTTTCAGTATTTTCTCATGATGATAGTGTCATGAGGAATTTCATCTCTTTTTCATTTCAAACTTGTTTTATTTATTTGTGACAGAGAATCTTAAGACCTTCATCTCTCTCTCTGAGTACAAAGATGTTAGATAAAACTCAGGATGAATGCAAACCCACGGGCATTACATTACTACATGACTCAAATCCGAACTAGAATGTCTACCGTCTAACTTGTTGAAATTAATGCATAAACTCCACATTGATATTATTATTTGTTTTCTTGCAATGAGTCATGTTTGGTTTGTTTTGTGAGTCATCTCACTACCCTATCATCTAAAATATGGGTTGTTAGTCTTATGAACGTGGGACAGTAGTTTCCTATGTTGTCGCTATGAGTCCCCAGACTTAGACATATTATGGTAATCTTAATTAGTCAGTTGTTGTCTATTTCTTATTTAAAGAGATATGTAGAACTTGTGAGAGAGAGAACCAAACTTGCTTCGTAGCTTCTTCTTCAAGGTAACAGAACTATTATCTAAGTATAGAACTGCCATGTCCAATGGGTTTTGCTGAAAACACAAAAATACTGTCATATGGTTATAGAGTTTAAACACATAAGTGCACAGAGTTACTTACCATTTAAGTGGAGGTATCCATGTGCCTAATTATGAACAACGTAAAGCTACAAAAGCACACATGAAAAGTATGAGTAAATCTACAATACAATATGCTTAGACCATTTGGAGATTCGCTTTGCGAGAAATCCCCTCAGCCATGATAATTAGCAAGTCTTCTACTGCTACTGTATTATTTCAAATCAATGAGGATCCTTATACATGGATCCATTTACTTGTACTTTTATAATGAGTCGCCAAACGATCCGAGGAAGTCGTTTCCTTGGTTTAGAGCATCAACCTCACAGTCCAGAGGGATTATTGGCAAATTTGAGCTGGAACATGATGTTGGATCAGTCAACTGAGATGCGAGCAACTTGTCGATCGCTTTCCAATCGACGAATTGTGCTCCGTAGTCATCTCTCCGATCTTCGTTGGGTGTGATGCTCTGTTCCATACTTTCTTTAGTGACAAAGCTTGTCGATAGAGAGGGACTGTCTAGCTGTGGGAGTTCAAGGATTTGGTTCATATGGGTCTGCTTTGATTCTTCAATTTCATGGTTGTAAGCGAAAGAATGCTCGGCGAAGTTGCCTGCGTTATACGTATTTGCAAACTGTGGACTGGTAGTGTTGGGCCATGGCTGTAGTTCGTAATAAGCTCGATTCCAAGGTTCAAGGTTTTGCCTTGGATTTGGAAGCTGCTTCTTGAATGCTCGGCACACGACCCATCCTTCTTCCTGCAGTCAGTCGACGAAAAGTGCATGAGTTAATATATAATGGAAAACTGATACTGATCTCAAAGTTTTAGCAACGAGAACTGTAGATAGAAAGTGAATATAGTTCAGGTAAAGCACTTTCTGAAATAGATAGTCATTAATAGAATGCCACAAATCCATATTAATAAAAAAGGAGGCCGAAATTTGAAGGGTTAGATGCTCCCGTTAGGACCTGGATTTGTAGAGTGATCCAAGTCCTATATAAATTTGTAAATCTCTCTTTATACTTCCAACGTGGGTCTTGTTCACAGCAAGCCCCAACAGCTCCAAATCTAGATGTTTTTTTTTTTTGTGGCTACCCAACATCCAAATTGGGTCCCATTGGATCAAATGCATTGATCTCTAAACCATGGCCTAACATGTATTCAAACCCAGCCTCATCAAATTATGCACTATTGGGTCTGTAGACGTATAGGTTCTTATGCATCAAGTTGTTGATGTCAGAATCTGTAAATTTTTATCACTACATATGGCTGAGATTTTATGGAAATCCAATCCCACTGAGGAATCAATTCTATGATACAAAACAGGACCTCAGAATTCAAGTGCTGGGATGCAAATAGGACATAGACACTAACATGGCAAAAGCTTGATGAAGGAGAGTCTTATGATGAAGGGGGGTGCATTTCGATTCTTCAAAAGGTAGTGGAATTAAAGTGGTTCCCACTTTGATTCATCCATTTTGAACTTTAACTACTAATGTTGAGGACACTACCGATTTCTTGCAGACAGTCCAATCCCTTATAAGAGATTGAAATGAAAGTGAAAGCATTCGAGCAATTATTTTGTCATTTGAAAACAGTTTCAGTGGCATGAAAAGTAGCTGCTTTCAAGCCTGTCCAGTAGTGGAACTAGACTCCACATCCTTTGTAGATATTTCCTGTTTATCTCAAATGATCACCAACTGTGTGTCCTTGCCGTATCATAATTCTAAGTTACTATTGGGTAGATGGCCATACAGTTGGTGAATTCGGGCTGTTCATTTTCTCAGATCATCAAGGATGGTTGTCCATGCAAAAATCAACTCGAGGACAATCTAAGCCTTCCAATGAATCAACTATAGAAAGATTTCTGAAATTAGATTTCAGTGCTTGTAAGGTATCTAATCAATACACCAAAAACTTCTGAGTTGATGAAATTTAAATAATCAAGTCATTTTATCCTTTCTCATACTAAACTCGTCCAACCTGATGCCCAAATCTCAAAGTGAGTCTCTATACACATGTGACAATTCATCGATGAATATCAACAATGCTCAACAAATGCCAACCTAATTAATTTGAGACAATCCATATCTATCACAATCTAATCTTAGATATTGTAACATGAAAGATTGCCAAATGATCAGATTAATAGAATTGCACGATGGTTACGTGCTAGTTGATCCTAGACCATCAACCCAAGTAACAATATATTTCCATAAGAAGTTCCTTTTTGAAGACACCACTAAAGTGAACCGCTAATAGTGACCGAAGTATAACGATGTAGGCTAATAGCCAAGGTAGATTAGTATTCATCCAGTCCTAGTGTCTTACATTTTCACCATATCTTTAAAAGTCATGAGATTTCAAATGGCTATTTGAAGCTTAATCTTTCGTCTACTGAGTTTCCAGTTCAAAAGACTAGTCTGATAGATAAAGTAACTCAGTCCCATATAAATCCTTAGTTTTCTCGTCGCAATTAATGTGGACTCGTGTTCGAACCCAACACTTTGGAGGTACAATAAGCTAATGAATGAACAGTTTGTTCAATTCACAAAATGCATCAAAACGCTGGTGGTAAAAGATAAACTTGCCTGTGGAGGTGCATCTTCACAAGACTGGAGACGGTATTCATGCATGATCCAATCCGTCTTCCTCCCATTGGGTGCACGCCCTTTGTAGAACACCAATGTCTTCCTCATCCCTATGATTTTTCGCTTGGAGTGAACTGCTTTGTCACGGCCGGTCGCCTTCCAGAATCCGGCTGCAGTTGCTCTATTAGTTCTTGTTCCTGTCGGATACTTCTTATCTTTGTGACTGAAGAAGTACCATTCATTTTGTTCTTCATATCCAAGTTTGCATGTATCTGCTTGTGTTTAACAAAACCATAAACCGATCTTCCTTTACATTTTGGTTTGTATAAAACAGAAAGAAGAAATAATAATAATAAAAGGGAAACCACTTACCTTGAAGATCCCATGGTTCTATCCTGTACAGATCTACGTCTGTAATGACACCCATATCTATTTTTTGCGATGCCACCTTCCTTGTAAGGTAGTAACCCACTAGCTCTTCTTCTGTAGGGTGGAATCTAAACCCTGGTGGGACACATGGCTCCATTTCCATTGGGTGAATTGCCTGAAATCAAGAAAAGAGATGGGATCAGGTCTTTCGAATTAATAGTGTTATTTGTGATCAATGGACAACGAAGTGGGGCCTATTTTTGATGAATATGAATGATGTTTGCACATTCTATGTGTGTGGTGGATGTTTGCAAATTGCAATAGTATGGTCCACCACCATGTTAGAGTTGAGTATGGATAAAGGGGCCGGGAAAATTGACTTTTAAGCCGCAAGCATGCCCATGTTTCTTTGAGTGCACTCCATGGTGCAAGACCCTTTCACACCCACCGTGGAAAACAGACAGCAGACAAAGACAGACATTCGAGCAGAGGAAAAACAGCAAAAGACAATCTGGGTTCTTCTCAAACTAACCCAATCCCTTCTCCAACTCATGCAAAAATGAAATTAATGATGCAAGTCAATCCCTTATTCAAGTCATGGTGTAGAAAGTGATAATCCCACAAAACAATCACAAATATAGGTGGAAAACCTATAAGGGAAAAAACTACAGGAAGAAAGAGAGATTTTATTATTGTGTTGCAAAAAGAATTACAGTCAACAATATACTTATATAATTGCAGAGACCTAACCATATTAGGAATCTCAAGTCCACACATGGAAAGATCAAATTAATGACGCAAGTCAATCCCTTCTCTGAGTCACATGAAAAAAAATATGAAATCAATGGTTTGCTACTCACAAGAATTCCGATTTCTCCTTGTTTTTCCCGTCGCCTGAAATAGAAATCCTTGTAGTCTCTTGGGTTTTTTTCTTGGAGGTGCAATACAGTGTGTGTGTGTGTGAGAGAGAGAGAGAGAGAGAGAGAGAGAGAGAGAGAGAGAGAGAGAGAGAGAGAGAGAGAGAGAGAGAGAGAGAGAGAGAGAGAGAGAGAGAGAGAGAGAGAGAGAGAGAGAGAATGAGAGAGGAAGACGGAAGGAGAGAGAGTTTTTCTTTCTTTCTTTCTTTCTTTTTGATTTTGTATCAGATGTTTGCAGTGAGGTGGTGAGGAATGAGGGATGAAAGATAGAAAATATAAGGGAGAGGGTGTTATCAATTGCGCGTGGGGTGGCAGAGGTGAAAGGAGGTTTGGACGGCGTGACAAGAAAATATTCACGCCACCCTCCACCGATATTTTGTGTTTTAAGATTTTTAGAGAGGACATGGCAGCCAAGACAGCTCCCGGACCCGTTTGTTGCGCCGCCCTTTGCCATGTGTCTGCACAGAGTGCTTGACACATGTCCTCCACATCGGTCTTCCACCAGTCATAATCATGTAACCAATCATTTGTGTCCTTCTCACACCTTGTGAGTCCCCTTCACATTTCCTACTTCAGTGTCAAAGAAGCCATCACACCACCTCCACCACCATGTTTTCTCTGGCTTAGCTTTAGCTCTGTGACTTGGCTTTCTTGTAACCAATGGCAGTCCTTGTATCCAATGGAAATCTTTACCACATATTAATTCACTAGGTTTTGGTACACATCTCAATTATAGACATTCATTTGCATGTTCTTGCATGTCTTAAATGTGATAACAAATAGAGAAAAGAAAAAAGTTTAATATCTGCTGATATTAAACACAATTTGTTCTTATCATTATATGATTTGTAGAAAAGATAAACCCACAAAATAATTACAATGAAAGATAGAGATTTACGTGAAAAACTATGAAAAAAAGAAAGAGATTTATTATTATAATATTCTGTGAATTTTTTTTGAATGTTAAGTTAGTATTTCGCTACAACCCCAGAAAAAACATATATATAATCGCACTTGTCCTGACTCGATTCAAACTCTCTCTTCTTTGAGGTGTAATGGTCTAGGTAGAATCATATCCATTAGTAAAACCTAGAAATCTTAAGCAGAGTAAGTGGGTTCATTCCATCTGCATTATTGTTCTTAATCATAATGCATGAAATCAAATGAGAAATTGTTGCCAAAACTGTTTTTTAAATAAGAAGGGGTTTGAAACATGTCTTCTGTTTATTTATTACAATTTAAGTGATAAAAAGATACACCGTGTTATTAATTATCGAAAGGATTAATGTCTCTATCATTTTACTTGTTAGTGAAGATATGATCTCAATTTTATAACATGAAAGACATGATCTAATTCATCAACTTTAATCAACAATTATATCGTTTATAGATAAGCAATAAACCTTTTGTGGCCTGCAAAGCAACCTTTCTAAAAGTTATCTATCTAAATTTTTTCAGAAATTACGTAATAGTAATAAGTTAAGAAGTGGTACATTGTCATTAAGAGATGGTAGCATGACAGTAAATAAATAAATGCTTCATTTGAGCTTATCTTGGCAGGCAGAGTAAACGGGTCAGCATTTGGATCTAATACGGCCATACCCAAACTATTGAGTCCAACTCTCCACGATGGGTTTAATGTTTAAATTTTATGCTAGGGGTTTTAATATCGGATATCGGCCGATATCATTCTCTTCCCTCATTTTTTTAGGGCTCATATACGATATCGATTGAGTCAGGTCCATATACTATATAAACTTCATATTTAATTACATAGAAATAGAGATCATTATCATAATCATTACCAAATTAGGGTCAAAGTTAGGTACCTAAATTATGAGGCCAAAGTTGGATTCAAATCTATAATTTCTTAGGTTACATCAGCTCCAATTTGATCACCTAATTTACCCCATTCAGAGTCCTATCCTAACTTTTTGACATTTGTTTCTTAACCTCAAAGTCAAAAAGTGAAAGAGTTGAATTAGGTGATTGTACATTTATATAAGTTGGTCTATATAGTTGAGTGAGATAGATGAAAGATTTTATAAATTATATGATTTAGAGGAAACTTTTCTATTTGATCATCAAAACTTTGTGAAATGAGTAGTGGAAATTCAATAACTAATATCAATTAATTTTTTAAATTTCAAACTTACAAAACTAAAATAATCAAAAGATATTCAAATTTCAACTATTCATTATTTTTATCATTTTTTAACATATCCCATAAAAATGTATATCCCACTTTAATTTTTAAAAAGTAACTTCTCCAAATAAAGAGAATCTTTAAATTATATAGAGATTTTAAAGTAAAAATATTGTGTCCTCATTTTAGCCATGTTCAGGATACTTTTTCTTTTTCCCTTCAAATGAATGGTGGGATCAATGATTTAAATATCGGTTTTTTAAACCTTTATATATCGGTTGATACGATATAGAGATTTTATATATGATATCAGCTGATATCCAATATATATCGCCGATATCTCGGATTATAATTTTAAAAAAATTAGGTGAGAGAAATTTTCCAGTCGATACCGAAATCTGAATCCATGGATGAGAAAAAAAAAAAAAGAGTAGGAAGGCCAACTCTGGTATGTGTTGTGATTCATGCAACTCTAACACTAAGCCACATTCACTCTCTCTCTCTCTAAATAAATTATAAATAATTTATTAACTTTGGAATGATGACTATTGGTGGTCTGATTAAGCTAATAGATTGTTAATTAACGGGCTATATAATAATAATAAAAAAAAAACAGTCGAAGGTTGATAGGACTGGCCATGTTCACATAGCCATCAGTGTCACCAACTGTGTTTAGAAAATAGACATTTTGTAATCCCTACCTTTCCTTTACCTGAAAGACTATTGAATTTAATAAAAATTAAATAAAAAAGAATGTTCTAATTGGATATTAAGACATTAGACCTAACACTATAATGATTTGCTAAATGACAAAAGCATTTCTTACAATATGACAAAAACATTCCTCCACTTTGTTTTATTTTCTTTCTTTTTTTGTTGAGTTTGGCTAAGATTCCTTGTAACATTTATTAAAATGTTATGAAGACAAAGGGGACAATATTAGCTTTCCACACAACGTTATTCAATTCTTTTAGGCTGTCGTCCTTTAGTTGCTCCCATAATTCTTCCATTTTTCTGTTTTTTAAGAAATATTTACTAAAACCCCCCTCTTCTGTAATATATGGACAGAGAGGGCCCCTTTTTTTTTTCTTAAAATAGAAATGTTTATGTTACCAAGACTCCATTTTCTTCTTAATTATATCTCGAAATTAAAATGTCGAAGTAAATTATAAAGAATGGTTATATTTTTTTATAACAAATAACACTGATAGCATCGTTTTCATTATTTAAATGATGATAAGTGGATAAAAA
Source organism: Chimonanthus praecox (assembly GCA_022113865.1). NCBI lineage: Eukaryota > Viridiplantae > Streptophyta > Magnoliopsida > Laurales > Calycanthaceae > Chimonanthus > Chimonanthus praecox. The sequence goes on along the minus strand of CM039086.1, from coordinate 10,063,403 downwards.
AACAAGTGTAATACTTTTTATTATCAAAAGTACCACGAATTATCACGATGATCATCAATTTAATGTTGCTGGGGTCAGTGTAGAGTACCATTATAGCATCGTTTCCTTGCGTACAATGAATTGTCTAAATTTTATACTTGTATGCAAATAATAATTTGATAATGACAAGTTTAGCAGTTAATTATAGATTTTCAACTCTTAATTAAATATTTAATAAAGGTACTTTTCAAATACCCAACCATCATATTACAAGTTTGCAACATAATTAAGTCAATTGATTATCAAGATAGCATCCACTCGTGAGTTTTAAAAAGAAAAGAACTTCCTCTAATCACCTTAAACAAAAATAACTACAGCATAGAACTAATTGCTCATTCTATAAATAGGGTTCACTAATTTACCATATTATCACACTCAATTTGTGCTTGACTTAAATTGAACATTCAAATTTATGATGTGATTTTTAGTGAGTCTGCCAACTCACTTGACTTAATTGATGTGCTAAGATCGTTGAGAGTCAGGAATGACTTGTCATCAGGGATATCAATCTCGGTCGATATTATGCGTATCAGGCACAAGCAGATATCGGCCTATATGACTGAGATCTCACCGATATCGGTTGATACACATTTATATGTCCGATATTTGTCCAAAAATTTTAGGAGAGAGAGAGTTATCAACTGAGACGCCAATATTTCGGTAAAGGCAATTTTTGTACCCCTGCTTGTCATATGTCTAGTAAGGTCCAACTTAGGATATGAATATCGAGTTGAGCCAAACTCTAAAAGAAAGATCATGTCTTGTTTACTATTTATTACCAAAACAAATAGTTGAAATAATTTTAACACCTTGGTCAAATATTTACTATTTATTACCAAAATAAGGATCATGTCTCGTGTTTTAATAAAAATAATCTTTAACAAAACTTGACCTAATTATATTACATTTTCATGATCTTATATTTTAAAACTTAGATCTGATACTTACATTGAAAAAACACATGAGGAAAAAGAAAAAGAAAAAGATAATAATTTTTATTGCAAATGTATGCTATCTTTTCCAATTAGAAAATGATGAATGGTATGTCATCATTCCTCAAGTTGCTATCACTCCAATTGATTATAAATTTGCAAGTTGTGGCTGAATTTTTATAATTATTGTCAGATGACTCCAACTATTGTTATTATTTATGATTATTATAAAAGAAAAGTAAGCTGCTTCTTTTTTTCATCCACAGAGGAGCCGAAACGAGTCGAGGCTGGTGGTCCAGTCGGCTAGCAAAGAGGAGACATGAGCCAATGGTTCATTTGTCGCGTGATCCAAGAGGATGCAGACAGATTCTAAACAAAAGCCAAAATAATTTCCTCGATCAGGACGTGCAGTCCGTTTTATATTGTTGACCTTTTCTTAACTTAGATCTGTTGAGTTCATCGCGCTGAACCCTGTTGGTTTCATCACATGGCCCAACGCTGTACAGACAGCGTATGGAAGTTCACGAGTTAACTTTGATGGAGTTAGTTTGACGGTCAATTTCCACATTTGTTTGTAGAAAATTTTGGGATCAAGCTCCCCCTCAACACAAGAAGATCCACTTTCGGTAGTTTGTACCCGGCGTATGTGAAAGATTAGTCAGGTTGGATATCTAAATACTTTGATCTTAAAAAAATGGAAGTTTACGGGTTAGAGGCTACTGAGAAAATTGATAGAGAATTAAGAGAAATATGTTTAAGGTCCTATGTATGTAAAGGAAGAAACACTTTCTCCAACTTTTACATTACTGAGGCTTCAATATGAAGGTACACATATAAATAGAAGACATTGAAAACATGAAAAGAATAGATGAAGAAAGATATAATTGATAGTAGCGTGATTGATTATATGATTTATGATAGAGTTAAATGAAGTAGAATTTGAAAATCTGACCTTAAAAAAAATGAGATTTGTGGCGACGATAATGATATGCTTTGACTATAAATTAGTGACCTTAATGTTTATGAAGATTACTTTTTGTATTGAGATTCATAGATCTATGGAGTAGAATGGGCAATAAGTCAAGTCAGGTCGGATTGGATTTGTCGAGGTTGCTAATGAGTCTCATATTGGAAGTACAAAAGGAGCTCTAGAGATTTATAAAGGATTTGAGTCACTTCATCTAATAGGCTAGTCTTTTGGGTTGGATCCCCAGTCTTATAAGTGGTATCAGAGTCATATTTCAGACTACCTTATATAGACTCAGAAGATCCCTAGACAGATGTGATGACTCGCATCGTTCTAGAGAGGGATTGTTTGGGCTGCAAATGATTCATATTGAAAGTGCAGAGGAGATCTAGGGATTTATAAAGGGTTTGGGTCACTCCAACTAATGGGCTAGCGTTTTGGGATGGATACCCAGTCTTAACAGGGTTTGGGCCGAGTGGGTCAACTTCAGGTCATGTCTATTTTGGGTTAAAGAATCTATTTCAAGTTTTATTAAATGGATTAAATAGGTTTGGATTTGGTACTTGTCATATTAGGCCTGCGTTTATCTATTTTCCTAACTAAAGATATTTTCTAGTCAAATACAAATGAAGATTACTCTTTAAATGAGTATAGATCATATATAGTTTGACTTGTAACACATAGACATAGCAATAATTGAGTCAATTAGATCTACCCATTTAAAATTTGCCTCAGGTTGGTTTGCGTCATCTACCGAATGTGTCAGGTTGGGTCGGATCAACTTAGATTGAGTCGGATAATATGATCGAATCAAAATTTGCCAAATCTACTAGGCTCTTGCAGTCTAATCCCTTTTATAATTTAGTCGTCAAACTATTTCCATGATGATCCATTTTGTTTCTTGTGTTATTTACGTGTCTCTTTAATGTTTAATATAAAATAGTTCTGCACTTACCAACATAAAGTTGAGTAGATCAGGGTTCATCTGCGTTGGATCTGTTGTCTGATAATTTGGATTTCTAAAATAAAAAGGGTCAAGTGCTTTGGAATTATGCATTATGTTTTGGCCAAACTATGTGGATTCTGGAAGCACAATAAATAGACACTATCTGACGTCCTATTTGTCATTATTATAACGTGAACACACCACCACTGATAGTTACATCAGTGTTAATTTCATCCAAACAATGGACTTCATATTCTCATAGGGTGTAACTTTTGTTTCCCATTAGCATTTAAAACCTTTTAATGAGTTGAAATTTCCATCCATTGATGCAAAGTTCCATGTAAGTTAAAATAGGCTCATGATGTAATTTTCGAGATCTTTATTAATCAAATCTTAATAGAAATATACGTACATTTGTGTTTTTTATAATAAGGAATACCAATATATCTTTGCATTATTTAGATGATCGACAAATAGGCAAAGAACAAATTTGATGTCCTTTGTTATATAAGAGACACTGGTGCTTCTATTAATTCTTAATCTCAAGATTAACCACTAAATGCAATTCCTATGCCACTCATTAGAAGAAGTTCTAATTTGGATCAACTTGACACACATTTATATAGATTTTTAAGACTTAAGATTTGAATTTAGATCTAAATTCAAGATAATTTTGGGTGCATGATGATAAGCAACAATTTGAAATGGATATATCAATATGGGTCTATCTAAATTTGGGTTAGTCTTAGATGAATGGATGCAAACAACTCAAATTCTAAAAGTAATAAATTAAAAAAAATTTGCATCTAGCCCATTTTTTTTTTTTCCTATTTTGAATCAAATGCTTATAACAATTGAATAAGAATCTCCTCTTCAAAGGATCATTCTCTGTAAAGTTATTTGGTATATGTGGATAAAGATGCTTGCATATATATTGAAAATTCGCCGGGTACACTAAGAAACATAGACACTTAAAAAATACAATTGAATAAAAATGATATGTTTACCCACACTTTAAAAAATATGTAATAGAGGTAAACTGCAACTAACACATGTGTATCCATCAACGTTATGAACCAAGAAAACCAGAGCCTCAGAGACTCATCCCTATTTTAATTCATTGGGCTTTGCTTTTCTAACACATGAAAACAAAAGAGTGGGCTAGGGTAGTTGGTTGGCTCTTGGGTCGGTTTGTGGGGCCCAATCTGCTCCGTCCCACTAATTTTTTTTAACCATATCCTCTACTAATCTTCATCATAATAATAATACCATGTTTGCAGTTTTCTGTAGAAACGCTAAAATAGATGTGCAACACAAGCTTCTAGAGCCTTAACTAGCTTGATAATGACATGTCTCCCCATCACTAACCCTTGTTGTCCCCCTCTAGCTGGGACCCACAACCAGCCCTCTCTCCTCTAATGTCTGCCTGCCACGTGGCATTCCAGCTGTTCCGTACAATTTGGTATTGCGGCCGACCATTTCTTTTTCTAATATATATATATATACATATATTATTATATTATAACTTTTTTTTTTTTTCCAACTTCTCTTCTTTGGTGTGCAAGCTTATGGGGCTTGAATTGAAAGGGTTTGGATGACTACACTTGCACTATACGTCTGAAATTTTAATTCACATTGTAAACTTTGTGGATATTGCAAATTTTCTACTTTATTTTGTCTCTTTCTAAGGTCAATTCCTGTTGATGGTTCATCATTTGGTACCTATATAAAATAAATAAGGTGCATTGGTTGGTTCATGGCTACATTGTTTGAAGTACTTTTAAACACCATATCCAATATCTAGTGATGATGTTCTTATGGTAATTATGGCATCAAATATTGCCCAAAAGTCTCAAGATCCCCCAATGCCTAGGTTCAAATTTTGGGGCCATTAGCAATTGGGGTTGGATCTGAGTTCATGCAGTTTTGGATATAAAATTTGTTTGTTTATGATGTCGTTTACATAAACATTATGAATAAAGAAAAAATATTATATATTAATACTAATTTTTATAAATATGAAAGACCCATTTCGAGCAGAATATAAGAAGGGTAGTCCCACATCGCAAATGTTTTGAGAAGATCTTGGGTTTATAAGCGGGGGAAGGAAACCTTGAGAGTAGCCAGTTTTGTTGAGTGTGAAATTGACTAGTGACAATTTGGTATCAGAGCAAATCGAGACACTTTTGTATTGGAACTGAGTTAGACAAGAATATACCGGAAGGTACTGTAGCTGCATGAGCCCTACACAAGAGGTATGGGTCCCCTGGCGAGGGCACTGAGGATTGGGCTGGAGAACCTTTAACAAGGACATTCTCATATGAAAAATGCCCTGAGAAAATCATGAATTTATAAGTGGGAATGGAGAAACCTTAAAAGTGACTAACCCTTTTGAGTGTGAAACAATGAACCAATATAACAAGTTTATTGGATTCAAGTTTGAATTCATTATCTACAAATCGGATCAAGTCCACCATAAACTTGACTTGGTCTCATTCTACTAGCGTTTAAAATATTTTGTTTATCTCTGTGATTATGGATGAGACATGTATCAAAACTCTTAAGGAGACAGTGATATTGTAGAAATAATGGATTTGCAAACTATAGTTATAATGGAAACAGAAGGCGTCCATTGATTAGAGGGCCCACAAGATAGTGTCGATGGCCCATGTGTAATTAGAGGGTAAAATCATTATTGTGACTAGTTTAGACTTTAGAGTGTTTGGTCATTTCAATGGGCTTCTAGAGTTCTAGTTAAGGCTTAATTGGACCTTGCGAAAGTTGCAATCCAATCCACCAAATCTAATCCATCTAAAGCTTACACTTTAAAGTGACATGCCACATCACTGTAGTATGCGTGCATCACATGGCATGCTGCCTCATTCCTGTATCTCATTTATTATGTTCTGTCATTACTTCGTCATTCTATTCTCGTGGTGTTGGAAATCAGTTAAAAAATAGTTGAGTTGCAAATCAGTCTCCAAATCAGTTTAGCCCACCTGAGTTGCAACTGCTAACTTTCAACGTTTGTTCAGATTATCAAATTTAAAAAGGTACATTGCTAACTACTTGGCAGTTTTAATTTGATTTTTCTATTGTTTTTTTTGGTCAGACACAGTCCTTAGATCATGTCAAAAACTATCAGTTTAACATGATCGAAAGAGTTAGATTGATGGTCAAGAACCCATCTTAAAAAGCAATGCGTATTGATAGAAAGACTTCCATATGTTTTGAGAATTACTCGAGTACTCTTTAAAAGACATGGTCTAGGGGCCATGAATTAACTACAGTGGGTCCCTTGATATGAATGAACCAGTTCACTGGGCTGCTTTAGAGCTTGTGCAAGCTTTCAATGTTTCTTTGATAGTAATGACAATGGGACATGGGAGAAGCCAAAATTTTTCATTGCATAATGATTAAAACACTCAAGACTCTATGCAAGTTGCCTTTCTATTGATTGGTGGCACTTGTGGTGGTAATGCAGCAGAACATGTTGAAGAATGAAGACTACGTGCCAGCAGGAGTTGTTTGTAATTTTGTATAACTGGTCGTTACAATTATCTTTTTTCTAGGCCTTTTCTCATCAGAAAATATTTGGAGATTTTCAAATTTTTTGAGCTTCCCATTTATTATTTGAAAAACCCTACAAATAAATAAAAGAAATTGAAAGAATACATTAAAGACTACACAGTTATGGGGAAATTTCTTTTGAAATGTTCTAGTTTAACCGATTACATCCAGCCTTAGGAAGTGGAGGTTGCGGGTTCTAGTCCGTATGGCCTAACCTTGGTGTTACCTTAGGGATACTGGGCTCACTTGTAGAGGTTTTACGCTGGGTATCCCACAATTTTTCACACATAAATTTAAAAGAAAAAAAAAGAATATTAGAATTGCAGGCAAGATTTGTACCAAGAACGAGCCAAATATGTTTAGGAAAGTTGATAGCACAATAGATATGCATCTACTACTCTACAAGAAATCAAAGCCTCAACTTCATTGAGATTTTTTTAAATTTATATGGACTTAAAACAGATTATTTTTAAAAGGTTACTTGATTCAAGATTGTATTTTCAATAGCCCAAGTCTATATATGATGGATCTAGGGTCCTATTTCATGTGGTTGGGCCTCCAAGTATCCGATTAGATGGTCAATGTCCAAAGGAGAAAATGAGTTACAAAAGACCTTCTTTGGAGATTTCCTTTCTTAGTTTAGTTAGGACACTTGTCATTCTATAATTGACTGAAATAAGGTGTAATTTTATAGGCAGATTTAATGTATCAAACGATGTCAAATTTATAGAAAATAAGATTAATTGAAAAGCTTATTCAGAGACATTTCTAATGAACTCAAATTTGCACAATTTTAACATACATAAACAAAATTATGAATGATTTTGTAACTAGGTGTCTTAGACGAGCGGGATTGTCTATTTTTATTAATTTTTGTATTTCAAACACTATAAACAAAGGGCCATGGACGACCATAGGCCATGGTTGTTTGTGTTTTTTCAACTGAATTTCCCTTTTGAAGTGAGTTATTAATTTTTTTTATGTTTTCTTATCAAATTTAAATTTGCATTTAATAATTATGCAATTTTATTTTCCAAGAATACATAATTTATTTTTCATTGAAATGAGAAATTCCAATGTGCAAATTACATATTAGTGTTGATTTTACCTTAATCTATTTGCTTTTATAAAAGAATTAAATCTTAGGTTAGCCAATTAATTTTGGATCATCTCTTTTAGTAATGTCTATTTGGTTGACATGATATTGCGGTAGACCAATCAGGGTTTGGCACAAGTTCAGCCTGCTATAGATTGTTCAGACTTCAGAGTTGAATTTTAGGCCCATGGGTTAGGCATGATGCATGAGCTTACATTGTAGACATAGCTAAGACGGGTAATAGCTAGCCCAAGAGTCAGCCTGGCCAGGCCTATGCCACCCATATTCGGAAGCCATATTATCAATCACATGGGCCAAACTCCCATTCAATACATAGGAACTAGCTGGGCTTGGGTTGGGCCTGTCTTCTTCTGGTTCCATTTTGTACAGACTTTTTGCTAAAATGAGATAAATTATCAACCCTAGCTACAGTTAAAAACTTACAAACCTGGGAAATGAATGGATCAAAAACAAAATGCCTGAGAAATGAGTCTCTCGGTTAGTAACTGTGCTAAATTTACCGGCTGTGGGCCTATCTAGTCTAAGAACTTGCATAAACAGCCCAGCCCATCAAGACGCAGCTAAAAATGTCACCAAGATGATAAACGAATGAATGAAGTGGGTGATCACAGAATGCCTGATAAATGAGTCTCTAATTAATCCAACAATGCTAAATCAGCCAGCTCTAGGCCTATCTAAGTCTAAAAATTTAAAGTATAATGGCCCAGCCCATCCTGACATATGCCACATAAATGAGCCTCATATATATATATTTTAATTTACGTGTGGAAAATCACGGAATACCCAGTATATAATCTCCACGGATGAGTCCACTACCCCTAGGACACATCAAGGTTAGACCATGGGGGCTCGAACCTACAACTTCCCACTTCCTGAGACGGAAGCCAACCATTGAACTACATATTTTACTAAGGAATAATCTCTATCAAAACACAATCCTTCACTCTCACTTCCTTTCCTTGATCATGAATTTACGATTGAGCCTCAAATAAATAGGACTCCCAAGTCCCAACTCTCTCAAACACATTTTATACTTTAGAATCACTAGTAACTCGAAAAAAAATTAGATTAATGGATTTCTCAATGACGCCCAGTAAAAAATATTTACTGAATATGATTTTTGAATAATTTCAAAGCATTCATCAGTCGCCTCAAGTTGGATTTTGGGTGATGAATACTTAATTTTTCTAAAAAAATAGTCCTATTTATTGAATAATTAAGTAAATCAGTTTTATTTTATTATTTTTAATTTGGGTTTTCTATAATTAGATTGTCCATTGCCATAGGTGATCCTTGGCTATGTCCCTCCATCCACATAACAAGGAATCAAGCAAAAGACAAAGAAGAGGATTTGAGAAGTGAAGAATGCATAAAATTCAGCCATGGAATGGGACATTTATATTTATATTTTTATGTGATTGAGAAGGAACGGAAGCAAGCCAATATGAGTAATGGGGCGGTTTGAATTGTACCTATCTAAAAAGGGTGGAAAAGAATATATATTGGCATAAATGTTAGCTTTTTCTATATAAAATTATAAATGAGTGTAGAAGAAATGATGTTAGCAGAATTTTGCCGATGCTTTCTAAATATATTTTAGTGGGGGGACTTGGACAATAAAGCCAAGGAGGTATGAAATTGGAAGCAACAAAATCTCCCTCATTCTCAATGATAGAAAAAAATCTCTCTTTAAATATTTTAAATTTGATGTGATGACCAATTTTGGTTTTGAATATATCAAAAGATAATTGATTTTGACACTAATACTTTATTAATGTGGGACACTGTCTTGGTTTTGTTATTTATTTTATCATAATAAATGAATGACATTTCTACTTTATTCTTTTTTCAATTTATCATGATAACATAAAGGATAAAATGGAGATAGTATTCTATGTTTGTAAAAGCACCCACTTCCAAATCATTTCTCCATAAAATTAAGATAAGGCCAACATGGGTGTAACTCAACCGATATTCTTCTCACCAGGTGTGTCCTAAGAACAGTGAATATCGTTTGTGGAGATTTTACGTTAGATTTCTTGTAATTTTTTACACGTATAAATAATAGATGAGTAAACTTTTATGTCTGTCTAGTCATCTTATTCTCTTAATAATAAACAAATCAAAATAAAAAACTTTGTGATCTTCCAAATATTCCACCTATACGAGCTGTATACTTTTGATGGTAATGCCCTCAGATGGTGTCTTCCAACATTTGAAAAACTGCAAGAAAACTATTTATACATTGTACAGAAGTTTGAATTAAATTATAAATGGATGATCACCCCCACACATTAGAATGCATCAAATTTCTGTATACATTTAATCACAAGTTAAATGAGTAGTAGTGGGACCATAAGAAAGATCCTTCATTAAATATGTGATCATTAAAAAAATATTTAAAAAAAATATTTTGATTGGATCAATAAACTCAAGTTTTTAACACTGTAAAATTTAAAAAAAAAAAATTGAAGTGTTCAAATTTTGAAGAGCTTTAAAAAGGAAAGTTGAAATTTATACTCTTTGTGTCTTATTTTAGTTATCCTATTTTAACATTTTGAATTTTTTAGGGAAAGACTCTTAAAAGGTTTAAACTTCTCTCCAACATCACGTAACTCTTCCAAAATACATGAGACAACTATTTTGAGACAGTTTCAAAATGCATATGAGACAACTAAATTGGAATAGAGGGAGTAAAATATTTAAAAATTCTTTATAACATTTTATTTTGACAAATAAAATGCAAAAGAATGAATTTTAGAATTCTATAAAATTCTAATTCCAAGAAATGTATAGATTAACATATCCAACCATTGTTCTGGAATTTCAAGCTAAATCACTTTAATTATAAAATTTTCAAATTCCAAAGACTGCAAATAGTAGGAAATTAATTGTATGCTGATGTATTAGCATCAGTTGTCATGCATAATATTGTAATTTCTTTGTTTGTTGTCTCTCCTGAGACTGTTTGTTTTCGCCGCCCTTCATCTTTAGGAGGCTTTCCCGTTTTGTATTTTTTTTTGGCTGTTGCCTACTTTGAAATGATATTCATCTTACCTTTTTTTTAAAAAAAAAAAAAAATACTAATTCTAAAATTTGAAAGATCAACCATCCAAAAATCAAGAGATTATGGATGGTGGGCCACACAACTACTCCTCAAATCCCCAAAGCATACCCACCAAATCAGAACATTAAATGTTTTATTTGCCACGTGGTAAGCAATGAATGGCACGTCAGTCTGTAATCCACAAGAGGCTTATACAGAAGAAAAGAACCAAAACTGAAGACCTTACAGGAAAGGAATCACCTGATGATGGAAGAAAGGAAGCCTTTTGTGGACGGTCATGGCCGTAGACTGTCCCTCACGCATTCTTCCCTTTCTCCACTCATATATATTTGTGAGCTTCTGAGATTTCCACTGGTCTCTAACATTATTAACTCGAGCGAAGAGAATCAGACATGGCTTCAATCACTTGTTATCTGTTAACTGTCTTCTTCCTCTTGCTCTCCTCAGGTAATCCTTCCTACTAATCTCAATAGATGGCTTCTTTCTTGATTCTAGTCATTTATTTTCATCAGTCATTCAAGATATGAATTGCTGAATGTTTCTGCAATTGAATTGAATCTGAACCGATACCAGAAGGAAGAAGCATTCATTAGGATCTTGTGATTTATGTGTGTGTGGGAGAGATCTTTCTATAATGGACAGGAACACTAATCAAGTCAAAAGAAACCTTACATCTTTGTGGCAATCAAACCTAAAGCTGAAAAGCTGAGGCTTTTTCTCCTTTACTCGTATTCTAATTTCCCCTCTGAATGAGAATCTTACTCCAGAAGTTTCTACTTCTACTTTTGGTACTTGATAATAGTACAAACAGTTAATGGCACTGAGGGAAAAATGAAGTGTGACGACATGATTCACAACCATAAGAAAGAATAGGGCTCATGACCACCACCAAATAACAATGATAGAAAGCCAAACTACTCCCGAGTGGACGGGCTTGATGTTGTGCTATTATTTTTAATAATAGATCTAAATAATTAAAAATATTATTTTTTCTTGAATTTAAAATATATTTTAATTATTTTTTACAAATTGATAATTCATACAATAGTTTATCTATCTGTTATTTTTAATCATATAATATGATCCACTCTCATATTTCAAAACCCAATAAACCATCAGATGTTGAGTGGGATCATTGATATCCCTCGGTCGAAATAAAAGCCCCAGTAATGAATAGTTGAATATCTATGTTGATGAGAGCCGATTGTAATTTGTAAATCGCTTAGTATTTGAATTAAAATGTCCATTCTGTCACTTCAGATAATTAATATTGATCTAATTATGAATTAATTTAGTCCTGTTTATGCATCTCCTCAATTAAGTTGGGATTAAATTCGGCTCAAAATAAATTACGGGTTAGATTTTAAATATTGACTTATTTTATTTAAATTAAATCATACTTAATATTGTTAAGTAAATTTGATACATGGTTAACAGTCATTTTATCAAATTTAAACAATTTTTATTTAATTTAATTCATTTCATACAACTCGAATTTGACTTGTATTTTATGCTCCTTAACTAAGTTGGGTTGATTTGGTGGGTTAGACAAATTGAATTGAGTTAGTTATATTGCAGTAACTCAACTGTCATAATAAACTCCAATTGAGTTATTTTATTGTCTAAAGCAAAGGTTTAAATATCGGCCGATACATATCGTATCGGCCGATATATATCGGTTTTTTGAAACCTTGAAATATCGGCCGATACGATAAGTATCGGCCGTACAGTTGGAATATCGGCCGATATGGGCGATAAACGGTCCCCAATATCGGCCCTAATATCGGCCGATATTTGAAAATATCGGTATTTTAAAAAAAAAAAAAAATTTAAAACACCGATACGGTTTTTCGCGGTTTTTACACGGTTTTTCGCGGTTTTCCGCGGTTTTCCACGGTTTACGGTTCTCAGGGGTATTCGCGGTTTTTCGCGGTTTCGCGGTTTTTCGCGGTTTTCTGCGGTTTTCCACGGTTTTCTGCGGTTCAGGGTTTACGGTTCTCAGGGTGCCCACGGTTTTTACGGTTTTTTGCGGTTTTTTGCGGGTTTTGTCACGGTTCACCACTATTCATCACGGTTTTTTGCGGTTTTTTCACGGTTCCGATATCGGAGGAGAGAGAAAATGTCGATATCGGTATGAGAGATAAAATTATCGGCCGATATATCGTCCGTATCGGATATCGGCCGATATTTACATATCGGTCGATATATCGGCCGAGCCGATTTTTTGACCCCTGGTCTAAAGTATTGTTGAGATTGTTCTTCGGAAACCTTAGAACTTATTTTTATATAGATATATTATTACTTGTTACTAATTTTTTTTAAATGAATTATCAATTAGATGTATAATTGATGTCGATTTTAAAAGTTTTAATAATTTACTAATAAATATATTTTATTGATTAATCATTTTAATTATAAAATAAAGCATTAGATAATTAGTGCTAGGTGGAGACCGGAGAGCACGTATTGATTCTTTTTTTCCCTGGCATAGGTGCGAAACCGGCGGAACCATCCAGAGTTTTCACCATAGTAAACAGCTGCAAATACACCATCTGGCCGGCAATCTTTCCGGGTGAGAACTTCGACGGAGGCGGTTTTGCTCTAAAATCGGGTGAGTCCAGGGTCTTCAATGCTCCGGTTGGATGGTCGGGCCGGATCTGGGGCCGAAGCGGTTGCAATTTCGACAAGACTGGAGCGGGCCTGTGCGAGACCGGAAGGTGCGGGACCACTCTCAAATGCACGGGTTCGGGAGAGACTCCTGCCTCGCTAGCGGAATTAACCCTGGGGTCGGCGGGACCGGATTTTTACGACGTGAGCCTGGTAGACGGATTCAACCTGCCGATAGCAGTGACTCCGGTAAACGGGAAGGGGAACTGCAGCGTGGTGGGGTGCGACGGAGATGTGAACCAGAATTGCCCGAAGGAGCTGTCGGTGAAGTCGAAAAGTGGAAAGACGGTAGCGTGCAGAAGCGCTTGCGACGTGTTCAACACAGACGAGTACTGCTGCAGAGGGGTGTACGGAAATTCAGCGACGTGTAAGCCAACCAGCTACTCCAAGAGGTTCAAAGAAGCTTGCCCCGCCAGCTACAGTTACGCTTACGATGACCCCACCAGTGTTGTCACTTGCAATGGAGCTGACTACATCGTCGCCTTCTGCGCTTCAAGGTCTCTCTCTCTCCTCTCCTCTTCCCTGCATTTTCACCCTCCACCCATTCATAAAATTCCATTCCCTCCGTTTCATTCATTCATTAATTTGCTCGGATTTATTTAATTTTAATATTTTAAAATAATTAAGAATGAAATAAGATCAATAAATTTAATTGAATGTAAAGTGGACCGCCATTAAAACTCGACTCTTTTTTTTTTCCACAAGCCCAAGCAAATGTGGCTCTTTTAAAAGACTAATTTTGGAGTCGCATAAAGAGTTCAGATCGCCCAGAAGTAGCCAAGGCAACTACTTATTCAAGCAATGATTGCATTCAATCCAGCCATCCTCTGTCCGTCCATTTCTTGGATCTGAGAAACTGAGGGTCCTTTCCTTCTCCATAGAGATATTCACCTCTATGCAGACAACCAAAATACCTTATCGGACTAGCATTGGTGCCCCTGGGATCTTATGCTCACAATTCCATGTTCTTCCTTGACACTATCAGTAGTGGAATCCTGTTACTGGGTTATTTACATATGCTGGAATCCTAGACACACTCTAATAAACTGAGAGGTTTATGTAACCATCCATCTGGATTTCATCCTCACCATCGTTTGATTCATCGTCTTTCTAGAGCCACTGTCGAGAACATGCAGCCACGATCATGATTCTAAAGGAGAATCCGGCAACAATTAGAGTGTTGCTAGAGAAAAGAACAGAGCTTTGTTGACTTCTTATTAGTATTGGTTGTAAAGAAACCAGTCTCAATTATTTATTTTTCTTTAATCATACCATCTTATTGTTCCAAATCCCATTTCATGATTTCCTTTTTTCACACAGATTTTCATCAAAACTCATATTTCTCCTTTCAACAGCCTCTAATCGACGCATGGGACCCATAAGAATTGTCTGCCATTGAGGATCAGACATGGAGTTGACTTTTTTCTGGAAAAAAGGAGAACAGAGAGAAAAAAAATGGTGATCGTAATGTGGGCGATATGGGACGGACGAGATTGGCAGAAAGAAGAGAGATCTGTGAGATGGGAGAGGCACCCAACCAAGTCCATGGTGGGAGTTACCAGAGAGATGATGGTCATATTGCCATCCTCTTTCTGTCTTTCTTGAGAGGATGAAGGTGTAGACACGAGTGAATGGCCACAGAGAGAAGAAAATGGAGTAGATTGGTCTGGAAATGAAGAAACTGAGAATGGAGTTGAGAGAGGAGAGCTGGAAACAGAAAAACACCAATGGTTGTCTCACCTGTACTAGTTGGGGTGGCCGTTTAGACACTCCAATTTTCTTTTAAGAGATGTCTCATTTTAAAATTTTGTATGATAATTACCATTTTGTCTCTCAATTTTTTTAAAAAGATGATTTCTCCGTACAAAACTGAGAGGTAAAATGGTAATTTTACATAAAATTTTGAAATGAGGTGTCTAAATGACTACCCTACTATTTGCACACTTGAAGGAATAATAAAAATAATTGAAAAGGCTAGACTAATCCTTTTTCTGTTTTTTTTTTTCTTTTTCTTTTCATGTTCATAAGATGAGTAAAATGAAAGACTTGCCCAAACCGGCCTCTAGCATTTGGTTTATATAATCATATGGGCTTCTTTTGGGTTCATTCAAGGGTTCAAAATTCAGTGAGGCCGAGATCCCGATATCTCGGTTCCACAATATGGGCCGATATTACTCTCTCTCTCTTTTTTGGAGCAAATCTCGACTAAGACCGAGATGTATTAGCTTGACCGAGATTTCGCCTGTACGGCCAATACATCTCGTATCGGCTGAATTTTGGACTCATCTATTCATTAAATGCGTCAAAGCCCTAATTTGGCCCAAAAATGATAGTGAGCCCCATTTCGAGTTTTGCAATCTTGTATCATGCTGGCGGCATTTTCTGCTAAAATAATTTATCTCATAGAAAATGTGTATATTTTCAGGAAGCAAACAGTCTGCACATATCGCCACAACAAGGTTGTCTGCAATGGATCTACAAGCTCCAAATCACTCTCTCGAAAATGGATGGTTGGGATGGCCTTCTACGCTTTGATGATTCTACGGCTTGTATTTTAGAAAATTATAACTTTTTTTTTTTTTTTTTCCATTTTGGAAATGTGAAGGCTGTGCACTCACATTTCTACCTGTATAATATTTTTTTTTTTTGCCATCCTCTCGTGTCATTGACCCACTAAACAGAGAGGATTTTATTTTTTTACATATTCTTCAAATCCCATTCATGTGTACCTTTCATTTAGTATATAATAAAAAGAAGTACGCATGGCCATGTTTGCAATGAAACAAAGTATCGACGTGTTACAGTGATGAATTTGATAACTCTTTCTTCTTTTAAGATAAACGGCGACTTGATTTACAATTTTGAAGTTGTGAAAGGACTGAACTTGGGGCAATAGAATTGGTGTACTGATAAATCGCATCCTGAGCAAATTCATGTTTTGGAAGTATCAGTATTTTGGGTTTCTTTGGATTATATGACAAGATTTTGATGAAGTAATATATATATATATATATATATATATATATATATAACTCTGTAAAAGTGAAACACTTAAAAGACTAAATTTAATTAGAGTATTTTACACTTTGAGATCTTTTTCCCAAAATTTTAAGAATACATGGAATAATAGGAGGACAAATTTTTATAAAGATAACTTTGAGAATAACCTTTTTCAGACGAGTAAAGCTTCAGAACAATGAAACAAAGAATGTTGTTGTGTTTACTTGGACTACATGAAATAGATAAGATGTCTAAAGGTGGTTGATATGTCGTCTTCTATCATATTATCTTAGTTATAATTTTTGGTTTTAAAAAAATAATTATTTTTAACTATTGACTTTTGCAAAACCCATCAATGTTGGATACAAAAGTTTTAGTTGAAAATTTGAAATGTTACTCACGGTGAATATATGCATTATTGGGGTTGTGTATCGATTTCACCGATGCAAGCAATTTTACAGTTTCAACCTGATTAATAAACGGGCCGGGTTTATCCAAACCCATTTAAAATAGGTTAGGGTCGGGTCGAACCAAACAGATAATTGGTTTACCCGTTTACTCTGTTTATTACCGCATTCTGTTCCGCTTCTATGATCTCGCACTTCTCTGTCACCGGCTTGGCAGCTTCCCTTCTCGTCTCTCCTTCGTCGTCCCTTTCCCAGTTTCCCTTCTCATCTCTCCTCCCTTTTCCATTTCCCTTATCGTCTCTCCGTCAATAGTCTGCGACTCCATTTCCTTTCTATTCTCTTGGATTCTTTGGAAAAAAGGGAAAGATCTCTGTTTCTTTTTTTTTTTTATAAGTCAAAGAGCTTTCACTGTATGGAAGAAGAGAGGAGAGGAGGCTTCATTTTCCATATTCTTTGTTTTCCATTAGCTGGGAAATGATAAAAGCACCTTAGAATATGACACAAGAACGGCATTTTAAAAATGAGAAAAGTAGATGGCTAAAAGAAGCAGCTTTCATATTTTACAAACCTGTACAAATGGGAGTGTCTGCCAATATTATCTGTACTACCTATTACTGCCACTGTTTTTAGTTCTTTCTGATTCCCCTTCAGTTTCCATGGTTTCATTTCCTGAAACTGTTTCATCACTCTCATATGGCAATACAACCACAGGAGCAGCAGGCACAGTGGCCCACTTCTCCTTCAAAAGACTCGTGAACCTCATAACCATTTCCTTCCGGATCTCGAGTTCCCTTGTAAACAGATCAAGGAGGAAAAATGCAAGGATATATCTGAAAGGAAAAATAAGGAGAGTAGTTGCAGCAGAGAGCAGCACTATAGCAACTTCAGTTGTTATCTGCAAGAAGATTTGGCAATGTAAATGCCAAGACATTAGATAAATTATGTACTGCTTTGCAGTGAACAAAAACAAAACATCACACCTCAAATTTGAAAGAAAAAACAGGTTAAAAAGAAAAACAGCTCAAGGAAAGATCACAAGTAGATGAGCATAGACAACCTAACGATTGGAGAAATAAACAATCTTGTCAAATTCAAAAGCTCCAGCACTCTACTCAATGTTTTAAGCATCTTAAATATCTTCTTCTGAAGTGCGTCATATATCCAAGGACAGCTTGCAAAAAGAAGAGAAATGCCCAAGATACAAGCAATGAAAATTGGCAATTGATTGGCTGTGTTTGGATGAGAAAAGTAGGAGAAATCTCCTTCTCATAGAGTAAGAAAAGTTAGAGCTTCTACCCCCTTAGGATCTCCTCGAGATTGTTGTTTTGAATATTTTAAGTGGAGAAAATAGAAAAGCTACAAAGTTGTGTCTTAGAACTTCTTTAATTTTTTTAAAAAATAATTATGAATATTTAAAACACAAATATCTTGTCAGATTGAAAATTTAATTCAAGTGATTTTTCTCCTCACTTCTCCTCATCCAAACACAACCTTTGTGCTATACTAGTCAATGTAGCACTCATGTGCACACAATCTGGGACTGAGGTATGGGAACAACAACTTAGTCATTGAGGGTGACTTGGCAAACACCACCTAGGCTTTGGGTAGAAAGAGTCCACCTTGGAGATTGGTCAATGTTGTGTGTAAAATCAAGAAGACATGTAGGGGCAGACATGTTCTCTTCAGATACGTGTGCTGGTCAGCCAACAGTGTCGCAGATATCTTGGCAAAAGTCGGAGTGAAAGAACAAAGGCCGTTTGTGGAAATCTTGTAACTTTAGATAATCTTGTAACTTTAGACTTGGGGTGTACGGGGATTGGGGCTTAACACTCTAGGCTACCCCCAATCCTTTCCTGTTTTGTTTTGTGCTTGTTTTCTTTTAGGGGATTTGACCTTGTATAATCCCCTTATACAAGGCCTCCTGTTTGCATCTTTTTCACCATTGGCATTAATGAAATTTTTTCTGTCTTCTTTCAAAAAGAAAAGTTCATAAGTCAAGTAAGAAGCTTATGATGATTAATATATCCACTAACATGGAACTCTTAAGAGGGGAAAAAAAGATATATACAAGCTTTTCAAGACAAAAGGTGATTGCATAGCACATTAGAAAGTGTTAACATGTGCAACCCCAAAAGTCATGAATTTGAGTGACAAAACTTACCTTCTAAGAAAAGGAAGCCTTGTATTGGTTATGCATATCATAATTAGTTTGGCTCATTCTATTCCTTATCTTAGAAAGCCATATACCATATTGAGAATTGTAACTCTACTGCATACCTGAGGTTGACCTGATAGAACAATAGTGCGGATCTTAAGAAGTGATATGTTCAACTTTTGGAGATAACTTTCCAAGTCAGCCATGGCTTCCTTAAGAGCTACAATCTTTTGGATTGTGTTTGAAGGTGGTTGATCACGTATGGTGACCCTACCAAAGGATCTTCCCAAACGCCCTTGTTCTTTAAGCCCCTTCAACAATAGCATAGAAACTGCCATAACCATCAATGCCATAGGGCATACGTATGCAAGCAAGTTTCTGACAAAGAGAACCACATTGTTAATCAGATGAATATATTGTGTTGGACGATAGTATGTTGCTTCGGTCTACAATAAAATGTTAAAGCAACATCTTTCGCAAGAAAAAGGTCAACTTAGCAACTTAGCAACAAGGGATACACAGTTAACACAATCACCTCATAAAATGCATGATTATGACATACACAAACACATAAACTATATTAGTTTTTTTAATTGATAATTGAATATATTAGTTAAAGATGCAAAAAACAAAACAATGAGCCTTCAGAAGTGTAACATTGCAATGGAAGTACATAAATGGATACTAAAATATAAGAAAGAAAATAAAGGTTGGTAAACGTAGACGAGTTTATAGCACAGCTGGTAAATGCTTCTTGTTCTTTTTCTTTTTCTTTTTTTAAATGGTAACTTCACTGAAAAGAGAGCAAAGGAAGTGCACCAAAAAAAAGAACATGAGAAAGCAACAAGGAGAAAGAATAGAAGGGAGAAACAAGCCCACGAATGCATACCAACAAAATAACAATTCTGAGAAAAATAAACAACCAAAACAAAGCTAAATCAAATCAATACACTCCTTCTAGGCTTTGGATAGGTCAAAAGTAGAAAAACCCTGGAACTTCTTGAGGGTGGTTGCCCAAGCAACACATGTTGCCTTGACTCTCCAATTGACTTCAGAAGGATTCTCTACCTTGTTTAGACACACTTGGTGGTTGTGCTCCCACCAAATACTCCAAACAATAGCAAAAAGGGCAACTGGAAGAGGACCAAAAATCTTGAAGATCCTTTGAAGGTCATCTAGGTATAGGGCAATAGATGATGACATTACCCATTCAACCTTGAAGAGGCTAAGAGTATGATTCCAGACTTCAATAAAGAGAGAGTAATGAAACAGGAGGTGAACAACATCTTCGGAATCACTGAGGCATAGTGGGCAAGCACTAACAATAATCCGGTCTCTTTCAACTATTATCTTGAGTGTGGATTTTACCAAGGTCGAGGTAATCTAGAAGAAGCTAATCTCCCAAGGGGGGGCTAGGGAGGACCAAATGGCTAGGCAAACAATGGGAGAAGACCCATTGCTCCAAACAATCCCGAAAGGTGAATCCACCAAACTCGATCCTATCGGCATCAAATAGGCAGGTTTTTTTTTAAGTTCATCATATAAGCAATTTGCTAGATCTAACTACAAGGGTCAATCCTAGATTTATGGATAAATGACTTTGATGGTGATGATAACGATGAATAAAACTAAATTGAGGTTACTTTTCTCATTAGATGAGTTGAAATTTGTCCATGTCTAACATGGTATAAGTTTTGGATGTGGAAGATTTTCACAAATCTTCAAAAGTAAAGGTCTAAAGTCCAATTTTGCTAACTAGTTATAGAAAGGTAGGGCAATGTTGAGAAGCTAATCATAATTATGATGAAAGCTTTGTACTTCAACTCAAGGTTATAAAACTCAAAAACTCAACTTGGTTTTTCATCATGTTAAGTAAACTCAAAAGACCAAGTCAAAAAGTCAAGAATTAGTCAAACCCATTAAATTAAATTTATTTAATATAATTTTTACTATGTACATAGAATATATATGCTAAAAATATACAAAATATGAAAAATCATGAAAAAATTCTAAACAACAAGGCAATAATAATCTCTAGAATTAAATATTAAAAATAATTTATACAACCATATATGTAAAATGATAGATAAGGAAAAAAATACAAATAGAAAAAGTGAGAAGTAAAAGGAAAAATAAAAGAGAATAATAAAAATAAAACTGAAAAGAATGGGAAAATGAAGAAGAAAAATAAGAAACGAAACTAAATTGAAGTAGGAAATAAATAGAGAAGAGACGGAAGAACGATGAAAAATAATAAACAATTTTCTATTTCCTTAGAAATATAAAAGAAATGAAAAAAAGAGAATAGAAAATTATAATAAAAAGAGAGAATGCTGTACCTAAAAACTAGCGTTTGGGAATGATGCATCAACTCTCTCCTTCATTGATTCTCTCATCCCAGGAAATGAAGAGGCCAAGATTATCTCATCTCACCTTTTATATTTTTTGTTTTCTAATTTTGCCTTTATGACTTTTCAAAATGACATCTGCATCCCACAAGCCTTGATTGAAGCAAGTCAAGTAACTCTTACTCGCTTGAGTTTTCTACCTGACTTGGTGAGTCATCTGAGTCAAACAAAAAACCTGATGACCAGTCAAGTTCTTTAACACGTTAATCATTTTTTAGCAAGTTGAGTTGACTGGTCACAGTTGACCAAGTAAGATACGAGTTTATGGATCATACTTCATCTTAAAATTTATCCATAAATATGAAAGTGACAATATGTTTGGTTCCCAAATTGGTAAAATAATAGCAACCAAACATCAACTAGACATGTGAATTGATCTGGTTAGAGCTACATTTTAGAAAAAGCTAACTATGGCATGGTTTCAAATGTAAAAACTTTTAGAGATTGTATGTTGCATGGTGGAGATTACTAAATCAACCACAGCACATGAATACAGCAAAGTGTATGCCTGCAACAAAGATAGAAAGGAAAGTGGGTAGTAATGGTAATAATAATAATAATAACACAATAACAATAAGAAGTAACTTGATAACATAATGTATACGAACTGTGAAAGACTTCTGTAATAAGACATTGGTGGAAAAATAAAGCAAATATAACAAAGCCCAAAGTAGGAAGGTGGGTAAGTCAGCTCTATAGGAATGACACCATCTTTCTGGTAAAAACAAATAAAAGCAACAATATCTATGTACCAACCATAACACCTAGTCAACCACTTATTCCATACATATGGGAATAAGCCTCATGGGAAAACCATGCAATGCACAGTAATTACCTGAAAATAAGTGTATAGGAAAATGCAAGAAAAGAGACAGTCAAATGTGGTTCCTCCCAACGCCTAAGTTTGTCGAAATTCTTGACAGTGACTGATAAAGGAAGTACAAGTTCCTGGGTGAAAACGAGAGAGTCGTTACTTGAAATGAACAGCAGCAGCAATAACAACCAAAAACAATGGATCAGGATTGTCATATTTAATTGATCTGAAAACCCTTAACTTTGCAATAGATTGCTTTACTATTAATAATTTTACCAAAAAGCATTTCCAAAAAATTACTAGAACACATAGCAAACCAAATGACAAGAACCTTAGCACAATTGATAAGGGCTTATTACAGTCCAAAGGTTGTGAGTTCAAGTTCCATGGGCATGAGATAGGCAGTCGACCCACGGAAACAATTTGATAAATCCAAATATAAAGGTCAACCTCAGATTGATGGGATAGATAGCTTAAATGATGACATAGCAAAGCAAATGAAAATTACACATACAATGTAAAATACGAAATAAACATGTTTTTTTTTCAGGAATTATCTTAAAGGGAAGAAAAACTTGTATTTAATACAGTAGTATAAATGATAGTGCGGCCCACACCTAACTTCAAAGGTGTTTTTCTTTTCAGAAAACTTCATTATGCTTATGATGGTTTTCCAAATTTTTATACATGTCAAGTAGAGAAAAGGATGAAATTTAAACAGTTTTCTTTTAATGTTATGAAATTTAAACCGTTTAAGAGATACTTTCCAAAGTAAGATTCCAAAAAAGGTAAGGATGGTAAAAGGAGCAGATCACTATGTTGGGCACAAAAACTACCAGTTACAATGCCCAAATATTAACATGGTTACAAACATGCAAGAGAGTAGGACAACCGAAATTCTGAATATCAGATATTTGCTAGATATTGATTTCTCAAAAAACAACAATACCTAGGCAGAATATAAAAATAATAATTATATATCTTGTATAGGCCACATTGGACTCTTATAGCTGTGTGTGTGCGCACGCGTCATAATGGTCAATATGTCGCAGTGGCTAGTGATGTAAATAGGTCAGATTCGAATCAGATTTAGATAAATTCTTCATATTGTTGGATCAGAATTCGTATTTGGATAAATTTGATTCCTAGATGCATAATCTGAACCTGTATCCGCTTCATAGTGTCAGATTCAGATTCAGATATTTCCAAAATTAAAAATCTTAATATTCTCCTTGACTAAATGAAAATTATATTAATCAAATAGTCCTAAACATAACATACCAAAAAAAAAAAATCTCACATAACACATGTAATTAGAAGAAAAAACCTACAAAAGTATTTCCAGAAAACCACTCTAATACATGTACGCTGATTTAGATTTTCTAGGAGATCTAAAGAGCATCTTAGGAAGGATATTGAGTTTAAGCATGTTAGGAGTACTGCTAATGCGTGGTGGAATTTTTGGCAAGGGTAGGTGTTGAGAGATTTGATCCATTTGTTGAATGTTGTGATTATTTGTCAAGACTTTGTAATACTTTTAAAGGGTTTTTGTGTTGTGTAGTGTTTCTTCAGTACAGCTCTCATGCATTGCATATATGTACTTTATTCTTACTATTTTTAATAAAAAATTATCTATATGTTATTTAAAAAAAAATCTACTCTAATACCCATATGAAAAAGAAAGTGCAATTGGGAGCACCAAAAATGCCAAAATAGAGCAAGATAATTATAACATATGATTCAAATGTTGGTAACCAACTATCTCCTAATACTGAATATGATGAGTAAGAGTCAATGAGGGAAAATGTAAGGGCTTTTCTCTCATGTAGCTAAATACACAACATAATTATTAACAAGAGATATATCATTTACATTACTTGCCATTAAGGTTAATGGCTAATCCGGTTCAGATATAGTTGGATCAACACCCACATCTAAAAACAACTAGATGTTAGATTTGGATTCAAATTTGGATCCAAACTTTAAACAAATTTAAAATTGGCATCCAAACCCGTTCATTTCAGGTCAGATGTTTTGGACTTTCAGATTTCCATATATCCATTTATATCCCTACCAACACCTTTACGTATCAAGAAACAAACAGGAATACAGGGACCATTTCTCACCCATATATCATATGAAAAAGTCATAAGTCATCATGGCTAATACAACATGATCAGATCATATTTAGAACCATATACAAATAACCACATTTCTTTAAATCTAGAACATGGATACTGGCAGTGTATTTCATGTGATGTTTTACTACCATGAAAAATTGTATGAGCTTGTATAACCATGAGACTAATATGCCAAAGGCAACAAAGTGCTACTAAATCATAACATGTAAGTATTCATGCAAGGTCAAGTATTAAAAGTATCTACAAGGTTTGAAACTTATGGTAGTCAAATGAGTGCCTAGGCTTACATATAGAAAAAATTAGAAAAAATTTAGATTTGAAAATGAATTCCTAGCAAGTCGTTTTCCTGGCAAAATCATCCCATGAAAAGTCATTTTCCGAGGAAAGCAACAAATGTACCTTTAGGTTTTTGTGATAACGAAAATACAATTCAATCCTCATCAGTCTATGGTGGAGAGACATACATTTAAATTAGGTAAAGAGTACGACACCTTGAAAAGATCAATGTTACTAGGAATCCCTTTGATCATGGCAGCATCAATTGTAGCCTGGGTCTTCTCCACTATTTGGTTTTTCTCATTGCAAGTTAATGCTGCCCTTTCTATAAGATTCATATCCGCCACAACTAGATTTTTACCTAAAACCACCCCTTGCCTAACTGAAGAGTTCTTCCAAAAGGCAATTGACGTGTTGGATGTCCAAGAAGGAGATTTCATCCATTTACGCAAGTACACACTTCCATCTATGTCGAAAACATGAGTATTAGTGCTAGAAAGTTCTTCTGGAGACCCTAACTCCTCAGTAGCTTCCTGGTTTGCATTCCTAAATTTTGTAATTAATGGACCACCCCAAAAATTTACAGCCAAAGTCTGGTGCACAATATCACCATATGGCACACTTCTCAAATATGAGAACTGTACAAGCTTAATTGGATCTTCTGACAACTTCCGGAAAAACTGAAGAGAATGTAGCCTTGCAATGCTATTTGCAGCACTTGCAATTGCCTTTGTTTTTCCCTTATGAGCACCATAGACATTGTGTAATGATGGGTCATCATCATCTGGTCCATATTCATGTATGAAATCATACATTGAAATCACTTCACTAATAAAAGCATACCAAACATCACGACGCATCTCACCACCAAAGTCAACAAATTCGAGCACCCAAGTATCTGCCCTGTTTCAAAATAATGATATTAGATGGGCAACAAAAGAGAGGCTAAAGATGAATTCAGCCATAACGTGTAGAGAAGAGCAAGAACCCACCTACTTGACATGCAACAAATGTGTGACATGCAGTTCAGGTTTTCTTTTCTTCTTTTTTATTTTCAACAGGTAGGTGCTGGGTGCAGTTCATGTTGTATGACCCAAAATTCCCAGCAATATTTATAATGGAGTTCAAGCTCCGAAGTATTAAAGGTTTGAGAAAGGTAGAAAACATAGTAGTTAATGGTCTATAGTTAGGATTCATATCTCAAATCACTCTCCCCGTCTTAATAATTTTTCTGTTCAACTAGATTTTTTATTTTTATTTTTTGTTGGGGATGGGAGAGGGGAGGGGAGGTGTTCTACTAGTTAATTTATTATTATTAGTTGTTCATTCCATTATCTATTTCCAAAGCAAAGGGTTAAAGAGACCCCCAAGGAAATTAATCACAATAGTAAGAGAAATTAGAGCGTTATATTAAGGAAGGGAGATCTCCTTCATGGCGGTCAGGAGATATGCAAATGGGGTCACTGACTTTTTTACCAAAAACAGGGTGGATTCTAGTACTACTGGCGTGTTTTATCTATGAGATCTTTTGGGAGATGGAGATTTTACTTGTGTTGGAGGACAGTATTTGTACTTTGGCACTTTGTTTTTTGCTCTTTTCTTTTTTGTTATCTTGGGGTTTATGTCTCTTAGACCCTTTGATACCATCCTTTGTATCTTTTCATCATTAATATAATTTTTCTATTTGTTACCGCTCAAAAAAAAAAAAAAAAAGTACCAGAAATAACAAAAGCTTTGACAAACAAGCTAAACTAGTACTAGAAAAGAATAATTTGTTAATCATGATGTACAGTAACCACAAGCTAAACTAGTAGTAGAAAAGAAAATTAGTTACTTGATGTTCTACATAAGCTTACTCACTTGGGACCCGATGAAACAGAGACTGCAGAGTCAAAAAATGCATGTCCCCAAGGTCCAACTCTTGTTTTTTCCACATGTATGCCACGTCGGGTAAGATCCAATCTTATAGCTTTTTTGTAACCTTTCAAGCTAATTGCCTACAAAATACAACGCAGACTATAATTTGAGCTGACCTTTTTCCTACCTATAATGTGCAACAAAAATGACAAAGAAATGTAATAATAACTGTATGACTTAGCTTTGTTAGAATCTTACTATATGTCATTCGTATCTTATGATCTGTATGATATTACAAGAGGATCAATTCGTGTCAGTTAAAAATGATATGATTCCTATGTAGCATAGAATTTTCTGGCTATTTAGAATTTGAAGTATGAAACTTTGGTTTTCTTCTTCCTTTTTTTTTTTTTTTTTGAGGTGTTGCTGGTTTAGAGCCTTTGGATTTTTTAAAATCTTTTTAGCATAATTGTTGACCCTTTTTACACCTTTTTTTAAATGACACCTTTTTTTAAATGACCCTTTTATAACATTGGTTGGAATTATATAAAGGAGAATGTGGTGCACTCTCCATTCTCCTCCTCATCATCATCAAAGACCTGCATCCCATCAAACTAGGGTTAGTTTTATGAGTTCTTCTCTAATTGACCTATCATAAACCATACAAACAGTCACTACAGTCTACCATGTCCTTTATTCCTTCCCTTTGAGTTTTCCGTGGTTGGACTCTCCTCCTAGTGCCTTCAATCTATAATCTCTCAACTCCACATACAGGAGCCATGTCTGGTCTTCTATAAATATGAACAAACTACCTCAAACGAGTTTTTTTCAATTTGTCATCTATTGGGGCTATTTTAAACTATCCCTAATGCCTTTGTAGCATCCAACGTAGCACTCTCCATTCTTCGTGCCAATTTTCTTGAATTCTCATATTTTTGGTTGTCCATTTATAAAATTGTCCATGAGCCCATCTAATTACCTCTTCAATTGACAAAAAAAAAATTTCAACTCTCTCTCTCTTAATTTTTTGTAACCAATCCGAAATTCAGACATCAAAGAAATACTTCTTTAGGAATATTATCTAGTCCTAATGCTCACCCTTTCTTCATATTAATTAATTCTATCTTTAGTCTTTTTAGACACTTTGTTGACCATCCCTCTTGAACTGCACTTGCATATTTGGTAAATAATGTCTTTACGATACATTGCCCCATCTATTCTTTATTCATCTTACTTCATTTTCATCTTTAATACACCTTATATATAATCAAGGTACTTAGTGTTTTTCTCTTATCTTGCAAGCTTATGCTTTTCCCTTCCTTTGTTCTCAATTGCACATATAAATTGTCATAAGTCTTGTGCTTAGCCATATGGCTTTCTTCACCAACTTGTTCAATATTCTATAACTTTCTAAATCATCTAAAGTCCTTTTTACTATCATTCCTTGAAATGAAGTTTAGGATTTACACTATTATCAACATGTTAGAGTAAAACAGTTTGTGCAAAATTAACATGCTGAAAAGTTATTAAGGATGTTTCTCATATATCATATTATATGAAGTATCAACCTCCTCAATAGCCTCTATGAACTCATTTAAGTAAGGCTCTTGTTTTAAGCTTCAATTGCTTGAAGGTAAATAAAACTGCTCAATCAGAGGTCAAGTTAAAAAGGCATGCTAATTAAATTATAAGCAGATAAATATTTTGCCTAGAGGATGCTTGTTGTCAAAGCATGATGAACAAAATTACTTTATGCATAAAATTATTTTTTTAGTTGAAGCATAAAATAAAACAATACCTCAAAATAAAGTGCACTATCTGTCAAAGTAAGCTTTCCCGGCCATGCCATGTTATTCTCCCATTTTAGAACAGGTTGCTTCCTATTGGAACCTATACATAAAATTTGCTCATCAGAAAACTGGGCACTTTCTCGAATTTGATATGACTTCCTTCCTTGGTGGACCCTGTAATAAAAATAAAAACATAAAAAAAGGTACATCAATGGAAATTGTACAAGTGAATACCAATACAATACCCAACAGTAGAATAGAGGGATCAAAATATAAAAATTTATATTAATTAAAAAAATAGTTGTGAGAAATGGAGAAACTTTTATCAACTCTATGAACATCCTTAAACATGGGGGTTGAGCAGATGAAACCACCATTAGCAATTCACCATTGAATACACAGCAGTACCCACAGATTCAACATACTTTTGAAAATATACTCTTTGACTACTTTTACAAAGATGAATCAATTAATTAAAAACATGCATTTGACACTTTAATGTCTGGCTATGCTACAAGTATTATTTAGATACCAAGATCCTCGAGATGATAGATGAAAGAGAAGATGTGTCAACATTATTTTATTAGATAAGAAAATTATCACTCCTTCCTTTACATCATCATTATCCGAACAAACAGTATGTCCAAACACAAAATTATAATTCTACTACCAATTCAAAGGTGTTACAATGGACATCTCATCCCTCTGGCATCATGTATGAGTCACATTCATAACCCAAGGACCGCAGGAGCTCCCAGATTGATCAATTTCATTGTAGCCTTGGTAAATAGCATAAAACTCAACATGATTCACATGGGAATCTAGAAACAGGCTCAAGAAACACCACATTTCCTCCTCATTGTGGTCCCTGATGATGCCACATGTATTTTATTGTAAATTTCAGTAGATACGTAACCATTTGTGCACATAAATAACCAAATTTTTGGTCCCAAGCTTAAGTATAATATATCATACTCTATCTTAACAGTATACTACATACTTTAAGCCAACTAAAATATACCCAAACTCTTCATGTACCGAACTTTTACAGTACATTAAATTGCAAACTGCGAAAGTGATAATCAAAATGATGCCTCAATACAAAAAGGGATTCCGTTTGAATGGGAGATGCAACCAAAACTGTAGAATGACCTGAAAGTATAACAAAATTAAACAAGAGATGATGATATGCTTATGTTGAAATTCTCTTGCATGTAAGTTGCATATGCATGTCCAAATACTTCTTGGATTAAAACAAATTGAAGTTTTTTCTATTGTCTCTTACCCTTACCAGTAGGACCAATAGAACTCTCTCTCTCTCTTCATTAAAAAATAAAAATATTTAAAAATTTGATCTGACTCACTTGGTTAACCTGACTCAATAATTGGCCAAGTCCTAGTCCTGGTCTTGGTGTTTGAAAAGTGTTTTATATAATAGTGATGCTCACAGTTCTCTGAATGTGGAGGCCCATCTAGATCAGGACTTAGATGCATAAGCAAATTTTTTTTTTTTTACGTTCTTTCTTCACAACTTGAGCTGGTATTGTGAAAAATGACATACAATATTGGTAAATTGGATAATATTTCCTTCGTCAGATACTTCCAAACAATTAGTGGATTGTGTGCACTAGGGGTGGGAAAAAAAGGCTCAACCATAAAATAAATGCATGCACATGCACACACACACATTATTTCCTATATGCTTTCCAAATCCCTCTCATACCCACTTTTTACCAAAATTCCAGGCACCATCTAATAAAACACAGAAAATTTTCAATTTTTACATGAGACCAAGACATCAGTTACCAGTTAATTAAATAAAAAACAAAAACAATTGCATATAAGAAACTTATTATAGTTGCACTACAAATTACTAAGCTAGTAGGCTCAATGGTGATTTCTGATCATGAAGCCTTCTAGCTTTGCCAAACTAGTTCAATAGTATTAAAAGATCAGATAATACAGTCATCAATTTGAATTTCCATAAAGCTAAAATATACTCCCAATAAATTGATGTGATAAACCTAAAGTATCATTTGAAATATTTTGCAATTTAACTATTAAAACCAGATAAGTTACAAGCTATTTCTAGTTTTAGAGCCTCTAAAACTTACAGATGTAATTGTTTACAACTAAATGGTTTCTTTCTTTTTTTCTTTTTGGAAGATAATCAATTTTATTGCTGAGACTCAAAAAATACAAGCCCACCACAGAAGCTCAAGACACAACAAACCAAGAATAGGCCCACCAAGGGGCAATAAGCAACCCAACATACACGAATGGTTTCTTAATTGAATCTCATGATTGGAACAGAAGTGGAATATGAAAACAAATGTATTAGCAATATCCAGACTCTCTAAAAAGGTGGGAAGTCATGAAACTTTATTTCTAAAGCAATACTTACTTCAGTAGTTCTGTAAGGTAAGCAGTCCACGAGTTTAAAGAGATCCCCCTTTCATCTCCTATAAGAGCCTTGAAAAGAGTATGAGCTGTTGATCTATCAGCCACACCAGAAATAGCAGGAGCAATACGAACAAAAGCCTCTTCACCCACAAGCTTCTTCTTCAAGGGCAAGGAGAAAAATAGTCCATTTTAGATAAAACCTCTCAAGAATATATCCTGATGTTTATATATGGGTATTTGAGTGAAAGCTCTAAATAAGCCAATCTCACATGCACAAGATGAAGAGAAGTACATTCAACCCTTCACTTCCAAAACAGATGACCATTGAGGAGGGGAAAAAAGCAAACAGAGGAACAAACCTGCAAAGAAGAAGTATTGCTTGAATCAACATTGCTTTCACCATACGGGTGTTGCCAAGCAAGCATTGTTATGAAAATAAGTCTTTGGAAGGCGGGTTCCTGTATGTATATAAAATGATCATAATAAGATAACGCTAGACAGAACATAATTGCTTAAAAAGGTTGCCCTACCTCCTATGTGTATATAGAATAACCATATAGGATAACTTAGGAGAACGACATTGCTTGAAAAGGTGCACTACCAAAATAGAATGAAACATACACCTGTTCATTTCTTGTACAAAATAAATACAATCATACACCCTAACAAACACTTGGAAGAATATCAATGAATCAGTCATAGGAAGTATACCCTTTTTTGAAAGGTGGTAACATCATTAAAAAAAAAAAAGAACTAATATACTATTCTTTTTTATATACAGGAATTTTTTAAAGGAACCTTGATATGAGGAACTTTGCAAAGATCCAGACCTTCATACGACACAGCACAACCCATCCCCTTGCCTTCAGCAATATATATAATCACCCGCAAACTAGTTTCTATGCAGTTTGATGCAAACTTTGGATTATAGGGCCCATAGTGGATCCAATGGATCCATTCCCTCTCTTAAACCCACCTAGCGAAATGAATTGAACCGATACCCTATTTTACACCAATTTGACTTTTAAAGCCTATTTGATCTAATGTAATGAATTTCCACCACTAGATAAATGTGAAATTTTGACAGCCTTAAAAAACATGGTTTCCCTTATCTAATCAAGATGAAATTTTATATCCACTATATATAAGTCAAGGTCTTTCAAACCCACCCATCCATGCAAATAGCGCCATCGGGTTGTTTGCACCAAACATTGATGCAAACTATTTGAAAGTGATCCTTGTTATATATACATATATATAGTCCAGATCTCCTAGGCACTAGTGCACAAGTTGCAACTTGCACACCCCTAGGTGGGACCCACCATGGCATACATGGATGGATGGATTTGAAAGAGTTTGGCTTTTATATGATGCCTATAAAATGTAATCTTGATCGGACAAGTGAAGCCAAACTTTTTAAGTGTAAAAAAAAAATTCAAATTTATCCGACAGTGGAAATGCATCAACCTTCATGGGATTAGATTGACAGGCTAGAAAACTCAGAATGGAATCAAATTGGGTATGGTTGTAATTCATGAGGTAGGGTAGGGTTTGAGGGGTGTGAGGTGTAAGTGGGTCATGGTGGACCGCATAAGGATCCCCTAAGCACTAGTGCATCCTTTACATATATATGGAAACAATTACCATAAACTGGGGTATAGTCAATACTCCATTCCATATCACACAAAGGACAAAACAATTGAAAAGTGTATAGGATCCACGTGCTCTAAATGACATGGACACCTACCATTGGTCCAATAAACAGGGTGCAGTTTTTTTTTACCATACCACACCACACAAAAACACATAATTTGTCCCGTTTATCTAGGGTCAACTTTCAAAGTATCACTTTTTCACTCAACCCTATCAGCAATTATGTTTACCATTGCCCCATAATCCATCATGCCTTGCCCTCCTCCCCACGCCTCTCTCTCTCTCTACCACATACTTGATCAATGGTCACAAATTTCTGATGGGGCTAACCTTTCATCACCCTCATTAAACTACCCAAAGCTCCCTGCAGTTGTTGAAGATAAGATACAAGACTACGATTTACAGAAAATCAAGCAAATACAGGTTGGTGAAATGAACCCCATAGAAACACTCATAGTTCCTTCAATACTCACTAAGGATACTGAGGTGTTGATTTTCAATGGGGAGACTGCACATCATAGAGTAGGCACATGGCTGGGTGGGATGAATAGAGGACTTCATGGGCGATATAATTCAAGGGAAACTCCTCCATCCAATTATCATAGCTTCGTGCGATGGACCATGACAAATCGATGACTTATCGCAATCAAACCTTCAAGGTCTATTATTACAATGCTAAAATAATCAAAAGGAGGTCAAATTTTATCCGCCCATTGGTTTGTCGTTTTCTACATATCCAAACCCTTGAAGTATGCCCCACTTAAAATTGCAATAAGGAGTCTCTCTAAATAGGGAGGCTTTGAAAGTCTCTCTAAATAGGGAGGTTATTGTTCAAAATTTTAAATTGGCAATGGTAGAGATTTCAATGGCCCCATATGGCTTGCTAGTTATAGTCTCTCCCTGTCAGCCCATCTATTTAGGGTCCATCGATGGAGACGATGATGAGTTTGTTAGAAAGATCTAAGCTTAAATCACCCACAAAAAATCATCTTAATTAGATCAATCAACCCATGATTTCACAAGTCATAAAAGTCTAAAGATGGTTTAAAAGAGATGGCGTAATTGATACACCGAAGATGGTTTTTGGTGGACCATGAGTTCAAACTTTTATACCATTCCAACGAACTCATCATTGTCACCATCAATGAGCCCCACATAAGATGTCTCCATGAAGAGTGCAGCTTAAGAAGGGGTGCAGGTTGTCATCACCTTATATATATAAAGTATGTTTGGCAACTCTGAATCTCCATATATTAGAATTTTAAATCCCTAGAAAATTAAAAATTCAACCCATGTGCTTGGCAAGCAGTAGATTAGAATAAAATATGTAGAAAAATAGGAGGTCTTGAACAAGGAGAATACTCTGTATAAGTGGATCTCATCTCCTTTGAGTATTCAGTTAAAACCCCCTCTAAACTTCATATACTTTTCCCACTCTTGCAAAAACCAATTTCTCCATCCTTTAATGACAACCAAACAACAATATTATAATCTAGGTAGATTTTCTACTAATCGCCAAAATTTAGAATCTCCAATATTAGAATCTACCACTTGCCAAACACACTGAGGAGGAGGGAGAGGGAGAAGTAAGAAGCAACTGCAATCATGTACTGCAGCTAGGATTCAACACCAAAGATTGCAGTATCAGTTAAGAATGAAAATGGAGATTACAAGATGATAGACTGGAAGTATCGAAGGTAGGAGATCTTTGAAAAGAGATTATTGATTCAGATACAATTTGTCAATATTATTCCATTTCAACAAGTGGGTTGAGGTAGCCATAGCACAATCCAATAGTTAGCATAGTTAGGTTGAGAAGTCCACACATGTTTTACAATGAAAAATGAAAAAAAAAAAAAAAAGACTTCTTACATCCAAATGAAATAATAATGGGAATCGAAAGACCATGAGGGCTCACACAGCAGTTAACAATGATAGCAATTAACATATCAGAAAGACTAGTGACAATGCTAAGGTATGATGAGACAAGGCATCTAGCTCAGCCATCATGGAATAACAATATTAAGTCAGTGAAATCATACTTAAATGCGTCTCACAAACCTTCAAGCAAGGATGAATATCAGAACTATCCCTCGACAAGTACCTAAAACAGCAATACTCCACAAAGTTGCGGGCATCACAACGAATCGTTTCAGGAGCAAGTGATTCAAATATCTTCTGCATCTTCCTCCCAGTCAATCCATTCATCCTGCATCATGTCAACCTTCCAGAAATCAGTGCATCATTTTTTTTTTTTAACTTCATTAATTGCAAAAGAAAACAACAGAAGAAAGGTCCAAAAAGACCCTCCAAAAGAGAAAACACCAAATTACATCAATCTATTAACAACTTCCACATCTAGCAAAGCTCCTTGTTTGGCCAGAGAATCCGTAGCTGAGTTAGCTGACCTAGGAACCCAAGCAATCTTAGAATAAAAAACAGAGATAGCATGACGAATCCTCTCAACTTTGTCAAGATAAATCCAAGGGCAGAGAGGACCCAACACCCAACCTATCAGTGCGTCATTTGCAGAGATTATTTTACACTTTTCTCTTTTTAATGCTTTCTTTTGCTATCTAAAGGAGCTCCTTATCAATAAAGTAATGCAATTCCGACAAGGAATCATACTTGGAAAAAAATGAGTCAACTTGATTTCACTAGAGGCAAAAAATCAGTCATACTCCAAAATCAAGCAAGTCTAAATGAGTCATATAGATCAAAGCTGCCTCCAATTCCAATCTGACCGGAATTTCCAATCCTTTTTTTTGGAAATACACAATGATTCCACATATTAAGATGTGAAAGGATTTTGAAATGTTTTTGTAAGAAGAAACAAAACCCAAGTCAGTGGACAGAATTACTGATCAAAACACAAAGATCATTGGCCACTTTCATGCCATCTGACCTAAAAAGGAAAGAAATCATATTCGCACAAGAAAAGATCGAAAGAGAACAATGCAGATAATTTTCCTACAATGCACAAATCAGGGCAGACCAAAGCGTTTCATTCCTTGGTATGATAACAAAGTTTCATGAGGATGGCCTCAATTCACATTGTAAGCACAGACACTAGAAGGCCACCATATATAATGCAGATCCACAAACAAGGGAAAATGTATTAAAGCAAGTGGTAGATGATGTATAATGACAACAGATTCTGATTTCTGAGTGGAAAAGACATTGATATACAGGTTCCATGTAGCATATATATTCCATTTTAAAGGCTGCACCACAGGATACTTCTTTTATTGCTAGGGTTACATACACATCTAATCTGACACTGATGTCAAGTTCTCATTGCCACCAAGAGACAAGTTACAGTTTTGTTGATATCTCATTATTCTAGAAACAGTAACATCATTTAAATATACTTGTAAGCATACTCTTATCATCACATATATAGTATGCGCCATACAAATAGTTCTTCCACTGTGAAACCTCACTCTGAAAATGTCAATGTATTTGAAACTTTTTTTTGATGACTGAGTTTGAAAAGAACAATTAGGGCATGTGTGTGTAACATTTTCCATGGAAATGGAAAATGATTTTCACATTTTTAAATTGTTTCCCAATGTTCTGTGCAAAACTTTTCCATACATTTGTGGCGAAATGGATTCCTAGAGGAGAGGTCAATAAGCAATTTCCATAAATTGTGGATTTCGAGGTCTATGGCCCAACCATGGACTAAACATGACTCAACCCCACCTATGACCAAAGATGTAGCCCGATCATGATCCCTAACCCAATCGACCTGATCCATGACCCAACTAACACAACCGACGACCCATGATCAACCTATTCCATACTATGACCTGATCAACGACTTGACTCCAACCTGTCGTCCAACCTAAGCAAAATATCTATTATCTATTTTGTATGACCACTAGCTATTATCAATTAGTTGACCAATTATCCAATCCCAGTTCCAATCCGACCCATATTGTATACCTAAGCACCCCAACACATGAACCAACTTGACCCAATTTATCTTATAAATTTCCATATTAGATTGAGGGATGTTTGGCCAAAACATGATCCAATTGCACTCATTATTACATAATTATAACCATTTTAAGTAAAATATAGGTTAAAATAACTATATAATGTATTCAACTTTTATTGATATTGTTGTTGCTAATATTATTATTACAATCATTATCATCCAGAATCAAGTGGAATCAAGCATTAACCCATGCCTCACCCACCAGACAATGGAGCCCTTTTCTTACACCAAACAATAGAAATTGATGGTCGTTGAAAATAAAATCTATAGATTTCATTTTCTATGGATAAAGGGATCCTCAAGGGAAGCAATTTACATTGAAAATAGTTGCACACAAATATGTCCTAGGGGATTGTTTGTCATTTTCCAATGATGGAAAATGAGGAATATGGAAAATGAGACCCCTCTCTCTTCTTTGATGGAATAAGGGCTCTTTGCCAAGAAAACAAAAATGAGATGTTTCCTTCTTCCAAGGAATCCATTTCCCATAAGAGGGGATAAGAAAATTTATTGAGGAAAAGAGGGAGGTTTCCTCGCACGCCAAGACAATACTTCATTCATTTTCAACAAAACTAAAGATTTTGATGCAACCAATAAAAACATGATGTTTCCACTCTTGAGGACTATTATTTCCAATAGATTTGCAAGGAGTACAAACTCATGTACTCATGCAAGTATGATGGTCATGTGTTCTCACTATTATAAATGCTACATGGAATTAGCTACATGGTAAGGATTAGATAGCATAGATTTAAATTTCAAGTTTGAATGTATTATCTATCAAATCGATCAAGGATAAACAGTTGTATTTTGATCTTTTTAAAAACCTTCCTTGTATCCAAGATATAGAAAAAGAAATACAAGAAATATTCTTCTTCCTCTCAAAACTCTCTTTTCCACTCTCTTCCCGTCTTCTTCTTCTTCCCTTATTCTATTCAAAACATCAACTTTGACATGCACAGCCCACCATGAGGCCAGATTTCACCTTTTTTTTATGACCAAGGTGTTCAGGCCTCTTAGAACACCCAACTAATCCTCGGAGCATGTGCAAGCCTCCCTACCCACAGATATCGGGTAAATCTACTAGGACCCTTTCGGGTGGAGTGGGAATCGAACTCAGGACTCCCGCTTCCTGAGGTGGGTTCTTGGGCCAGATTTCACCTATTGGATGATGTGAATCGAACCCAAAAATATTTTTTTCTGCAAAATTTCTTTCCTCAAGAATATAGATGAACAACCTCTAAGGGATTTTTTGGAGCATCAAATTGTATTTTGACAATATAAATGTGTCAACCCAAAGCACAGTTAGCAAGCACACATTGTTGCAACCATCATGGTTGCAGGTTCGATTCAGGTTAACGTTTCAATTATATAAGAGTCAGCAACAGGGAAAAAACAGAACTCTGATATTAAATGAGCATATTCATGCTGTTTATTTGAAACAAGATCTTGTTCATGTGGCAAGAATGTAAGAGATCAAAGCCAAAAAACGGGAAGATACTACTTCATATGGACCAAAAATATAAAATTTCAAGAAGTCTACTATTCCTATAGACTTCAGCAGAAAATGCATAAAATGTCCCAAGGAACACATCAATAAACTTCCCAGAGAACATCAATTTTTTTTCTAAAAACCATGTTCAATATTTAGGGTTAGGATTGTCCAGTCAATGAGAGCTTGGGCAATGGCTAATTCATGGTAACTACTGCAGTAATAACAGCTCAGATGCTCATACAAATGCCATATTTAGAGGGCTAGAGTTGCCAATGAATCAAACAAGAAAATGACAAATACTTTTAATTTCAAAATATTGAGTAGTGTGTGAAACAAATATGTTTACCTGCTGAATTGTTCAATTGAAACAATAGCAGCTAAGGAAAGGTTTCTGTTGTATGTCCTGCTATCAATGGTCTGCTCTGACATGAAGACTTCTTCGAATTTTATGCCATCCAAGGCATTTTCAACTTCAGGTTTTCTTCCCTGCCCAGTTTTTACTAGTGGGGCAGTAACTTCACTCAAGAAGCTTTGAGTCTTCAGAAGCCATAAATTTAATCTCTCTTGAACTGCATCTGTCATAAAGAAGAACATTTTTAGTGGATGGACTAAGCTGCAAAACTACTAATAATATCTTTGTTAAAATTTGGAAATACCATGAGGTCCACATATATATTATGAATCAATCATTGTGCAAGTTAATTTCTTTTATCATCATATCAGCTCAGGGAAAAAAAAGAGTCTCAGCATTTCTCAATCTTAACCACAAACAGATGCTGTGCAGTGAAAGGAATTGGCAAAGAAAAATACTACCCGAAAAAGGAGAAAGCCAACATACAGCATAAGCCTCTTCATTTTTTTTTACTCTTGATCCCAAGATATTGCTAAGAAGTTCTTTAAAATGGGGAAAAAAAAAGATATTGCTAAAAAATTTAAATACCAGATATTTTTACTGTCATACTTGTAGTTATTAAGTCCTTTTATTCCAAGGTATGTTCTTGTCGTCATCTCTAAATGGGAAAATTTATGTTCATGTTATGCAACAAGGAATCATTATTTGATTTTTTTTTTTCTTGGAAAAGGGTCATTTGAAATTGTTAGGGTTTCTAAATATGATCTCTGAGAGGTAGCATTTGCTTTGCCCAGTATTCAAGCTTCATGATACCACATGCCTTTGAGGTCATGCCCACGTTGTCTTTAAATTAAACCTTCACTCTTCATGTAATGCAACAATAGCCCAACATTTGGCTCTTTTCTTATCAGTATAATTTGACAGCATTGGGGCTTCTCAATGTCATCTCAAAAAGGCAGCACTTGCTTGACCAGTATTTCAAGTTTCTGATATCACATGCCTCTGAGTTTATGCTAGTTTTTTTTTTGAAGACCAAGGTGTCCAGACCTCTTAGAACACATGTCCAATCCTTGGGGCATGTGCAAACCTCTCTATCCACACACACTAGGTAAAGCTATAGGAGTGGCCCTTTGGGAAGTGGGAATTGAACTCAAGACCTCCCACTTTCAGAGGTGGATT
Organism: Chimonanthus praecox; assembly: GCA_022113865.1. Lineage (NCBI taxonomy): Eukaryota > Viridiplantae > Streptophyta > Magnoliopsida > Laurales > Calycanthaceae > Chimonanthus > Chimonanthus praecox. The sequence continues at coordinate 10,024,165 of CM039086.1, read as the reverse complement.
CTTGGCCATCACTCCAACCCCATTGGGTTGGAGAAGTCAAAATTAACCGAATGTCAAAGTTGGCAGATGACCCATACTTTTCTCTACAGATCCATTACCGTATCACAATTACTTGGATTTTTCATTGTTTACTTCTCAAGTTCTTCACTGAATAAATAAAAAAACAAATCCAATAGCTTCTAACATGTATTTCCATTAATCAAGAGGGAAATGAATACCATAGCCTGATTCAGTGTTAAGCTTCCATCGTACAAGGTTCCACAACCCTAGGCTTAAGCCTTTCAATAAAAAAAAAATGATGAAATTTCTCAGTCCTAAAATTCATCTAAATCTATTCCCAGCAATGTACATCATTCCACTCTAAATCCTTTATCTATGTATGACTTGATTACATGAGAACCAGTTTCTACTTTGCTAAACCTCCAGTAAGGTAGCCTGCTTGACTCCCAGTGCCAAAATGATGGGATCTTGTCTTTCCAGTTCAAAATAATGGAGACTATTATTGACCTTCCATCATTCAACCAAGGCCCAAGGGAAACATGAATTTAGAATTGCTGGGCTGGCACCTTTTTATCTACGATAGATTTTTTTCATCTAAAACCATACACATGACTAACCCATATCCTTCCATTGCCACTTTTCATGTCAGACAGATTAAAGCACGCCAAACCTTTGGACTGCATGTGTGAGCCTATGACCCGTACAGATCTTTCTTTTTTAATTGTTAACCCGAATAGATGGTTCCAGTGGGTCTTTCTCATTTAGGACTTACTTTTTACATTAAATGACATCAAAATGCTATGAGATTAGTCTTTTTTTTCACTACCCAGTTTCCAATTTGGTATCTTAAATCATGATTTGGATTAAAACCATGTCTTTACATTGCCCCTATTATTGTCTCCAAATTTCTATCTTAACAAAAAAAAAAAAAAACACTTGAATGGAAATTAGTGCCCACAACACAGAGAATGAAGTTAGTAATATCCAAGCAACCGAGGAAACACAACAAAAAACCTAAAATTCTTTAAGAAAAAGTGTAATCCTGTTCCTTTCTATTCATTCGTGCTCCTTTCAATGCAATAGAAACATAGAAAATATCTATTTCTTCAGGGAAAAAATGCTTTCAGTACTACCCTTCTTCATTTTTTCTACTTCAAATTTACTTAAAATAATGTAATGATGGAATAATATCCAATAATATGGCTCAACCATACAGACCACATCAACAAAATGAAAAACATCGTTTTGTTCATTCTCCGAGTCCCACACCCCCATCCAACAACAGAACGATTCGCAAGAAGGCAACAGAGTGAAATACAACCAAAAAAAAAGTTTGAAATCAAGAGGCAAAAGAAAAGGTGAGGATAGGATGAACAAGCACCTCTGTCAATGTCGTTTAAATTCCAGCTATTCCCATCGAAGACCTTGAAACGGAGCCTGGGGTTTGGAGACCGTCTTGTGGAGAATCCAAATCTGCTGAAGTCTCGGCAAGTGAATCGTGTCGATGGTAGCTGCGACATTCTTGGGTTTGTAAGAAAGAACTGCAGAGTCATTTCTTCTTATTATTATTATTATTCTAATAATAATAAATTGGCTGCTAATAATAATAATAATCAGTGATGAGATTTTGACATCTTGAGTAAATTTTCGCAATCCATGAAAGGAAGAAGGAATTGAATGCAGAGACGGTGATCGGAAAGTCGAGAGAGAGATACTGCTATGCCTAGTAATAATTCGAGAGCCTCCGATCTTTTAGAGAAGGACAAATGATGGCTTCCTTGCACTGACGTATCTGAACTCAATCGTTATCTATTAAAAGAAAACATGTATTATATTACATAATAGATATTGAAGGGCAAAACAACAAAAATGCCTGCACTTGAACAAGAGAATTTCATGACTGTATTTAAACTTATTTTATAATTAATTAAAGTCGATAAAATTATTATTTTTAAATAATTTAATTATAAACTATAAACTGAACTTTTCCTCTAATCTTTTTGAACATTTTAGACTGTATTTTTTACTATCAAAGTGTCCAAATATCTCATATGACTAATTTTCAAATATCGATCTTCATACGCTGAGTATTACTATAGAGAGTGACCCGTTAAAATAGAGCCAAAATCAAAGAAGACCCTCTTTTATTGAGGTGAGTTTTTGTCTAGTATCATTTTTAATAAAGTTAAAATCATTGAGTTACACTAAATAATCATAAATAATTGAAAATCCCACAATGGTTCACATCCCGAGATATACACGATAAATTTGAGATTTGAGGTCTCTTAAAAAATATTAATTCGAGAAATGAACAAGTGTACACTTGATTTTAATAATTTAACATTTATTAATGAATCTTAAAAAATAAATACTTTTAATAAATGATAAATATGATTTTACCATGAAGATCATCTCTCTACTGATTTTGAACCAGTGTACATTAACTAGTCCAATCTTGTGAGCTATTTTGATTTTATTTTCAATGAATCAGAGTTAAATATTTGACCGACCTTGCAGATTCTTGGAATGGGAGTTCAGACTGGAATTTCAATTATGCACATGTTTCATGATGGGAGTTCAGACTGGAATTTCAATTATGCACATGTTTCATGCCAGGCATTTTTCCACATGGAGGAGTCCACAGAGGGCTTTTAAGCATTGAAAATGGATAGAAGTTTTTCTCTGCCTTTTAATTATTTAACAGTTTTGACTTCATACTTCTCCAATTTAATCAAAGATAAAGTAAATTACTGCATATGTCACTGCACAGAGTAGAAAAATTAAATGATGTTTTGCACTAAAACAAGTTACTATTATATAAATCAGGGTTGGCTCTGATTATAGATGGAGTAGGCCACTGCCTAAGGCATATACTGCTGCAATGACTTTACTTACAATTTTATGAGTTGCACTGCGCCTAAAGCTCTTGAAATTTCAAGGCATTTCAGAATCGACACTGACAGAAGCTAGCAACAGAATTTATATTTTGATATAGTCTGAGAGTTTAAAAATTAAATTTCAAATGGAAATTTAATTTATAAAAATTTAAGATTCGTAGATAATTGGATCTAAAGATAATTTCAACCTCATTGAGAAAAATTTAAATTCAAAATTACACTGCAATTTATAGATGAAATTTTTAGATTATGCCAAAGATTGATTCTCGCAACAGAGAAAATTATCAAAGACACTTATTAGGTGTTATTTTCATATTGAAATTTAAACATATAAGCATAATAAAAAATGCATAAGATTAAAATACAAGAAAGATAAAAACTCACCAAAGAGAGAAGAAAATTTGACCTTAATTGAATGAGGGACAAATGTAATGGGCTCCTATTGCCCTTATTGGTAGTGTTATAGTGTTATGAGGAGAATAAAAAAATTATACAAAAGGGTGCACTCCACCTCCTTTCCTTCACTCTGCTTTACCAAAAACAACCAATTTACACTCTTATTATTAAAACAAAAATAAAAAATAAAAGAAAATTCTAATGTAAGTGGCACTGTAATCTTGTCAAAGAAAGAGGATTCCTTGCTGTTTTGATTATTGAAAAGATAAGATTGAAGATGTGGCAAACTTATCTCTCTTCCTTGTATCAAGCAAATGGGCCTCCAAAATGAGCCAAACCAAGCCCCAAACCCTTCCGAATGGGCTCTAACCCATATATGTATGATATGGGCCTTCTAATTTGCCATTCTAGGTCTTTATAGACTCCTTAAAGAGCATCATCTTTCCCATTAAAAAAATCTTTGTAGGATGAAAGGGCTAATTCAACATTTTGGTGCGTGGGGATGACCTCTTCAAATTCTCCAAACTTTACATGAAAGGAAAGAATGAAATAGAAGCTTTTAGGGTAATACCCTTTTCCTAAACTTCACCAACTATAGATTGTAATTATTGAAGTCGGTGTCAATTTTTGTTGTATGAAAACATATCTAGATAAGAAAATGTAGCAAAACTGGTTAAGGCTCTTTATTACAATTTAGAGATTGCAAGTTCAAGTTGCATAGGTGTAGATACGATAATTGATCCATGAAAATAATTTGTTAAATCTAAATATAAAAATCAGCTCTAAATTGATGGGATAAATGACTTATAAGTCTGTTAATGTAAGATGAGAGAACCAATACTTAATTATTATAGAAGTTGAATTCAAATTAGGTCCTACTTAGCTCAGCTATGCTCGAGCTCACTTATAATTCTATATCATATTCAAGGATGGATCCCAAAATTTTGTTTTAACAGGGCCAAAGTGTGATAGCTTCTTCTTTTTCTTTTCTCCAATGCTATATGGCGTCTATAATGACTTTGTGCCATATTGGTTATTGAATATTATGAGCCACTGATTTATCATAACATGACTCATTGATCTAAGATAATCAAAATGGAGACTGGAGAGAGACTCAAATCCAACATGTGGTTCAACCTACATGTTGTCTCCTTAAAAGTTTTTGGACAGAGACTCAAACCCAACATGTGGTTCAACCTACATATTGTCTCCTTAAAAGTTTTTCCCAACTTAAATCAACAAGTGAAATGATCATTATGAACATTCATCAATTTAGATTCCATCTCTCATGAGCTTAAGCTGCATTTGGATCAGGGCAGAGGGGGGTGATGGAAAGTAACCCCCTGTTACCTTTGTTCAGTAAGGAAGGGTTATGGAATCACACCTCTTTTTACTCCTTTTCTTACTTTTTGAATACATTTTCCATGCAAAAGGTACTTATTTTGAATACCCTTATCCCTCGATACACTCTCCTATCTGAAAAATTACTCTTCATCCAAACACAACCTTAGTTACAAATTTTAAGTGAGAGGAATTTTTTGGTTTCTACATGAATAAAAATATTTGTTGAAATTTGAAAATATCTGTGATATTTAAAAATGCATATTTGAGTCCAAATTTCAACTAATATTTTAGATTTCATTCAAAATTTTTAGTTAAAGTCATGAGTCAGAATTCTTAAAAAATATCACCATACATTCCTACACTCCTCCGTCATATTCAAATTTCAAACGTTTCCAAGAAGCATCATGTCCATCATTCAATGGGGTTTACAATATAACATGCATCCACCCAAAGTCATATAAATATTTCATTTAAAAAAAAAATCATAGATAGATTTGAAAATGGTTTGGACTTTGGATTTAATGTAAGCCTACGTTCTACTAAACTAATCAATGGATACTTCATTTGCAGGATCAAATGTAGGAGTGAAATTGTTCTAAACTTCTAGTATCAGACTAGAGGTTTTCGGTTTAATTCCTCCTACACTTACTTAATACACGAGATTTACAGATACTTTCGTATATTCATGAGATTAGTCTCACTTCAATTTAAAGTGGAGATACCCAAATTATTAGAAGTGAAATTGGTCCATTTTATATCTGCTCGAGCCTAGGCCTAACTCATCTATTTATTAAAGTAACAAAGACTGAAATCACATGTAGACCCAGTTGAAAAAATAGAAGTGTATATGTAGGACAGATGGGCCCCCAATTAAATGTTGGCCAGATTTCGCCCTTTGAGTTTTCAATATATCCACTATAAGGTATCTGGCTTTATTTAAATATATAATATTTTGATTTTTAAAGGTGTCCCAGGAAATTAGTGCATTGGAAAAAAATTATCATCTCAATTGTGCAGCCCTACGAGAACCCATTTCAGGGCTTTTTCCTTACCTCAAACAACTACTGTAGAGTCCATTGTCCCAGAGACTCAAAGCATGCCTGGGCCGATCTTTCGATCATCCGACTGGATTTTGGATGAAATAGAAAGGATAGTGAGTCCGATGATGATGACGACAACGATAATGATAAAGAAAAGAAGTGTTGATATAATATGAATTCAGTATCTTGTTTTAACTTTCTAATAGAATTGATCAAATTGCTAATTTCAACCAAATGATTACAAAAAAGGAATAGTAAAATACAACTTTTTCATTAATGGGGTGATAGCTCTGCATTCGCAATGCCGAAACCAACACTTACACAGTGTAAATGAGTCAAATTGAGATGATTTAAATATTGAAGTTAAATTGAGTTTAAGTGTTGTTACAGGATAACTTCAACTTGGTTTAAACGTTACTCGATTTTAACTCTCAAAAGGATTTATTCTATATATTTAATATCCCTTTTAGATATTTTGATTTTAACATAATTGAGATTTCTATTATAACTCACTTTATAAATTTATATATTAGCCAAAATGCCCAATATGAAGTGAATTTTTTTATTATGTTTAGTGTTTTAAAAATTAAATTAGATTGTTCGATTTGATCTGATTGAATCTAAACTAGTCTTTAAGGTGGTTCATTCTTTAAAATGTTTCTATTTACTAAAAAAATATTATTTTAATTTTCTTTTCTTTGCTTTAATTGAAAATGTCAATTATAGAATTATGATTATAATTTAATTTTTAATAAGTTATTTCTAAATATGATAATATATTATATTTATTATAATCTCCAACATTGGTTGTGCTGTTATGCTGCAATGAGAAACTCTCATCAGACAACCCACCTGTCATGGAATCGTATGATCGTTTTCAGAAAGATCTGAGTGACCAATTGAATGGTCGGGAATATTTTGATGAGCTTATGGAGGCAACGAGGCATGCCATTGTGCCATGATTAAAGGATTTGTCCTTAAAGGGAACTTACAGAACCACAGAATCAGAAGTTTCAGTCGTTCAGCGGCAGCAGAGGTCTCGGGATTGGGTCAGGTTATCTTAAAGAACAGAAGAAAAAATTTTCCTTTTGTAAATTAGTCCCACTAATTGATCTCTAAATCTTTTAACAATTAATCTTAGATTTTTTAAAAGACTAAGGTATTCAAGTATTTCATCTAAATTTTCTAAATATCATGTGTGACTAATTTTTAAAATATAAGTAAATCTCTCAATTCACACATATCGAATACAAAACTAAAGAGAGTGACGGTAATAATCTTCTTCAGAGAGAGCCTATAATATAGAGCGTGTTTATAGAAAAAAGAATCTCATATTACTAGTTGTATTGAAAATTCATTGGTATATAAGTATTAGCCTTCCTCCTTCTACTATAAAACATTTTGGAGCAATAATGAGAATAAGTTTGTTTTATAAATTTACTCCTATATCGATAGTGTGATAAAATTATTCAAAATGTAGTTTCAAAAGTTTTTAAAAAGTTTCAACCATGAGTTTATCACAAAATAAATTTCCATTAAATATAAATGTAATTTATGAAATTAATAATAAATATAAAAGAGACAACAGTAAATATAAATTGATAAAAATGATTTACTAATTCTAATAAGTTGTAGAAGTTTCTCAGTTCAAGTCTCACTTTCAACATATATAGGTCATCTCCCTTATTTTATCTAGTGTGTGTTGGTAGGGAGGTTTGTAGATGCCTCAAGGACTTAGTCATTTAGTTTAAGAGACCTTGATACCTTGAACTTAAAAAAATAATAATTTTTTGTTAAATCATTATGCTTTGGGTATAACACATAAAATTTTATAAAATCTATTAGATTTTGGTAAAATATGTTTATTAATATATGAGTTGTGGCTATGATAGACGTTAAAAACAGATAAAAGGCAATAGCACTTGACTTTTTAAAATCTCTTGTAAAAATGTATTTTAAAATACATGAGATACACGTAATGTACATATTTGATACATGAACTGGCTAACTGGAGTCATTCCAACAGAATGGGCTCAATAGATTAAAGCCCAGCATTCTTGGGCGGACTCGGCCTAAGGTGCCAACTGCCTATTCAAAATTTTGGGTTTTCTTTATACAGAAGTAGCTCATTGACGGTGGGTTGGGTTGAATCAACTTAGAAATTCAGACCTGGTTAGGGACTTTAAAGGTCTGATGGGTTAGGTTGGGTCCTGTCATAGATTACTGGTATAAGGTCATATTAAGTATGTTTTTCATTCCCTCTCGTGTGTTAGTTCAGATGATTACTTTTCGTCTAAGAAAGTGAGAGATGTCAGATTCGAATCTTACAAATTAACGTTCGTGATGTCTTAACGGGTAGAGGACTGCTCGGAAGAAGACAGAGAAGAAAAATACCATTGGCTGACAACATGGCATTGAGACCGTAATCCTCTTGATACCAGAACTCAAAGCTCACATACAAATAGATATGAATTTTATAATTGTTAAATCTGAAAGTATTATATATTTAAAATTCAAACACAAACAATTAACTAATTTTATCATATAACTAACTTTTAACATCAACAAATTACATCAGTACACCTAACTATCTAATCTTATCATTAAAATGCCCACATAAAGTTAGTGAAACTGAAAGTGGTATCCTTGGCTTTAATCAGTGTAATTTGAAAATGATTGAAAAGAGGCTTAAGTCAAATTAAGACAAAAGATCAGCTAATGAAGGTGAGTTTAGATTTGCTAATCATCCGGACAAATTGGAGGTGTCGTTGCTCGGTGGAATAAATCTAAGAAATATATTTTACAGCGGGACTTGAAAGTTTCACACGACGATCAATTAAATGTTGGGCAAGATTAATGTTTGAAAATTTGAAATTCAATAATTGAAAATGTCATTAAATTGGAAAAGTTGATTATTTTCTAAAAAAATTTAAAAATTTATCTCACTCACTCAATTTAAAATCTGATCGTAGCTCAGCTGGTTATCTATCGTCTCAGGAAGTGGGAGTCATGGGTTCAAGCTCCTATGACCTGGTGTACCTTAAGAGTAGGGGTCCACCCGTGAGAATTTTACACTGGGCACATGGATAAATCTAACTCGGATAAGTTCTCATTAGTTTTTAAACTATGTACTTGCATCTAAGCAACGTTTTTTATGAAATTGCATAGAATATTATTAGTTAAGATGAATATTTTATTGAATACTTTCAAAAGAGAATATGAATATTTTAACAAATTGTCAAATTCCTCTCCGATCTCGAAACTTTAACTTGCAACCGAAGAATCTCAATAAACTAGATTAAGATGAGCTAGGTAGTGCAATTTTTTATAGAAGTGTAATATGTATGTTAAAAATAAACAAACTATGATAAAATAGATACATAATCAATCACACTAAAAAATATAAGATCTACATCGTTTATTAGTTAAAAATTGGATTGATACAACAAAAACTCTAGAGGTAATAGAATGTGTGAAATCAAGCCTCTTATTTTGATTTATCGATGATCAACACTCGCTCATCAATAACTTTTCAAATATCAAACTATTATATTTTTTTAACACAAGATATGTAACCTACTTTTATATTATTTATTAGAAATAAAATTAGCACGATAAAAGTTCTAAAGCTAATAGAACGTATGAGGTGAGGTTCTTTATTCTAATTCATCTACAAATCTCAACATTAACAATGTGCTCACATCATTGATGAAATGAAAGTAATTTCATTATTTTTAAAAATAAAACTATAATACCCTCTTACTCTTACTAGGGCTGAAATCGAGGCGGGTTGGGTTTGACTCGGATGTCTTGACCCAACCCGACCCGAATTATAACCCGACTTAATCCGAAACCCAACCCGACACGCATTTTGAACCTACTTTAGCCTACTTCTTACCAGGTCAGATCACGTTTGATCGGGTCGAATCGGTTAACTTAAAAATCTTTCAACCCAACTCGATCCGACTTCAATGCAGATTCCTAACTTCTCAATTCGATCTGATCCACTGATCCGACTTCATAATCCGACCTACATGACTTTTCGGATCGACTCGAATTTCACCCCTAACTCTTACCGTTACTCTTACCATCTCATGATATATAAGTAAGCAAGCAAGCGAGTTAAGATAGCCACTGGACTTCCAACTAGCAATGCCATTTTTACATAGCCACTTGACTTCCAAGCAAAGGTTGTGCCTATGGGTTAGGGCATCTCATGGTCCCAAAGCGGTGCCATGAACACAATCCACCTAACCTGAAAGAGGGAAAGGTCCCCCTCTCATCAATCAATTGTCCCATATTCTAAGCATCAGCTGCTACAGTCAATGTGGAAATTCCAAGCCTGTGGTTTGGGACCACAAATAAGGGCACTGAACCTTAGTGCCCTTAAAGGCGTAGGACCTACCCTATTTATTTAAGGAGCCATCGGCAACCGTCTTCTCTTTTCTATTGGTATGATATGATGCTATTCAATCTTCATGTCACCTTGCTTGCTTACTTTCAGTATCTCTCAAGTTGACCCTTCTGCAATTTCCTTCACGCCACTGTAATTTTTTTTTTTTTTCCATTTGGTAGATAACTAATCTACTACTTCTTTCTACTCCCATAAGTGGTAAGTGGGTCTGCACTCTACAGTTGAAGGCTTTAATCAGGAAATGGAACTTTCTTTGGAATGACCAAACTTTCCAACATTGGCCCCCAAGCAGATAAGGATGAGGCATGGCTCAAAAATTGAAATTCATGCTTGATTTGAACTTCAATAAATTTCAAATATAGGCTTGTCTGAGTTTTGGCCAAACTAGGTCTGTTCTCTCGATCTCATACTTACCCGAGTCTACTTGAATAAGACTGTATTGGAAAAAATTTAACCTCTAAAGTTAAAAAAGGATTTGAAAAAGCTGAAGTACGCAGTAAGTCAAGGATGTTTAGGAGAAGCCCTCGAGTGTTTTTACTACGAAAGAGGTTGATATTGTTTGGCTCTATGGAGCCTGATAATCAGGATGTACTGCTGATTCTATCGCAGGTCGAGCTATGAGCTGAGCTCGTGGAGGTTAAAGGGGGACAACGCCCCCTTGTCTGGGGTACCGGGACAAAGCCCTTGAGTTGAATTTTTTATTGGAGGGTAGTTTCGTAATTTTACTTTGTACCTTGCGTAAATCTTAATTAGGGCATTATATAATGTTCTTTTCTGAGAGAGAAAGTATGAGCAAAAAATGGTAACCAAGAACCACGACTCTCCTTCAATTTATTGCCTTTGAGTATAGTGAATTGACGTTAAATCCGTGGACGTACCGAAAGGGAACCACATAAATCTCTGTATTGTGGTGTGATTTTCTTCTTTCTGTTTTCTTCTTTGTTTAATATTGTTATTTCTGTGAGGTAGGAAAGACATTTTCTCCAACAGATACTGGCCATAGCCCACAAGCGAAATACCTCTCCCAATAAACATGCCTAAGTGCGTGCCTAACCCTTTGATCAGTGCTGCTTAGGATTCAAAGAGAAAATTGGATTTTCTCCCATTTCATTTGAGTTGAACCCATCATACTTTAGATGACAGTCAAAACTCGATATTGTTAAGAATCAGGTAAAATACTTAAGACTTGGAAAACACTCGGGTATAGTCAAATGGAACTCACAAAGGCCATTATAATATATGTTTGTTAATGTGTATCTTATGCTGTCTCTATTTAAATAACTAAACTAAAACTTCGCGAGTCTTCAATTTGAAGAATTGGAGGTTTGCAAGTAGAGGGTAGAAGATGAAGGCCTGTAGGAAATTGGATTGAATGGACAAAAGAGATTGGAGATATTGGAGTGATGGAAAATATGGTTTTTAATCTAGAAAATTAGAAGAACAAAAAAGGAAATTAAGTGATGACGAACCAAAACCCGAAAAAAACTGCATTGAGGTGGACTCCATTGGAATCCAGTTACTCAAGACTTCAAACAATGGACCAGTGTTTCATTCAAGTCCTCTCCGGTGGGACTGCTGTTCAATGGTTCATATTCTACATGCCAATGATTGTCAGGTATGGATGTGAATAAGTCCTAGTGAAGCTCTTTATTCCAATTTTAATCAATCAACTGCAAATAGCACAAGTCGAGAGCTCCATTCATGCTTATAAATTCATTATAAACAAGGAGACTTTGACAGAAATTGAGGTGTTTTTTTTTTCATTAAATTCCCAAATCATGCAAACTTCATAATGCTTCTTTTTGGGTCCCTTTCAGTTTCTACTGTAAAGTCATTGTCTGAGAATTGGGACTGGACAATCTTACTAGTGGCTTTTCCCCCCTTTTCTTGTCGAGTGTCGGTATATTTGTATTTGCTAATCAGATGTTAAGAAACTTTGAATTGCAGGATGATAAAGATATTAGGGAATACGAATTAGAATTATCATCCATGGATTAGTCCACAGAGAATTCAAGTGGACTTCAATGCAGAAAATGCCAAACTCAGCAGGTGGTTTTGTATTGGAGAAAGAAAAAAAAAATGAAATAACACTTCTGAGGTGAAGGGCACTTTCTCCTCTGAAGTCCATTTGGTGTCTCTGTGTGAACTCCATGCCCTAGTACACTTGTTTCAAATGAAATGCCATTTTTACACACCCAAAATGCAAGAACTCCAATAATAGTTGAAGAAATTTTTCTACTTCACCATCTGATGGCAAATACATACAGAGAGAAAAGTTTAGGATCATTCGTCAAGTTGGGAACATTTCCAAATACCATTTGATCATGATCAGGTGGTAATCAAGCTTTGCAATTGATGTCCTCAATTTGAAATCTGCAATTACATTGGTAACCCTAATAAAAGACTAGTAGGCAAACTTAATTGCTTCAAGTTAGTAACAGAACAAGATTGCATAACATGAACTATATGCAACATCAACTAAGCAGAGAAACATATTAGAAGTCTCTGTAGATTACAACAAAACAGGGCAGGATAGCCCTTGGATTAAACACAGATAGCTCCTCTAAATTTGAGTAGATCCCCCCTGGGCCAGCAACCGAATCAAACTCCTCTGTGGACTCTTGGTGCTTCTTTATCCGACCAGCGATCACTCGACAGACCAACATTGCCCGCTTCTCATCATCTGATGAGACTTGAGCATTGTCATGTGCTTTTCCACTAGTAGCAGTGATGCAAATCCCTCCAATCCCATCAGTTTTAAAACCATTCCTAATAATATTACAAACGTTGCAATTTGGAATTGAGTTGCACAGGTTGGTGGATCCATTGATGCCAATTGAACAAACGAAGGTCGTGCTGTGGAACCGAAGTAGCTCATTCCCATCGGCAATGCATCTAGGATGTCTCTTCGGGAGCTTGTTTGCCTTTGCCTTTGCCTTTATGGAGTCTCTGTAATCTTCAAACTTGGAGATAGTCTTTTGGGTGTTGTGGACCTTAAGGATCCTGTCTATCTTGCAGACTGGAGCTTGTTTCTTCAACCAACTCGATTGGAATATGATCTCTACTATGTTTCTGCTAGAATCTTCAGGACCAAGTTCAGATACTGTCCAATTTATTGAACAATCAGTGCAATTAAATTGAAATTGTTTAGGATCCTTTAAATAGTTAACAAATAAGAGAATCAGTATCTTGGTGAGAATAGGACATGTGATATGAGTGCGGCATTCATCAAAAAGAGGACACCATAGATTATCCACTACTAAATTTCAGCCCCTTCTGATGTTTCCAGCCATATGGCATAATGCCATAAAATGGCTAAAACTATCCATTTCAATGTCATACATCAAATGGCTTGAAACCTTAGATAAGGCTGAGAAACATGACAATGGGTTTTACCAAGTAGATAGAGGTTGAGAACTAACTTGGGTTTCACAAACAGAACATTTTGACAATGAAAAGTAGTGCCGAAAACCAGTTGAATTGATTTGGTATCAAGTTGTGATCTCGATTGACACTAGAATATAAAGCAATCAAGAAAATGGCAATAAATAAATTATAATAATAGTATAATACTCATGAGATACTCAATTGACTGACTGAAATTGCAGGCCAGATTATTCTTGGGCTCAGTAGACGACGAACTTCATTTCAGTGTAGCAATTGGCATCAAGCCAGAAACCATTAGTTTGACATCAGAAGCACACCTTATGAAGAAAGCATAAGCAGAACCAAATTACAGGGAAGGTTGAGACTTAAATACCTGCATGCCTTACTGCCTGATGAAGTTCCAAACTCTCAGGTTTCGAGAAGATCTCTCCACAATCAGGACACGGACATATACTGGTCCTCAGAGAAGGATCCCTTGAAAGTGCATTGCTTGGATCTGCAACCATATGACACTCAGAACAACCTGAAAGCCTCCTCAACTGCATCCCTCTAAAAGACCCACTAATGTTACTAGAAGAAGAAGAAGAAGAAGTGATAGCTCCATTGATCTCATTGAGAGGAACCTTAGTGGAACTGTTTGAAGAATTACGAGCACCCGTCGCGACCAATTTCTTGCAAGCTTCAGGAGAAGCTGCTTCTGGTCTATGCATGACCTTTATGTTGTCCCTCTGGCTACAAAGAGATCCGGAACACCCAATCCTCCTGCATTTTCTATTGCACTCTGCTGTGTGGTGATGTTTCTTGCAGGTGAACAGGGTCCTCAGAGCAGCCCAAGAAGGTGATTTTTCTTCTGTTTTGTGAGGGTGGTGGTTCTGGTTTTGGTGGCTTTTCATGGTGGGTTTTCTTGGTTGAGTGGTTTCTGCCATTGAAGAAGTGTTTTCAGATTGTTTGCTAGATATCATGAGTGAGAGAGACAGAGATGGCCAGTGCAGTAGAAAGGGAGCTACTTCCTTTTGTAAGGCTGTTATGTATGGATATGTTGAACTAATTTGATAATCATGCTTAATTTTGCAGCTAATCACTGACAAATTATTATTGCCTTGGACAAGGATCTTGACTCTAATAAAAGAGTAATCACATCAGATTTAATAATCTTGACTCTTGAGTGTGCTCCATCCTTGACGCCTTTAGTGTGGTATCCACTGTCGGGGTATCCGAGAGGTTAATTAATTCATAAGAGTTGGCTTTTTAATCATAGTTTTTTAATAAATAAAAAATTATAAAATTTAACCTTTTAAATACAGTTGATAATTCAATCTCAAGTCTGTGATTGAAAGTTTACACTAATTCATTATAAATATAAATTGATTTACAATACTTAATTTCTTTATTAAAAACTTGTCTCATAATTAAAAATTCCTATTAAATAACAAATAAGACAAATTGTGTTAAGATAGCACAGCTTGACTTGATTAGGTTACTGTTCGAACTCAAACTTGATTTGTGAATAAACAAGTTAAAAGCTCAAATAACTTTTTATTAAACTAGACCCGGCATGAATAAATCATCTTTGTGAATATTTATATAAATTTGGCACGTGCATGTTATACATTATGAAAATTTTCAAATTTGATGTGTTATTAAGCTTGCCCAAACATGGTTGACTGCTAATTATCGAATTTCAGCTAAATTTCGAGTTTAACTCAAAGATTGGCTTAATTAATGTTCAAACTAAATTTGAGGCAACGCTAATAATTAGTTGACTTGATGGCAAGTAGCAGTGGCGTGAGAACATATTAAAATATTATTTATCTAAAATCTATATTCTTTTAACTATGAAATGAGATAAAAAGATTAAAACTTTGACTACACTATTCCTATTAACTCCTTTTTTTTTTTTTTACTTTATATTGAATAGTTAAATTTTTTATATAAAGAAAGTTTTGAGATTAATATTTTACATAAATATATTATGTGTCTTATTTTAAAATTGAAGACCATTGACTTAGTTCTATAAAATAAAGAGAAGATTACATGTTTTTCTCATTACACTAGCCATCTCTATATACAAACCGAATCATCTCAAATTTATCACGTTTCCAACACTATTAGTATTCATAATTTGTGTTAAACTAGTAAATTTATAGCTTAAGGATCAGCAAAATAAAAAACAAATACATTTTTTTTAATAGGTAAACATAAGTAAAAAGGCATTTTAAACTATTATTCTAACAAAATATCACAGAGAAATTTCTTTGGAGCATACTTTTTCAAAGTGGATCCTAGAAAACACATGAATACATTTTGATGCATTTATGTTACTTAAAATAATTTAAACATTTATTTATAAAAAAAAAAAATCTTAAAAATAAGGAGTAGCTCAACTCCATTAAAAAAAATAAGATTAATGTGATAAGAGGATATGTTTGACTTTAAATAAAATAATTGTATAAATCTGTTCTGATAAATGGAATAATAACTAAAGTGACTATGAATTTATAGATCACTATTAAGAGAGTTGAAGTGGTGATTAAGAACTTGGTTTAAGAAGCGAGTGTCAACAAATCACTACCAGTAAAATTAAAATTAGTTGAATGATTTATTTAAAAAATCCAAACATTTAATTAAAAAAATTGTAAATCAACAATAAAACCGATAGTTCTAAAAGTGAATTTGTAGGTTGATGCCCTGTTAGAAAAAGACTGACAGATGCCCTTCGATGACTTTTGTCTGAAAAAATCCCATTCCGGTCATATTATCCTCACTATTTACAATAACTTTTTTCAGAATGTATTCTCTTTTCTACTCTCTGTAGAAGAATATTATACTATTCTCATGCCAAAAGTCTGAATACAAAAAGTACAGATGGCAACACAAGCTACAAGTGTTACTTTTTATAAAATTTAAGTATTCTTGCCCCCTAATATGGTCTATGGAAAGTAATCTTAGTGTATTTTTTAGACGCCAGCTCTCTTCACACAGTTATTTTGTGTTTAAGGACATAGATTTTAGTATATTTCTGATTTTATCTTTGATATGAATAATAAAATTTTGATGGACTGATTTTTTTACTATTCATGTAAATTTTGGTGAGCCAATTTGTATTGTTCATAAATTTTGACGAGCCGATTTACAATTTCTGTGAATCAATTTGTAGTATTTATGAATTTTGACTAGTCGACTTGTAATTTCAGCAAGCCGATTGCACTGTTCATAAATTTTGACATTCTTTTTTCTTCTTTAAAATAGGTGGAGGATAATTAGACATCACAGTAAATCCGTACGTGTATAGACAAAGTGAGGATCACTGGCCATTTTTAAAAGAAAATGATATTCCGAAGGAGGAAGACTCAAAACAAAGACTTAAGGGGCATAAATGTGACAAAAATTATATTTGAATTCTATGGTCAACTAAACTTGGGGATGTAAATGGATATTTGAAATCCAAAAATCTAGAAGCATCAATCCAAAATACATAGGTTTAGATGCAAACTTTAGATTGGTTTAACTGTTTAACTTTTTTTGGATCTAAGTTTGAATCTATATTTAAAATAAGTTGGATTTTGGATGTGGTTTTGGATCTTAGGCATATTTGAATCAAATAACCTGCCAACCTAAATGATAATTAATATAAATAACATTTTTTTATTATCGGATGTCTCTAAAGAGACTTGTAAGTAACGTATTTATTGTAATAATAGGGGTCCAAATATCAGTCGATACGATTGCCGATATCGATCGTTTTTGTAAAAAAAAAAAGAGGAGAGAGAAAAATATCGATCGATACTGAATTTTAAACTCCAGATTAACAATGTGTTAGTTATTAAACAATACAAGGATAGACACCTAACACTTGACTTTATATATCCTTGCTATACTACCGATCATATTTGCATTAGGAAATAGTATCAAATAAGGCATATATAATTAGATTCTACCATTTGAATTGAAAGTTTTTATCATTTGTTTTATTTTTACATTTTCTGTAGTTTCTTTTCACTATGGATTATTTTCATAGCCTTTTTATTATTTACTAATTATATGTTGCATCATATTTGAATTCTTTTTTTATGAAAACTTGAATATTTAATTTAATATTATTTTCTTTCTGTAGAAGAAACTATTAACATTTCTAGTTTTGAGAACATGTAAATTCAAGTACGACACTATTAAATTGATGTAAAGTAGGATTTTATCTAAATTTGACTTGAGCCCGATCCATTTACAGTGATGAGTTTACATATTTGAAACAATATTTTGCAAGTGGGTTAGATTGGCCCACATTCATATCTTTTCTGTAACACCTTTCCCTATTACCCACTTATTTATTAAAAAGGCCATCTCTCCCAACTCCTACACCTTTAAAAGAAATTATTTGAGCCTATCTAAACACATTTACCCCATTAAATAAACAAGTTGACCCATTTACTCGATCTAAATCTAAATTTATTCATAATTTCATACTCATTTAGTCTTTAAAATTACAAAAGATATAAAATAAAAAGACTATACAATTCTCATGAATAGAAGTGCACAGGTACGTCTATGAATTCAAACTAAATTTAAAAGAGACAGCGGTGTCTATTACAATTTTTGCTCTCTTTCATAAAAAGAGATATTATATACTACTCTAATTAGTACTGCAACATATGTAATGTGAAAATTACAAAATTGACTTTCATTAAAAAATATCAATAAATATCTGACAATTACATTCCACGAACCTAACAACAGTTCGAAAAAAAAAAATATGTTGAAAATGTGTCAAATAATGATGAATTCTCGCACTCCTACAAAATTAAGATTTCAAAATAAAAATTATACAATATTAAAAACAATAAAAATACAATATGCAATCATTCAGTAGATGAAATGCTAAAAACGAGTCGTGTATGTGTTATTTTTTTTCTTGGGCAATCCTTTAGCTTTGATTCCATTGGACCAGCCATTGAGCCTTTTTCAGCTTTTCGACTGAAAATTCTCTTTAATACAAAATGTCAAAGTTGTCACAATCATATATAGAGGTAAAAAAATTTGGCTTCATCCAAACGCAATAACAATGACCACAAACCACTGTATGGCATGCTATGAGAAATTCTTCCAATTTTTTCAAAAGGCTATCAAGTTCCGAAGTATTCATGCTTAGTTTGTCGGATTAGAAAAAACATGTTGCCGATTTTGACTCTCTTATTCATTCATTTCTTCTAGGAGAAGGTAGCCTGACTGCGACAACCTCGCTGGATTGGCTCTGCTCAACACGCCATCACCTACTTTCTATCCTTGAAATAACATGAGTATATTGGTGAATTTGTTACTTTTAATATATAAAAAGAGATGTAAATTAGTCGAATTAAACAATTGAAAAAGTTATTAAGACGACATTAGTTGAGGATGAGATTCGATCAGCTGTGAATGTTGTGTTTCACTTGTCTAAAAAAGCAGAAGTCAAATAGTTCAATTGTCACTCCACTCTAAAGGATCACTCTCTATAAGATTATTCGATGTCTATGAGTAGAGAGACATGTTCCTAACGGTCTTTGTCCCACTACAATTATTCTTAAATAATTGAACGAAAGACATGGTACACTTCACTCACCTTTCAATTATTTAAAGTTTGTTAAAATATTAGTTAAATAGTTTGCTATATCAGCTTAAACTATAAAACTTAAAAATTTCAGATGAATTTGACATTTAAGTTTGTTAATAGATGATAATGTTGCCTATGATTTGGACCAGAAGTCGAATGCCGCTTGGAGGTATTGTTGGTGGCTGAACTGATTGAGAAGGAAGTTCAATCTAACGACTTACGACTACACTTGGCTGGTGAAGCAAGTCAAGAAGAACACCAGATTGTTAACACTAACACTACTTAACTCTGAGTTTAGCAATTATCTGATCAAACTGATATATAGTTTATTGACTAATTGAAATTCTTTGATGAAGCAGTGGGCCCCACCAAGTACTTGCCCTCAGAGAAAGACTATTAGATTGAGCCTCATTGTGCCCTTGTTCTTTAATTATTATTATTTTTTTTAAATTCAGTTAGGTAACTGGTAAACCGGAAAGTGTTTAAGGGGGGCACTTAATGTATTTACTGTTGCCTCCTTGTAGACGTTCTAAATGGATAATAAATTTTAAAATTTCAAAAAATAGAGATATTTAATAAAATTTTGATATTTTAGTTATAAGAAATAAGTGTTAATTAAATAATAAATAAAATTAAACAGACAATTGAAATAGAGTTTCACTTCAACCATTATTTTATTTAATTTAAATCGGGTGATCTATATATTTAATAAAACTTACTTCTTTTAAATTGATACTTATAATATCAATATTTTTTATTTTGTAAGATCACCTACTTCAATGTTAAATATAATGTAATTTAGAATTGAGCCACAAGAACTCATAGCTTAGTTATACTTACCTTGTAGCCAAGAAAAAACTTGTCCAAATTTTTTAGATTTTAGGCTCCCGAAACATGAAAAACCGATACTCGTTGGATCTTTCTAAACGTTGAATTTATTGTATAAAATATCAAAATTATCAAAATCATTTCAGCCCATATTTCAACCCAATTGCTCACTACCACATGTCAATATTTTAAAATATGTTTCTCAAGGTAATGGCCATATTGCCCTACGTGTAGAACTCACATAGGAAAGGCGCTAAAATAACAAAATTAATAATATTTTCTTAACAAAATAATTTTTTATACCTAATATATGAACTGAATAACTTTACATATTAAATATAAAGTTGCATAGTACTTTAAAATAAAAATTTAAAAACAAAAGTCATTTCTAACTATGAGATTTAAGTCAATCAAAATCCCTTGAGATGGGTATTGATCGTATGATTGATTAATTATGACTAACAATATTTTTTACCAAAACTTTTAGTTCCAAGACAATTTATAACTTCTAATAGGACCCATTAGCCTACTATATGGCAAATGCTAATTTTTTTTTTTTCTATTGCAATAATTTAAAAGTAACGAATTTTTTTTCTTCAGGAGCCATAAAAAATATGAGATACTCTCGCAATTTCCAACAGATTAGATGATATTCTGAGAGCCCCACTAGACTCTGATGTCCAATGTAGCCAAATTGACTTGCAAGGCCTCCAACGGTCTAAAAAAACGATGAGATGATTAAAAAATTGGAGATCTACAACTACATGCAAATTGAATACTAAAAAATTTGCAGGTAGCCATTCAACGAACAGAACAGTATCTCACTACACAGAAGGCATATTGTTTCAGTGTAGCTTATACAATGGAAGTGACAGATGAGTATCGAAACTCTATGTATGTCGGTCCCCTTGTGGTCCTTGCTGTGATGGGAACATATCCATCACTGATCTCCAAGCAGCACCCACAATCTCCTCTGGTACTTCTTCTCTGATGGTTAAGTTTATGTTCCCATCTATTCTTACTTCAGGCTCATTTGAATCGTTCACATCATTGCTCTGAGAACCGCCATCAACCTGTTGGCCACCCTGGTATGCATTTGCTGCCATGTTCATGATAATGTTTGCAAAATCAGGAGGAATGGAAGCATTGAATGGCATGGACATAAATGGTGGTGCTCCACGGTTGGATCCTGCAGCAGATTGGCTATTCGGATCTCGACTGTGGCTCGGCCCCGCATTCTGTAGTAACGAGGAGTCATGCAAATAGTTACCAAAATAAAAAAAATCACTTAACAAGAGATGACCAACTAGATGAAGAAAGCATCATATATTGGCATTATAAGCATCATGTTTTACTTATGCATGAATTTACAGTTTTACGCACTATTATCTCTGTCATTGAGATAATTTGCCTTCCAACTTTTCACAGGTAGGAAATCATCACTCGTGTGTGTAGGGTTATGAACCTTCTATACACAATGGATTTAGTTTATGAATGTTCCAAGTTGTCAACCATTTCATACAAGTGATTCGTTAGGTCGAGGATAGGTGTTTAAGTGACTCAGATTCATGGGCAATTTCTAAGAAAATTTGTATTTGGCTCTTGGCCCAATTTCTCTACAAGCAATTGTAGTACTGTTGCATTTTCATGACATTTCTTTTCTTGTGTGAAAGTCACCATCAATTGAACGATCTTGCTTCTCATTTTGAAAGGAAAGATCTCATTGTTCTCAAACGTATTTGGTATATAAAATCTAAAGGGACCACCACTTTGCTGCATTTTCAAAAGAATGTCATATTTTATGCAGTCGCACTCACCAGTGAACAATGTAATGAGGCTAGGTGATACTTAAGGTCTACATAGAATTGCTATGGGAATCTAGTATGCTGCATGACGATCAAGTGGGTTACAGAACCATAAGCTCGATTCTACTAGTACAGAAGTGCTTATCATGCAAATGCATTTGTTGGTATGATAAGCACAGGTTATCTTGCAAATATATATTACCATGAGAATGATAATAATGAAATTGAATCGTCCTGTCACATACAGCCAAAATACTCTATAAGTAAAAGAATACACAACGCAAAATAATTTAGTAATCATATCATAAAAACATGATTACCTGATTATGTCCTGTTCTCTGCCACTCTTCCCTCAATTTTTGTTCTGCTACCTATGAAACGAAAACACAGAATCACTTAAGATGAAATAAGGTGCATTACATCAAAAAATGCAAACAGCCACCCAGGTCCACAAACAGATAAAAGAAAAACATATAACACAATGATAACATAGGCTAACAAACCCGAATATTTTCTCGTACAGAATCACTATTTGGATCCAACTGCAAGGCTGTATAAAATAAGACATTATGTCAGATTTCAATAACCAAATGAAAAGTGTTTTGACACATCAATCCTTTTTTTTCAATGGTCACATAAATCCTCTTACACAAATATATAAGTATTTTGAATGACTTAAGCAGCTCTCAATAGCTGAAATTTATGATTTGATCAACAGTGGCCATTCACTTATCCCTCAAATTTACCATATGCCACAAATTCAGGTATCAAAATTTTATGCATTCAATAAATTAAGATTCTTCCTTGTAAATTTAGTAAAGATATCACATACACACCTTTCAGAAATCCATTGGTAATAGCAGCACTGTATTTCCCCTGTGCATAATAAACAAGGCCAAGCCTGCTGTATGCCTTGCTATAGTTTGGATTAATTTCAATGGATCTATTGCAGTCTGCAATTGCTTCAGCATATTTTTGAACCTGTGTGTAAGCTGCGGCCCTGAAGACCATGCATCATATTATCGAACGTAAGCAACAGCTACAAAAAAATTAATTAGGAATTATGGTGAAAGGAGTTCTTGTCTACAATGGAGAACCACTACAGCTGAACAGCCCAGTCAAACTGATAAACTAAAAAATTGATGCAGAACCCAGGAGCTCTATCTCTAGTTTTTTTATTTTATTTTCCCAGAGTGAGGAACTTTAGATGTTTAACAACACAAAAGGGTACTCATAAAGGTAGGGTGACCCAAAACAATTTGACAAAAGACAAAAGTTGTGACAACCGCAATCTCCAGAAATGCATAACGAATTGACATAAGCTAGAATAACTTGATCCATCAATTTGGACTAAAATTAACAACTATCATGAAGTACACAAAAGGAGATAAAGACAAAACGGCACTACAAGAACAAATTTAAGTCATCATCATGTTCATCAAGGTTACAAAATTTTCTTATTCAAAACATAAACATAATAACCTAGAAGTTTATGTATCTATCCTATACAAGTGAAGACACATGCTTCGCACTTGGCCCTATGAAAATAGCTTCAAGAGATGTTACACCTATTTCAATGAATTGAATGATATATTGAAATCAAATTATATGCATAAAAAACATAAACTATAAAAAGCATGTTACCAAAACATATTTTTATTTAAATTTATACATATTTAAATTATAGTTTATATATATGTTTTTTTTTTGAAAGGTCAATTTATATATATGTTTGCATATCAATAAAGTAATATTGGATCGAAATGGGTCTTATCCAAAGAAGAAAAAAAATGGCCACCTCATAACTACTAAAAGAAAAGAAAAAAGTATCTAAGAATGACAATTATTCAAGAAATGATATAAAGTCATTAAAATTGTGAGAGCTTAAAAAACAAGGTTTCTAAAACTGGATCAAGCGATTTCTAACAGGGTTCCATATTTATGTTAAGATCTTTCAATGGGACATCAAATAGAACAAAAGTGGCTCTCCTGTAGGATGAAAATTGTTAGGATTTTAAAATAATTTAAAATATTTAACATTTAAAAAATATTAAAAACATGACGTCTATGATTGGATTGATGTGATTTTTTAGTATGATATTCATGGATGAATAGGAATCCATTACATAGGGCAAAGTTGACCGACCCCACATAGGATGCAAAAGTGTAGTGGATAAAAAATAATTTGAAATCATGAAAATACAGAAAGCTTAAAAAAGTTTGCTTCAATAATTGGATTGAAATGATTTTGTTTATGTCCTATACCCAATTAAAGATCCCTGTAATGGACCCGCCACACTAGATAAAAGTGGGTCAATCATTTAAAAAATTAATCGTCCAAGGGAAACACAATTAAAAGGGCCAAAGGGTGAAAGCGACCTCCTTGGAGAATGATTACCATGGCAAGGGAAATTAGGGCCTTAGCTTCGGGTTTGGATGTCTTTTTTGTAAAAGTTAGCCGAACAGCTAATGGCGGGGCTGATTTTTTCACTAAAAATGGAATCAGCAACTCAGTTACTGTGGTGTTCTTCATTTGAGGATGGGAGCTTTGTTTTTTTTTTTCTTTTGATGTAGTACTCCGATGTTTAATTTATTTTTTGGTCTAGCTCTTCTAGACCTTCTTTATGTTTTTGTTTACTATGTCTTTTATTGTACTTCTTTTCTTTATCAATGAAATTTTTAATGTTATCTTTCAAAGAAAAAATCATTGGATGAGTTTAGATCAGGTGCCATCAGATACAGGTGTCAACAAATTCTTCCACTCAGTCACACAAGACACAAGGATGCCAAATCTGGAATTATACCTCTATTCCTTAAATTACACCTAGTAAAAGATTTACACTTAACTGCAGGCCAGGAGAAAACCTGCACTCAGGGGAGAACTTTGTTATTACAAACTAGAGCACAGGGAAGTACAGAACTCACCTTCGAAGATGAGAGCTATTTATATGAACTTGGGAATACTCACATATACCCAATCCCAGGAAGAGAAGGGATACTATTGCAGTGTTCCTTAGAACACATGCTATATCTGATAATTAAAAGATTAAATCTTGGTACTTTCAACTGGTAAAAATTACACATGATTGATGATCAATGCCTGTGCAGTGGAGAAAATTTCACTACTAAGTCGTATGCATAAACAGCACTCTACTTGCAAATTCAGAGGTCTTTTTACAGAACATCAGGGAAAACACACTGACTTCTCAGAGATACAGGTAAAAGGAGGGATTATCTTCCTATGTTTTCAAATAAAAAGGATAGAAATGAGGAAGGGAGATTTGCCATCTGTACAACCAGAATTCTGTAAAAAGGAGAAAGTGCCAACAACCAAACAGCCTAAAATGAATATTGAAATTTATGTGACCAATTATATTAACAACAAAATGTTGGGTAAGCAAGCTCGGTTGTACATCTTTTCTGGCGAAGACATTGATCATGGTGTTCTTTTCGTAAAAATGCAACAGTATCTATCCGACAACAGCATTGATCTTTGTCCAAATGTACCAATCAAGTACCAATGAAATTACCTGTTACAATAGTATACAGCATTGTTCTCACACAGTGCTATGGCACATGTATACAGATCAATTGCTTCGGAGTATAATTTTGACTGCATGGACTGGTTACCTGAAAAATAGTCGTTAAGTGTTCACGGAAAATATTCAATTAAGATAGCAAAGACACATACAATTATCAATTCATATATTTTGTGAACCTCAGGATGGAATAAATGAAAACGCTTTATTTACATATCCAATCAACACATTAAGAAATGAATACTTGACTCTCAACCTCAGAAGATAGCAAATGTTTTTGTGAAGACTGTGCCAAATATTGGGGTAATAAACTCATAAGCCACATTGTGAAACTTAAAACATCGTAAAGATAATACCTAAGACAAGAAAGCAATTGGGTTTATGCTAGGTAGATGAACAACAAAAGCCACTTTTATATAGAAATCGTTGTATAAATTAAGAAAAAAGGAAAAAAAATC
The DNA here is from genome assembly GCA_022113865.1 of Chimonanthus praecox. Classification (NCBI taxonomy): domain Eukaryota; kingdom Viridiplantae; phylum Streptophyta; class Magnoliopsida; order Laurales; family Calycanthaceae; genus Chimonanthus; species Chimonanthus praecox. The sequence continues at coordinate 9,998,470 of CM039086.1, read as the reverse complement.
ATTCCAAAAAATTTTAAAAGAAAAAGGGGAAATTTGTATATGGCCTTTATCCACTTAGATAAGGCCTATATAGACTACTGATGCAATTAATTTGCCAAAATTTGATATTGACATGCATCCTTAATGGATATGTTGAGATTATACAGGATATTTACAAATGAAGACAGTTAACGGAATAATGGTGCCTGGACAAACGGCTAAGTTCCCAATTGGAGTTGGACTTTGCCAAGGATCTTCTTTGACCACTTATTCGTTTATTATAGAACACTAAAAATCATACATCAAAAACAAAATTCCATGGTGTATGTTGATTGTAAATGACATAGCACTAATAAATGAGCCATGAAATCAAATAAATAAGGAATTTGAATTATGGAGGAAGACTTAGCAGTCAAATGGTAGTCTTGGTAGAGAGAGAGAGAGAGGAGTTTTAAAATACCTCATCTTTTTTTAACCCTGTTGTCGACAGTTATTTTGCTTACCCCATATAGAAAAGTGTTGAAGTATATCAATTTGTATGTCTCTTAGTGTATTGTACATATTTCAAATGTAGCAAGTTGACTAGGTTGTTTTGTTGTAATTTCCCCAATGAAGGGAAGAATTTTCTGCTGTAATCTTGTAACTTGTATCATAAGTGCACCTGTCTCAGAGGAAGGAAAATATCAGAAAATTTCTTTCCACTCCCGAGTGTCTCTTCTACTCTCTCTCTCTCTCTCTCTCTCTCTCTAACTGCAACTCTATTCAAGTCATCATGGTATATAGAGTTTAGATTCTGGGAAGACAACTCCAAACAAGCATCACAAACTTCCCTAGTTCCTTCTGCAATTGCTACAAGACCCTCCTGAAACCAAGATTGCAGATTACTCTAGACAGTCTATTATGCTCATAACTGTTGGCATTTTTATCTGGATTTGATCATCTTCACAGGTCAGAAATCTACCATTTTTCATTGTCACAGAAATTTTAGGAAAAATATCCTGAAACTGTTTTTATCTACGTCATCCCTTTTTTTCCTAGTTTTATTCGACAATAGGACCTTTATGCCCTTTTGCATTTTGTTGCTCCTTTGATCCCTCGAATTTGATCATCCATCAGATCTAAGGTGGGGCCCATTGTGTGTTTTTTTTTTAGGTAGCTTGGACACTAGTTCTCTGCACCTATCCCTTTCTTCTTCTTCTTTTTCTTTCTTCCTTATATACTAGCATTGTCCCTCTTATCTGCCTTTATGTTACACATTTCTTGTCCCACATCGCCATTCTCTTTTAGTGCTTTCTTAAGACCTGTGCATATTTTTGATTTGTGAAAATTTGTATTGTCGTTTACATCTTTCTTTGTTACTTATTCTTCATTATTGTTTTCTTGATATCTATCAGTTGATTTGAGGCTCCTGCTGATTTGATTCTTGGTTATCACTTGCAAATAGCATCAGATGATAGATCTTCTTAAAAACCAACAATCATCTATACTCTTCATAATGAGTAACTTTCTTCAATGGTCTAGAGCAATCAAAATCTTCCTAAAAGAAAAGTAATGGTTAGAATAAATTAATGTTATTCTTCTCGAACCATACCATGGAGGATTGTATTGCAAAAATTATAAAGAATGAAAAACCAGCAATTGGTTGGTTCTTCCTGGCTTCAATTCCATGGAGGATAATATTGCAAATAGTTTGTATAACTTGCCAACTAAAGATGTATGGGATACTTTTCTGGAACTCAAAGCTAACCAAGATAATCTAGCCCTGATTTATCAACTTTGTCAAGAGAAGAGTCAATTTACATCTAGGTAGAATTTGTCATTATTATATTCACTCACTTTATGGCAAGAACTTGACTATGTTGAGAACATCTGTAATACCCGGTGTTTGTCTAAGCATTGATGAGAGAGAAAAAGTAGTCAGGTTGAGTGGTACTTGTCCCACATTGCTTATGAAGAAAGTTGTTCTGTGGGATTTAAGTTGAAATCCCTCCTTCTAGCACAAGGCCTTTTGGGAGCAACAGTGGGTTGGCTCGCTAAAGCAAAGCCGTGCGGATCCGTGTGTACGCCCAAAGCGGACAATATTGTGCTAGCGGACCGGTCGTTACAAATGGTATCAAAGCATGGTTCAACTCTCTGCCTGAAGGTGTGGGCATGGTTGTTGTGTGTGTAGCGCCGGGGACGACTCTGGCTTTAAGAGAGTAGATTGTAATACCCCGCACCAAAAAGTCCCACATTGCTAGTTGCATTGGAAATTCCCTGGTATATATAAGTGGTAGTCTTCCTCCTTCTAGCACGAGGCATTTTGGGAGCAATAGTGAGTTGTCTCGCCAATTGAAAGCTGTGAGGGCAGTGTGTGAGACCCAGAGCGGACAATATCATGTTAGCGGGACGAGTCGTTACAACATCAGTCTTGTTTGTTCTAAAGGCAGTCTTGGCATACATATGAATTGCTAGCTAGCCCAATTCCAACTTTGAACCCCTTCATGCACAAACCTTGGATAGTCCATCACACCACCTTGTCTATTATGTATGCCATGCTTCTTTGAGATGAATGACATAGGTCTGTCATGTATATAGGGCCTTTAATTGGTGACAAGTCTACCTTGACCTCTGTTGGACAGACTTACACACCTCCACTTGCTACCAACCACCCCTCTTGTAGGAATCTTAGTCCTCATAGCAAAGGTCCATCTAGTCAAGGACCTGGTGGCAAAGGATGTGGCAAGAATAATCGGTTTTGCACTCACTATAAAGGGCCCAATCATTCTGCAAACACATACTGGAAATTCATGGTTGTCCATCAAAGTTCTCTTCCCACGAAGCTCATAATGTCAATAATGACTCAGAAGGCTCATCTTCATCAAAGGGGGAGACCAAGATGACTTCATTAGAGTGCCTTGCTAATGAGTATAATGTCTGTCTTCAATAGGTGTCATAGTGGCAAGGTATCAACTCTTCCTCTTCTCTCACTACCTCTTTGGCCCAAGCAGGTACTTTGTCCACTGCTACACTACATGTCTCTTCCCCATATGGTCCTTGGGCAATTACTTGGAGGCCACAGACCACATGACGGCTAAGGCAAAATTTTCTTCCCTCCCTTGTTCATTCTAATTAGGAAATGTTTGACCTCTTAATGGTTCATTTACTAAAATATCTGGTAAAGGTGTTGTTTGACTCAAGCATTTTTTCTACCTTCCACCCTTTTCGTACCCAACTTATGGTCTTACCAAAAACCTCAAATGATTTTTTAGGACTTGGAGACAAAGAGGTGATTGGCGACGGTCGTGAGCACAACAGGTTGCACTTGTTTGAGTGAGGCACCAATCTTTTGTTTCTGCCTCTTCTTTGAATAAAGACATTCATCTATAGCATTGTCATCTTGGCTGTCCTCCTTTGGTCGTTCTGAAAAATGCCCCTTTTGATGGTTTGAAAACCTTTAATTGTTAGACGCGTAAACTTTTTAAACATTGTTGCATTTCTTTTTTTCTGTGTAATAAGCATATTACTTCTTTATTTACTTCGAATCATTCTAATGTATGCAATCCCGTCTTATTTCTCCAAGTGGCTATTGCTATTTTGTTTCTCTTTTATATATGACGCTTCTTGGATGACTTGGGTCTAACCTTATCAAACATAAAGATGAAGTATTTTCTATCTTCCAAATATTTCATAAGTGGGTCCAAAATTATCTTCACCAAAACATCAAAATTCTTTGTAGTGATAACGGCAAGGAATATCTGTCAAGAGCTTTATTGTTGTATCTACAAGAGAATGGTACAACATGTCCACACACTCAACAAAACAGCATCGTTGAACAAAAATATCATCCCCTTCTTGATGTTGCTCGCTCTCTTCTCACAAAAATGGAAGTACCTAAATCTTTTAGCCTGAAGCAATCCTACATGCATGTTATTTGATTAATCATTTACCCACACCTACCTCATAGAATAAATCTCTTGTTGATATTTTTCCCAACAATGTTATGTCCTTACTCTTCCTCTTCGTGTGTTTGTCTATGTTTGTTTTGATCCACAAAAGCATAAACTTTCTGATATATCCATCAAATGTAATTTTTGTGGATTATTCTCTGGCTCAGAAAGGTTACAAACATTTTTAACCCACTAACTGGTCGAAAATATGTTTGCATAGATTGTTACCATTTTTCGAAAATACTATTTCTTTCCTAGATACAACAAAATCTAATCCCACCAACACAGTTCTCCCACTTCCATTTGATAATCCAGCTGTCTCATCCAATCCAGACCTCTTCAAGTCTCTGTGTGACACTTCACACAGGATCAACCTACAAGTGCTATGATTACACTTTCGCCTTTACCTCCAAGTACTAGTTCCACCCCTTCTAATGATTTGTGTCTTCTCCTTGGTATGTGTGAAGGTTCTTATTGTTGTACTTTCACCCCATACAATGGTTTGTGCCTTAATTGTGTTTCCCACTCTTACTATCATTGATTGTTACCAATCATGGCTTGCGTCCATGAACAATGTCTATTCCAAAAAAAGTTGATCCCTGATTATTACTCTTAAAGATCCCTCCAGCCGGGCAGCAATGGAGGATGAGATGGCTGCTCTGGAAAAGAATGATACGTGGGAAATGGTTCTCTCCCTCTTGGAGAGACATTGGTTGGCTGCAAATGGGTACATATACTGTAAAGCTCGCTATAAAGCGTGGCTTGTTGCCAAAAGTTACACGCAAACATACGCTCCCTCCTCCATTTCAAAGACTAGGGGATAAAGGCAAGGTTTGTCAACTCCGCAAAGCACTCTATGGCAACAAATAGTCACCCCAGGTGTGGCTTGAGAAATTTAATATGGCTTAACCAAGTGCAGTTTTGATCAGTCCATTTATGTTCAGCCATCACAAAAAAAAAAAGGCATTATAATTCTCAGTGAATGTGTTGATGACATTGACATGATGGAAAATGATTCAGCCACTATCACAAATCTCAAGCATCATCTTCAGTGTCACTTTGATAGTAAGGATCTTGGCCCTCTCAAATACTTCCTTTATATTGAAGTCACTCACTCTAAAGAAGGCATTATTCTCTCACAAAGTAAATACACCTTGGATCTTCTTTATGATACTAGTAAATGTAGGGGGTGTTCATGGGCCAGGTTCGGGCTGGGCTATGCTCTATGGCAACTCAAGCCTGTTTGGCTCACCCAAAGCCCAAGCCAGCCCGTTTGAACGGTTAGTCTACTTGTTCACCATATTTATCTTCAATAAGAACGGTTAGTCTTCTAATTAGTTTCAAAATAATTTTTTTAAATGGAAAATGACCTAGGTGCACACATACATACTATAATGGCTAAATGGGCAAAAAGCCCGATCCCACCGTTTATATGAACTGGCTCAAAAATTGAGCCCAAGCCCAGCCTGATGGGCTGGCTTACGTGTTCAGACTTGTTTGTTTATGGCAGGTTCGGGTAGGTTTCGAGCCAAGTTTGAGTTTAGGAACAACCCTAATAAAATGGATGCAAACTTGTCGATGCTCCCCTTGAACAAAATAAAAAATTGTTAAGTACTGATGTGATCTTTTTCCAAACCCTAGTGTGTGTGTGTATATATATATATATATATTGGGTAAGCTTGTTTATCTTATAATCACTCGTCCAAGCATTTGTCATGTTCTTGGCTCTTTAGTCAGTTTATGCTTTCCCCTTAAACTGCTCATTTGGATGTCATATTTCATATTCTATGATTATCTCAAAGGGTCTCCTCGCAAAAGTGTTATTTATGTTCCACATGGACATTTATGCTCTCTGATGCTAACTAAGATGGCTCTTCGGATGATCGTCGCTCATCCACATGTTATTGTATCTTTGTTGGTGGAAACCTCGTCAATTGGAAAAGTCAAAAACAATTTGTGGTTGCTCACTCTTAGTGTTGGAAGCCAAGTACCATGTCAATGCCACTTGTGAACTTATGTGGCTTAAGTCCCTCGTGATTGAGTTAGGATTTCCTTATCCAACTCCACGGTGCTTGGATGTGACAATCAGGTTGCTATCCTTACTGCATCAAATCTTGTCTTTCACTAATGAACTAAGGATATTAAAGTCTATTGCCATTTCCTTCATGACAAGATTGTCACTCGAGAGATTATCATGTCTCATATCAAGTCTAAAGATCAGTTATTTATGTTTCCCAAGTCTATTCCTTAATCACATCTTCGGAATTTTTGTGGCAAGCTGTGCATACGTGACATCTAGCAGGTCAAGGGGGAGTGATAAAGCATACCAATTTGTATGTCTCTCAGTATATTGTACATATTTCAAATGTAGTAAGTTGACTTGGTTGTTTTAATTGATTGTAGTTTCACCAATCAAGGGAAGAATTCTCTTTATTTGTATTATAAATGTACCTGTCTCAGAGAAAAGAAAATATACAGAAAAAGTCTCTCCACTCTCATGTCTCTCTTCTCCTATTCTATCTTTCTCCTAAGTGGCTTTCATGATGATGACAATGATGACTTTAGAGTCAAATGGTTTGAGAATGGTAAAACAAAGGCAAAATATATGAAGTGTATCTATAGTTGATGCGGAGCATTGGATAGTAGGGAGGATAAATTGATTAAAGAAAAAATGATTCAGTACCACCCTAAAATAAATTTTGACACTTTGGTTCAACTTTATAACCAAGTAGAGGAAGTATATCAATATAGTTAGTAGGATTGGTGCGAAGTGGACCAAGTATACTATGCAAGCTAGTTGAATGTTATGTGACGTTGTATTAAGTTTAATGTTGGGTGATGAAGAAAAGACAACTAGATATAGAACGGTGATGGCAGTGCGAATGCTAAGTTGAATGTGTAACATTAAAAGATGAATTAGAAAATTTTGCACCAGAGGACCATTAAAGGTAGCTTCAATAGATTAGAAGATGAGGGAATGCCGCCTAAGATGATTAGGAGAGAACTTCGATGATTAGAAACAACCCCAACGCAGAGTATTTAAAGGTTACAAGTGGAAGGTACTAGGAGAAGACTAGAAGAGGGGGGGCTTTAAAGACTTGGATTGATTGGATAAGGATGGACATGCAGAGAGGTTGATTATATGATTTTTTATAAGGTAGAGTGGAAATCTAGAATCTAAAAAACCAACTCAAATTGATGGGAAAATGGCTGAGGATGATGGTGAGACAATAATGATGAATTAGCAGTACCTCGTGACTTTAAAGCCTCTCCAAGGTTGTTACAGTTGGTTATTTGGCATCCTGATTTCTCCATTTCCTGTCAAAGGCAAAATGATTCTTGTCAAGTAATGGGCATTTTAGTGCCAAAAACCCACTGAGGACTTTTAAGTAAACAACTATTTAATTTTTAATTTGACACATCAAATTCAAATTGATAAATAATCTGAAATACTACAATGTAACAGTGATCAGGGCAGTCTTCTGCGGAAGTGATTAAAATGAGATTGTTGAAGACAGGAGCAGCATAATTTCTTACGGGTGCTCTGTGCACTAGAGAGAGAAAAGATGAACAAAGAAAGCTGTACAATGTTCACAATGCTACAAAGGCCAATAATAATCATATTGCGGTTCATTTCCTTGATAGTGATATCCAACTTGAGTGGAGCCCCTTGTTGCCAGTAGACAAACTCAGGACATGTCAGGACCTCTGCTGTAAGTGACCGAGAACTTGTGGGCTTGAGGCCATATAGGAAGACTCACCAGGCTGAGGACCCTGGTCCAGCACTTCTTGGTAAGAGAAGACACATGCATGCAAACACTCAAAAAGGTATCGTAGTCCATGAGTGTATAGTAATTAACCAGGGATATTCCCACATTGTATATGATCGTAGAGAACTGCCAATTTCCCAATTTGGGGGATATATAATTGACCTAGAACTCTAGTCTTTGGTCAGTTGGAACACCACATATACTTGCAGCCAAGTCAAGATTCCTGGATCAAGTTTCTACAACCAGATATCATTTTCCTACACAAGGTCATACCAATTCACATGGTTCATGGGCTCAAAGAGAAGCGACAATTGCCCATTTTGAAGCACTAAATTCACTTGCCACCAGAGCACGCTTCTTGGATAAAGTTCAGCCACCAGAGTGCATTTCCCTCCAGCCAAAGGTCTAGAAATTCACATAGAACAGGGACTTTTATTTCATTCTAGTGGGCACTCAAAATATAAATTTAAGTATATTAGGGAATGTTTGTGTGGAGGCTTGATCTAAGAATACATTTTCTTCGATGATTTCAAAATCTGAAAAGCTATGTGGTCATTCCGAATTATCATCCTCCCTGTTTATGAAGGTTTTTTTTTGGGTGGGGGTGGGGGGAGTGAGTTTTGAGGGGTTTGATGACACGGCTTTCCTTCATTTCGTGCCCTACTGCAGTCAAGACTCGAGGTTCACTCGGGTATATAGTTTCATTTTGTAGTCATAGCATCTTGAGTTTCATTTTCTACTTATGTATATAGCTTTTTCTTCACTCAGGTTTAAGTCTCTTACACCCAACTTTTGTATTTTTATTTATTAATATGTTTTTACCTTGTTACCCTTCAAAAAAAAAAAAGATTCAAGAGGTTCACAAGCTTGGAGGACCCGCTGATAGGCCCATCTGCTACAATGTGCTGTAATGTTTGAGGGCACATTCTGCTGCCTCTACAACAACTCATTGCAAATGGACAACCAAGCCCTATTACCTTAGTATATTGGAGATTCTAGGCACCCAGCACATTGGATATTATGGTTGAAGTCTCATCTGATCATCCAGACATAGGCTCACTACGGGTCTAAGCTGTTGTGGGTATCAAGTCTATATCATGTATTGTTGTATCATCATAATCCTAGAAAATACTTGGCCAAAAAAAAAAAAAATGGAATAACTAATCTTAAATAACCTAGTTCTGAAGCACTTGAGCTTAATAAACCCGCAATGCTATATGGAGCAGAGTGACAGCGTTAGGGTGAGGAAGATGCACATGCTACATTGGATGAGTGGATTAACTTTTAAGAGAGTTAGAAATGACTCTATTAGGGACAATCTAAAAAAAAGCCCAAATAGATGACCAATTGAGAGACTCATTTGAGGTAGTTTGAGCATGTTACTAGAAGACTAGGGTCAGCCCTAGTACGCAGAATTGAAAGTATACAAGTACAAGGAGAAGAGCTAGACCATTGAAAACGTGAATGAAAGGGATACAAAAAGATATAGCAGATAGTAGGGTGACTGACCGTATAGTTTATGATAGGGTCAAATGAAGAAGTAGAACTTATAAAGTCAATCTCAGATAGACAGAATTTAGGTTATGATGATGATGCCATCCCATTAATCACTATTGCATCATTTTCAATATGAAACCTAAAAGTTCTCAAAAATCCTCTAGTCCAACAATAATGTCATACATATTGGGTTAGATTGAAAACAAACAAAGAAATCATCAATTTCCAATATTTTGGAGCTTGTAGATATTTTTTCAGATTTTTTGAAGATTGATAATTTTAATTTATTTTTAATTCCAACCTTCTAAAATATTTTAAAATTGCCAAAGCATAGGAAGCTTAAAAAGGGTAGTTTCATTAATCCAACCAAAAACCTTTTTCTTCATTTGGAATCTCATGAATGATAGAGATCTTTTCAATAGGCACATCACATTGGGCAAAACTAAGTCTTGCATAGCGTGGAAAAGTTAAGGGATTAAAAATTATTTATAAGTGCAGCCTACTGTGACCCAATGTGGATGGCTCCCTTTGAAGTTCTATGCATGAATATGAGGAGCCAAAAGAATCACCTAGAGAGGATCAATAAACCATTCTTTCTTAAACTTCTCAAATGTTGATGACTTTAATTTCTTTTAATCCCTAAATTATTGCACCCTTTATCATTCAAAAAAAAATTATTACACCCCATTTGGAACGCACTTTGTCCAAACATGACAGATCCAATGGAATGATCTAACTTGAACATGAGGCTCTAGAATAATCATATTGATTGGTCTAATGAAACCATGTTTTTTAAACTCCCAAATTTTAATGGCTTTGAACTTTAAAATAATTTACCATTCAAAAAATAAAAAAATTAAATAATTTGAAAGTTATAAAAAATTGAGGGGCTTAAAAAATATGCCTTCATTAATCCAATCAAGGCTTTTTTCTTTTCCTTTTTTGGAGTCTCATATTCATGCTTCGACCTTTCCAATGCACTCATCTGATTGGGCCAAAGTGGGCCCCACAAATGATACGAAAGTTTAGGAATTAAAACATTATTTATTTTTGGAGTATACTTGGTGCAATGTGATGGGTCCCTTAGAAAGTTTCTTACATGAATATGTAACCCAAAATAATCATCTTGGTTAGATCAATAAAGCCATTTTCTATGAAACCTCCAAAATTTGATGGCTCTAAATTATCATTTCATTCCTAGAAATTTTAACTCTAGGTGGGGCCAACTTTGGTCCAATTTGATAGATCCATTGGAAAGGACTAAACATATATAAAATACTCTAGAAAAATCATCTTAATTAAATCAATGCAGCCATTTTTTTAACTCTCCAAATTTTAATGGATTTTAAATTATTTTAAATAACTTTAATGGCTTTAAATTGTTATTTCATTCCTAAAATTTTTAACCCTACGTGGGTCCGCTTTGGTCCAATGTGATGGATCCATTGGAAATGCCTACGTATAAATATGAGACTAGAAAATTCATCTTAATTGGACCAATGAAATCATGTTTTTTAACTCTCCAAATTAGTGGATTTAAATTATTTCTAATATCTTAATATTGTTAATTTTGCAGAGATGGGTGTGGAACCCTGGTTAGGTAAAAAGCAAGGGAAGAGCCACTTGAGCATATTTTGACCATAAAGAGAAGGATATCCTTTTTATGTGGCCTTTTTGTCTTTCATTATAGAAATAAGTTAAAAGTCATCAAAATTCAGAAAGCTTAAAAAAATGTGCTTCATCAATCCAATCAATTTGATTTTTTTTCAGATCTCATATTCACGCTTGGATCTTTCCAATAGATCCATCACAATAGACTAAATTAGGCCACAAATTGGGTGCAAAAGATTAAGGATTAAAATAGTATTTCAAAAAAAGTAAAATCATCAAAACTTAAGAAGCTTGAAAAGCGGAGCTGCATTAACCCAATCAAATACACAACTTTCTCGAAGCAATTATGGTGATTTCTTTTTCTTTTTTTAATCTCATATTCATGTTAGATGTTTTCAATGGACAATTACAATTGGCCAAAGCAAGCCCCACATATGGTGCAAAAGTTAAATATTAAAAAAAAAAATTAAATCATCAAATTTTGAGGAACTTTAAAAACATTGCCTTATTGATCAATCAAGGTGATGTGCATTTTCAACATCATATCCATGCTTACACCATTCTAACGGACCCATTTCATTGGATTAAAGTAAACCGGATAAGGCAAAAAGGTGTGTCCCATCCACTATTCTAAAACTGCCAACGTTCCTAAACTTCTCAGGTGTATGGAATTGATTGAGAATTTTTTATTTCAACAAGGACAAAATGGTCCATTCATAAATTAAAAATGCCCAAGAATCTAAGAAATTAGAAGGGCATGTGACTTTTAGCATGGGCAATTTCTCAGCTTTAAGCATATAAAGAATTAAGGTGGAAGGCGTGCGAAGATCTCGATGTTGGGTCAGGAGAGAGGCAATTGCTTAGCAGAAGATAGCAGTGTCTTACACATGCAGGAATCTCGAGAGTTGTGGCGCTTATTATCGAGAGATGGAGAACCTAGTAGCCAGAAACCAACAACGACAAGTACCGAGAAAAAGGGGAGAGGTTTTAGCGAAGATGGAAGAGAGATCGACATGCAGCATCAAAGGAGAAGGGCTTTCGTTTCGCTGTTGGAAGACACGTTATCTACCACGAGTTGTGATGGCAAGGTGAGAATTGAAGAGAAGGGGAAATCGGTGGAGGAAGAAAACCCTATGGTTTCCATTTCGTCGGCCTTGCAGACATGATGAGATTTTCGTGGCATTGGCTCGAAAGAAAAGGGGACAAGAGTTGGGCATCAATGGGCAGGGGAAAGATTCAGATATATCCTTTTCAACTGGGCCTGGGCTTAGGCCAAATAACTCTCCTGATTTGGTAGGAACCTCGACCGAGAAGGGCTATGGGCCAATGGTGTAACTTAGGCCAGAAGGAGATGAAGAAGTATGATCCAACAGAGTGGGGCATTGTATAGTATTTTTCTTTTCTTTTATTCTAATAAATTCCGTAACTGTTCCAAAAAAAAAAAAGATAAGTGGGTATGCCTAAAACTATAGTCAAGCAAAAAATAGAATGGTTATTCTGCAGTGTGCAGAATATCATGTAATTACAAATTTTATTCAACAAAATCAAGTCAAAGGAAATTCGGTATTTTAGTTAGATGAGAAAAGGTATGATGGTACTTTGCTATCTTGAAAACCATTGCTAAGGTAGTAGTAGAAGAATCCAAAAAGAATCTAATACAAAGAAGTGCCAGACATGGGTACAAAGCTCATCTCAAAGAATCCATGCAACATAGCTAGCAAGGAAATCTTTTCCTTCAAAACAGTGGCAAGTCATGCTATGTTTAAACGGTAACAAGAAAAATAACATGTCAAACATACCATTAAAGCTTCATCAAAGAAGTGTTTCACTTTCTCCAGTTGGGCATGATCATCATCTCCGGCGGTTGTTGGCTTGAAAAATTGGATTTTCTCCAGTGCACCACAGAATTGCCCAAACAACTCATCATGTGAAACACCTACAATTACAAGAAGAATTGTTGTTGTTCTTGTCATTTTTATTATTGTTATTCACTACTATTATCATCATCCCCACCATTATTATTATTTGAAATGATAAAATTATAAGAAAGAATATTGAAAACATACACGAAGACACAGATGGGGAAACTTTCTAGCATCAAAAGATATTGAAATATGAATGCATGGGTCAAGGTATCAAATTCTGCGACCTACACGGGAGTAGCTCAGTTGGCTTGAGCTTCCTTCTAGGAATAGACTAGAGGTCTTGGGTTCCCTGGAGCTACCTGATACACGAGGCTGGCGGGTGATTTCATGTATCCACGGGATTAGTCTCACTTCCAATGTGGGGTGAGGATACTCATGGTATTAAAAACAACTCCCATCCCCCAACCCTTCCGCCCCCACCCCCCTCCCCTCTTCTCCTTCCCAAAAGAAATAATGATAATAATAACAAGAACAACAACATATACGAGACTAGAGGCAAATGAGCTGTGACAGTAGGAACAAACCAGCTTAAGATCGGCAAACCAGGCCACATGAATATAGACGTAATAAAGAACAACAGTCGCAGCACGCATATCCAGATCTGGTTGGATGGAACTTGCAGGTGGATGCAATTGATGGGCTTTGGTCAAGGTTGTGGATCTGCATAATACTGATGGCTACTGATTGAATCGAACATCACTGAACAAAATTCCAGCAGCTGTCCTCTGGTCAGTGTGGTTCGAACACAATAGCAGGGTCTTTGACAGGAAATCTTCTTTGGCACTTGACGTGCTTGCTTGGCTAAGGTGCAGTTGCTTAGTTGGGTGAACACTAGACAATATTTCCTAGGTACTTCTTTCTCATTTATCGAGACTATAAGCCGGTGTTGGAAGATTACAGGAGTAAAGGAAAGATTTTGGTCAACTGGAACTTGCCAGGTAATGAATACGTCAAATTCAATGTTGACAAACCTACTAGAGGAAGCCAGGTCCGGCTGGTATCTGCAGTGCTCTTCATAATTCAGATGGCATTGTTCCTGCCTTCTTTTTAAAGCCAATGGGTTCGGGACTCGAATGAGGCTGAATTTCTTCCTATCAAGGAAACTTTTATCTTTCTTTTTTTTGAAAATTTATTTATCTATTTTATTATAGCATTTTCAATGGACACCTGTTATTGAGGGCAACTCGTTGAACACAATTGGCGGCAGGAATGGGAAGAAGAAGCCTCCTTGGAAGCCCGGTCCTATGTAGAGGAAGATCATAGAGCTTTCGAAGAATGCAGAGGTCTCCTTTGTGCATATCAAAAGATAGGTAAATGGGGTGGCTGATTACTTGACAAAGATTGGGGTCTCTAAGGAGAGCTTGTTCTTAGATATCTCTTTGGACTAAATTGTGCTCTCCTATGCTTTCCTCTTGTTTTTTTCCTTTTTTTAGGCAATTTCCATCTCGAATTCTCCCCACTTTTTTGTACTCTTGATTTTATTAATGAAATCTTCAGTCAATTTTAAAAATAAACAACATTACTTACAACTAGCATCCTCTTTTTTTCTTTAAAAAATATGTTAGTCAAGATAGTCCTAAATAATAATAAAATACCCAAAAGGCATAAGGCATAGGATTCAAGCCCTAGCTTATTGCACCTTTGGAGTTAAACTATTGAGATGGGCATATTCGAGAATGTACCTAAAAGATGGGGATCTCCAATCTGCTCCTCATTCTGGTTGAGAAGGAAATGAAAGAACAAAAACAAAAGTTATACCATAAGTCTACAACAGAGTCATGGGCAATATTAAAAAATAAAATAAAATAAAGTAATTCAAGGTTTAACAATCTAAGTTTCATCTAGTGAGATAGCATGGTAATCTAACAAGAATAGACACAAATTTCAACTATGTATTCACAAATTTGAATTAATGAACTTTGGAGGTACAAATGGTTCTAAGTATCGGACTAACAACTTCTCTAAGGAGCTTCGATCTAACACCATTTTTGGCAAGTACCAAGAATCAAACACTGTTATGATATTACAACTTTCTTAAATACAAGAGTTGTTTAAAGTGCCTAATTTGGTGACATGATGATTCAATGGGGTCTTCAATGACTTCTTATGCTTGATGGAAATGTATTTAAGTAATGGTTCCTTGCAAAGTTCTGGCAATGTCTCTAGGTTACTTATTCCATCTGATAAAAATGTCCGAAAAGGAAGCAAAGTTCATGCTCTGATTCCTTGATTTGTGATATCAGAATGCGAACCCAAGTATAGGCCTAAAGAGATTTCCTGAATTTTTGAACCTACCCATCGTTGGTCTGAGTGTTTAAAAAAATACTTTTTTAAGTCCACAAGGAATTGTAGACCTAAAGCTCTTCCCCAAACCCTAGATCTATAGATCCAAAGTGTCTACAACTTAACCTGAGTTTATGAAATTACTCAAAGCTTTCTTTCAAGGATAGATACAAAGTGTTCATTTATTTCCATTTCTCTCCAAGAGCACAACTGGCACAATTCTCAAGGAAGCCAATCCCCTTTGCCCCAAGTGCAATGGGGTATTTATAGTCTGCATAGGATTTCCCATTGGATCCATCAAGTAACGAACTCCACTCTAATGGACCAAGTGAAAAATGCCCCAAAAGAATTAGACTGGATGTTGCAGTCTGGGTCATATGGTTCAAACTATATACATGCAGTCTAGGTCATTTCTGTGTTCGTGTGTCTCAAATTAAGGTTTTGGCCTTTTTCTCCTTTTTTTTCTAAATTTTTTCTATCCATTTTCCCATCTAAATTTTGAATCGCAAGCCCACTTAACTTTGACCAATATGATCCATCCATTTTGTAGATCTCTATGACTTGAAAAAATAGAGTACCATTTTTCATAGAACAACAGCAAGTCACCTTCTTCTTTTTTTGACGACGAAGAACTCCAAGATCCCCACATCTCCCTGAGTACGAGGGCGAAACTCCGGATGCATGCATCCCCCCGCAAGCCACAGGCATCAAGTTACTACAGGACTCGAACTTAGGTCCTCTGGTTCATGAGTCAAAAGTGTCTACCAATTGAGCTATCCCATGTGAGGTAAACCACTAGGCATCTTGTAACCAGAAAGAGTAACTTCTTTGCAAGTTGAATTGTTGAAATATTTTGTGAAGAGACAATGGTAACATAAATTGAATCCACAACCTTTAGGATGTGACGACTGCTTAAAATGATGTATCTTGACTTGAACCCACAACCTTTATGTTGACACAATGGGTAGTTGTCAATTGTGCTACAAGCCCTTGGATACTTAGTATTGAGAAACTCATCAATATTCCTTCCGAATTGTGCTCAGCCAAGCTTCGTAACCAGCACTAAGCTTAGACAAATAATGTTCTAAAGCATCAGGCCAGATAGGAAGACGGCGAGAAACTCAACAATATTGAAATTCATATTTCAAACAATATTTGCATCACAAACATATAATACAATAATTTATAGCAATGAAATTCTAAAAAAAAAAATTACTATTATATAAACAATTAAGAATATTCAGGGAGTGTGTAGTTGGATATTGCCTTAAGGTTTTTTTTTTTTTGTGGGGGAAAGGATTGCATTAGGAATAACTGACTTCGACTTATATATTCAAAATAGTTGAGCAAAAGGTGAAGCTCGGAAAGCAAACCTATATAGGTGGGACAGATGGATTTGGTTATGATGATAACAATATACACCTCAATGTTGTTGAATGTTTCAATTTTCAAATTGTCATTCTATATCAAGAGCAATACCAAATTATTAAATTAAAAAAAAAAAAAACCTTATAGAAAACAAGTTCACAAAAACAAACTGAGAAATAAATAAAGGCCTTCCTCAAGGTCTTATCTTTTGCTTTACTTGAACCATCACTAAGAATGGAATGCTACACAAAAAAGGCCCTCTTACAATTCCTACCTTACAAAAGGCAAGGCAAGTGTCTGAAGAAGAGGTTTCAAAGTTTAATTTTTATGAACTAACAAAATGAAAACACCACCTTTCACCCTAGTCTTTCTTGAGGCCCCATCAAATGAGGTTCACCAATCCCTTAAAGACACCTAGAGCAACAAACCATGGAACTATTGTTAACTCTAATCTTTCTCAAAACCCCATGAAATGAAGACCTCCAATCCCTTAAAGACACTTGGAACTAACCAACCATGGACTTGTTCAACACATAGAAAGGGCTTTGACTTTTCAGTTTAGTTGGACCTATAAAATGGATGGATTGGATTGACCCCACCAATGTTGAATTGGGCTTACAGATGTGTAAATCATGAAATAAATAAAAAGCAAAAAAAAAGGGACTCTTTTGAGAGAGGGAGAATTTGACGCTAAAAATCTACAATTGACTAGATTCATATTTAAGACACTTTAAGTCTACAACAGAGTAGATACAGAGTTTGAGATACATTTTGAGTCTCCAATTTGGTAGAGTTGGAGTTCAAAATATATTTTTTTGAAAGATCCAAAATATATTTTGAAGTCTACAATTTAGTGGAGGTGGATTTTAGAGACACACACTGAGTCTGCAATTCGGTAGACTTACGAGTGTGAAGACACTTTTCAGGTCCGTGTTGGATAGACCTGAAGACGTCATCTATATACTTGCAAACATCTCCAACAAGTAGGAGAAGTCATCAAAAATCCCGCCGGAAAGTCACAAAAAAATGTCATTGAACCATGAGAACTGAACATTTGTTTATGTAATTTTCAAATTGAATTTTGGAAAAGTTGAAACATCAGAAAATGCTAATTTTCTTTGTACTTCTTTGAAAAGGTGTTGGATTGGTCTCCCATGGAGGAGTCGTTAGCCAAATACTTAAAACCATTTTATTTCCAAATTTCTTTATTCAAATTTGTTGATACACTTTATATTTGTGTCAACAGTTGTTTTGTTATCAATAATCAGAAATATGATAGAAATATAAATATGGATAAGGTAGAAAATATAAATAAATGTGAACAATTGATGGCAGAAATAGGAACTATCCATAAATAACATTTTTTGTTTAATTTTCACCAAAAACACCAAGTAATCTGTTTGATTAATGGATGCACTAAATACCGTAGCAGTAATTAGTTGTGGCAAGGGCACACCTTAGTTGGCCTCAGTCGGGTAGACCTGACCTAGATTGTATAATACTACAACTGGAAGGCAACCTCTTAAACAGGTTGAACCAACCCAACCCATCTATTAAATGGGTCAAAGATACTAACCTGATCCCCTTTTCATGTCAGTTATTGGATTAGTTTAGAAACCACCACCAATGGGTTAGGTTAGGCCAGGTCAGCCTGGCATACATTTTGTACCACCTAACCCAACTCCAACCTATTTCTTAAATGGATTAAATATATTCAACTAAAATCATTTTCCAGGTCTGCTTTTGGTAGGATTAACAGGGCAGGTCTAGAATTACCACCATGGCACCACCGGAGGGGATTGGCTTATCCATTGTGCATAATAGTTGCATATCACCACTATTTATAAAACAGAGTAAAGGAAAAAAAAAAATTGCTGCCATTTCTCAAAGTAGTTTATACTTTACTATGAACAGCAGGGATTCTACACTAACAACCAGTAATCTAATGCAAAGCATGCCTCAATGAATAGCAGATAAGGATCATTCACAGTAACAGTTGCGCATGGTGGAGCATGTGATGCATGAAATACCAGAGATTCAGATGCTTCTGAATGGTTTATATTCACAGTGGTACTGGCTGAGATTGTACTACGTGTTTCCATTGGAACTGTTGCATGACACGAATCTGGTTCAGTCTCATGCTGTCCATCAGTATTGTGTGAACTAAACAAGTCAACCAATAAATGTGGTTGTGTCTGATTGTCTCTAGAAGAAGGAACAAGCTTGAAAACATCTTCCAGACACTCTCTTACAACCTCAAGGCCCTCAACATCAACACCAGGAGCAGGTTCAACTGTCCTAGAGAAACAACAGTATTAAAACAGGAATTAAGAGTAAAATGTGGCAATTTCTCAAAGAAAACAAGAAATAACCATGCTGCAAGTTCTAACACATGAAGTACTGCCATTACCTTGCAATGATAAGCATATGCAGCATAGCTATCAATATCAAAAGCACCTCCATTCAATGTGACATTCATTAATACTGTATCTAGGAACAACTATTGGTGATGGCAAATGCTATGGTTCAGAGAGTAGCACCTCATGATGGGTTATGCTCATATGAAACAAAAACAATAATGTAAATAAACATGGTATTTTGAAATTTCTTTGTAAGCGCAGAGAGAGAGAGAGAGAGAGAGAGAGAGAGAGAGAGAGAGAGAGAGAGAGAGAGAGAGAGAGAGAGAGAGAGAAAGAGTATACATATTCTATTAATTTAGGAAGCTCAAGAAGTATTAGATGATAGGAAACACTGAAAAAAGCAATTATCATATTCAGCTCCACTCTGAATACTTGAAAAAGAAATTCCCTCAGCAGTTTCCCAATCAATACATAGAAATGTTATCTGTAAATGTAAGCACTGCATTCGTGAAGATATAATGAATAAAACAAGTTGTTAGAGCCAGAATAACTTTGTTTCATCAATCGTAGTTGGTCAACAGTTCATCATGCTATGAACTTTTTTCCTCACACAACTACGCATTACTGTTGTCCTTTTTTTTTTTCAGTGTGGGAATATTGCAACCCAAAAGGTCAAAAGAATATGCAGAAAAGACAACTAAGCAGAAACTTTCCCCATTAATTCCAAAACGATCTGGGGATCATAAACAGTACGAAATTATAATACCAAAATATAATACACAGTGAGAAATCAAGACTTTAAATGGTCTCTCTTTCTTTAATCTTGCATCTGGACGTTGAAAAATGAAAAATCAAGTTTCCTTTAGAGAAAGTCAAAAGTGAGGGTTCCCTGCAAGCAAGGAACCGCGGTTGAAGAGAGAGAGATACAGAGAGAGGGGGAGGAAGAACGAACCGGAGTTGAGGAAATCCAAGAAAGCAAGAACGATGCGACGAGAGATAGGGGAATCAGTTCTGAGGCTCCCCATCTTCTTCTTGTCGGAGTTGAAGAAGATCAACGAGATTGTTTGGGGAGGAACCTACTTAACAAGAAATATACTAATACAGTTACAGTAATTGGCAGTCCAGTCGGTGATCCCTGAAAGTTCAGATACCGGTGAGCTCAACCTTGAAGACTCGAAGTCGAGGAT
The DNA here is from genome assembly GCA_022113865.1 of Chimonanthus praecox. Classification (NCBI taxonomy): domain Eukaryota; kingdom Viridiplantae; phylum Streptophyta; class Magnoliopsida; order Laurales; family Calycanthaceae; genus Chimonanthus; species Chimonanthus praecox. The sequence goes on along the minus strand of CM039086.1, from coordinate 9,978,561 downwards.
TTGAGGTTTAATGAGATGGCAGAGCAAACCCCTTGGAAAAGCTAAATCCGGAAAAATGTTAGGAAATAATAGTTACAGCTTTAAATCTTCACTTCTGTAATTACGTGTTAAGGGATATAAAATAATGATTATCAGGTGAGTTATTTTTGCATTGATTTTTCAATTCAATGTCATTGGAATTTATTTATTATTATTTTTTGAAATTTTTGAGGTCGCTGATTATTCAAAATAATATAGATGAAAAATCTAAGTTTTTGTTATAATATGGGTCTCATTTGTTAGTTTCCAATAAGCTCAACGTTTAATGCGCAAAACTAATGTGAGTTGATTAATGGATTTTAAAATTCTTGACACAATTACACCTTACATGAACAGTTTATCGAACTAATGTTTTTATATAGAATATAAATAATAATAAATATGTAAAATATAAATCTTATTTATCATTTTAGTTTTGTGATTTTAAATTTTAAAAAATTAATTATTATAAATCATCGATTTTCATTATCAATTTTATAAAATTAAGTATTAAATAGTTATTTTAAATGTCATTTAATAAATATATTATCCATTCCACCGAACTATACGAATACCATACGTAATCTCCCTACTACTCTTCTTATAATCCCACTTTAGTTTACCTGAAGTGCATGTACTTACTAGATGATAGGGCTGCAACTCGGGTCGGGCGGGCTGGATTTTAATAAACCCAACCCTAGCTTGACTCACTCCATATTGAACCCGACCCGACCCGAGATTGTAATACCCTTAACTCAACCCAACCCTTAACCCGACCCAACAAAAATCAAGTTCTTCCAAGGAGTAAATTAGGGCGGGACTTAGAAGTAACTAGAGGACAAAGCGCCAGAATAAGAGATTGAAAGCATAGCACATCTGAGACAAGCGGCAGAAGTCTACATAGATCTGCTAGTTCACGAGGGCAGGTGCAAAACCTAGGTTTGGGGTTTCTCTCAGCCGTGAGCAGAAAGGGAACAGAGGACGAAGCTGTGAGCCAGGTAGCGCCCGATGTAGATCCCAGTATTGACCGGCGAACCGATTTGCCAGGTAGTGCAAGAGGGCTGAGTAGGGGAAGGAGAAGAACAAAAATCATTTGAATAGGGTCGGGTCGGGTCGGGTTGGGTCTTCTTGGGTCGGGTCGGGTCGAGTCGAAATTTAAAGGCCTTAGCCCAATCCGACCCGAATTTCGGTCAGGTTTTTCTTTTCTCAACCCGACCCGAACCTATAGCCCGACCATTGTAACCCGACCCACATGATTTCTCGGGTCGGGTCATGCGGGTCGGGTTTTATAATATAGATATTTGATTAATAATTAATTTATAATTCAAAAATTAAGAGCTATGAAAATTTATTGTTCACTTAAGCCCAATATAAATTTGTCTTTATTATTGAAACACAAGTCCTAGTATTAATTGATCCAGTGACGATCCACCATCCAACTTACACCTTCAAGTAAGATGATGTCTTCAATTAAATTTAGCTCTTCACTAATTATCAAAAACAATTGAAGCTAAGGCATTCGTCGTGCTTATTTTTATCACAAAGTACTCTTTTCCATACCTTTCTTTTTAGGTCCATTTTATCTTTTTTATTTTTAGCATTAATTCTTTCTTATGTGTTCACATTTATCACATTAGTAACAACTGGACCCTTTTGATTAACATATTTTGGATATCCATTTCATCAATCATTTTTTTTAAGATTAAGGTGTCGAGGACTCTTAAAGCACATGACTAATCCGATTAATCTTTGGACATATGCAAACCTCTATATCTAGACACTTGGTAACACTATGGAGAGTGACCATTTGGTATTGAAAGTGACTTGAACCCCTCGTACGGGTTCTTGACCGTGAAGACAATCTTCACTTGTTCTCATCACCATTATTGTTAAAATCATCATTGTGGTTTTCATGACTATTTGTTGTCTCATTTTCTTATATTTTTCATTTTGAATTTTTTTTTAGTGGATGACACATCTAACTATATATTTAGCCAAATATTCTAAAAAAAACAAGTAAATTACCAAATTCCACCAATAAAGGTTGTGTAGCTTAACATTGAATTCATACTGTATATTAATTGTAATTCTTATTCACTCCACAAATGATAAGTCACTTAATTTGTGTCTCCAAAATAAGTTATTTTGAGTCCTTGAGTGAAAGATTTTAATATAATTTCTTTTATCTTAAACAGAATTATGAAATTGAACATCATCATGAGTTATATTAGCCAACTTATTTTTTCAATAATTTAAGTGGAAAATCTTGACCCATTTACTTAATAGAATAACGATTCCAACTTGACCCATTTAATAATCAAAATTCCATACGTAGGTTAGTAGTATATATGCAACTTGGGTCAGGCCTAAGCCAAGTCCAAATGAAAATCCAAAAAAATTGAGTTCAAGTTTACGTAGGCTCGAGCTAGATTCATTTGTTGGGAAAAAAAGGCAAAAACAATAAATGAAAAAAGAAACCACAAATCAAATATATACAAAGACACAATCTCATGACTGCAATTATAAGCACTTGTCAAGTGTGCTAAAAGCGCTTTTCAAGATAATACCAAGAGATTTTCAATTTTGAGGGTCTTCTCATGTTTTGCTAGAAAATGGCAATGCATTGCATTGTTTTCAATTAGTCGGCAATACGGTCTGGGAGCATGCCAACTTCAAGTCAGATTGCAGCACTATGAAGCAGGGGTTTAAAATGCGTTTTCGACCGATATATCGGCCGATAACGATATATCGGTCTCCAGCTGATATTGGCCGATATCGGCCGATATAATATGGCCGATATTTCAACCGATATTGTGAATATCGGCCGATAACGATATATATCGGCCGATATTCATTAGCTCAAAACCGATACATATCGGCCGATACGATATGTATCGGCCCATATTTGAACCCATGCTATGAAGCATTATTGGATTTTTACTTTCTGAAAAAAAAACCTCTTCAATCCAGTAAAGAAGAATTTTATCTCAACTACTTTTTTCTTCTCCTTTCTATACCACCTAAAGGAGTGAAACAATTTTAAGGATATCCGTTGATTCACAAAGGTATCTGCTTTACTGAAACAATATACAGATGCATTTCTGAATTTTCTCTGAGATGGAAAATTGGAAGCTGAGCTTACCATTGCGACTAAAAGGTTATTCAGTATGACTTCCATATTCCACCATATGACATTTTGGTGGTGGGAGTAACTGCCAAACTTGGCATTGCTGACTGCGCGCTGGAGGCGAGCTCATTCTTCAAGTGTAAAGTCCTCATCAGAGCCACTTTCCAGAAATGAGCCAAGAGATTTGCGCAAAATACTGAAAGACTTGTCGTCCTGTGTTTGAGAATATAAGATGAAATTATAAACTAGAAAATTCAACTTCATTTTTCTAACACGAATGCATATTCTAAAAAGAACATTTCATTCTTAAACCATCCAGGTCGAACACCACAAAAATGGTCAGCTGCTTAAAATGTGGTTCCAGAATCCAGGCATTTAAAAATGATTAGTAGTAAAGTTCTGTAGTCTAGTTGCATGGGTACAAGTGCAAGTTTCGGAGTTCTAACATAGGAGGTAGGTATTGGACTCAGCAAACCAAAAGAAATAGGACTTAAGGACTCGGCACCAGATCTGGATATATTTTGAGCTTCTTTTTGTTTTAAATGAAAATAAGCCTGAAAATAACATTGAGAGAATAGTATACTAGTTTTACTCTTAACTAACCAAACGGCAAACATAGTCAAGAAGAGAAAGTATGGCAATATTTAGTCATCTTGGAAAGTAATGTTATAAGTACTAGAAGAGTTTATGAAGAGTCTGACACAGTTATAACTGTCTAACATGAATGTAAGTGTTTGATACTTATGCATTGCACATTTTAAAGAGTCCCAGCAAGATAGCTCCTAGTATTTTCCAAATTTCCTGTGAATTTAGGTCATTATCAATCAAAGAACTAAGTCCAATTGATCAATGGTTTACGGAGTAAAGGATAAATCACCTTTTGAAGTTTAAGACCGACAAAAATGAATATCAGAAAAGGACATTTGAAGACCAATTCACTAACCTGCTTCTTCTTTTTTAGAGAATTCTCTGCTGAAGCTATCTTATCTGCACACGTCTTCTGGAGTTCAGCTAGCATGGTCTTTTCTTTCTTTCCCTGAAGATAACGACTCCCAAATTACATCAACTTGCAGCCTTCTGATTTAAGGAAAGAACTATATAATAAGAGAGATTAGAATTACTCACGCTGTTGCTGAAAGCGAGCAAACAACTTTTCCTTTTCATCTCTTCAAATATGGATAATATTTCTGCATACAGCACCATGGGATACATGAATCTTTAAAAGAAAAACAGTTGGAGATCTGAATTAAGTTGATACATATTTAGATTGCAGTGCTGCTTTAGGTTTCGTTGGAAATGGTAAAATGAGAGAGAGAGAGGAGGGGTGGGGGGGGTGGGGGGTGGGGGTGTGGGGATTCCATGTAGAAAATAGCAGGTAATCTATCACAGCATTTAACGAAGGTTTTTTATTACCATCTCAGTTAGCACTTCCATGGCCAGATCACTTTTCGACAAAGCAGCAATGGTTCCATTGCAAAGCAGGTGGCCAACAGCCTTATGGTACAAGTAACAAAAAGAAAACAGAAAATGGCCTAGGAATTAGACTAGAGGAACAGCAACATCTGGTCTGATAAACAAGGTACAGCTCTACTGTTTTCAACAATTTTCATTATTTTCCCAGTCAAAATGCAATATTCCAGACCTTCAACACATTTTAATGCAAATGTCCTCCGTAATTTTTCCACTTGTGAACAAATTCAATATTGACATAACACTAACGGGGAATGGAAAATATGTGGATCATATCAGCCAGACTACGCTCTGTGACACTGACAAGATATGTTATTAAATTGACTAGCTAAATGATCATGGAAATACATATAGTTATTTTGAACTTTCTTTTCCTTTTTTCCCAGAACTTCAATGCCATGTTCCTTGCCAAATTTTTTAGGTTGTTGGTCCTAACTCACTTCAGTAAACATGCAACTGACCTTATTCCCAAAGAACATGATTCATCTAAAGACACTACCAAATAAGGATATACTAACATATCTTCCAGTTTTTTATTTGCATTGCAATTTTTTGTATAATGTTTTACAGGAGATTAACTGAAAGTGAGGTTTCAATTCCACTGCCCTCACTTGGATAATGTTCATCGGTAGATAATTTAATGCGCCACAAAACTACCTTCAAACACCTGCAAGTGTTCAGCTTTTTCCTTGTTGAACTTCTCATGAGCCGCTTGGAACTTGGAATACTCATTCTTTAGAGAACATTCACACTGAAACTCATGCAATGATCAGTTCACAAACAAAATTTCAAAGCACTATTGTTGGAAGCAAATGTCTGCAGTCCATTGGAATATACAATGTCGCAAAGTTAATGCACCTCTTTGGAACTCTTTGAAAGTGCCTTAAGAAAACTTTGCCTGTCATGGAAGAAGAACGCATATTAAAAGATGTCCATGACAACGAGGGATGAGAGTGATAGAGCAAAAAATTAGACAATTGCAGGCGGACATTGCAAGAAATATAGCAGCAGATTCAAACTGCTGAAGCAGATGCTTTGACATTGCAGGTTTAAGTTAATGAAACAGTGTAAATTTTGTAGAGGCAAACTACTGAATATTACATATTGTGTGCATGTGGTGCAGTCGTCTAATGTGAGCAAAGGTCGGAGCATCAGACGTTAATGGGTTTGCCTAGAACAACATTTGAGGTAACTTAAGCTGGATCCTCTCTTCTTATCTTATAATCCTTAATACAATCTCATTTCTTCTTTCATACACTAATATTATAACAAACCCATGAAATAGAAAATGCCACTTTCTCATTCTCACCTTTCTTTCTCAAGCTTCGACTTTGCATCATCCAGCATGGATTTCACCTCAGTAGCTACGCTGCCAATAAGCATTGTTAGTCATTGCAAATCATATCAATAGATTAACTCAAAAGCACAAAAACCGATTAGATTAAACACAAAACCAAGAATACAAAAAAGGCTAAAAAAATAACCTATGCAGGTTATCTTCTATTCTACCATTGAAGTGGAAAGCTGGATATACATGTACATCCTAGACTCATACGCATGAGATCATAAATGGTTAAAGTGAATTCCCCAACATGAGTCACTCAAATTATGACAAAAAATGGAGAAAAAAAAAAAAGGTAAAGCAATTTTGAAAATCAAGGCATTAGGAAGGGAAAGGGCTGGTGTGGGTGGGTACGACAGAGACAAATTAAGCTGCTTATGCACAGAACCAAGATATACGTGGCAAGTGAATTCCCAAACTAATTAGAAGCTTCCATAAAAATTTCATCTTTCGTCATTTTTAATAAATTTAGACAAATTTAGATGTATATTTGTGATTTCAAAATAGTCATATTTTAGGGCTAATACAATTATCCAATTGATATGATGTAGATCCATAGAATAAGATATTTAATTACCTCTCCAAGCTCAATTTTATACAATTTTGATATTTGTTAAAGAAGTTACGATCAATTTTTTAATATAAGATGTTCACCCTTACACTAGGTTGCATAATATTACCGTACTCCTAAGAAGCACCAGTACCAATATGCGTATTGGATACAACACGTATCCGATACGAGGATAAGGCAAATTTTGAAAAACGAGAATACGGGTGCGGCGGGATACGCCGAATTAAAAAATTATTACTTTATATATATATATATATATATATGACTAGTCACGATTTATACATTTTTATTAATTTTAATTTCTATTTCCATCTTCTATTTTTTTATTCTTAGACATAAAAATTACCATTGATTAAATACATACATAACATAAGTAAGTCTAAATTTTTTGATGTGGTAACTACCGTTCTCCACCTCCCCTCTTAATGCAATAGTCTAAAATTAAAATATCAGATGATGAGGAAACTGTTTTTCAAGAGACTAAAAGCTATTGGTTGATAATTTGATATTTTACTTGAACTTGGTCTTTCAAGAGACTAAAGCTATTGGTTGATAAAAAAAAATTCCCCTTTTCTCCCGTGTTGCCGTATCCCGCCGTGTCCCTCCATGTCTGTTGCCGTATCCGTGACGTATCCGTATTTAAAAAATAATTTATTTAATTGGATACGTATCCGACACGTATCCGAGCCATATCCGTGTAGAAACGTACCCAACACGAATACTTGAATGGTTTCGGAGTATTCGTGCTTCATAGCCGTACTCACTTAGACCCTACTAAATGAGGTAGTAATGGGCTTATTGGAATGATCTTTTCTTCAATATGTTGTCCACCAAAAATCACTTTGATGAAACCATATTTTTATAGCTCTCAAAATTTTATCATTTTAAATTATTTTTTAATCTTTAAATTTTACGGACTTTAAAAACATGACTTAATCAATCTGATCAAGATGATTTTTAGTGCACAACATATTGAATAAAAGACCATTACAAGAGTCCCATGACCACCCTTTGATGGTCCCCACACCTAGGTGTGCATAGTAATCTTGTTCAACCCAGTCCTGCAACAGAACATCTCATTTTTTTAATAGGATATGTTAGGGGCACAAATTTTTATGTTATTTTTTGTTTTAAGATTTATTTATATTTTGAGTTCCTTTCAATTCAAGTTGTAATGTAAATATTAAGTTTATTTATTATAGGATTAGCAAATCTTTTGTTCTCGATATATAATCAAGCAATTATCTATAAAAAAAAAAATTGAGAGAAAAGAATGAGAGACTTCTGTTTTGAGTGCAAATTCATGCATACTATTTTGGGGTGTTTTTGGAGGTCGGTGTCATGATTGTATGGTGTTCTTAGGCTTGGGTTCAATCAATTTGAACCATGACTATGCCAACAATTGAAGTTAAAACTTTAAAAAAAAATTATCAATGCCAGATCATCATCATTATAAGACAAAATCCCCATTTATCTGAATTTATCGATGACGATGCAGTTTATCAAAATCTTCAAAAGATGGTTGAAAGATCAAAAAGAAAAGGAACTCAATGTAAACAACATATAGAAAAGGTAATAAAATTTCTTATGTACACTAAAAAATATTACATCACTGTGTACTTTAACTGAAAAAAGACAAGAAAAAGCTGATAAAAAACTTGAAAACAGGGCTGAAAAGCTGAAAAATAGTAAGCTATGATGTATGGGAGAAGCCGTCTATAGAAAATAAATAAAGGTAGCATTGAGACAATTTTCTTTTAAAATAAAATGAGGAATTCTCTTTTGAATTGAATGGAGCACTACCTTTCTCTTTCTATAGATACAATAATACCTTTTAGATGCTGAACAAGTACAATTAGTATCTTGATCAGCAAAAAAATATATGTTTCAATCACAACCTATGAATAAAGTTGTAAAGAAACTGGAAAAATAACCCAAAAGATTAAAGGGAATGCCCAAAGTCCCAAACATTAAAAGATAAGGTTTTGGATTAACGTAACAGTCTCAAACAATCACCAAAAGCAGACTAAGTAAATTCAATATAGGAACTAAAAACATAGCATTTTGGCCATTCTCATGCCACTGATTTGATTCGAAGAATGTAGTATAGAATAACACTTAATGGACAACAATAAATGTGGCTAGAAACCTAGAAAGTATTTCATATAGAATTAAATACTCAAAAAATAACTGAAGCGAATGCAATTCATTCAAATCTTTTGTAGACGTTTGAAAGGTAAACAGAAGACATCCAACTATAAGCATAACATAGAAATTTAATAAAATAGCAGAAAAGAAGAAAAGTCCAAACAAAAGAATTAAAATAGATATCAGAAGGCAACAACAAAGAAAAAGGGAGAAAAAAACGTTTTAGATTAGTACCAAAGACTAGTTTACAAACAATGATATAAATTTTGTACAGAGACTAAAGAAAAAGTAGCATTTTGCCATTTTTCATGCACTTAATTTGATTTAAGCAATTGGAAAGCAAAAGTACTGATTCAATCAGTTTCACAATTCCAATCAGAAGATACATCTGACAAATATTAACATTGCATTCCATATTCTTCGTCTATGACAGGAGTTAAAAATAAAGTTCAAATCTAACTTAGTTGATTATTCATATAAAATCAAATGAAATTACTTATCAGTTTCAGAAACATTGAATTTCATTCAAATACATCAAAACTGCAACAAATTCTCCTCAGATCGAGTCAAAGCAAACAGATGTACCTCCCAATTGTCTCCTCGGTCTTCTTCTGCCCATCTTTCTGCGCTTTGTCTCTGATCTGCTGCAACGCTGAAATGATCCCTTTGATATCACTACGAATTCAAAAAATGGACCGATCTCAGTCTCTTTCTTCCATGTCAAGAATCAAACCTCAAATTGATGTGAAAAATATAATTTGAAAGACCTGGATAGAAATTTCAAGTAATTGGAACTCGAAAACCAGTTTCGGAATGTACCTTGTAAGATCCGGATCAAAACCATCGGTGATTCGATTCTTTTTCTCGGATCGAAGACCTTCAGATTCGGATCCTCGTTTCCTGCCGCTGCCTTTCCCGGACGACATCGGTTCGAAGGATTGAGGCCTTATAGATTTGGGAAACGCTGCCTATGAAGATGATGAGAGTGATTTTGACACCTAATTCTAGGGTTTGGGACCCAAATTAGAGCTTATTTCCTTCTTCACTGCCTTCTGGAGAGGAAGAGCTCAGATGGCGCGGAAAGGAAGCGTTCGAATAAAAAATGGCGAAGGCTTTACGGGTATTTAAGCAAGGAAGGCAGACCCGCGAAAAAAAAGAGCGAATTATCGGGCCGAGCATTTCGTCCTAGATGACCGACCAATTGCCAGTAGGGGTGAAACTTGCCCGACCCGCCCAATCAATGGTTTGGATTATGTTTTCTTATATTTTAAGTTAGATCAAGTTGAGAATTTTAAAAGCAATCGGATCCGACCCAACTCTACCTGATAAAACAATCCTCGGGTTGAGTCGGGTCAGAAATTTGAGTCAAGTCGGATTGAAAAACTCAAGTTGAATCGGATTATAACTTTTGACATGTGTTGGATTGAGTTTATTAAAATCCGACCCAACTCGACCTGAATTTCAACTATAATTGTCAATGTCCAATGAGCCTATATTTTTCTTTTTGTCACACTTAGCCATCTCTATCGAATTGTACAGTAAACAACTTAAGTTCACTAGCCTACTTAATTGAGCTAAGTTTAAATTGATTATGTTTTGAGTTTGAACTCAATTTTGTAATAAATAACTTAATTCGAGTTGGGCAATTGGTTAATTTGATCAGCTCGTTTAAACTCAAAATTGACCTTAGTATGTGAAAAGACTTAAACTCATGTTTAGCTCTTGACTCGGGTTCGATTTGTTTTGAGACTGCTAAAATTGAGCTCAGGTAGCTCATTTGACGTGTATACTGATGATATGTGAACTTCTATTCAAAGCATGCATCAAGAGTGAACTACATTTTCTGTTTTAACAATCATGTCCACTATAAAATCATTCAAAGAAACTCTTGTTTCTTTCTTATTATAGTCAAATCATTGAATGAATATATCAAATAAATATCTATACATATTAGATGTCTGATCAATATGTCAAAAGTTTTACATTTGTTAGAATATTGAAAATCAAGTAATTAAGCCTATTCCATACTAAGTTTGTCCAACGTGAAGCTCATACTCTTAGTTGAGTCCCATTAGGCACATAACATTCTACCATACTTCCGCGCTGACATTCCAACGGCATAGTTTATGACAACTCTCACTCTTGACCAAATAGTCATTTTTCACTTTTTGTGATAACTTTCACTCTGACACTAATTAGCCCTTTTGCATAAGTTGCTCCTTTTAAGATTCGAGCCCAAAACATAATACTTGCTTTGATACTAAATGTTAGATATTTGACAAATACATCCAAAGTTCTAAAGTTGTTAAATTCATAAAAATCATCTGTTTAGAACTTGAAATGTAGAAAATTAAACCCTTCGCCTATCTCTTACTATGCTTCAAGCTGGACCCCACTAGACACATAACACATGACTTTCATCCTTGATCCACTATGTAGTATTAGAATTCAGAAATTAGAGTGTGTTAAGCAATTTTAGCATGATCATCACATGATTCCTCACATAGATCCATTCACTCTAGAACAATGGTTTTGGCTTTGTAGATTTTGTCTGTATACTTGAAGTGAATGAGTCAAAAACATTTTAAGAGTTAAAAATAAACTAGGCTTAACTTGAGTTTTGACTTTCAAGGCAAAATTGAACTCATCTTCTTGATAAGAAAGTAAAAAAAAAACCTAAATTAAAGTTCAACTCAACAGATATTCAACTTGAATTTAAACTAGTATAGCTTAACTGTTCCCCTACCATTTACTAATTGTAAACATGGATGTAACTACCCTGAATAAAGTACATCATTTGATACAATCGAATATTGGCCTCACTCATTTTATAAATGTTGCTTTTTTATATTTTTAAGCAATTTATGGTGAAAATACCACATATATCGTATATGATCATGATTTAATGGGATAAAAAGCTCAAAAACGTTAGGATGTGGTCCATAGGTCGTATTGGACCAATGTAGAGAGTATTAACCAAATTTTGGAAGCTTGATAGGATCCCACTTGATTTGGTGTTACTCGAAGTTATTCTTGTCATTGGATTAAATTCAAGCCCTCGATCCTACATCGCTGAACCTTTTAAACCTTTAAGAATTATATTTAAAACAATCAAATTGCAGTTTAATTTTTTACATAACCATCATTGAAACACAAACCTGACCAACTGATCTCTACCTATTATCGGAGGAGGGTCTACAAGAAAGCCACAACCAAGATTTCAATGGATAGTTTCTCACCATCCAAAGAGGATTTTAAAGAGCAAGTTGCTCCTCCATCAACAATCCAATTCCGGGGTGACGAGATGATGAAACATTTAAACTTGTTTTGGATGATCTTGCCTAGTTTTGATCAACAACTTATTTGATCGACTCCTCAAGTAGTCAGTCTATCGCCTCATTTGGATACGTTATAGTTTTTTTTTTCAATCTTTTTTATATTTTTATGCTACAAATGTAAAAAAAAAAAGTAACTACAAATAACATATTTAAAAATCAATAAATTGACTTACCAGGTGAACTCAGCTCTAGGAATCAGTCCATGATTCTAACATATCCAACAGTCGAAAATGAAACTCTTTAACGACACTTTGTATACTGAGACAGATATACTGTCAAATTGATTTAGGCTCATAAAGTTATATGTAACGTAAGATAATCATGAGTAAATTGCATATGAAATTTCATCTCCATCTGATCATCTCATCTCTTGATTTTAAACTTTTAAAAATTCATAGTTTGTACTCATCAAAATTTAAACTTTGATTATTAACTTAAAGTAAAACTGTATACATTTCATATCCATGTAATCACCAATCAAATGAAACTATACATGTGAGAACCAGCAACCATCAACCTTTGATGGCATGTCTCATTAAAGAGTTCGAAAATGAAGACTTGGATTTGTTTTCTTTTTGACCATTCATGGGAGGGCAGTGGATGGCTAATGGGAAGCTCTTTTGTTTAAGACTACTCATGGTGGGCTCCATCATATTCGTGGCTAAGATGGCCGAGATGATTCATCCAAATATTAGCATTTCTAATGTAAGGTGATCGATGTCTCTGAATTGTTGGTTGGTAGGGCCTATATTTCACATTTTCTACAGGTTGTATGGTTCTGATGACAGCAAATATCATTTCTCATTTGAGAAACAATCGAACATTACTGTCAGCGAGGTCACATGCCCCAACTGTTGTCAACTGCGATTACTATACTATTGATTGGTGTAACTGATCATTTCTCTTTTAATTAATTGCCAAGCACAGCAAGTGAATTCATATCATCACTGTGAATTCTACTGATGGTGGGTTTACCATCACGGCACCTGAACAATTTGTTTGATCCTCTTGAATCCCACAGAATAGTGCATTCATCCTAGGCTTAGAACGCTTTTTTATTAGAGAATTTTCAGGTTATTTGATGAGTCGGCTCAATATCAAGATTCCAGTTCTGATCATGTTCCTCAACCCACATACTTCATACAAGCCCTGTATGATTTCTATACAAACTTCAAGCAAGATAAACAGTTAATGGCGCATCCGGATATGACCCTTCACCAATAAGCAAAATCTAGGGCATGGCCGATATTCCTAGATATGATCTTTAATAACATGCATAATAGCAGCAAACTAACTTCAGTTTTGAAGGACAATGCAGACATATCTATGAAAGTCTCTTTTTTCATTAATTAGTGAATCTATCCACAATAGGCTGCCATCATGACAAGCTGGACATTTTACACTACAATTTTGCACCATTTAAGTATTAAAAAAACTTATAAAGATGTAACGTTTACTCAAACTTTGCGCCTTCGAGTCCTTCGAACAACCTGGCCATATAATAATAAATCAATGCATGCGAAAGGAAAATAACTTAATAATACAATAGAAAGGAGCTCACAGTGGCCACAGTTTCATCTGTAACTTCTGATGCTGATCTTGATTTCTTTTCAGGAATCGGGAGCTTTGGACCCAGTCTCCTTCCTTCAACTGCACCTACAAATATAAATGGAAGGATGACAAACAAAATTGACAGCACATAATGGCTTTTTGAAGACAGCTATTTCAAGGTGAAAGCTATCAATGTTTCCCACTAGGTTTGAGGTTGTCAACATTTTCTTTCAAAGTCGCAAGATGGCAATCTGGATTATGTAGAATAGAAACTAAGCATGGAAAAATCTGTCACAGCAGTTAAGTCTTGCATGACATCAAAAAAATGAGATCAATGTATGGTCCATAGCTTAAGAATTCAATATAGAGCCTACAATTCAATCAAAAGTACAAACTCTAACATGGAGATTACATGGCATATATGGTTCATATGCTTAACTGGGAATGGAGGTATTACAGAAATGGGTGTCTTTAAACTTTTAATGAGGGACAACTAGAGCCACAATCATTCAAGGTGTATTAAAGATGAAAATGGAACATCATAGTAAAAGATACACAAAAATAATGGATATGTGGGGAATGCATTTTAATGACCCATTAAATACAAAATCCACAAGTTGAACATGAAGAAGCAAACAAAGAAATGATTTACAAAATATGCACAGCAAAAAATAGTAATGGCCTTAGCTAAGAAGAAATATAGAGCACTAAAACCAAATGGAACTCCAGAAGTAAGGGTTTTCTTGGGTGAAAGTAGACCTGGAAAAATCTAACCTGACCCAACTAATAAATGCGTATATCCAACCTTAAACCATATGTAAAATGTGAAGACCCAACCGACCCAACATTGTCACGTCTATATGCAACACATCCAACCATATGAGGTCTACCATTCTCCCATTAAGGAGTATTCTTGGTATTAAGCATGCTAAAGAAGTATACTCAACAAGAATTACATTAAAAAGAAGGTAAGTTTTGTAATTTTGATCATGAAAATTTACAAGTTATACCACGCTGCCAATGCACCAATGAAACGAGTTGTTAGCATTACTTTTTCCACATGTTCATTGCCAAAAGGATCCCATTGTCATTACAATTATGAGTTATTGGATTTCCATCATCCATACTGATTTAGATTTATCTCTAGCCACATAAATTTATATACTTGCTAATTTACAGCACACTTTACCTTCTTACTAATTAACGCACCATCTGTATTTTCTTAAAACCCTAGCAAAATGCCAATACCAAATTGCTAGATAGTGCAATGGTGATTACAAAAACAACGCTTAGCCTCTGAATCGAACTCTCTTTTTCTTCTAATACAAAAAATACCTTCACCATTGTCCATTTACTCCAAAGATCGAGAATACAGGCATTAGTTCTGAAAATATATGCCAGAAAATTTTACCTGCGGTCAGAGAAAAGGTATCCTTGTTATTTTCCTTGATCTCTAACAAAGCTGTTCGTTGTTGTGTACCTTTGTCTTTGAAAGTCCTGATGACTTCCTTAAGACTATTCCTTGAAGAATCCAACTCAGGACCCCTACAAAAGTGTTAATTGTTGAATCCTCTCTCAAAGAGAAACATAGAAACATAAGGAAAAAAGAACGTGCTAAAAAAATAAGAGACGACAAATTATTTCTTACTGAATGCTTAACGCCCTCACTGACCCTATTTTGATTGCTTACAAGCTTAAGGCACAAAACTCATGTATAGGGGTGAGCTTAATTTTGCTAGTTGCATTTATTAGATACTGCAGCATGTTTAGATTCATGGATTTTTGCCCTTATTGCATCAATATTAACAAATACAATAATAATCATCCAAAGAACCAAAATATATCACCAACTAAGCTTCCAATCACATTAGTAAGGTGGGAGTGTACCGTGGTGAGGGTGTTGGGGACCAGTTATAATTATGTGAGCTGTGTGTTTTGTATTTTGGGTGGTCTATAGTGTACCTTTCCTCATTAATAAAACTTACTAGCTACTTTATTGGGGAAAAAAAACAACTGCTTTATCTTAACTATAGTGTTTACTAGCTATTACAAAAAGAAAAAGGGGGAAGAGGAGAGAGAGAGAGAGAGAGAGGAGGAGGAGGATGGGGGGGTGGGGGGGGGGGGGGGTGGGGGGGGTGGGGGGGCGCGGCGGGTGGTGGGTGTGTGTAAAGGGAAGGTGCTTGCTATAGTCAAAAAAATATTCTAAATGAATAAAGGCTGAGGTGTAAAAAGCGTGAGGCAAGGTGCAAAATGGGTTTGGAGAATAAGGTCTTCAGCAAAATCAAGGTGTGCTTCTGACTACCATGCTCACAAGCATCTAAGGACCTTCCTTCACAATCCCTACAAAGTACAACCATAAGGATATATTTGGTAGTGTAAGCTATATGTATTCCAATAAAACAGAGATTCATACTCAGCAGACACAAAACATATTTTAATGAATATTCTAAACATCACAGATTTCAATGATCACAATAAAATCCTCTTTGACAATGAGAAGGCAGTCTGAAGGCAAGGGAAGAGGCAATCCATTTTGTACTGCTAGTAAGATCCCAAGACAAAAAGAGAGTAAAGAAACTTTCATACATAGTCAAGAAGAAACAAAATAATGCAATTGTCTAATCAGTTGACTTGCTGATTATTAAATCCATGTGACAAACCACTTGTCTTAAGAGGAAACCCCCTAAAAGCAGTGACATCAGAAAAGTAACAACCTATGGTCTACAAGAGTAACAACAGAAAAAAAAAGTTATAAAGCACTTACACGTCCTTGAAATGGAACTTCGCTGCAACCTGCGCCCATAACATGCTGCCTTGTGAGCCAAGAGTGTGGAAAATTCAAAAACGACCAAATCAATTATTTTGTACCTTCTCAGCTGAGGATGTGTTTCCAATAACCTCCCAACTTCCATTTGCCAAGCATAACCGTTCAACCTCCCCATTATCATAAATTAACTTCCAATAAAGAATAAAATTAGCTAATTAAAATTCAAGAATAGTTCAATTCAATACTAAATATATATACTAAAATATCAAATTAAGGCATAAATAAAAATAAATATCCCTTCATTTTGATCTTCAGACTACATCTCCTTCTTTCAAAATTACTTCATTATTTGCAATGAAAAAATAAAGGGGACTAACCAACATGGTGATCATGTCATGGTGAAACAAAAGTCTCAAATAATCAAACCAAAAGGGCTTTTCTATGGTCAACTTCCCTTAGTATCATCAATGTGAATTCCTGTAAAGAATATGAATACTGAAGTCCATGATGCTGTATCACTTGTCGATTCATCAGTTATCATGACCTCCAAAGTCCCCTCATCTTAAAACCCTCAAATTTGTTTCTTAGCAATGCCTAAACACATGTAAAGGAAAGAAACTCCACAATTATATATCCTCTCCCAACGAATGTGTACCTGACTACCCACATAGACTTCTACTGATCAAGTAACGGTCCACATAACTTTCAAAACTTATTCCATATTCTGGACAGCACCTTCTAGTTAGAAGAAGAAATGGTTGGCCCATGCTCATGGGGTCAGGAGAGGTAAAAAATCTTGACATTATTGATTGCACAATCAATCTCCTAGGCAAAGGAGAGCCGAGCAACTGATAAGGGATGGCCCAAGGTTTACTCCCAAAAGGCCTTGTGCTAGAAGGAGGGAGGCATCCTCAAATATATCACAACCAACTCTCCCTCCTAGGCGATGTGGGACAAGTAACGTCCAACCTGACTATTTTTTTTTCCCCACCAACGCCTCATCCCGCCAGCACATATTGTCTGCTTTGGGCCCGCACGGCTTTGCTTTGGTGAGCCAACCCAAAGTTTGCTCCCAAAAGGACTTGTGCTAGAAGGAGGGAGGCATCCTCAAATATACCACAACCAACTCTCCCTCATAGGCGATGTGGGACAAGTAACGCCCAATTTGACTATTTTTTCTCCCACCAACGGCCACAACACAGGGGTATACCCCACAAAGGGTAGGATTACTTTAAGTACAGATTTGGAGGCCAAAAAGATATATGGCACCAAAAGGCATGAGTTTAACCCAATGACGGCGTGAAACTTGAATGTGTTCAAAGACAATCTATTTCTTTCCTTCTTTTTCTTCCTCTCCTTTTTTTTTGAAAAAGGTGGGGCTGGGTGAATTGGAACAGTTGGGGGCCTAATGGGTGCCATTTGGGGTGGTCACAAGTATCAAGTGAGAAAAGCAACGACTATTTAAGACTATAAATAAATAAACACTATGGAATTGCCAAGGTTGTGTTTGAATGGGGAAAAGTGAGAAGACTTCTCCTAAGAAATAAAAGTTCCCCAGTTTAGGAGAAAGTGGTTTTGTGGGACCCGATACAAGATTATTGACCCAATTGACCCGAAGTATTTTGGAAGGTCAACTATGTGGTTGTATGATTTATTGTAGATATGTATTCTTTATTTGTATTTCCTTTTTTGCCACCTAAATTGGCTCTCTTTTTCCTATTTATTCATGTACCCTCTAAGAGGAAAACACATCAAGATAATATACACAGAAGAATTCTTCTCCACTCACTTCTTCTTCTTCTCATTTCTAAATTATAATTCTAAATGGTATCAGCCACACCAATTTTTTGGACGCTTTAAGGAAGAATTTTGTTTCTGTTTTACTGTTCCTTATCGGATTCCGAAGTTCTCTTTTGACTTCGATCTCTCAGGACATCTGTAGCGGACCTCATCTTCCTTATCCCCCGTTGTTTTGAAGGCTTTTCCATTTTTTTTCAGTTGAAGGTTCTTAATGCCGCCATTGTTCCTTCTGCAACACCATCTTCTCAGCCATACATTTTTTTTCCCAGCGAGGTATTTGCCGGCGAAACTCACCATACCCTTGTCGTTTTTCAAGGGTTTTTCCACCGGTGCTACTGGATCTGGGTTTTGGAGATCATGGGACAACCTTTCTGCTACGCCTTCTCCTCTGCCTAAAGGACCGAAACCCAGTTTTATGAGTTTTTTGCTTCAATCCACGTGGATCTTGCACCATTGCAACTGGGATCAACACCACTAGCTTCACCCCTAGCCCACCTTCTCATGCCTACGGTGGACATAGGACTTCGGTCAAAGGTGGCCCCCCTTTTTCCTGGTCATCCTCTCCCCTGCTTGCAACGTCCAGGACCAGTTTATTGGACTTTTTTGGGTTGATCTGCTACACTGTTGCCACGATCCTTCTCCCTTCTACTAGAGGTGTCGCCCTCCCTGGTGATTCAATCTCACTTGACTGATCTTCTCTTCATCTCCGGTGGGCCCAATTTTTTTATCAGATCTCTCTTCTAGCACTACGCTGCAGGGGTCTGTTTGGCTTGTGTCTATTGCTACAATCATCTGCTGTGACTTGGGCTACTTTCACAGGTTTCGCCCATTGCTACTCTCCTCATTTGCAGATTTTTTGCGCAGGACTTAGTTTTTTGGGACCTGATACAGCTGTTACAACTGTTGGGATTTCCTTTTCCATCTACAACATGTTTGAGCATTTCCACTTCTACATCATGGCTTCCTCTACTGATTCTCCTAAGATACCGTCTTCTAGGGCTTCTTCTTCGGCTGCTTCTATTTCCGACATGGCTTCCTCTGGATCCATCCATATTGGCAAGATCACAACAGTGTTGTTGAATGAGACCAATCACTTCCAATGGTTCACTCCGCCTGAATATTTCTTGATGCCAAACAATTGTCTGACTATATTGATGGCATTGTCACACCAGCCAAGACTGATTCTACATGTCGCACTTGGAAAGCTAATAATTCTTTGGTACAGTCATGGGTACTTCACTCCATGGAAGATCATGTAGATGTTGTGATCTATAAACAATTACTTGATCGACAACAAAAAATTGAGTAATTGGCCGGACTAAACCCAAAATTTGAGCCTATCTGTGCTCATCTGCTTGGGCAACACCCTCTTCCCTCTCTGGCTGAGGTCTACTCTGCTCTACTTCGGGATGACAGACAACTTGTTATGACTCCCTCTATGCCAATTAAACGCTCAGCTTTGGTCACAGCTCACTCTGTACCTTCTCCACCTCCTACTTCCTGTGGAAAAGATCCATCCTCTAATACTCGTCTGGACACCAGAGGACCACGGAGGAAAGATACTTGATTTTGCACATTTGGCAAAATGACCAATCACTCTGTTGATTCGTGCTACTAACTTCATGTCCGACCGAAGTAAGTTCATCTCACTGATGCTCCTTCTACTCCCTTTTCTGATGGGACTGGTGACTTACACTCGTGACTCGACAAGAATTTGTCATATTACAACAACATATGCAGCGTCTTCAATCTTCTGACCACGAGGCATGTGATTGGTGGTAATTGTGAAGTTGGAGGTTTATATCTTTTTGATCAACAGTTTGGGACTTCTGAAGCTTGCTCGACCTCCTCTTCGCCCGATGTGTAGCTTCGGCATTGCCGGCTAGAACATCCTTCTGATTCTGTGTTAAAAACACTTGTTCCTTCTTATCTTCTTTTTTTTTTTTTTTTGAATTTACGTGTGGGAAACCGCAGGATACCCAGCGTAAAACATATTAAGTTTCAGTGTGAACATTGCCAATATAGCAAACATATTAGAACTTGTTTTCCTCATTCAATAAATAAGCGTGCATCTACATTATTTTATGTTATACACTCTGATGTTTGGCAATTCCCCTTGTCTCTCGAACAGGTTTTCGTTATTTTGTTTCTTTTATTAATTATTATTCAAGCATGACATGGATATATTATATATGATAAGACATAAATATGAAGGGCTTGATCATTTCCGTACGTTTTACAAATGGGTTGAAATACAATTTGCCTGTAAAATCAAAATTTTGCAAAGTGATAATGAGGGGAATATTTGTCACATTCTTTTGTTCAATTCTTACAAGACTTTGGTGTCGAATCCCAACTCTCATGTCCATCTACACCTTAATAAAATTGTGTAGCTGAATGAAAAAACTGACACCTACTTGAGGTCACCCGCTCCCTTCTCTTTACCATGCATGTCCCGCAGTCATATTGGCTTGAAGCCATCTTAACCTTGTATTATCTTATCAACTGCATGCCATCTCGGGTGCTGCTAGAGAAGTCTCCCTTGACCTTATTTCCGTACATAAACCCATCCACAGTCCTCCTTTACATGTTTTTTGGTGTGTCTGCTTTGTTCATCAATTCTTTGTTGATAAACTCTCTCCCAGGACTGTGCGGTGTGTCTTTTTGGGCTATTTCCCTTATAAAGGTTACAAGTGCCTTGATCTCCTCACGGGAAAATCACATGTGTCAATGGATGTCACTTTTTTTAAACGGTCCCATACTTTTCTGCACTGTCTGTTTCTTCCTCCTCTCCTATTCTACCTCTCCTTCCTACAGATACTATTCCATCTTGCACTACTCCATCTAGCACTACCAAGCCTACTCTGGTGTATCAACGCAGGCAACTCAAGCCTCTACCTCCATGAGATGCAACTACCCCATCTACCCCTGGTCCAGATCCATCCACCACTGCTGAGTTTGAACTTCCCATTGCTATTCGGAAAGATAAGCGCAGTTGTACCCTTCATCCCCTTAATCATTTTGTGTCCTATCACGCTATTTCTCCTTCCTATCACAGTTTTCTTACAGCTCCTGACAACATTAAGAATCCCAAGCAGATTGACGCTGCCCTTTGAAATCTCTCCTGGAAAGCAGCCATGGACGAGGTATTAGCTGCACTGGGAAAAAAAAAATAATTCAAACTTAGGATATGGTTCCTCTCCCTCTAGAAAAAAAAACTCATATTGGTTGCAAATGGGTATTCACCTTGAAACATAATCCAGATGGATCCATTATCACGTATAAGGCTCATCTGGTTGTCAAAGGCTTCATACAAACTTATGGGGTGGACTATGAGAAACCTTCTCTCCTGTGGCTAAGATTACCTCTGTTCGGATCTTGATTTCCATCGTCACTTCTCATGACTGGCCACTTCATCGGTTAGATGTGAATAATGCCTTCCCTCATGGTGATCTCCAAGATGAAATCTATATGCTCTCCCACCTCCAGGGTTTGTCAATCAGGGGGAGCCCCACTCTGTCTACAGACTCCGAAAAGCTCTTTATGGCCTCAAGCAATCCCCTCGAGCCTGGTTTGAGAAGTTCAACAGTGCCTTGTTGCCTTTATGGTTTCTCAGGATGTTAGATGGATCAGTCTTTATCTACCGTCTTCACTCTGTGGTAATGATTCTAGAGCTATACGTTGATGACATTGTTCTCACTGGTAATGATGTTGCCGCTATTTCTACATTCAAAGAATATCTACAACGCACATTTGATATTAAAGATCTGAGGGCCATTGTGTTACTTTCTAGGTATTGAGGTAGCTCGTTTTTCTCGAAGACTCTCTCTATCTCAGTGCAAGTATGATGCCCTTGATCTCCTCTAGGATGATGGGTACTCTGGATGCAAACTGGATGATACTCCGTTAGATGTCAACACAAAGTTATCTGCTTTAGATGGGACTCTTCTTCATACTCCTACATTTTATCAGAAGTTGGTGGGGAAACTGATTTACCTCACTATCACCCGGCCAAATTTATCATATGCGGTTGGTGTGGTCAGCCAATTCATGCAAGCTCCACGGGATACTCATCTTCCTGATGTCTTCCGTATCCTTCGCTACCTTAAAGCTCATCCAGGCCAGGGATTGTTCTTTACGCGACAGTTTTCCCTCTCAGTTCGTGGCTAGTTTGATGCGGACTGGGCGGCCTCTCCTGATGACGGCCACTCATCACTGGTTATTGCGTCTTCATGGGTCTCACTTGGTCTGCTGGCGTAGTACGAACCAGTCTGTTGTTGCTCGTTCTAGTGCTGAAGCAGAATATCGTGCGATGGCTAATACTACGGCTAAGTTACTTTGGATTCATCAGTTTCTTACAGAGTTATGTTTGATCCACTTATTATGTTCTGTGACAATCAGGCGGCCAACAACATCGTATCCAATTCAATTTTTCATCAGCAGGCCAAACACATTGAGGTTGATTGTCACTTCCTTCAACAGGCATATTTTTTAAGGCCGGCTTGTCACTCCTCATTTGCAATCTAAAGATCAACTGACATATATTGACAAAGCATGTTCCTCGACATCAACTCACTTTAGTTATTGGCAAGCTAGCGTTGTTAGATATTTTCGAGCAAGCTTGAGGGGGAGTGTCGTGGGACCTAATACAGGATTATTGACCCGATTGACCCGAATTATCCTATTTTGGAAGGTCAATTGTGTGGTTGTATGATTTATTGTAGATATGTATTCTTTATTTATATTTCTTTTTTTGCCACCTAAATTGGCTCCCTTTTTCCTATTTATTTATGTATCCTCTAAGAGGAAAACACATCAAGATCATATACACAGAGAAGAATTCTTCTCCACTCTCTTCTTCTTCTTTTTCTTATTTCTATATTATAATTCTACAAGTGGGGCCTATAAAATGCCAAAATTCACCTCCTTCAAAAGAAGATGGTGTTTTATGCAATCTACCACTTGGTTGCACATGGTTATGGTTTTTTTAATTATTTGGAGTTCAATAACCAGTGGGATGTGGGCCAGATTTCAGCAGAAAAAAATTCAAATCCATGCCACTTGCTCTTAGTGGTGCGTCCTTGCTCCCTTTTTTCTCTAAAGATGACTGGCAATTTCAACCGCCAAATTTGATCTTTAGGCTGAAATTTGGTCCATATGTCGAGCTTGAAATGAACATTCAACCCCATTGAATATTTTCTTTACGGGTACATGATTATTTAAAAAAAAAAAAAAATCAACATATAACTCATATAAACTTTACCAAGTATATCTACATAATACCATTGAAACCACTGATCTCCAAGAGAAGCTCAAAGGGCAAAGGTTCTCCTGACTTCTCTTACCCCAAGAGAAGTAGAGAGACTTCTCCTACTTTAAGTTCTCCTCATCCAAACACACCCCAAAATTCAGGGATCAATCCAATACCAATTCTTGCTAAAATGCCAGCCCAGACATCCATTGATCAATGGATATTCTACATTATACAAAAAAAAAATCCCAACTAATCTTAATACTAAAGCATACATTTCACCTACATTAATGCAGAGTTATACCTTGTGCGTGTTGTTTTGAGAATCAAACTCACCAACAGTGGCTGAACAGAAACTGCAGAATGCCAAGATGTCAGATATCAAGCAATTGAATGCAGAGAAATTTGGCTCCAGGAACCATAACTAGGTAAATCTCACCACTTATGAACAGGAGACCAGAGTTTGATTCGATTTCCAAGTAAAGCCTCACCCCCAACTCCAAGCTTTTTGAAATTCTAAAAGACGTATTTAGTTGAGATAAAACAGCTGATAAGGAATGAACCTTTAAATGATGGTTCAAAAAACTATATATTTACCTTGGAAGTCAGTCGAATGTCATGATTTCCTGTTGAAATGTCAGAAGGTAAAGCAGTTCCATTTGCACCTCTCCCACCTTCTGTGTCCAAAGAAATAAAGTCTAAAAACTGTTCCTCACTCACAACCTGTAAACTGGATGATGAAGGTTTTGTAACTACAGAACCACAAGAAGATGAAAGGCGTTCTCTCCCCAGGCTAGGTTCGGCATTTGCAGGTGATCCATTTGTATCAACACTGACAGTAGAACCCTGCTTAAGTATTTCACCTGATTTACATACAGTATATGATAGATCTGCCATATTCTTTTCTTTAGCACTTTGTTGATGCTCTACTGATCTTCTATGATCTTTTCTGGGAGCAGAAGAATTATCTCTAGCTGTTTTCGTCAGCGAAGGACCTGCTTTCTTTTGCAATGATAAGTTCCTTTTGTCACATTCTGTGTTGGAGTGCACAGATCTCTCTTTGCGTTTTCTACCTTGTGTAACATGACTGGTAGGCTGGTGCACGAAAAAGAAACATGTAATAAGCTATTTGCCCCAGAGAGGATATATACACTTTAATAACAAAATGAGTCATTGAGTTTAGCTATAACAAGCTACCTGAACAATTTGTGAATCAAACGTACGACAGACCCTTTCAATGAAACTTCTATTGATGGAACAACGCGTAAGGGTACTTAAACATGCCTGCAAGAAGACAGTAAGATGAAAAGGAACTTTGGGATCTCAGAAAAATAAAATTACTGTTTACATAGCAAGGCATACCATCAGCTAGAGAACTTGCCTTGTCACTATTGGTATCACAACTAGCTCTATAGAATGATGATGGCAGCAAAACCAGACCGGGAGAATGAGGTGAAGATATACAACCATGACTCAGTGCTTTCACAAAAGAGGCACTAATGTCTGAAAGAACATGAAGTTTCTGTTGCAACAAGTTACTCACTATCAGCACCACTGAAAGCAAAGACACAAGAAACAGGAAAAAGAAGAGGTGACCTTACACAAGATTCAAAATGCTTACAGAAGTCATACACACATCAACAGCATCCTCAGCCTTTTTTATGGCCTGAAAAATACTAAGAAGAAATGATGCAGTTTCACTGGTGTCATTCATGTTGCCATCAAAAGAACTCGACTTGAAAATTGCTTCCAAGAGAACAAATAGTGGGCTGAGAAAGAAATGGAGAACAACGTTACATAAGAATGCACAACTATAAATTTGATTTGATCATTTTAAATATCAGCACTGGTGGAGCAAATATTTAGCCCCAAAGCAAGGGAGATGATTGATATCACAGGCAACACTTCAGGAGGGGCATATCCTGAAAAATCTTACAGAGTGGAAAATCCTCTTCGTCAAATGCTTGGTCTCCAAATAAACAGCTGAAATATGAAGATGGTCCATCACAATTGCAAAACATTGGTTTATTAGATTTTCAATTTGACTTTCTGGAGCTGTTCTCGGTACAGAGTAAGGTCCATCAGTTTTAACAATCTCAATCAGCAAACATTAGCTCAATAGAACTGAAAGGCTGCACTGGGAGATTAAAGGACATATCTGTGCCTCATTTTGTATGGAACTTAGCTTCCTTGGTGTTTCTTCTTCCCATAGAAACTGAAATCAATAGATTTTGATTCTCAGTCATTGATTTTTTTTGGGGGTTCTGTAATGAATTTCAAAAATGAATCACTAATGGAACTCAAAGATAGTATTGGGTGTGAAATAGTTTCTAGCCCAGTCCCACTTGAATATAGGCAAAAAATAATAAAACTATATCTTACTAATGTTACATATACTTGAATAGAGTGTATCGTTAATTTTATTAACATTCTACTTACAAAGGTAATGCTATATAATAAAAAGTACAACTTGGGTAAGGTTTTGACCTGACTTATCTTGGTCCAACCTGAAAATCCATAGGCTGGCCATTGATCAGATTAAGCCGGCTCATGGGTCAGTTCATAGATCATAGAATCATAGGTAATGTGTTTGGTAAGTCAAACCATAGACCAAACAGTGGTCGGACCATACGTTGAGTCAGGCTAACCATGGGTCAAGGGCACTAAAATCTATAATGCATGGAACTCAATTATGAATCCCAACCCACCCCTCTCCCCACATGGACCCACTGGAATTTTTTTTCCAAAAAATTTGTTAAAAATTCCTATGTTGGAAAAATCACTTCCATGGAAAAGTTTGACAAGGAACAATAGAAAATAGTTCTAACGAGGAAATTATTTTCCATTTTCACAGCTTTTGACGGAAAACATACTGCAGAAACATACTCAAAAAGGAAAATAATTCCTAATGCAAAAGCGCAACATAGCTCCTAGAGTGAACTGTCTTTTGAGTAATTTCCTGTCAAATCCACCACATTACAATAATAATTACTGAAGGTCATATTGAAAAAAAAAAAAAGGCCTTTTGGGATACTGCAGATGTACATTTGGGTTCAAACAATTCCTTATGAATAGGTTTGTTACCTGCAAATCTTAGCATAAGCATCTTCATCTTGACAATCTTCAGATGGAAAGTCTGGATCATGAGCAAGAACATGGATCAAGAAAACCACAATATATTCAGGACAGTTTGTCATTGTTCCTCCTGAAACCTGTAATGCACAATATTGGCGGGTCCGAGCTTCTTGACCATAGTCTTTGATAAATTCACCTAGGTATTTCATGGACTGGGATAAAAAAATGAAGCAAATGCATTAACATAGCACTCAGTGACTACAGTTTACTACAAGGAAACCAGAGAACCAAGGCACAAGAAATATAAAAAAAAACAATCATACATCATCTCGCACATCTCCATTACAATCTGATGCAGCCAATGCAAAAGCGCAAGCATATCTGTTAGGGATGGCACGTGCCTTTAAAAGTTTATGATTTTTTTCCAGAAAAGATCTACACACATGAGATGAACAATCCTGGCATATCACAGAAAGTGTGTTAGCAATGGAGAAAACTACTATCAACCAAGAGTGAACAAATTCAAATCAACCCCGTTTGGGGGTGGGGGTAGTGTGATTGAAGAATGGGTAAATATGAGGCAACATGACCCATGCAGCTTCACAACCAACTTGATCACTTGGTACAAAATAAGCAAACACATGAAAATGTGTTCTTGGAACACAAACACTAGTGCATACAGAAATAATTAAATAAATAAATGTATTTTGCTTTCTAGATAACTCTCCAAAAAAAATTCCCATGATTAGGAAAGGCAATTTGGCCTGAAAACCCAAGAGCCTTAGAAAAAATAGGGCTTGAGCATTAATTTACAGCCAATTTTTATTTGTGGTATGGCCTAAAAAAGAAGCACATTTAGAAATCAGACTGGTCTCAAACATATCAATGCTAAGGCCTAAAGCCTAATACCCGACTCGAATATCTCACGTCTATTTTTTATATTTCAAATACATACAGATACTTTAACTGAGACCAGATCAGATGCACCTTTTTTTTTTCATCAAATCCACTAAAAAATCAACTATACCGATTGAAAATAGACTTCATGAGATACAAGTGAATTAATTCTCATCCCAAAATTCAATTCACAGAAACTCAAATTTAGTAGTAAAGATCACCAACCGCCCCTAAATCCTTTTTTAAGGATGCTGGGATTATGACAAATAAGATCAAGTAGCTATAAAATGAATTTTGGGCTGAAATTTAGCCCACTTGTAGTTCATCAAGTCTACTTTCTATACATCTACCTTTTTAATGGGCTCAATGAAAGTTCAATTATAAAAGGAAATTGGACTAGGTACTGTGATATACACATTCCTCATGGTAAGCAGGTTTTATATCTTATTTGGGCTTTTCCTTGAGCTCAGGCATTTCATTGGGCTTTTCGGGCTTGGCACAACATACGCCTGGCTTGAGTCTAGCACGTTGCCATCCCTAACCATGACAAAAAAAACCAACACATGGTACATGGTCTCTGAAAAATAAAGATACAGTAAGACAAGAAATATGAAAGATCCAACGGAAACCTTCAATATGACAAAATAACACCAAAGAAGGGCAGCATCAAATGATTTCAAGAGAAGCTTGAGGGACCTTAGATTTAGACTAATTAATATAGAATGGTAATAATCAAGGGCTGATTTCAAGAGAGGCTCGAGGGACCTTAGATTTAGACTAATGAATATAGAATGGTAATAAACTAATAATGAAGGGCTGATTTCAAGAGAGGCTCGAAGAGGTTTGTTGACGTTAGAGGAAGACCTTTGCTAGACGGTATGTGAGTTAGCAGAGGAAACCATTGACCATCTGTTTGTCACGTGGCCCATCGCTTGGTTCCTATGGGGTAATTTCATCAGTTTTATAGGTGTTTCTTGGGCTCTCCCGGAAACTTGGGATGGTCTGCTAGGGTCGTGGTCCCTATCTAATCTCGACATTAAGAGGAGGTTAGCTTGGAGTATGATTCCATTCGCTCTTTCGTGGACTATTTGGAAGGAAAGGAATTCTAGAATTTTTTAAGGAAAGTCCAAAGAGGTGAGTGAACTTTTTCAAAAAGCCAAATGGAGATTGTGCACTTGGCTTCTTTCCAACAAGGAGTTTAAGGACCTTAAAGCTTGTGACCTCTTATTTTCATGGGAAGGTTGCACGAGTGGTATACAACGAAAGCATAAGAAAATGGTTGATTGGTCCCCTCCTCCGAGGGGAGAAATGAAATTTAATGTGGATGGGGGCTCTAGGGGCAAACCAGAACCGGGGGGGGGTGGGTGGGTGAAGGGCGGGTGTTCTTAGAGATGATCAAGGTCCTACAACTTTGGTTTTTACTGAGTCAGTGGGGACTAAGGATTCAAATGAGGCTAAATCACTTGCATTAGGAGAGCCTTGAATATTTGGGTGGATTTGGGGGTGGAAAACTAGTCATTAGGGAGATTCGGCAAACTTGAAGCATCCCCCATGGAATATGATTACCATAGTTAGGGATATTAAGACACTGGTCTCGAGTCTAGAGGTTTTCTTTGCTCGGACCACTCAATCAGTGAATGGGATGACATATTATTTTGCTAAAATTGGCATTGACGGCTCTGTCACAGGTATTTTTCATCTCTAAGGATGATAGATCTGTTGTTTTCCTTTGGATTATTCGAACTAGCTTTTTGCTGGTTTTAGATGTATTTTGCTGTTTTTCTTTCTGTATTGGTTGGGTCTAATTCTTTTATATCATGTTTCTCTTGTCATTGTACTTTTTCTCTTTTAAATAGAATCCTATTTGTTACCGTTCGAGAGAGAGAGAGAGAGAGAGAGAGAGAGAGACCTTAGATTGAGCAATTGCATTCTAAGATAATTGGAAAACAACTACCCTTCTTTTTGTAAGATGTACAATGCAGGCATAGAACTTGCATACCCTAGCCTTCTGCATCACTAAATGAAAAATCTGAGGTGAAATATGTAGATCCCAATTTCTAGCTAGCCGGAGAATGGATTTTGCCGCAGCCACTCTGACATGAGCCCTGTCACTTTCACTTCAAAAATAGAATACCCATCAGATAAACAGCCAGTGTTATTTGGATTAACTTGATGTCAATATGAATAGCTTAAGCAAAACAAGGCCCGTAAGAAAAGGAAAATCAACCATTCAAAAAAAAAAAAAGGAAAATCAAATCAACTTTTTTTATCAGAATGATGAAGTGTGAAACAAGTATTGTCTCGATCAAATTTTTAAAATCAAATAAAGAGATTGTAACAACTGAAGGCAAGCAATTTAAAGAACATGGTAAATACCAACATGGTAATATCAACATTCAGATCTGATTGGAGCTTTAAATTTTCACATTTTAATTTTAATTCAAGCAATTGCAATACTAGTTTCATTGGAAACTTGGTTTCATTGCGGATTTCGGAAGTTGTTGATTTTCAGGTGAAATTTTTGGGCATTTTCTATTTTTCCAGAGAGAAACTTAGTATCTGGTTTTTATTTTCTAATTATGCTTCCCTTTGTTCAAAGTTGGGCGAAACGTCAATTAGCACTGGAAGGGGAGAGAGATCCCAGGAACTCTCCAAAATTCAGAAAACTACGCGTTTTGGGTTTTCTCAAGGGTACCGCAGCTTGAGCTGCGTTCAAGTTTGCCATTTTATTTAATTGAAGACTTGGATTGGTTGCAAAACCAACCCTTTCCTTCATCAATGGATCACTCACTATTTCAATCAACATCAAAGTGTGGCAAATGATTTGCCTGTCCTGGATTAACGAATGAACAATTCATAATTTTCTTAAACTAATGCAGATCGAGACAACATAAATTGTTGAATCAACAAGATCATGGAATGAAGAACTAAATGTAAAAATAAAGACACCTATGCGAGAAAACAAACCTTGAGTTAATATCGTCTGAAATGTCACCTCCTCTAATTAACTGCGATAAAATGTTCAGCAATCCCTCAATTTTATGTCTGATATGAGTTCCTTGGTGTGGCAAGAAACTCCTGACAAGAGTTTTCAGCCCATAAATCTGCAGAAACCATTTTCTCTAAGAATGCATAAACAATATTTTTTGAAGTAGTAACCAAGCATTTCATTTTTTTAAGTTACAATATAAGAGAGATACATTGATCCCCTTACGATATAAGAGTTATGGAGTTGTTTTCATCAAATCGGTCATGGGAGCTTGGGGAGTAGGGGACTCCTTACTATTATCTCTTGTGGGGAGGGGCGTGTTGTTGTATCTCTTCTTTTCCTTTATGTTTTTATCTATTTATCTTCCTTTTCCTTATCTTGGATCTGGTATAACTCTCCTATACTTGGATCCCCTCATGTACTCACTCTTTGTTTTTTAATGAATAAAGTCATCAATGTTTCAAAAAAAATAGATGAAAACAAGATTTGATTGGGGGAAAAATTACTTACTAGACACCAAATTCACCTATCTTCTCATGAGGATCCAAGCCAAAGGCCTGACTATAAATAAATTAGAGAACCATCACTCATCTTGTACCTAGTCCCCTTGTATAGATGCTTGGTAAAACTCAACAGACCTTTCCAATCATCAATATATTAACTCCAAACAACTGGAGATCTTTCACCCATATCTTCAAAATGTGGGCTCCGATTTAGGCACAGTTTTTAGTGTTGAAAAGTCATGATACAAGCATTTTTGGGGCTCAAATCTATTAATGAGCCCTATCTAATTACAATAGAGTAGATGTGTAATCAGATAGTGATTAGATGTTGCATCATATATCCGAGGTGATGCCAAGTAATGGCCATTTGATCATTGTAAGTGCATCCCAAACCACCTTGAATGACACAAGTGCATCAAGCCTCATTCCTATATCTTTTGATCCAAGTTCAGATCGATGATCCATAAGTTGATATCACACACACATGCACACGCACACACTTGCAAACACACAGAGACGCATACACACACATATACACACGCACATGCAAGATACATGGACAGATATTAACACATGCATACACACACATACATATATAGACACGCATACTAACAAAGACAATTCCACTCAATAAATGATTAGTAATATCAAAAAAAAAAAAAATGAAAAAAAATGTCTACACTAAGAACAATTGCATCAAGGTCCAGGTTATATACTCTACTGAAATTCTATCTTCTATTACAATTGCAAGCTCATGAATAAAAAATTCTATGCAATGAATTGCAACATGTAAAAAATCATTGTACAGAACAGAGATTAACAATAACCACAAATTAAAGCTGCAACATTGTGATGCGAGAGTCAACAACGCAAGCAATATTTAATTATAATATAACAGATGAGAAGAGGAATATCCGTTGAATCACCCTTGTCCTATACTCACCTTTAATTTGCAAGAGTCGCTGTATAAGCATTCATCCTTCAAGGAAGTCTCCTCAAAAGGTGATTGCACCTAGGAAAAGGGGCAAAAACAGATGAGTTTTGAAATGTTAATTCCCAACTACCAATAAAACAACTAAGAAATGCAGTCTGTTTTAAAAAAAAAACTTCCCCACTAAAACTATTTTAGCCTCTCTACTATTATTTATAATTTGAAGTTCGCGATCTAGACAACCTAGCTGTAAACACAAGTATGAGGAACACACTCCATGTGAACCTATGCAAGTGCCCACAGCCACTGACTGATCATTTGGGCCTTCTCTATACAATCTACGAGCCAAAAGGTTGGAAACACAAATGCAGCAAGTCCTTCTTCAACCCATATACATGCTGATAGATACTAACATTTTCCTACTCCTATGATGCATTGATGCCTCACTATACAAAACCAATACCATCCATCAGGCAAATGGATGTATAACGAGAGTACAAGCTAAAGTAACATGACAAGAACACATGCTAAAAGAACAACTAGAACCACCAAGCAACACAGATTCATCAAATGCCATGGTAGAGGATTTATCATGAGGTTGATTTTGCAAAACCATTCACATCATTAAATCAATCTTTGTAACAATAAGAACACACCATTCCAGTTTGAAAAATATCTTCAATAATAAACTTTGTTATTTCCTCCTCTCGTGACTCGTATGTGGATGCAGAATACTGTCCAATATAACCCAACGATTGCAACATAGTAGGAATATTCCGTCCAACAGGAAGAGAATCCACTAGCCTCTGAAGATAACAAAATAACATGATTAGAACATCCAATAAAGGAAACAAAAAAGAATGTACAAAATAGATATTATAATGCAAATTTAGAGCATATTAAAATCCTACAATAACATGAATTCACTAGTACAACAGTTGAAGCAAATTTCCTTTGTACTACTTCTATGGAATTTGCAAAGTTAACAATATTCAAAAAGTTGTAAATAAAACAAAGAGAGGAATTTGGTATTCATTACTTGGAAAAATCAAAGAAAATATCATAAAACAAACAACTACAACGTTTTTGCATCATCAGTAAAAACACAAACTATAATAAGAAAACAACACACAATTTAAACAACAAAAGCATACATGAGAGCTATAGTAAAAAACCTTGGTAAAAGAACAACTTGAGCCAAATAGTGATTATTAAGAACAGACAATATGAAAATGATCTTGAACCTCAAAATGAGTTTCTGACTTGCATCCTGCTATCATCTTATTATGGGATTCCATGATCAGCCTCTGATCAATCCTTTATCTGGAAGATTCCTACTCCTTGTTAAAGTGTTTTGGTGGTTGGCAGCGCAAGACAAACTTCTGACAATAGATCGTCTTAGATGTAGAGATCACATCCTTACAAATGTTTGTTCCTTATGCTCCAAGAATGAAGAATGACTGCCACATCTTTTTATTCATTACTCATACTCTCAGACTGTTTGGAACTACTATTTAAAATGGGTGAAAATGATTTCGTGTTTTCCTGACCATCTCAATCAATTGATTTATTCTTGAGAAGTTGATAAGATTCCTCAACAATTTAAGCTTATCTCGAGTCTTTTCCCTTTTGCTACTTTGTGGTCCCTCTGAAAACAGTGAATCGATAAAGTACTTGGAGACTTATTTGAAAATCCTCTCATAGTTGCTAAAAAAGCAAGTATAGATTCATCTCTGGGGCCTCTGCATCATCCCTATTCAGTCATTTATCAAGATCAGACCCGCATCAATGTCTTTCAGACTGTATTCTTCAGAATCATGACTGACAACTTCTATTATAAAAGTTCAGTCAATAAGATTGTAACGACCCGTCCCACTAGCACAATATTGTCCATTTTGGGCCTACACACGGACCCGCACGGCTTTGCTTTGGTGAGCCAACCCACTGTTGCTCCCAAAAGGCCTTGTGGTAGAAGGAGGAGGGCTACTACTTATATACCACGGAATTTTCAATGGTACTAGCAATGTGAGACTTTTTGGGGCAGGGTATTACAATCTACCTCCCTTAAAGTCAGAGCCGTCTCCGGCTCTACACACACAACAACTAAGCCCACACCCTCAGGAGGACAGTTGAACCATGTTCTGATACCATTTGTAACGACCCGTCCCGCTAGCACAATATTGTCCGCTTTGGGCCTACACACGGACCCGCACGGCTTTGCTTTGGCGAGCCAACCCATTGTTGCTCCCAAAAGGCGTTGTGCTAGAAACAAAACCTTGAGGGTTGCCGGGTATGGAGCGAGGCTCTACCCGAGGGCCTAAAGAGGACAATATTGTGTCGCTGTGTATTCTGATACCCGGACAAGGCCTTTTGGGAGCAACAGTGGGTTGGCTCGCCAAAGCAAAGCCGTGCGGGTCAGTGTGTAGGCCCAAAGCGGACAATATTGTGCTACCGGGACGGGTCGTTACAAAGATGCCCAGATCTCACAATAAATCTTTGATATCTGAACCAGTTATGAAGTTCTTTTTTGAGGAGAGTCTGAAGGAGCTTTCTAAGAAGGCTGGCATTGGAGGTGTTGTCTTGGATTGAACAAGCAAGATTGTCAATCTGTTTACAGAAGGCTCAACTGGTTCATCGATTGATGAAATAGAAATTAAAGCCCTTTTAAAAGGAAATAGAGTGTTGGATGATCTTAGACAAGTGAGAATCAAAGGAGACTCAATGTTTGCAATTAAATGGGCTTTCTATCAACAATCCTTGTCTTTGGAGATTGGCAGATCAGATTGAGGAAATTAGAGACCTGATTCTTAAAGGCCAGCATCATTTACAGCATATTCAAAGATCCAAAGATGAGCTTGCAGATTCTCTTGCTGAAGCTGGGCGCAATTTATATCCAATCAAACTCCTGTCATTTCTTCTATTCTGTGGTCAATCGTTTTTTCATCCCAGCTGTTATCTGGTTATCACTGTTTTCTAAGACCTGTTTTCTGAGATTAGGGTTCTCTCCTTGAGAACCTTTCATCAATGAAATTCATCATTTCTATTAAAAAAAAATTGTTTGACATAATTATACAAAGCAAAATCTGAGCAGATGAGGGCAAAGGGTTAGATATTGAGAATCACCCAATATTTCATACAAATTCGACCATTCCAAAAAGAATTGCATCTAGGTCCTAAGCCTTTGGTTACACATTCACAATTTTGTTTTCTGACTGGCAAAATACTCCATCCGACTTTTTAGTAATTTTTTTCCAATGACGTTTTAGGAACCCCACTGTTCCAACATCTCTTGCTTAGAAAATCTGAGTCCCCTGGGTAGAAAGTTGTATTTCCATCCCTTGCAGTAGGAATAGTCATTATGTTATTTCTCTAACCATTTCATTTATTTAACATTTTTTTTAAAAGGTTGATTTGTTTGATATTAAATGGCAACACAAGACTTCAAGAGTAACTCCAATGAAGGGTCACTCTCAATTATGTAAAGAGTAAGATCCTACTGCTTGAACCCGGCATGTGTGTGTAGGGAGGCGTGCACATGCCCCAAAGGACTAGTGGGGTGAAACACCTGGACACCTTCGGTCATCAAAAAAAAATCTCCTCATTCTATTTTTTTTCCAAAATTCTCTTCCCTTTCTTCTATTCTCTTTTCTTTCTTTCTTTCTTTTTTGAAAGATAGCAATTTTATTGAATGGAAACAAGACAAGACCTAGATCGGTAAAAAACAAAAGGCCAACCTGACCTGAAAACAACCCATAACACATTATATTCTCACATTACATGTTCTTGCATTTGTAGATAGTGTTGTAATATGAACGCGTCTTTTTCCTTTTAAGGAAAGAGTTCTATTCTTTTTGTATAGTCTCTTGGACCATCTTATATATGTGAGTTAACTTTCCTTTTCCATTGTCTTATGTGTCTATGAAAGAAGTCATTTGTACAGTTTCTAAGACAAGAAATAGCCAATACATTTTCCCTACTATATTTTTGTCAATAATTCATCCATCTTATTTTTATCATCGTATCAGAACAGAAAGATCTCCGGATTTTTTTCTCAAAGAAGCATTCGTATTTTTCCGGATTTACTGCTGCACTAGACTCTTGTTGCTGAGATTTTTCTCTTGGTCATTCTTCCTCCCTATTTTCATTACAACACAATAGGTCAGCTCTTTTATTTTCTCTCGTTCTGCATCCATACATAGAGGTATTGTTTTGAACCCTACAATCTGGTCACTGTTCGACTTTTGGTGTCTACCCCCCACAACACCCTTGTCGCACTTTCTCTAGGAAGTCATCCATTCGATTGACTTAGGGTTTTCTCAAGTGTGGGGCACATTTTTTACATCAATCTGGGGACGAAAGAATCCCATATTTTCTAGGTGTTTGCTTGGATCTTGCCTCTTTTCACCTCGAATCAGCATCCACATAATTGCCCCAAGCCCATCTTCCTTTCCCCTTGGATTCATCAGGGTTTCGGGGCTGTGTGGGCCCACTGTTGATCCAACTATACTGCTGCATGTGGACGTCACTAAGGCCTATCTTTTCCAGATTTCTGCCTAAATCTGGAGTACATGGGACCTAACTGACATCAAACCAACTCCTACAGGGTCCCCTTGCCATCTTTTCCAATCCATTTAGTTGTTGTGCTGATTTGTGATTGTGGATCCCGTTTTTCTGTTTCTTGCACCATTACAGTAATAGACTTGTTTCTTCTGCATCTGAATTGATTTTGGGATTCCATTATTTGGTATTTCTAGAGTGAGAGACTACTTTCTAGCATTTTTATGGACTAGATAATTGTCTCCTACGAGTTTTGCACTTGCATAGTATATCATTTGTATATGATGGCCTCATCTGATACTTTAGGCATGCTTGGCAACACATCTTCTGATTACACCTATAATGGAAAGATCACCACTACTCTATTAGATGAGACGAGTTATCTTCAATGGTGTCATTCGGCCAAAATGTTCATTGATACTAAACAAAAGATTGCTTATATTGATGATATGGCCACGAAGCCTACGAAGGATGATCCAAAATACAAGGAATGGAAAGGTAATAATTCCTTGGTTCAAACCTAGATCTTACACTCTATGGAGGAGCATGTTAGATGGTTGGTCTATACACTACCCACTGGGAAGAACGTACACGATACAATCTAAGCTTTATATTCTGATGATGATAACTCTGCGCATCTATGAGCTATATGAGGATGTTGCCCATCTTCGATAGGGGGAGTTATCTCTCATTCAATATTATTCAAAATGCAGAGTTATTGGTTGGAACATGATCAACTTGAGACTATTAAATTTGAGAAACCTGGAGATACTTTGTTGCACAAGAAATATGTTTAAAAACGACGCACCTTTGGTGTACTAGCTGGCTTTAATCCTAACTTTGAGCCGATTCGCACCCAAATTCTGAGCAAAACGACCTATTCCGCCCCTAAATAAGGCATACTCTATATTGCTTCGTAATGAGAGGCATCTCCTGGTTATGTCCTCTGCCTTTGTGCCTACTGATTAGTTAGCTCTTGACTCTAAGGGGCCTCATTCTCTTAAATGGAAGGAACCTATGATTGATGATCGGCCGGATACAAAAGGACCAAAGAAGAAGGGTACTCGATTTTGTACGCATTGCAAAATGATCAATCACTATGTTAATTCCTATTATAAGCTTCACGTCCAGCCCCCTTCTAAGCAAGCTCATCATACTAAAACCTCTTCCTCTGCTGCTGAAGATGACATCATTCTAGTGTCTAGACGTGAGTATGCCTCCCTAGAGCAAGATAGGTTGCAACTGCAAAACATTCACTCCTCTAAGGTCTTCCATATTGCTATAAATCAGTCAGGTACTGAGCCACTTACCCTCAATGCTTCATCTAATTGTTCCTGGATTATCGATTATCTAGCAATTGATCATTTGGCTAGTATGTCGCATCTTTTTTCTACGCTTTCCCCTATTTCTTGGTAAAGTCAAGTTAGCCCATAGCTCTATCACTAATATTGTTGCTAAAGGGGTCCCCTTATCTTCTAGTCTTGATTCATCATCTATCTTACACAAGGTTGTCGAAATCGTGCGATTCACGATACAAATCGCACGATTCATATCGAATCGCATGGTCATGTGACACGAATCGCATAAATTATCGAAAAGGGTTAAAAACGTGCGTTTTTTGCTTAACTTGCGAATCGCACAATTCGAATCGTGCGAATCGTCGAATCGTGCGACACATTGGCAAAGGAGAAGAAGAGGAAAACTTAACTTTTAAAAAAAAAAAAAATCGAAAAAACCTGTTAAAGTTCTCTTGGCCTTCCTTCGAGCCTTCTGCAAATCCTCTTCATTCGAACTCAGGTATGTTTTTTTCCATTCTTCTTTTCCGTCTCTTCTTCTTTTTCTTCTTCTTCGTTTCCATCTCTTCTTCTTTTCTTCTTCTACGTTTCCGTTCTTCTTCTTTGATTCCGCCCCTTTTTTCTCTTCTTTTTTTTCTTCTCCTGTGTTTCCGCCTCTTCTTCTTTTTCTGCTCGTTCGTTTCCGCCCCCTTTGTTCATCAATTTCATTCGCAACTTAGCCTTTTTTTCCATTTATTTCATTCGTAACTTACCTTTATTTCATTCGCAACCATATTCTAATAAAATAAGTCATGAAACAACTAATAAATTAATTATTTTCTTTGCAATTTTTTTTTTTGTTTTCGTTTTTAGTGATCTGTTTCTAACTTATTATTTTTGTTGGTATTTTTTTTTTATCATAATTTCACAAATACTATTTTATTAACTGGTAGTTTTTTATCATAATAACTTCACAGTTACTATTTTATTAACTAAACAGTATTCTAACTATACTATGTATACAGATACAGTTTCGGCCATAGTATACTTATGTTTGAGGTTTATTTAAATGACATTCATTTAATTATTGATGTCTTGAAATTATTATTACTTAATATTTATGTTTAAATCTCATATTAATATATTTTTATTTCTTTGAATGATTATTTCTGATGGATTATAAATGTCAAATTTATGGATGTGGGTTTAGAAATTTTTAAAGATTGTGAAAATGGTCAAAGGTTAATGATGACAATGACATTTTTTAGAATCTTAGATGTTTTGTAATTTTGGATAATAGAATTTTATGAATTATGATGATCTAGATTTTTGGAATGTAAAAACTTGAGTTCTAATGCATTCTAATTTAATTTTACATGTGTATATTTTGTCATATATTTATGTGTTTGCATATATACTTATATATTATGAAGAATTGAACAAAACTTTATGAATCTTACGATTCTACGATTTACGATTTACGATTCACCCCCCTTGACCGATTCACGATACGATTCGATTTTGACAACCTTGGTCTTACATGTTCCTCATTTAACTGACAATGTCTTATATGTTAGAGCCTTTACTAAGTCATTAAATTGTTCAACAACTTTTTACAAGAAATTTTAAAACGGTTGAATCAGCTTACCAGCTTAAATAACTACCAATATCATCTTATGTCAGTCACAGTTCACATAATAAAAATATAACAAAGAAATAGAAAAGATTAACAAAATATTTGCCAATTTTAACAATTAAACCAGTTTAAACAACTTGAAGGCTGTGGACGACAATCAGTGCAAACCAATATCAGTAATTAAAGCATCAGCAATTACATAATAACCTTCTATTGCAGCATAAAAAGTCATGGATATGAATGGAGATTGAATTTATAAATGGCAAACATAAAACCACTCATACATACATTGTATAAATTTAAAAATGCTGACTGCTTAGAAGTACCAGCTAAAGAAGCAATGGCAGAAACAGAATATTTTGATTGTAAACGAGTTCCCTCCATGCACACCCATTCTAAGGATGGAGAAATGTCACTGCCAAAAAAAAAATATTTGATCATTTTAAATTAGCCATAAGGACCAATTTCAAAAATAAAAATCAATTTCAAGAAAGTAGGCCATTGTCACAACCATTGTGTGGGTTTTGCATCTAGAATCCCCACCATTGTCACAACCACTGAATCAGCTTGCAAATGAAAGATCATTTTCCATTTCCCTCCAAGGACAAAATGATTTCTCCAAAAATCATATAAAACAGCAGATGAATCTAAGAGAGAGACTGCTGTAGTTCTGTTACTTCTGTAACAGGAATCCATCAAACCGTGGACCCTAGTACATCATGAAGATAGGAAGGGAATGGACTTTGGCAACATCATATTCAACCATTGATATTGACCATTTCAGGTGACTGACTTTTACTACATAAACAACAGAGTTCATTCTACTAATGTACCATTGCAATTTAAAAAAAACAAAGAAACCATGATACAGCAAAAACACAAGCCAACACACAGAAACAAAGCAAGATTTCCATGGTTTGATAGTGTGTCTAAGTTCATAGTGAAATGGAATGAATTTATTAGCTTCAAGAATAAAGCTACAAACTTACAATGGAAATTTGTGGGTTTCTTCTCTCTTCCTCACACCTCTCTCAATACAGATTGAACCATAACAGTAGAAATCCCCAAAAAATATTATATTGCTAGTGCAAATTAAAAAAGTACCCTCATGCCCTAGCCATTTGAGGGCTACCCCAAACCTCCAATGAAGGGACAGACCAAGGGCGCCTCTATGCCCCCAAGATACAAGACATCTTCAGACCACAAATAACTAAAATCAATGCTAAATTTCTATTTGTGCAAATCACTTTGGAATTAGAACGATATTCATGTTCTAGCATGTCTTCCAAAAGAACAATTTAGATCTAATTATACTGTTCAATATAATACATTATAAATATGAAATAAAGACATGCACAGAAGTAAAACACCAAGAAGAATGATAATATAGACAGGACAAATAGACGGCCCTTATTCATTCTGTCAAGAAATTGGAAAGCAACAATCCTTTGTGCAAATGCTTTAGATGTTAATGGGCATTATTTCCAAACATAGCCCTCACCAAATAGACAAAAGAATCGTTGACATCTCATTCACTTCAACATTGAATTGTCCTTGCTTTCAGTACAAGCAGACTTACCACTTAAAGAGGAAAAACTGAAAGTACTAATCTGAACATAATATCCATTTCTAAGAGCATAACCAATGTTAGAAGCTGTCCATTCTATAACAGAAGATATCAGGAAAACAAACCAGCCGGCTGCACTCAAAACTCAATTACATAACATTACTTTAAAAGCAAAGTATGTAAAAAACAAATACCTGAGTTTGAGAGAGATGTAAGGGCCTCCACTGGCTAATATCTGAAGAAGTTTGTCATTTAATAGGTCACCCTCCTCAGAGAATAACTTTAACAAGTGTTCTTCTGATCCTCTAAGCAATGATGGAAACATACTCACAATATTCTAATTCATAAAAATTTAGAAAATAAATTAACTAAATATTTTAAGAACTTATAAATGAAACTGGCAATAATCAAAGCATGCTGTGAATATGAACAAGAAATCAAATGAAAGAATTTAGTGAAAAAGTACGAATGAAAACCCCAGATGGACAGCACGGCTAAGATGATCATGATGATGATGTAGCCACAATATACTAAAATTACTTTATTCTCATCATCATCTAAAACAACAAACACAATGCACTTCATGTAAGAATATATGTCACAGCCACTACGAAAGGAAGCAAGTGACAAATGGATCTATTACAACCATTCCGATGTAAATCAAGCAAATATGCCAAAATGGTGCCATTATGTTCATGAAAGCCAATGTAAGCAAGCATTTTCTCAAGCCTAATTGGGGTCAAAACATATCAAATCACCACATAATAGAAGGCTTATCCAGAGTATAATTAATCACCAGGCCATCAGGATATTATCAGTACACATGGACTGAAATCTTAGCATATTGATTAATAACAACTACTTCAATTGGGTTAGATTTTTTCCGTTCGTTTGTTGCTAAGTTGGAAAATAAATAGAGTTAATTTCATAATTATGCTTTTATTTAATAATTAGATTGCTAGAATAGAATATCCACAACAATACGTTTGTTACCAAATACCAGAACAATGCTGTCTGGAGCGTGCTTACATTCAGAATATATAATATTAATGACAGAGTTTGATATCTTTAGCTTCTCTTGGTGTGACCATTGTGCTTCCACATTTCATCATCAAGATGGTATGGCCTATTTCTGACAAGGGTAAGACCTTCTCTTTGGATAAGAAGGACTATGATGTCTTTGCCTATCTTCCATCTCTAACCATGTTGTATTTTATGGATTCAGAATGTAGAACCTTGGAAGTACAAATCCATGATCCCTTGTTACTGTTTGGGTTTTCTTAGGGTAGCTCAAAAAGCCAAATATCAAACCCAGCCTGCATCACATTCATCAGCAGCAAAGACCAGCTTAACATGTGACCAAAAGCTCAGGCATAATGCATTCCAGATATCACTAACAAAAATGAGAATAGTTCTAGAGTCTCCAGCATAAGAGGGGTGATGTAAGTTCCAAATAGCTTTTGTAATGGATGAGAAAATCCACATACAGGATATGAATGCTACGAGGGACAGTGAACATGTTAGAGATCATCATCCACATGCATGGACAAGTAAGACAAGCATATAACACTCTCCTCGAAAACCTTTCCAGCACGTATACAAAAATATCCAGGGGGATTTAACACCTATCTGGATAGATAAGAATGCACATCTTGTCTATGATATTCTTCACATGCAGATAAATGACAAAATAAGTCCCTTTAAACTAAATAAGTCGAAGCATCAAGATTCTTACCAGAAGAAGATCAATGCCTGCTGTATGAAAAAATTTCTTTCTGATATTCTGCTCAGATAGGAAATGTAACAGAAGATATCGTACATGCTCTGCGTTAAATATGGTGTACGAGCATTTTGCTGTGAGTAATCTAAGAAATTCATAATCTGGATGTTTATCCCCTATCCTTTTTCGAAAAGAATCCTGAAAAAAATAAAAAAATAATAATAATAGTCCAAATGTACTAATGTATGTTAAGAAATTAAGCAACCAAGCTACATAAATTGAATGGCATTACGTACTGGGCAATGCCACTTTGATTGAGAAGTACTTAAAATATTGAAAACTCTCTTGATTTAAGGCACAGGTGGAATCATGAACCAAGATTCTAAAATGGCAAGAAAACCATTTTTTAGTAATACGAATGAAGATTTATATTGTAATAAAGTAAAAGAACTCTCCACCTTAGAGAGAGAGGAAACAAACAAAGAAAATTGTGCTCGTTCGTTCTTAGCAGAAGTGTAATAGAACTAAGTAATGTCATGGTTATTACATCTGAAAAGAGAGTTATAAACAATTAATATTCCAAAGAAAATATATACATACAGCTCAAATGCATGCGGATGCATAAATGAGCATGCAACATGTGCATGAACATTTAATTGAGAACCACGCTGAGGCTTCATATGAATTGCAAGCGCACAAACAATTGACCACAGCACAAAACACATATGCGTGCAAATGAGCCCAGCACAACTACACATGTACACAGCATGCATACACTTAGAAACTGGAGCTTAGTATGTGCAAATCATCTTTTGGTCCCACTATGGGACCTTTTGCACCAAATTCCACTCCTCATTGCCCCACACCACAAACCATCTTATTCTCACGGGACTTATTTTCACCGATTCCACCCCATACTCAATACCTACCTACTTGTCTCCCCCCCCCCCCCCCCCTCTTCTCTCTCCGCCTTCCCCTTTTCATTTTCTCTCTCTCCCCCCAAAGTTGGATCCCATACCTGACTTACACCCACTATATGACTCGAACTTAATAAAAGTGCTCATATTTACCATATATATTTGGAACCATGATGGTGCAGCCAATTGATTTTTGGTGTACCACCAATCTAAGCAGACATTCCCAACCCAACCCCTCCATGGTTACAGGTGGCCCCACAAAAAGTTTGACAGGCTTTGCAGCTTAAAAGATCATGGGTGATCATAACACACACAATGCAAAGCAGACAAGTAACTTACTTGAATTGTTTTTGAAGTTACAGTTGTTGTTCCTTCATCCAGCAATTGCAGCAATGCCTTAAATATGCTATTATCTTTCATCTGATGCAACTTGTGGAAGCACTCCTCAGCTTTAGAGGGATCAACAAATGAAGCTGACATTGTTCTAAAAGAACTTAAAATTCTATTTTTCACTTCTTCTGAACCACTCTCCTGCATTATCCATCAAAAAAATAGAATGAATATTGCACCTAAAAAGAAAAATAAGAAGTATTTTATGACAGCCAAATTACCAAATTATTGACCTTTATAATTGCATGTTTACCAAATTTGAAAGCAGAAATTTCAATGCGGCCCTAATGTGCCTGCATCTACACTTTCATATAGTTGTAATAAATAGCCAGCATAAAGTTAAA
Organism: Chimonanthus praecox; assembly: GCA_022113865.1. Taxonomy (NCBI): domain Eukaryota; kingdom Viridiplantae; phylum Streptophyta; class Magnoliopsida; order Laurales; family Calycanthaceae; genus Chimonanthus; species Chimonanthus praecox. The sequence continues at coordinate 9,934,378 of CM039086.1, read as the reverse complement.
GCCATAACAGAGAGAGTACCACAAATTTGAAGCTATCGACATGCAAGCGCCCATATAACATTAAAACAGATTAGGAACAAAGAACCAGAAAAAAGAAAAGGAAACACTACAGATGGAAGTCTCTCTTGAACAAATTATTGCACACCTATATGATCAGTTTCTGAAAAACTAAGTTGCAAATGGCAGATTAATCAGGTTATGAGACAATAGCTATCATCATCTAATCAAGTGAAACCTTCACCTTGGCACGTAACTTTTTCAAAATTACCTCAAGAAGACAAAAGCCCAGGTTCTTGTAGGTTGCATCCAACAAAATCTAAAGAAGATCTAAAAGGATCTATGAAAGACCATGATGATTTGGACTCTGAATAGTTTGGTCATGTCAATATGGACTTTACACAAACTGACCATCATGAACTGGACCTCATATAAGTCAACCAAATCAAAACCTAACAAGATCCATGATCATCTGGACTTTACAGAGCTCAATCGATCAAAAGTAAGACATGGATTATGCAAAAAGATGCCAAAGAGATGATTGGTGACATATCCAAGGCCCAAGGGCGCTACAGAAGAAATTAATCATTGAACAAATAAAAGGATCTAAGGACACAATGAGGGGACCAGCCATGATAATCATAGATCATCACTTGGGAACCACTTGAACAATCTAATACATTACTAACATCGCACAGATTGCCAATCAAATACATGGATCAAAAGATGCAGGGTACAGCCTACCTATGATAATCACTTAGGTACCATCTCAAAGATTCCTTTAGCTTCTTACCGCAACTCACAGATCTCAAATCCAAGTTTGGATGGAAAAAGTTAAAGTTAGCATGCCATAAAGTGTCCAAATGCGCATGAGCGCACTTTACAATCATGTAGGACCCAGCCATTTATCAAAAGTACCACAAATTTGGTGCCATCATATTTTTGTTTTGAGGTCTGGAGGTGTCCAGGCATCGCACCCAACTAGTCCCCCAGAGTGTATGAAACCCCCCTATCCGCACACCGGATAATTCGATGGGACCTTACTCTATACATATTCCCATGGGAAGTGGTCCTTCATTGGTGCTCCCATGGTTTGAACCCAAGACCTCCCTCCAGAGATCTTGCTCCCAAACCAATTGGGATAACTTCTTGGGGTTATTTGGGGCCATCATATGGCCCATCAAGTTAGCTCTCTCACACAGAAATGAAAGACCAAATTAAAATCTGGATGGAGAAACCAATGAAAAACTGACAGAGAGCACAAAAGAAGAAAGAAGAAAAGGAGAACCACATCCAAGGTTCCACAAAACTGCAAATATGGTTCTACAAACCAATATCCAGCTACATGACCCTTTTCTACCCTGCTTTTCTTTCCTTTCTCAGACCCCTCTCCGGCCAAAAACACACCTTCTTTTGGGGCATTGAGGGGCACGTTTTGGAGAAAGAAAAAAAAAGGTTCTAGAAAGCACTTTGAGCATGTTAAGGTGCCAAACTTAGAAGAACTTTTCAGAGGGTCTAAAATTGGCTTTGAATACACACTTCACAACCTTCTTTAGGTTCTTGGAGGTTGTTTAATTCTCCAAAGACTCTCTTTAGTCTTTGGAGTCTCTATAACACTTTTTAGGGTTTCGCACACCTGAAACTCGTACTTTCTTCAAAGGTCTTTCATATTCGGATTTTTAAGGAAAACTCATCAACCACGTCCCCGACAAGTGGATTAAGTTGTTTGAAGACCAAACCAAACAATATTTAAGACATTTGAAGACCCTATTCCTATGATTGTAACTTTAAAGGTTTCCTCAAACAAAACAATATTTAAGACATTTGAAGACCCTATTCCTATGATTGTAACTTTAAAGGTTTCCTCTATAGTTTTTTGTACTTACAAGTATTGGACTAGTCTTCCAAAGAAGAGCTTTACTTCAATATTAAAAATCATTGCCCCTTTCATATAAGAAATCAAATTTGAAATTTTGAGGATACTCTAAAATGTGTGTCAACACATCCCATTGATACCCCTAATAAGAATTGAACTCTTTTAATCACCTCAAACTGAAATAAGCCTTCCCTTAACCCTCCCCACAACCCCCTGAAGAGCTTTCCAACCGACCCATCTACATGGCCCCTAATGAGCCCCATATAGAAGTATTCAAATCACTCACTCACACACACGCATGGTGCAGCTTTACCGTTTTCAAATCTAATATATGAATATAAGATCAGGTCATATGTATCCATCCATCCATCTGTGGCCAACAACAGTTTCCTTGTAATCCTTCGTTGGACATGGATGGCAAGGGGGGGGGGGTTGAAAACCTTAGGCAGTTGCTTTAGTGCATTACAAATCTTGTGACAGGAGAGGGAAAAAAGAAGCGAGTTTTCTCATAATTGACAACAAAGGGGTTTTCTGCAGTTAGAAGAAACAAAGAAAGGAAGGATCCCCATTATCAACTTAAAAGCAATTTAAGTTTTCTATGTTCTACTTTTCCACTTGTCCCTATCAAAAATTACATCACCTGTGTTGCACCACAATTAGTGTCTTTTCTTACCACATACAGTGCAGAATCTCCATATGGAAGGGGGAAAAAGAAAACAAGAAAATACGTTACATAAAGTGTTTGCAGTCCAAAATCTATATCTTAACCAATAAAAGCAATTCTTAGATGAAGTTATTTAATTATCAAAAAGAATGAATATGGCAAATGAATAAAAAAAACAGTGAAGCAATTGTCAAATAATGATAACTCTACCCATACTCCAATGAAGAACACAGAACTGAACAGTAACATTCTCAATCTACCTCTCACGATACTGATGCTTCATATATGTGACTGACACATGAAAAGCAATCACAAAATCAACACGTCATATGGAAAAATGCTTGTACATCAGGACTTGTTCTGATAATATAAAAAAAAACTGCAGTGTAATACCTTCTCTTTTCTTCGAAGAGACAAGTACACTTGCATTTCCATCTGCAACCTGAAAGTGAAGCTACTTTAAGGAAAAGAAACTTGCATCACACACAATGAAGACAGTTTAGTAATTTACCTTCGTTTCTGAGATAAGATGGAGCTTAATGCTTTTATATGAGCTGAAGTGAAGAATGAGAATGAAGTTATCCAGTGCCTGGTTCTCTCCTCAACTGAAAGAGTAACCGGGAATAAATCCTCAGCAAGGACAAGCTCCATGTTCTGCAGCCTTCAGCATCACGTAAACAAATCATCACAATTTAGCTCAAGAAAGTAATCTCAATGTAAAACAACCTATCACACAGTACTGGTATGCAGACCTGAACTCCTTACAATCTTTGTCATAGCATAGTGCCAAAATTCTAGATGGAATTTGTTCAAAGTGATCCATATGTGCAAGGGCACCTTCAGAACACTTAGCACAGTATGACCTGTACAATTCCAGCAGCTTTTGCATGGCATTCTTTCGCACAGAAACCTGCCACAAAGGACAAGTTCTTTTTGAAAAATCCACGTGAAACAATTCCATAAACTAGAGAGAAGAAACTATAAGGAGATCACCTTCTTGTCACGAAGTCGTTCCATAGCATGCAATATTAGGTCAGGTCGAATACATCTAAGGTAAGATTTAGCAATATCACAGACTGCATTCAAGGCCTGTATTCTTACTTTATCATCAAAATCTAAGAGACGCCCTTCTAGTGCAGCTGCGACAAGTTGCCAAGCATACGAAAATTGCTGTCAAGGTTAACAGCATTAAAGAAGCAGATAACTTTAAATAAACAAATAAACTGAAGTATAGCTTACAAAGAACTTCAATTGCTTCTGTTCCGCCTGGATTGGCCATGTAGCAAGATTTGGCACATTCTACAGCACTGACTCTGACTTCTGCTGACTTGTCAGAAAACCTTTTTACAAATTCTACAAACAGTTGACGGTATTCATTTGCAATATGCTGCCCAGGCAATGCAAAAAGTCTTCCAAGCAAAGTGACTGCCTTTATACGGACATCAACTTGATCAGTCTGCACATACAACCAGATGCTTACTAAATGAACTTGTAAGCATCCCATCTCATTTAGCAAAGCAACACAGAATAGGGTTGCAAATGTGTCAGGCCAGAACAGGGATATGAACCAACAAATTTCATGTCTGGATCATCAGTTTAAATCCAATGACTTGGGTCCAGGAGGAGCCAAAGACCCATCTGCATACAACCAAATGCTTGCTAAATAAAGCAATTATAGGAACCCAATTCATCCAGCAAAAAATATAAATAATGGCTGCAAATGTATCACACCAGACCCAAGACATGATCCAACAAATTCCAGGTATAGATCCTTACTTTAGATCGAATGGATTGGGTACAGATGTAGAGAACTAGAACACAGAGAAAAAAACTCCGATACAGAATATCGTGATAAGTTAGATCCAAATAGTAATAGTGTTAATAGAAATAACAGCAGCAGCAACAACAGCATGTTACTACAACATATTTATACCTTGCTTAGATTATACACATGAACATGACCCAGACCCAATTAAATATAATACAGATACCCAAACCAGACCAGTTTACAGCTCTAAATAAATGCTCCATTAAGAACAGCAAAACCCAGCATAGTGAGTGCAGCAATGTCAGCAATACCAATGGAAAACACTTGCCTCACCAGGCAAGTCAGCATCTCCAGTTTGACTGAGCCAATAGAACTACACATGTTGATGGGATGGGATACATCTGTTCACTTAGACGAAAGTATGCATTGCAGAATTACCCATCCACTAAAAATTATCCTTGGAACTCTCAAAGATTATCTCTAGCCATCTGATCTTAGGCGATGAAATGGATGGTTGAAAGGTAATTAGCAGAACCATCTATTTGGTAATTTGGATCTGATGGCTAGAAATGACCAATGGAGTTGCTATGCTGTGGATCCAAATGCTGTAGTTGCTAGTCCACTTAGGAGCCTGACAGCCATGTTGGGCTACCACTCCTTGAGTAATAACGAATATCTAAAATCAGAAGGAAACAGGTACATACCAGTAGTTCTTGAGTCAAGCTTGGGATGACAGAAAGTAGCATCTGAGGTGCACACTGAAAAATTTCAAAAATAATATCATGGTAAAATTCTTTCAGTTCACTCTCTACGGCATCTTTGTCCAACATGGAAGATACTAAAAACCGTTGGACAGGGAGCTCGAGCTTTTCCACACTATTTTGAACAACCGAAACAGCAAGTCTAAAGGAAGCAGGAGTCACACTCTGCATATAAAGAGCATCAACATCAGGGAGAGCATCAGCAAAAGAAACATGCTACAGTATACAAGACAAGCAACCTTCGAAATGGAAGATCAATAATAAATCATCAAAAGATAAGGCACTAGATGTTGAAGATGATGATGGTGGATCATAGAGATCAATTAGCAGTTTGGTGTACCAAAGATAATAAACATCAATTAAAAAATCAGCCAAATCACAAAAAAAAAAAATGCAACAAAGGACCAAATTTCATCATTTCAACTTCCTTGCTTAGGACCGTATCATTTTTTTCTCTCTTTTCTATAACTTTTAGAGAGAGCAATGCCTTCATTGATAGATGAAAGAAAGTACAACCACCAACCACTGAACATTTTAACTTCCTTGCTTAGGACTATATCATTTTTTTCTCTTTTTTCTATAACTTTTAGAAAGAGCAATGACTTCATTGATAGATGAAAGAAAGTACAACCACCAACCACTGATCAAAAAGTAGATCATGAACTTAGGCCACCTAGCACAAATAGTTTGTGTATGTCACGACAACATGAATTGAAGATGGGTTTACAATTTGTTCCAATATCTTCCTAGAAAGCCCATGAGCTCCTTCTTGTCAGGGTCCATAGAATGGAAAAAAAAAACTCAGAAATCCGACTCCAGATAGATGGGATCAATGTCTTCAATGATGATAATTATGATGATGATGATAAACTACAAAAGCTCGAGATAACACTGTGCCAAAAAGACTCCTGCTTTTTTCATTCCACGCAATGCATGCAATGACTAGAGGAATCAAGGTAAACATAAATATCAACAATGTTAATATTTTTCGAAACAATTTTGTCTGTCAAATTTTAGCCGAAATTTCAAAAAAAAAAAAAATGGAGAAGTTCAGTCAAATCTTGGAAACTTCAATAAATTTTCCCATTTATGAATTTCAGCCAATATAGCTGACATGGCCGAAATATCTGCCAAAATTATTGGTCCCCCTACAACCTAGACCGAACAATTGATTTCAACTGAAATTTGTAACTAGGGGGGGACCCAAAGAAAGGAAGGCCACCAAATCGGGGGGCAAAGTCAGAAAGTGTGGCTACAAGATATTCTACAATATGTGGAGGATATTCTTTAATATGACACTCAACCATATGCAAGGGCTCTAGTTGTATTTTGATCTATTTTGATTTCTTTCTTTGTTTTGACACTTGTATCTTCTTCTGGGTTTGAAGTCTCTTAGACCCCGTTTTGTACTTTATTTTTCTTTTAATATAATTCACCTCTATTATTGCTCCAAAAAAAAAAAAATCTCTCCAATACAAGCTTTAATCCAAAAAGTTTTGTTATTTTTAATTACCATCTCACCAAGTAGTCTTTGAATAGGGTTTTAAAACTCAGAATAAATAAATAGCATCACTTAGAATAAAGGTGCCCTTGCCACTAGTTTATCTTTTCCTATTGTTAAAAAGGATTGGATGTCCTAGTCATGTATAGGGCTTAAATCCTTGGTTCTCTACTAAATTGAAGTTTAAGCTTTTCATTATTAATTTTAGTTGGACCCGTGAGAGTTGTCTTAGCAGTCAAGAACCCACCTGAGATGTGAGGTCTTGGGTTCAAGTCACTCTCAACACAAAAGGACCACTCTCCATAGTGTTACGCAGAGTGTGGATAGAGAGGTTTGCACATGCCCCAATGATTAGTCAGATGCTCTAAGAGGCCTGGACACCTTGGTCTTCAAAAAATTATTCATTTTAGTTGCTTAGTAGTTCAATTCACCTTTATTTTGTACAAAATTATGTTTTATTGCACTCATGCTGGGAATTTCAGATGGTCAAAGAACTAATACAATTTTTTGATTTTGGGAAACCCTAGAAGTAAACTGCACCAACCATACTAGCCTAAAAGGACAAGAAGTTTGCTCGTTACATCAGAGGACGGAAAAGAATTTCTTCTCTTAATGCCAAGGTTTAAATAGTTCTCTCACTTATTTTAGCAACAAAACAATTTCCTAAGCTACCACTCTCTGATGCAAAATTTTGGCTACAGTTTCTAAAATACCAAGAGTGGCCAAAATATAACCTATGTAGTAAATGTTTTGTTCTTGTAAAAATAAACAATGAATGATCAGTCTAACAGTCCACATATCAATGCCATTGCAATCCACCTTGTGGGGGTCCACTCTGCCCATCTGCATGTATTTTAGATGATTAAACAGAAATAACCAACATTAGTTGCATAGAACCTAAACTAAAATTTTATTTGAGGAACATATTCATCACGTCAAGATCAAGTAACTTTTACAGTTAGATAAAATGCTCAACAATTTGTTTTGAAGTCTTGTAATAATATGGACAATCAATCAATCATCAAGGGTTTTTTTTTTAGTCTCATACACAACCTCTACAGAGCCCCTATAACCACTAACCATGCATGTAGGCGCACCAAGGTGGTCCTGGTTGAACTATCATTGTAGTGCAACCAGTAGGACTTGATGCATGCCAATCACAGGATAGTGTGAGACACAGAGAGAGAGAGAGAATTAACTCATCTACAGATACTACCTAGATGCATGCCAATCACAGGATAGTGTGAGAAAGATCATAGGATAGACTAGGGGTGGGCAAAATTTCAGTCTCGTCCCTTTATCTTAAGCAATATCGATTTCTGGCTTAAAATTGTAATAATGTAAACATCATCAAAGCCATTTGTCTCATCTATAGACATTAGTGTCAATTTGGGATGCATACCAACTTACAAGCAGGAGGTGAATATGAAAGGTCTCATTGAACCACGGGAGGGGTGTGTCCCCACATGGGAGAGCAATATTTGGGGAATCATTTTAAGGTCTCTCTAAATAACTTGCAGTACATATATATAAAGGAGCACTATCCAGAGATACTGAATCTCCTTTTCCACAAAGGAGGACATAGCTTCTTTCTTTTTTCCTTTTTTTTGAATGGTGCATATATTAAAAGATAAAGAGCATCATAGGTGCAAATACAAAAAAGAAAAGCAACAAAAAAACCAAGCAAAACCCCCACACATGGCCAACGGACTAGCAACAAAACAAAACACTATGAGGTCAAGTGAGATCCACACATTCTTTTCAGGCACGCAAAATGTCTGACATAGAAATGTTCCTGAATTCCTAAGGGGAGGCAGCCCACGATGCACACTTGGGGAGGCTAAGTCTTGCAACTGCCACACTGGATTCCGCAGTACCATTGAACAACTTGTTATTACGTTCCCACCAACGGCTCTACATAATGGCAAAAAGAGATAACTGCCACAAGGCGTAGCACTTAGGCAAGACGGAGGTAATGTCCCAAGCAAAAGACAGCTTGACCAGCGACGAAGGCATAACCCAATCCACACCAAACTGAGAAAGAACAAAGCTCCAAACATCAAAAGAGCAAGAACAGTGAATTAGAAGGTGGTTTGATTCTTCAGAGGCTTGAAGGATGAAAGGGTAAGTACTAACCATTGTTCTCCCTCTTTCGCGCAAGTTATCTTGAGTCAAGATTTTCTCCAACCCAACAGTCCAAAGAAAACTAGTTGTCCTTGGAGGTGCTTTGGAGGACCAAATCTTAGGGTTAATGGTAGTGGTACCAAAAGTCAGAAGATTCCAATTGTAGAAGGACTTTACCAAGAACAGTCTATTGTTGTCAGGCCACCACAAAAGGTTGTCCTCCACGGAAGTGAGGATTCTGTAGAAGGATATGGAAAGGAGAAGCTCGGAGAAGGCATTAGCTTCATAATCAAATAGGTTACAATGAAGGGGAATGTCCCAGACCTAGCTATTGGGTACAACTAGATGCGCACCAATTATGGGGAGTGAATGGAACAGGAAAGCCATCTAGTAGTTCAGCTCCCTCCCTTTATCACGGTCATAGATTGAGGGTTGATGACTTTATAAAGCAAAAAGAAATATAGGTTTCGGCTAGACAACAGGCACAGGGAGTGATGGATCTCAACTTGGGAATTGGGATGGATAACAATTCACAAGAGGTAGGTGATTGTAAAGAGTTTGGGTTGAAAACAGGAGGCATATAGTGCACACCTCCAGTTAAAACCAACAATCCTAATACAATCATTTGGCGTGTGTAAAAATTTCACCACAATTAGTGATATTTACCAATGGATAGAATCATCTAATTTTGGCCCCATAAATCATCTAGCAGCATTTTCTTTCAGAGAAATCTCCAATCCATAATAAAATCTCTCGTCATGAGCAATCCTATGATGATAAGCACCCCACAAGAAGAGTTACACCTTGTGGGTGGAGGGGTATACACAATATTCCTCATGTATGCATATAAATGGAGCAAAAGGAACAAAAAGGTGGCAATAACAGTCTACCACAACAAGCCTACCTTTTCCTTCTTTAAAAGATTTCGCAGAATAACATCCAAAAGAGGCTGTGATACTTTCTCCTCAAGAATCAGCATCAGTATCGACTGCATAGCCTGAAACAAACTCTGTTGATGGTCTTCCCTGAAAAGCAGCATTTTTATTCCATCAATCATTGTTCTTTTTTGTTGAAACGGACTTAAATACTTCCAGAGAAGTTGAACATAGTTTTAAGATGACAATTAAACAAAGAAAAGAATATGATGCATAACTAAGAATTGAACCTTTGAAGGGGAAAACAATGTACAATATCAAATCATAAATAATTATAATAAAAAGAAGAAGAAAGAGAAGGATGTAGAGAACTGATCCTCAGACCCACACACTAACAACTATACAGAATGAGGCAAAAAATGCTGAAAACAAATCCTCTGCAGGCGACTTTATCCTCCCATCTTATAGACCTCTCAACATGACAGCTTTCACCAGTCAATACATCCAAACACCATAATTAAATCCCATCAAATAAAGAAGTCCACAACATGGATAGCAACCCACTGACTGTAGCCATATGACAAGATGCATAAGATAACACCATCAGAACTGTTTGTGGGTTTGAGCTAACCACATGCACACATCACATCTCATAAGCAGTAAATGGCCTTGCCAATATCATCAATGATTAAGTTTAGCTCTATCTATTGGCAGGCAAGTATCTGGAAATTAGTCATGAGGCCTTGAAGCCAAGATAGGGGACTGCCAACGCTTTAGGGTGGTTGAGTTTTTTGGACCCATCATAAATACAATCTCCAAGAAAAAGTTTAAAAAAAAAAAATTCTAACCATGTGAGACCCTGACCCGGCCCAGACGGCCGAGTCCACTAAAGGCCAGGCCCAAGTGAACAGAGTGGAGTGGGAGTGTGTTGTGTGCTTGAGGGTGAAAACCAAGATCCCACATCGGAAGTTGAGGAATTTGAGAGGGAGTTTATAAGTAGCCTTGTCCTCCTCTTCCAACAAGACGCGTTTTGGACCCGGACTTGGGGCGAGTCTGATCCAAAAACCATGCGGGCTCGCGAGTGTGCACATGTGTGCGCATGTGGGCCCAAAGCTGACAATATCTTGTTGGGCCGAGCCCCAAGCCCTTTTTATGGGCCGGACTGTTACAAATGGTATCAGAGCACAGTTCAGCACTCGGACTGTGTGGGCCTACTGCCTTCCACTGGATTCATTGGGTTGAGCCGGGGACGGCTCTGGGCTTAGGGGGGTGGATTGTGAGACCCTGACCCGGCCCAGACGGCCGAGTCCACTAAGGGCCAGGCCCAAGTGAACAGAGTGGAGTGGGAGTGTGTTTGTGTGCTTGAGGGTGAAAACCAAGGTCCCGCATCAGAAGTTGAGGAATTTGAGAGGGAGTTTATAAGTAGCATTGTCCTCCTTTTCCAACAAGACGCGTTTTGTACCCGGACTTGGGCCGGGTCCGATCCAAAAACCGTGCGGGCTCGCAAGTGTGCGCATGTGGGCCCAAAGCAGACAATATCTTGTTGGGCCAAGCCCCAAGCCCTTTTTATGGGCCGGGCTGTTACAAACCAACCGTCTCAAATATTCCACAAAACCATAAGCAGCTACCGCAGAAAAAAATCTCCAATTACTTATACGAAATTACCAAGTTTTAAAACTCTCCAGATTCATTCAACAGGTATTCCAGTGTACAATCCAGAAGGGCACACTAAAATAACTTTATGTAAGATGTTATGCAACAATGGAATACCCAATAAAGGAAGACAGATAATATATCTTCAATAGAAGTTCAAAACTCTTCAAGAAATGATATAAAAACAGGGCAAAAAATGAAAGCTAAAGAGATGAAGACATACGACTTTTGAAGACTGCTACCAAAAAAATTCTGAAATTTAGAAAATGTAATATGTTTAGGTTGAAAAATTGCAACAATCCAAACAAAGTACAAGCCACCGGCCTCTGAAGCCTACTGAACTCTTTTAAAAAATGGCAACCGACATACTCATATCTTGCAATGAAACAAGTCAGCGGGATGGTAATCCCTAAGGGTCTGATTCATGGAAAATGAAGAGAAAGTAAAGAGCATAAAAAATTATATCCGTCTTTCCTATCCCATGCAATAAGGGCTTCTTAGTAAGAACACAAAAATGAGACATTTCCCTCTTCTTGCAAGGAATACATTGGCTATTTTGTGTGTGTGTGTTTGTCTTTCGGGGACGGGGGTGGTCTAATGAGGATAAGAGGAAGGTTTTCCTTGCTTGGTGAGACAATGTGTTGGTCATTTTCATCGTTCCAAAAAAATAAACACTTTTTGTTTCGATTTCAACAGAAACAAAGGTTTTGAGCCATTCACCCCTCCCACACACCTTCCCCCCCCCCCCCCCCCACCACCACCACAATTTCCTGAAATAAATTGATAAACAGCTCCTAATTGAGAAAAATGATGCCATTACATGGTACATTTTGAAAACAATCAAAACACATCAAATATCACAAAGTGCTTTCAAGTTTCTGAAATGCAATCCTTACCGCACAACAGAAAAGAAAATGTTGAACATTTCTAAAACTTGATCCTCACAGATGTCCAGCATTAGCACACAACATTTGAGTGCAGCAACTGTCTCTAATATTTTAACCCTCCTTGTAAAATATGGACTTGCAGTATCAGATAGCTCAGCAAACATACTGATAAAGAGTTTAAAAATATCCTGCGAATCAGAAGGAGAAAAATTATAAGCAAGCAGAAGGAACATGCAGAATTCTAAATTTCCTAAATCTGTTGCAGATAGGACTCGCTCCATGCAAAGTTACTCTAAGTGCTTAAGCAAAAGGAGCAAATCAGAAACACAGTGGAACATTTATTTATAAATAAAAGACAATAAGCAGATGATTAAGAAACAAAAAAAAATACCAGCAGATCATGTAATATCTTACTCTTAAGATCTCATCACTGTAAGGTGGGTTAGGTGCCAGGACCCTAATGATCTCACTGAAGCAAATAGACACCAGAAGCCTGACATCTTTGTCTTTATGATGCAGCAGGGTAGGCCGGACAAGTGCTTCACTTATAGGCACTATTTCAGGCTGGAGTGACTGTGACTGACTGAATTTCGATAATACACCCTCAGCTTGCTGCAAAACAAATTATAAACAAATCAAGAGACTGTACAGAACTGTATCATTAGCGTCAAACCGTAGGCCCTGTTATTTTAGAGCATTAAATAGTACATGTGCTCTCTCTCTCTCTCTCTCTGCCATAGTTGATTGGAAACACATGGAAACATTTCTATTTTGAACTTTTTGAGAATTATTTTCTCACGTGATTATAATACAAGGGAAATGAACCACAAACAAACAGGAAACACCATAGCTTATCAGAAACGCAAGGGAAATGCTTTTCAAAGAATAATTTCATTTCTTCAATTCTTATCAGTGCATTCTTCCTCTCTCCATGTCAATTTTAATTCCATACATTTCGTAACTCGCTACTCAATTGATCTCACATGCTTCTGATGTGTTTCGTAGTTCACTTCTCAATTGATTTTTAAATGCATTCCATGTGTTCCATAGTTAATTTGATGACTTATGTCACATTTCACACAATTACTCAATAACATTTTCATGCTTCCATTTCCCACTCCACTTACTGAACATGTTTATGTCGTGGTAAATAGGAAACAAATAATTAGATGTTATCTGGTCATTCAAAGACATTGCCAGTATCACAATCACAATTTCTGACCAAATAAATATCATCTTTTCACTGTCAAAAAAAAGTGTGAGCAATGCTTTATGAAACAATTGCTATAGTATCAGAGTGAAGAAATTCCAACATAATTCTCCAAGTTGTGACCATGAGCCAACAAAAAAAAATACACAATTAAATGATAATAATGGAAAAAGACTTCTTTCTTCGCTTCATAATTCTCTGTAATAGCAATCTGCTGCACACTGACAAGTACCAGTCACACTAATAGCGCTGGGAATCAGGCACTGTTGAGTGAGGCCTTGACGATGTGAAGCGTAATCAAGACTACTTCAATTGTTTTCCAGGACAACAAGAGGAGGAATTAAATGTTTTTTTGACACTTCATCAATTAATCTCAAGAGTATTCAGATGTAAAACACTAAAGTCTAAGACCGACATACCGAATGGTTCATGAGCTCCTCGATATGATAGAGGCATGAAAATAATTAAAGTAAAAATAGTAATTATCATCATAATCGGCAAAATTTACTCTGATAAAGTGATAGTGCATGTGGTGAATAAATCAAACAATTGAAAACAAATGTAAGGCAAGATATCAAAGATGAGAAAGAAACATAAAAGTTTTCTGCGTTCCAGTGAAACATCCACCGCTCAATGGGCACGATCATAGGATTTTATAACCCACAATTACGGTCTAGATTACCCGGAACAGCTGATTGTACCATATAACAGCACAACTTCAACAGCGCAAAAACATTCAAGAGGAAGAAATAAATAATAAAAGAATGAAATCGAATCATACAGATGCAGTTCAATTATAACGATCTCAGAAGGGCAAAGAAATGAATAAGGACAGGTGAGTGGGGAGACAGGATTACCCTCAGCAATTTCACCAGTACATCCTTGTTGAGACGCGTTTGGGATAGGGATTTTCCGATATCGGAAAGAGATTTTGTGGAAAATGTGGCCATGGCGGAAACGATATGTGATGAAGGAAACCCTAGATTTCTGACGAGGAGTGCATCACAGTTCTAACTGCAGAGCTTTCAAGTTTGTGGATCACTGACTCTACTGCCGTTGAAGGGCGAGGACGTCGACCGGGCTTGAGGACCGACGAGTTTTGGGATTTTTACGAAAGAGGACTCTCCCAATCTCCCGCCCTTTTCGAGTTCATGTCACACATCACACATCACGTGTGGCAGCGATCCATCCATCCATTTGTAAGGGAGTCCACGATTTGGTGATCACGGTCGTTAAATTGATGGGCCCGTAATAGATGGACGATGCCTTAATGTGCATGGCCCTAGCCTTGTATTAGCGTAAAGAGTTGCTATGGAACTCGGGAGATTATCATCCGTAAAGAAACTATCATCCATTGAGAGAGCGATCAGTGACAACGACCGTTGGAATATTCTGAGTCACAAGAAGAATAACATTTTATAATTTTTTATGACCAAGGTGCCCTATTATGATCGTAATTTATAGGCTGCATTCAACTAACATGTGGATAAATTATTAATGAAGTCCATGATATTATACGAAAGACTTTTATAAAATTTTAGACATTGATGTAATTTTGAAGGAAATTACTCATTATTCACATAACTATGCTTAATTATTTTTCTAAAATGTAAAAATATATTAGACTATAATATAAAAAATAGAAAAATATTACACCAGCATAAAATATAATTTTTTTTTTTTTGAAAAATGGGTAAGAATTCATTCAAAGAGAAAGCCCAAAGATATGTACAAAGAAATGAATAAAATCCCACAGCCCGGGCCAGGCAAATACGGCCAAACAAAAAGAGGCCCAAAGATAAGCCCCGTAGAGGCCAAGACAAAAAAATAGAGGACCCAGGGGATCCCACCAATTATATTGAAACTTCAGAAAAAATTTCGAGGTCCCCAGCATTTACACGATACATTAGGTGGTTAAACAAGATATCACCAAAATAAACCATCTTTGAACCATCAGGACCAAAGAGTTTCAAGATAGCCCTGATAGCACAAACATGGCCATGAGTGGCCCAGTTACGAACTTTCGAATTTCTGATCATCGAAACCAATTCCTCGCGAAGATATAGACAGCTGAAAGAGTGCCCCAGGTTGTTGAGAGAGAGCAGGATTCTCTGAGCAAAGATCAAGATTGTTGATGTCGAAATAGGGCCAATAATAGGGAGGCTAGTGACGCCAGCCAAGTTAGAATTTCTACTCTCAAATAGTGCGCCTAGGAAGGTGCCCTCAGGGGTAACAAAATCCGCAATAAGAAGATAACAGTGGTCAATAAACACATCGCGAGGAGGGTCGGGAGGCTTCGGAGGAGCAGGAGTTGGAGGCGGCATGTCCCACGTAGCCGAGAAAGAGTCGCTAAGATTCATAAAATAAGCATTAAAACACAAGAAGAAAATGCGATTTTTAATGTCATGAAATGAAATCATTCTAGTTCAATTAAGTTCATGGTCTGAACTGAATAGGCATTAAATCCTTTGATAGATTGAGTTGTAAATTGTTTAAATAGACTATTATACATTTTAAGATTAGCTGGGACAAATTAACTATAGTTGCACTTAGACATTGTCATTCTTCTTATCTCACATTTAAGGTTCATTTTACTTTTAAAATGTTGAACATTGAATGTAAATTTTCAATTGTCAAATAAAAAAGGCGCCCCATTAGGACACCCCATTTTCTGCTAGAGAACACCCATTTTTAAAATTTATGTGTAAATTATCATTTTGCCCTCCTACTAAAAAACTTTCAAACGATAATTCAGCACAATTTTCGTATCCTTCAGACTACAGCATTATTCGAAGGGATTATAAAGATCTTTTGAATGATGCTTTTAAATTTAAAGTTATTTTTTAAGCACTATATATTTTTAAAATTTCTCAAATTAAATATTCCGACTAATTACGATAGCCTGATAAAAATACTTTAAGAATTTAAGGTCTTTTGACACTCTCAAATGCTTAAAACACAGTGTTTTATAAATAAGGGTATCCCTTGGTTGTGTGGAAAATACATTTGGGAGTGTCAAAAGACTTGAATTCTTAAATTATTTTTATAAGGTTATCGTAATTAGTGTGGATATTCAATTTGAGAATTTTAGAAATACACGGTGCTTAAAAAATAACTTTAAAGTTTTAAATGAGATATTGACAACATAAACAGTTATTTTTTAAGTACTGTGTATTTTCAAAATTTCTCAAATTAAATATCGGGACTAATTACGATAACCTAATAAAAATACTTTAAGACTTTAAGGTCTTTTGACACTCCCAAATCTATTTTCCACACAGCCAAGGGATACCCTTATTTGTAAAACATTGTATTTTAAGCATTTGGGAGTGTCAAAAGACCTTGAATTCTTAAAGTATTTTTATCAGACTATCGTAATTAGTCGGATATTTAATTTGAGAAATTTTGAGAATACAAAGTACTTAAAAAATAACTACCTATGTTGTCAATATTTCCTTTAAAATTTTAAAGTTATTTTTTATGCACTGTGTATTTCAAAAAATTCTCAAATTGAATATCCGAACTAATTACAATAACCTGATAAAAATACTTTAAAACTTAAAGGTCTTTTGACACTCCTAAATGTATTTTCCATACAGCCAAGGGATACCCTTATTTGTAAAAGACTGTGTTTTAAGTATTTGGGAGTGTCAAAAGACCTTAAATTCTTAAAATATTTTTATCAGGCTATCGTAGTTAGTCCGGATATTTAATTTGAGAAATTTTGAAAATATACAATGCTTAAAAAATAACTTTAAAATTAAAAAAAAAAGATTTTACTCTTTAAAATTTTTAAATCGATTTTACTTAGCATTATTAGAAGGATATCTGAAGGATACGAAAATTGTGTTGAATTATCTTCCAAGGTTTTTTTAGTGGGAGGGTAAAATAGTAATTTATATATTAAATTTTGAAAAGAGGTGTTCGCTAATAAGAAATGGGGGTGTCCGAATGTGGCGCCATAAAAAATAACCATGTCATGATCTTATATATTTAGAAAGGTTTTTTGAATTCAACTTATTCATTTGTTGCTATCATTTACCATTCAATCTATTACTCCGCTATATATTTCTTTATTTTTTAATTATGTATTTCTAGCCCGCCTCCTTGTACCAACATTTTGTAACCCCTCAAATCTATTCTAAACACATGAACAAACTTCCTTAATGTGTTTCTTAAATCAATTTGTATTTTCTTCGTTACCCAAACACTTTACCCTATAGAGCATTTCAGTGTTAATGATTGTTTTGTAAATTCATCTATTGTAATACTCCAGGACTCTCATTAGACATAAAACTGCTGGACATGAGGTTCCAACCCAAAAGACGAGTTGGATAGATGGAGTTTTGATTTCAAATGAAATGTATTATTGTATCATCTAATTCATCCACCAACTCAAGTTATATATTGAATCCTAATAATAGAAATGGCGGAAAGGAAAATGCAAGAGGCATCTATTTGTGATGTGCTCTTCATCAATAAATATGGGTCATTCACTTGAAAACCCAACGTTAGAACTATGCTTCCTCCACATTCCAGCAAGTTCACTGTACATGCTTTCATTCTTCATATGCATTAATGATATTGATCAATATCATGCCATGTATACTCTCACTCAGACTACCTGCCTATCTTGTTGTTCATTGCAGATTGTCTTTCTGCTGTCATCAACTCAAACCTTCATCTGGACAAAATCTTTATCAATGATCACAAATTCACGGTCATACTAAGGAACCAAAAACCTGGGTGGCATTTGCTGATTCACAGTATTTTCATCCGCTCTCTCCTCGGCTTTTTACACCGCGACATCGACTCCATTCAGAAAACCCCTACGAGTTTACTTCACATTGCTGAGAACACCTGCTCTCAGCTAATTATTCAGTCTCCTTCCCATGCTTTGGCTATTGGATTTTTTTGTATTTAACCTGATGATCTATCAGGCCTTGTTTTGACATTTTGCAGGGCAGTTTGTTCTTTGGCTCTTTTAGGCCATTTTTTGTTCTATACTTTTTGCCTGACCTGGGTTGTGGGTTATACTGTATATTTTGGGCTCTCTCTTGAATGAAAATTACTAACCATCATTAAAAAAAAAATGATAGGATGGGTCGATTTAATGCATTTCATTAATTTTATAACTTTAAATATATTGGTCGAATTCCTAACAATTACAATAGTTTCAACAAGTGTATCTACCATATTTCGTGTTTGAATGGTGGTGACAATGATTTAGACACAAGACTATTTTGTGTTGCTTTGAAGGTTCGAATGTTAAAAAACTACCTGATTTAGAGTGCTAGTTGTTATAAAGCAGGTTATCTCAAGAGGGTTTGTTGAGTAATGAGTTATTTGTTGAAGAAAATTGTTGAGATTTATTAATAACTTTTTATGTATAATAAGTCTAACTTGGAGAATGAATTAGCCTGACACGAATAGGATAAGAAGGCTTGATTTTCTACATCTCGTTGAATGTAGAACATTGACATGTTAATTAAATTCTTAACATCGACCTTAATAAATTACTAAATTCTATTAAATAAAAGCTAATGTTACACTATCCAGACAATAATATGAAGAATGGTATGAGTTGTGTCACTTCATTGATAAGTGGTTCAAATTTGATACAGGTTAGCTTGGATTAAGCCTTTAATGAGTTGAATCATTTAAGATTTGACCGTCTACTCAGATTGCACCAATTCATTTAAAAAAATAGCGCATGACGTTAGATAATAGACCCAATATCCACATACAAAAAATACAGATTCAATCACAAAAAGAGAAAGAACACACGAGATATACGTGGTTCAGCCCAACTTTGGCCTACGTCAACGGGAGAGTGTAGATTCTATTCATAGAGAAAAAGAATAAATAGATATAAGATTTAGATCCCAATATTTCTTTTGATATTTTCCTTCTCTCTCTATCTCCCTCACTGTACCTTTACTGCAAGAGGGCCCTTGTGGCCTCGGAAAGCACTTTGCCAAACGGCGGGGTTCTCTATGGAGAATACCCATGGTATATAAAGTAGAAAACCTGCCGTGTCCATAGTCCTAATCTGATTAGGACTCCATCACTTACTAATATAATTAGGAATCCCATGTAATTAGGAATCCTACAAAATAGAATCCTAATTACAGTGGAATTGAGCCACAAGTTCCAACACATGACTTATTAGCTCTCTCTAATTTGTCAATGGATTGAGTTTGATAAAGGGTCTAATTTTATTCGGTTTGAATTATTCTATTTAATAAATAAATCAAGTTGAGCTAACTCATTTATGCTTAAGTGAGTTGTATTAATTGATCAGTAGATCAAGTTGAGTATTCATTCAATAACGGAATGTGTCGTACATAATTTTTTTCAGGAAAAAAAATATTTTTTCATAAGTCATTATGATTTTTTTTTAAATATTATAAAGATAGCTTTAAATTTTTTAATTCTCAACAAATTATACCAATAAATACAATAAGTAATCTGTGAAAAAATGTACACTAAAGTCTATGTGTGCATGATCACATAGCAAGAAGCTACCGACATAAGGCCACAAGCTTCACCACCTCCCTTTGAAGAATACGTGCATTGAGTAGTGAATACTAGACCGCATTAAATAAAATGGGCTCCAATGTCTGATGTAAATTAAATTTCACAACGAATTCATATAAATATCTATTGCAATAATTTTTATTTGGTGGCTCAACCTATCATTTAATAAATTTAAATTATGATTTAACGGTCTCAATTTTAATAACTTTTGAAAATTATATTTAGATAAACAATATATATTAATTTGGTCAAAAAATAAGAGGTCTCATATTCAAATTTTATAGTCACTCAATGTTTGTAATTTACAAAAGAGGACGTGCGTCTAAAGTCCTGTCTTATATGATAAACTTGTGCTTAGAGACAGATCGAATCTTAAATTCTTTATCATAAAAAAGTTTGACAAGTGTTAAATTATTAAAATTACACAAAATTACTGAATTAGTGTGTTGAAAAAATAGTATTTATTCTTTATTCAACCCATTTTCTTGTTAGAACAACTAATACAGTCGATGGTTCATTCCATTTTTTTTTTTTAATTTTTGGATTTCCACTGTCAAAATATTAAATAAATGACTTATTTTTCAAGTGATATATTTTTTTTATGTTTAAATGTAATATTTTGAAAGTTTTCAATAGACCATCTCAAGCAATGGACTTCATATTATTTATTCATTAGAATAAAAATATTGAAATCTAATTTTTTTATTCACTGTCAAAGTTCAGTATCATCCGATTAATTTAACTGTTAAATTTAAATGTATCCTTTATATGCTATTAATTAGACATTTCGTAGATATAAAATAGCGTCAAATGCCATATATTCCTTTATCTTGCGGGCTTGGTTTGGCCCGTATAAAGCCCTTCGGGCTTTTCAAGTCCAAGCACAAGCCCATAATCTAACAGAGTTATAATTAACATTGATCATCCTGATCGGTATCAGTTCAAGACTAAGGATTCTCTGTTACACTAGCCGTACGAAAGTTTTCCACCCTACCAATAAGAGACTGACACGTTAGCATTTTTGCATTTGAAAACCCATATTTTGCATTTAACTTTAAATGCAACATTTAACACGTTGATTCAACATTTTATTTATATATTAATTTAAATTTATTTCAATCTTAATTAATTCAACTTTTTATATAAGTATAACTCAATTGATAATCTTCCATTTAAAAAAATAGGAGATTGTGAATGAACTTCTATACTCTAACTTTAATGTGACTGTGGGCTCATCCCTAAATTTTTTATTTAAATATACTATAATTTTCCACACATAAATTCAACAAAATTCAATTTTTCACAAAATAATTCGATTTAAAGGTGAAATATTAAAACAAACTGCGTCGACAACAAAGAGCAAACCATGTCATGCGTTCGCAGAAAAGACGGGGACACAGACACCACTGTAAAATCACTTTTTACCAACGAAAATACGAAATGCCAAAACGTCTACAGTTCGGATTCAATTTCAATAGCCAGGTCGTTCTTCCGAAAGGAGAAAAAACAAAAGCCGCAACTGGACGATGGACGGCCCAGATCACCATTAAAGCTGCATCAGCAGGAACATATCCATGCTCCCGCGGTGCACCAAACGTGACCCAAACTCGTATTCATTACTCCAGGGTGGAGGAACTTTGCACGATATACGAAGCCGCGTTAGTGGACCCTCCTCTCCTAATACTTACAGCTGTCATCCATCCTTGTTCAAATGTAGCACCGACCACATGCATGCGACACTTGTGACTGTCCAGCCCCCTCACTCGTCACTCGTCACTCATTTTCCCTTCATTTTTTACTGCAAAAATGATAGCGATGGCTTTTCTCTTCTCTTCCGCTCTTCTGAAGATGAAGATACTTCTTCTATCTCTTATCCTACTATCAGCATCGTTCAGCCAAGGTGCACAGAGCCAAGTTGGTAAGACGAGCTTGCAGCTGAAGAGGGATGCCCTGGAGTGGGCATCTACAGCTTCTATCTCTGACTTTGATGGCGTTGTTGGTGATGACATTGATGTAGAAGAAGACGGTGGAATGAGTAGAAGGTCTCTCTACTGGCACAGTCACTATTACATATCGTACGCTGCACTGGCAGCCAATAGGATCCCATGCCCACCTCGCTCTGGAAGGTCATACTACACACATAACTGCTACAAGCACAGGACCCCTTGCACCCATATGTTAGAGGATGCTCTGCCATCACCAGGTGCAGGAGAGATTACTCCTAGACTACCAGTATGGATTTTTCTTGGCTTGGTGTTTTGTAATAATTTTCATTAGAATGCTGGTGGTGGGACGTGTAGATCTGATGATTATTGGCATTTATTAGACTGACTGAATGATGTATTTGGGTGGGCAATGCTTCATTTGTTCTGTATTTTTGTTAATGATGAAGTTTGTGTTATTATTTATTATTCTTGGAATGGATGATGCGAAACTGCAAAAGGAGATGTGTTTATGGATTTCCAAACTACAAAAGGGCATGAAAAAGGTTTAAAACCTGGCTTCATGTTTCTGGTATGAATGCTGTGTTTACCACCATTTGGATCTGTTAGCTATAAATTTCACTGGTTGATAATGTGAGTGAAAAAACGTCTATGAACATGAAAAAAAATTGGGCATTTTTGTTTTCTGTTTTTTCATCACTGGTGTATAAAGTATAAATGGACTTTCTTCTTGGACATAGCATTGCCGTCCTTATCGATAGGTGTAGTTCTGCTCTATATAAGTCGTCCTATGTTTTTTTCTTTCTTTCTCATTTTCTCGTTCTCACCTGCGACTCGTTTGTATCTTGACAATTTCCCTTCGAATCATCTGACCATCCTATTCAGTTAGAGAATCTGTCCACATATATGGTTTCTCTCGTAAACACTAACACGATAGGTGAAGTAATCCAATTGAGATAAATGGGTGAGTGTCGAATGGTTTTGATTTTGCGGTGGATTCTGCAAATGATGTAATACTTCATTATTGGAGTCCAAATTTAGTGTTGGGCATTTTCAGTATAAGAATAAGTTCGTTCAATAGAATCCAATGGTGTGACATGTGAGAAAGACGGTTGTAGTTGAGAGTTGAGAGTTGAGACGCTTGGATGGAATGGATGGGACGAGCAGTGAACTTTAAGTCTGTAGGTTAGGGATGTCTTTGTCTTTTTCTTCGATCTCTTTTTTCAGTGGTCGGAGTTATCTTCTCTTTTATACACGTGGCTTTATCTAAGTCATTTGCTTTGGACATTCCAAATATTGGTGGCTTTTTTAGGGTGACCTTCCTGTGCACTTTTTTCGGACTTTCCATTTTATCTCTGCTAGTTTTAAAAAAAAAATTAAAAAATCAAACATTCATAAATTAACTCACTCATCAAATTATTTTTCAGTGAATTAATGCATCGATTTGAACTTTTTCACATCTTTAAAAATCACGAATCATCATATCCCAGTGTCCTCAAATTCCCATTTTCAGTTCCCTAATGTTAGCCGTAGATCAGTGCATCGATTCACTAGAAAGTAATTCGATCGGTGCATTGATTTCTGAATATTTGATTTTTTTAATTTTTCTATACATATGGATGGGGTAAAATAAGATCACTAAAATCCATATTTGCTAAAAGAGTTTTCCTATGTTAAGATGGCCAACCTTTTTTTATTTTATTGTAAAAATATTATTCTTTCCGAGTTTTATCATTTTCCGATTATTATAGTTAAAATCTAGTGTTAGAGTGATATTGCAAAAATTTGGTAATGCTGCAATATTAACAATATTTTTTATTTTTAAATTATAATCGATACAATTTTTATACTCTCTCTATTCCATTTTAGTTGTCTCACTTAAAATATTTGTATTTTTTAAGGAACTCTCTATATAAAACTAACACTGCATGAGATCTCATCTATTTTCAACATACTTTATGCTACTCCAATATCAATAAGATTAACTATTTTGGGACAATCTCAAAATCCATATAAGTCAACTAATTTGGGATAGAGGGAGTAGTTTTTTAGATTTACGTGTGGGAAACTTTAGACACAGTCCTATTTAAACCCTCTCATCTCTTAAGGCATCATCAGTGTTAGTCCGTGGAGTTCGAACGTGGTACTTCTTGCTTTCTGATGCGGGAGGTAATCCATACAATTTTTATTGTTGAAAAAAATAATAGATGGCATTTTGTAGTTCAAGAAATGTTAGATGGTGACATATGTTTTATTTTATATTTAAGTTATAATTTTATTAATAAATATTATAATTTAAAATATTATTTCAATTTATATATACCATTATATATTGCATTGGATATAAGAGTCATGGACATAAAAGGCCATCATTTTATCTTTTTAGAGTTGATTTTATAAATTATTTTGCTTTATTTAATTTTATCATAAATTATAACCGTTATCTTTTTACAAGTGGAAAAACTAACCTCTTTTATCCCTTTTTCTCTATACACATGGAAAAAATGATAAGTTTTCACAAGCTTGTTGGGCACTTGGGCCTGAACTCGAGATATTGGCCCATCTCAGTATAAGGTAGGTCAATGCGTACTCTATTCATATTTGGTTAAATTTCAATGAATTGGTTGAGATTTTGGCCTGTGTTGACTGATGCACATCTAATAGAACTAAATCAGCACATATAAAGTTTTTTAAGTTTTTTTAAAGGTTAAATTATTATTTTAAGGTGTTTGGAGTTTATTAAAGGTGTGATTTAGTTTTGTTTTTTAGTCGTTTAATTTTTTAAATTTCTCTAAATGGAGACTTTATGCTTTCAATGTACATCACAACATATCATTCAAAAACAGTGAAATAAACACAAAATGTTAATACGTGCAGTTTTCTATTTTACGAGTTTTTTAATATTTTACAGTTTTTTTAATATCTAAAAAAATCAAATCTGTCAGCACCTTTGCAACTAAACCCTACTGAGTAACCCAGTTTTGTAGAGATTTTTTTTCCCATATTTTTATTAATTTATTGAAAAATAACACTAAAAATTGTAGTTATTAGATAATCCGATCTCAGTTTGACCTCGATGAAAATTATACTTATATTTGTATATATATTTATTTTTTATGAATATTTTTTAACCTTCATGTTTAGACCTGGATGTTATTTGGTGACCATTGAAGAAAATTTATATACAAAACTAAAAAATATATTAGGCAGAAAATTCGGGCTTTCTATGTTCATCCAATCATCCAAAGTTATCTGATTTCTCCTCTAAAATAAAAAATGTTCCATCATGCCTCCTATTCTTGCCCTGAGATCATAGCTATATAAGTGTTATCTCATATTTGCCCATGGTTTGTAACTTTACATGATTGAATTTAGATAATTGTCTGCTACAGTTACCTTATTTAATTTTCCAGAATTTTTAGCATTTTTCAGATTTATGAAATGACATATGTACTCTTCAACAAATCAAGTGATTCCATGGTAAAATATTTTGTGAAACGATCGTGTGGGAAACCCACGTAGGTCATATAAAATGAGTTTATTGAAAACCTCCATGTTAGATGTGAGATAAAAAAATTATAATAATTGAATTAATTAAATTAATTTTAACTCGTAAAATTTCATAATATTTTAAAATATGATTTAATTGATTTTGAATGGACATAAAAAAGCTTAATCGTTATAGCTCTTAAATTTTGTAGGAAAAATAAAAAAAAAAATCATAAAACAACATGAAATGAAGAACACCACAATGTAATTTTCCTTTTTATAGTTTTTACATGCCGAACATGCTTTAGACATGGGTAAAATTTTCTTGCTGTCTATTTTCTTTTTGCTTTATTCAAATAGAATTTTAATAGCAGACAAGATTAAAATGGAGGAAACCGATTGCTTTGGGTTTTTTTTTTTCTCGAGTTGATTTTGAGTAGGGTTGTAGAATTGGTGATTTGATATATTTAAATCTTTCAGACATTAGATAATTTGTTAGATGTAAATACTAATAAAGATTCATTATTATTCACGTGATTGTAGTTCAACTGTCTCCTCCTCCTGAAGCAGGAGCTTGCGGGTTTGAACCCCTATAGCCTAACTTGGATGTACCTTAGGAGCAGTGGACTCATTCGTCTAAATTTCTTATACGTTCATAAAAAAAAATCTATTATTAAATAAGTTGTTTAATCTCTATTTTTAATAAATTTTATTAGAAATTTGCCACTCTTAACAAAATTATATGAAAACCACAAGAAAATCATAGACATTTTGAGAACCTTGTGAAGAAGTCAATCATATCAAGGAACGCATGGAACCTTTAATATAATTTATTTTTAAAAATCGGGTATTAAGGAGAATCACGGCTCTCCCTTTCTACACAAGATTGGACGCAATAACTCGATTTATCCTTGTGTTACCTTACTTTAATACCATGTTAAAATACGAGTAAAACTCATTTTTAAAAATCGATTATCAAAGAGAGGGTGTCCATTCGTTATAAACCCCATAATCCAATGTGGGATATATTAATATTTTTTTTTTTTAAGACTAAGATGTTCAGGTGTATTAGAGGACGTGACTAATTATTGAGACATGTGTAACATACTGACACTTTAATACGTGAAACCCACAACAAACAATCAATCAAATGTATTCTTAGTTTCTTATGCTCAATGCCATCAAGTGGGTGAAAGTTGATAAATGATGAAATCTTATAAAAGAGAAAAGATAAGTTCAGTTAATTGATGTGAATCGAATTGAATGAATAGTAAAAGTAAAATATCTTTTCAAACATAAATTTGATTTACCGTAAATTTGATGTTGAAAATTGTTTTAAAAGAATAATTCTTTTTGATGCATCCACAATGTATATTATTATATGGTGGGATCACTTAGCCCCTAATTGCTCGCTCATCTCATGTCATGCCAAATTGGCAATTGAAGGCAGGCCTAGGAAGGACTGCAATCCCTCGTCTCTATCTATTTCCTCTCTTCTCTTTGGAAATTCCATTCAACAATGTTGTTATAGACGTGATAAGCTAAGGACGAGGGATATGAATTAGAACTGACAGCTAATTTCGGTAATAACTTTGACACGGCTATTGAATCATTTACAAAAACCAATTAATTATAGGTTCATTAGAAATTTCTTAATGAAATTAATCAGGTTTTGCCTAAAAGAATTTCTCTTGTTTTGAAAATTATAAACATTCATAGAATGTCTATGTCCTATTCCCTTCTCACGTTGTACATGTACATGCAAACACCCCAGCATTAGTTTAAAATTCTTCATTCTCGAATTGAATTCATCGCCGGCCAGTTCAAACTTAAAAATCATTTGCTGGCCAGATTGAGTATATATTGATGTCCTCAAGGCCCAGAGATTCCTCATTACAAGCCATGGATCTCCTCTCTCCTTTCAAGTTCCTCCTCCTATTCTTCCTCATCTCCGTCATCGCCACATCAGCTTATGCCGATGAACGCCGGACCTACATCATCCACATGGACAAATCATTCATTCCAGCTCCCTTCACCACCCATGAAAGTTGGCACACGTCGATACTTGAATCCCTCTCAGCACCAGATAGCGCTGCGCCGAGCCATCTCTACACCTACAACCATGTCATGAGCGGTTTCAGCGCCGCGCTGACGCCATTGCAGCTCGAACAGCTGGAGAAAATGCCAGGTCATATTGCCACATATCCTGAGACTTATGGGCAGCTTCACACCACACGTACCCCTAAGTTCCTGGGCCTGAACAGACATGTGGGCCTTTGGCCCACTGCCCAGTTTGGCGACGACATGATCATTGGTATAATTGACACTGGCATTTGGCCAGAGAGTGAGAGCTTCAATGACAAGGGGATGTCCCCTGTGCCTGCAAGATGGAAAGGCGAGTGTGAAACTGGTACTGAATTCAATTCTTCAAATTGTAACCTGAAACTCATTGGGGCCCGTTCTTTCAGTAAGGGCCTTCAGGAACGAGGCCTAAACATATCCAAGATTGATGATTATGATTCTCCAAGGGACTTCTTTGGTCATGGGACCCACACATCATCAACGGCGGCCGGGAGCTGGGTCCGCAACGTGGACTACTTCGGGTATGCCCCGGGCACGGCAGTTGGGATTGCACCCAGGGCCCGGCTCGCAATGTACAAAGTCCTGTTTGATACCGACACATTGGAGTCGGCCTCAACCGATGTGTTGGCCGGCATGGACCAAGCCATTGCCGATGGTGTGGATCTGATGTCCCTGTCTTTGGGCTTCCCACAAGATCCTTACTATGCCAATGCCATGGCACTGGGTGCATTCGCGGCAATGGAGAAAGGGATATTTGTGTCATGTTCTGCTGGAAACAGAGGCCCACATGCTTACACCATCCTCAATGGTGCTCCTTGGATCACGACGGTGGCCGCAGGGACCATCGACAGAGATTATGCTGCATCGATAACACTCGGCGATGGCAGCATTGCAACAATGCGAGGAAGATCGATCTTCCCAGAGAGCTTATTCATCTCCCAATCCCCTCTCTACTATGGTCATGGCAATACCAGCAAGGAGATTTGTGATACGTACTCCCTCGATCCGAAAGATGTTGCTGGAAAAATTGTATTGTGTTCTCTTGGTAATGTCCCCAGCCAAATGTATGAAGTGAATAGAAGCGGCGCCGAGGGAGCAATATTTGCAACGGACTTTGCTAAATTCATGAAGCCTGATGACTTCTTTATGCCGTTTGTGGCTGTAAGTTTGAGGAATGGAGAGATCATCAAGGATTACATGGCCAGTTCATCAGATTCAAACCCACCAACAGTGGATATCAAGTTCAAATTAACTGAGTTGGGCACAAAGCCAGCACCTCAGGTGGCCTATTTCTCTTCGCGGGGTCCATATCGTCTTACACCGGGGATTCTGAAGCCCGACATACTGGCGCCTGGAGTTCAGATCTTAGCCGCATGGGCACCAAACAGAGGATGGCAACCGATTGGATCCGATTACTTGGTAACAGACTATGCATTGGTGTCTGGCACATCGATGGCGTCTCCCCATGTGGTCGGTGTAGCAGCATTGATAAAATCGGTCCACCGTGATTGGAGCTCGGCAGCAATTCGGTCTGCGATGATGACTACTGCAGATTTAATTGACAACACACATGGACCGATCATCGACATGACAACGGGAACATCGGCGACGCCCCTTGATTTTGGAGCAGGGCATATAAATCCCGGCAAGGCCATCGACCCTGGCCTCGTGTATGACATTGGGCTGCAAGACTACGTGGATTTTCTCTGCAGCCTGAATTACACCAGTGATCAGATGAAGATCATAACTAGGAACTCAAACTACATTTGTTCTTCTAATGCTAGTCTTGATCTCAATTATCCATCCTTCATTGTCATCCTCAACAACACCAACTCAACCACTGCAACGTTCAAAAGGGTCTTGACGAATGTAGCCGATACACCATCTGTTTATCATGCAATTGTGCAGGCACCGACCGGCATGAGCGTTGCTGTGAATCCACCTACATTATCTTTTGATGGTAAAAATAGCAAACAAGAATTTTCATTAAGCGTTGAGGTGGACATGGCCAACACTCTGGTGAACAGCGATTATATCGGAAACTATGGCTATCTTACATGGTCTGAGGATGGGGGAAAGCATACAGTGAGAAGTCCCATTGTTTCTGCTTTCGGACCTTGAACAAATAGAAGCAGTGTATCTTGGGAGGTTTGATTTTTAATTTTACTTCTATGTCATTCAACACGACAAGGTAATCTAATGCAATGAAAAATTTAATCCACTACCACTTTCTCAAAACTCAGTAGTGCTTGAAATATTTGAATATATAATGCACACATGATGCTCTGTTTTAGCCGATCATGAACATATTATGTTGGAAGATGAATTTGACATAAAATGTCCTTACTTTGTTGTTGTAATCTTATATATGTAAAATTTTAAGAATTGATTTGTGTATCAAAACTTTTTTCCTTTATTATCACCGAAGGTCATCATCCCATCTTTATGAGATTGACTTATGAATTCTTATTCAATTGACTCTATTTTAAATTATACTATCAGTCACTATACAATCTAACATATTTTTATCATTTAGTGCTTCTATTAAGATAAAATATTCACAATTTTCATCAATTTTTTATGATGATTTTCAAAGTTCGAAATGAATTATGCTATTCTTTTAAAATAACTATTGATTCGGAGTAGAGATGTAAAACAGAGTTTGGGCTGGCATGCACCAAACCCTGTTATAGTAACCCTAGCTCTTCACGCCCCTCGATGTAGTGATTTTGCTTTGACGACTAATATGTTTTGAACAGTTTAAGAAGAATGATTTTAAAATATGATCATTGAACATATAATGGACTGAGATTCGTAGATACCACATGGATAATTTGGTAAAATTTCATTGTCAACCATCTTAACTCATCAAATAGTCCATAGAAAAAAATCAAAATTTTATGATATAATTTTTTTTAAAGATCAATATTGGAAGAATAAAATGATCAAGAATGATGAAACTTTCTTCATTCACATCTTATTTTTTTTTTATTTCCTAAGAAAACACTCAATCACGTAGTCCACAGTTAATTTTGAAGTAATTTCTTTATCCATTATTCATTTTCTCTAAAGTTAGATTTGAGTGCAACCTCAAAGGCATTAATCACGCAAACTACTCAACTACAAACACAATCAGAAATGATATACCAATTTATAACACTGAAAACCTTCACATTATAGATAAAGGGAAATATAAATTTTTGGCTGTAAACTTTTTTAGGACCAGTTTCATATTTACCAAAATACACAAAACACTGAATGAGCTTCATCTGGTGTACCCTGGTCATTAGGAAACAAATAAGTTATTTTTTATGGTCAAGATGTCTAAGTCTTTTAAATCATTCAACTAATCTTAAAAGCATGTGTAAGGTCTTCATATTCACACATGCCGTGTGCATTTCTAAAGGAAGTAGTCTTTTAAGGTGGAATGATAATCGAACTCAGAACTCTCACTTCTTGAAATGAATTTCTGACCATCACATCAACCCCATTACGTTAAGCTAAAAAAAATTCTTATATATCAGTAATAAACAAACTTTAATGATTTCACATTGACTATGGGTTTTAATGCCTCAATTATCTAACATGAATAATAAAAAAGAGATCTGGACATCATAATGTGTAACCCGAGCATGGTTTGATTTTGCCAATACCTTTGACTAGAATTTAGGGTAAAATGGAGCACAAAATGTCTCATAACTGGTCGTATACAGTGCTGAGCCCGCCGTATGCTACTCTAACTCAAAAATCACAAGAGAAGATCCAAGTAAATTAATAAACATTACCTGTCCACTTGACTTTGATAAATATAATTAAGAGTTTAAGGGCCATACACATACAGTGGGACCATGCCAACAGATTATATGTAACTAAGAAAAAGTAGAAACCTTTTATTTATTAAACTGCTCAATTTAATCAATAATGTAGACTTGATACACAAGTAGCCCCCAAATACAACTGGCACTGGGGCAGCTTTGGTACCAAAAAGTCCAAAACGCGTCATCGAAACACTGCCCGGCCAACCCAAAAGCTGCCCGTTGAAAAAAGAACGAATCTGTAAAAAAAATCGACCAATCTCTACCTCTTCTTCTTCTTTCTGTGTCTGTTCTCCAATTCTCTTCTCCATTATTTAGATTTTTTATCAACTGTACTGGCATTTGTTCTTGAGAGAAACAGGTTTATTGATCTTGGTTGGGTCTAAAGTGACTGAGCATTCTACTGTAATGGAGAACTTTGGCTTCACCAATTTCCCCAACACATAACCTCTGGACCTCACCACGAAACTCAGATTTAGTGGCACAGGTACATTGGTATTGCCAGTGGAGCTACTCCAAGTGGCCCCCACCTCCATACAGAGGGATCTTGCTACCCATGACAACCACATTCACTGTTCTCTGACTCTTCCTTGATTGGTAGAACTTCTTGATCTGCAAAACCCAAAAAAAGAAATTCGCATTGAAGTGAAGGAAAGGTATGCAACAGAGGCGAATGTATAGCAAATTATGAAGAATGATGAAAAATGTGAGATGGGTTCTGTTGATTACATTTCCACTTGCAATGGTGAGCTGAGAGAAGGAGAGATCAACGGGGGTGGAAGTGACATGGAGGCCAAAAAACGTGGCTCTGTTTCGGAATGTAAGCTTTACTGTGGAATTCATGGAGATCATGTCTGTAGGCACTCCTGTGGAATCTGAGCCCGCTTGAATTACAAATGTCTCAAATTTAATGCTCTGTGATTGAGGGAGAAAAGGAAAAAAACATTTAATCATCAACGCTGCAGAAATTGCTTGATATGACTGACAAATGACAGGCTTGAAAAAATGCAACGAAGTTACAAACCTTGTGCTTTAAAAAATAACTGTAAGCTTAAGTTTACAATTCGCTTATACATCTCTTTATATTCATTTGGATATCAGAGTTTCGAGTGAAAATTACAGATTTATAGTGCTGTCATTATAATTATAAAACCTAGTTCAGATCGAGTTTGAATTGGTCGGATTGGAAATTTAACATTAAAAGAATGTGCATTATCTTGAATTCTGCCAGCAAATCTCGCATACTGTCTTATTTTACAGAGTTTGAAAATGTAAACTTTTCTAACATTAAGAATTGATATCTTGAGAATGTACAGAACAAAATAGAAAGAGAGTAAATCTCGGGAACTAGATAGGCATGTGTAGTTATTTATGTGAAAAGCAATTCGGATAATTTTTCTATCAAGCAGAGCAAATTCATGCAACCAAACAGACCCAATACTTGAAAATGCATGTTGCAACAGAGTAGATAATTAAATTAATGATGACACTATGGATTGATTAGTGAGCAAGTTTTGTGGTTCGAAGTGATTACCTGCATGATGATTCCAGGCTTCTGGGGGCGACTGGCCCCCCACAAGATCAAAGAAAAGATGGTGAAAAGAAGGAAAAATCCAAGAACAAATGCGAGGAAGTAACATCTCCGGGGAATGCCCTTCTCTCTGTCCTCATCTTCTAGCAGGCCTTCTTCTTCAATCACCGCGCATTCCTTCCATCCCTTGCTTCCCTTTGTCCCTGCTCGAGCAGGATCATTGGGTGAGATCTTACGTGAGCCCGGTTTAAGCGAACCGGAGAAGCGGCTGGTGGAGGACTCTCTCGAGTGGCGTCCGACCGAAGAATGTGAGTGGGGCGGCGAACCCATGGGGCTAAGAACAGGCGTGGATTGGAAGGAAGTGGTGGTCTTCTCCCCATCGTGTGAGTCCCTCGATGGGCTCTGCACGTAATAGACCGGCCTTCGAGGAGATCTTGTGGGTGACGACGGTGCAAGGCTTGTCACCTCCGAGTCTGTTTTTGCATGCATTTTTATTTTTCTCCTTTCCTGTCTCCCCTTCTCCTTCTCCTTCTTCTTCTTTTGGTGGCGCCGCTGCTGGTATTGGTATCGTTGGTGGCGTTTGATGGTGGGTTTTGATGGCTTTACAGGCTAGAAAGTGAGAGCATCTTGGCTTTTATTATTTTGGCAATGGAGGGGGAGAGAGAACATTGTGACGTCGTCTTCGCCTGTCAAAAACAATGTGGCGTATAAATGGGAATTAAATAATGGAATGGAAATGCGCTGTATTCAGGCATACAGCCAGTCCAGACCTCTTTCTCATTTCAAGTCCCGACAACTCTTCTTTCTCTCTCCTTCTTCTGTACAGATACTGTGTACAGGTGTATACTATACACGCGGTTGGAGTATTTTAAGTGTGAAAACAAGAAAGAAAGGATATGATAGGGAGAATTAGGGCAGAAATTGGGATATCGGTTTTAAAAAACTCAATTTAATCTATGTAAAAAGTTATTAAATCTGACCTAATTCAATTCAATTCGAATGTCTGATTCGAATTACTCAATCCGACCTGATTCGTATCAACCTAAGTGTTATAGTTTGATGCACTCAGCTCGAATCAGGTTGTGTCTGATCAGAATCAAATTGATTTTAAATTTTTCAACGCAATTCAATCCGCATTTCGTACAGATTTTTACAATCGGACCTGGTCAGAAATATACAAATACATAATTCAAACCTATTGATTTCTAAAGTCGAGTCATGCAGATCGAATTAAAACCTGACTCAGTTTTCACCCTTAGGGTACGATATATTGAGTTTTTTTCTACTGTACGTTTCTTTTTAAAGTGTAATTTTATTTGATCAAGTGATGAATCTTATTATTAATTTTTGGGAAAATGTTATGATATATTTTTGTTAATAGTGACAAGAGGTACCAATGTATTTTTTATCACTCAAATAGCGAGGGGTGTCTTTATATTAACAAAAATACCATTTTTTCTAGCATTTCCTCATTCATTTTCTTTACATACTTTACTTTGATTAATTTTACAATAACACATAATTTGACATTTATCTAATTAATATTTACAATTAAATCAAATCGACATCAAATAGTTGATTTAAACCTTAAAAACCAAAAAAAATACTATGACCAAAATTATTCAAATTTAATATACTGACATCATTAATTCTAAGAATGAAAACACTTTAATAGATGTATCATTCATCTAAACTGGTCTACCATTTTCACAGCTCATAGCTTACCAAATGGGTCACAGTTGTTATCCACCGACCACCATGATTGAACTATCTTTTATTACTAATTTACTACTCCCTCTCATCTAGTTTAGTGGTCTTAATTGAAATATTTCTATTTTTTAAGAACTCTATAAAAGGCTATTATTCTATATGATTTCATTTATTTTCAACACATTTTATGTTACTCCAGTATAAATGAGACAACTATTTTGAGACAATTTCGAAATTCATATAAGAAAACTAATTTGGGACAGAAGGAGTATAATAAGTACGTGTCTTTTAAATTTTTATAAAAACTGAAAATTCCAAAAGAAAGAAAAAGAGTTTCAAGGAAGTTCTAAAATTACATAAAAAAAAAAACTAATAATGCATGATATCTGCGTATGGTAATTCATTTAAAATTTTAATTAATCTAATTTGGCATGCATAAAATGCTACTTTGTACTATTCAATTTGAAAGCATGAGTAACTTATAAAAACATTCATTAAATTTATTATAATTTTCATGAATTAAAGTCATGAAGGTCTCATTAGAACTAATCTTACGAAATATTATGAATTTTTTTATTAATTATAGACATAAAACATTAAATTCAAGCATTATCGTTCATCTAATCTTGATCTTTCTATTAAAAAATAAAATTACTTAACATTAAAATAAAAAGAGAAAGAGAAAAAGTTGAAAAATAGGATGGAAGAAATGGCTAAAAAAGTATATGTAGAGTAAAAATGAAACAACTTCAGTTCAAAAAATTTACCCCTGCCATCAATCTGTTCATTTTTGTAATTTCCGTTTTTTCTGTTAAAAATGAACCATAAAATTTGACTTTGGAGAACACACTTGATTTTCTACTAATGAACTAAATTTGCGAATTCATGATTTTATGGACGAAGTTGTCTTTGTTCCTCTACTACTATGATCAAACTTTTTCTATTGAGTTTTTTCATATAATCATTTATTGACATTCTTAATATTTTCTTAATAAAGATTTTTTAATTATAGCTTTTAAATTATTTTACAAATTTAATGTAGTTCAACTGATTATCTTTTGTTTTAGAAAGTGAGAGGTCGTTAGTATCTCTCATTCTCTTTTAATGTATAATACAGGTTAACTCATATATTAACAATTTTATTATAATTAATTGAGTAAGTATAAAAAAAAAATGTGATGAATTTGTTTTAGATTGATTTTATATTGTATATTAGTATTAATAAAAGAGA
Source organism: Chimonanthus praecox (assembly GCA_022113865.1). NCBI lineage: Eukaryota > Viridiplantae > Streptophyta > Magnoliopsida > Laurales > Calycanthaceae > Chimonanthus > Chimonanthus praecox. The sequence continues at coordinate 9,898,721 of CM039086.1, read as the reverse complement.
CGAAAAAGATGCTAACTGGACTTGGTAGTTGAGACCATAAAAAATGGATTGGAAAATTGCAAAGAAACAAACAAATTAATTGGGACTAACCATTGGCCGGAGTCTTTGTTGCTATGGTCCACAGTCCAGATCTCGTCGGTACTGAGTACTAACTATAGTTACCTCACATTAAATTTAAATAGACGGTGATTGACCATCCTGTTTATCCAATAACATCTTGCAAACGGTATCCAATAACATCTTGCAAACGGTAGATGAATGATTTTATCTTTTATAAATTTTAGATTATCTTTATCATAATTGATAATCTTCCTTTCAAATGAAGCTCTTATCAAAAGTCTCTAGCCATTCTGTTCAGTTAAGAAATTCTATGAGTTCATATATATTGACTTGAAGATCTAGTTTTGATACCATTTTTAAAATTAGATTTTTTATCCAAAAGACTCGTATACCATGTGAAGTGATTTTAGTTCCTTATAATTTTTTAATTCTGCCTGCATGTTGGAATTTGTTCATACCCCCAAACTATTTATTTTGTTCATACCCCCAAACTATTTATTTATCTCAGTCATGATTGAACGGCAGAGATTACTCGCCCCTGCCCATCCAAGGCCTAGAAAATAGCATAATTTCCACCAGTGGCCCACTTCTATCTGTCGGTGCTGAAGCAAGATGGGATGGAAGTCAGAGCGCGATGAGTTATATAAAATAATTATATTGTTTCTTTTTCATTTATTTTATTTCCCAATTCATTAATTGGTATTATTTATTTGAAGAGAAAGTGATCAGAGGGGGGCTGCGAGAAGAAGAATGGGCTGTCGCCTCCAGCAACGTGGGTTGCGTGTGGGGATGGGCCCCACACGAAACATGTGAGTGCATGTGGGAGAACAGATCACTCAGCTCCCATCGAAGTCTTATTTCTCTCTCTCTTCTACTACTCGTCCATTCCTATTTCCTCTTCTGATTTTAGGGATTTTCTTTCTTTCTTTTTTAAGTTTTAAAATCAAAATTTAGTAAATGAAATGAAATGGGATTGGGAGTTGACTTAAGCACGGGCACTTTTTTTTTTTTTATCAGAGAGAGCATTGATTTCTCATTTGATTATTGATTTTATTATTACGACGAGATTAAAATGAGAGGACTGAATGATTGCTATAATTAACGATGTCGATTCATTTTATAAGATTATAGATTAAAATGAGTTAAAGTAGAGACTTTCTTAACCACATTGGGTGTCTTTGAATTTTTTTTAAAAATGTCTAGTAATTTTGATCATTAAAATTAGGTGTCCCATATAGACATCTGATTTTTCTGCCTCTACACACTCGATTTTAAAAAATTAGATGAAATTACCATTCTATCCCTTAGTGTTCCATTCATCCGAACGAACTATCAATTCATTTTCAGTTTGTTTGGATGAGTGTTCATTCGAATGAATAAGTCGAATTTTATGAAAGATTGACATATATATGTTCATTCGTTCGAAGGACGAAAATTACACTAAGGTGTTCGTTCGGATGAGTATATTCATTCGTTCGGATGAGTATTCACTAAAAAATTCGAAAACAGGTGTGTAAAGGCAGATTTTCAGGGTGTCTGTATAACTCTCCTAAAATTAAGTATCAAAAATCAAGTTTGACAATGAGATTTGGTCAAATTTATCTTATCAAATTTACTTTCAATTTATGATCTTTACGATTTGTGTTTTATCTATATAGTGTTTGTCATTTTTCTAAATAAAATTGACAAGGTGTAACCCATAATTTCTCTATATACACACTTGCATATACCAATTATTTAATGCAAGATGCCTTCATCTTATCCATATACAGATTAAAATTTCTCATTTTTCTTCTCCCATGAAATCTTATATTCAAGATATAATTGCAATTGGTGTAATATTCATCGTACGATTGGCCACCTTTGGATGAGAAATGATCCTATGTTGTTATATTAATGGTAATTGACAAAAATAACTTCAAATAACATTATTTGAAAGAACATGGAGTACACCATCTAAAAAATCTAGATAATTTATTAATTTCTAAATAAAAAGACATACATATATCATTTTAAATTTTGTAAAATTATTGAGTGCATGATTGGATGCATCAAATGAAAAGTATTTGATTTAAAAAGCTTTAGAGTTTATCACACTCTTCTCATTTGATCTATTTAACCGTAGATACAACTGTTTCACAAAATTTAAAAAAATATACATGCATTTAAAGAGTAATTAATGATTTAACTTTTAAGGTATAGAACTCCCATTTGAATTTTGAAGTCATCCTTATCAATAGAATGATTACTCTCACTCTACTTTAAAAAGAATGTATCATGTATATGATGTTCACTATCTATCGACAAATATCACTACTATAGTTATTTCTGATGGGATTGCTAGTGTTTTGTCAAGGAATGTTTATATGTAGTAGTCCTGTTTATACAGCAAGATGTAAAATTCAAATTGAATGAAAAGTGAGTTCTCATTTCTTGACGTGGGTTTCCATCTTACATGTAAGTTTTTTAAGCATTTATATTGCGATCAGGGAAGCAATTTAGGTCGGGCTCAATTTGAGTTTGAATGAAAAAATCTAAAAATTTGGATTTGAGTTGACTTGCCGAAAATCGCCGAGTCTTGCCTTCTGCAACCTGTTGTTGGGGCTTTAGCTAGTAGGTCCTCCAATCACCTAGGATCAGCTCCCGCAATCTGTCTAAAGGCGACTGGCCTTTGGACTTTAGCGCACTTGATTGGTTTAACTTAGTTTGTACTCTAACACCATATCAAACTAGCGCTGAAATCCCAACCTGAGTTAATATTTATAGAACTCGACTGATCGACTCAAGTTATTGACTCGAAATTCGCAAACCAACCTGACTCGACTCGAATCAACCCGAATTCTGATCCGACCCGCATTTTAAGCCATTTTAGCTGAGTCATCGGGTCGGGTTAACTTGTAAAAATCAACCCACATGACCCGAATTCCATGCGGACTTTTGTTTTCTCAACCCGACCTGACCACTGGCCCAACTTGCATGAACCGACCCGAAAAATCATGCTTGACCCAGTTTCACCCCTAGGGGTGAAAAATTCACCCAGACCGAGATATCAGCCGATAAATTTCTCTCTCCTCTTTTTGTTTTTTTTTTTAAATATCAGTATTTTTTATTTTTTTATTTTTTTCTGAATTAAAATAAATAAAAAACCCAAAAGAAAGCTGGTTTTTTTTAAAAAAAAAAAAAATTGAAAAAGATAAAATATCTGCCAATATTGGTCCGATATCGGCCGATATTAACTCGGGCCCCACCACCGTTTTTTTTTTTTTTTTAAAAAGGCCGATGTATGAATATCGGCTGATATTGGTCGATATCAGCCGAGATATCAACTCGGGCCCACCACCGTTTTGATTTTTTTTAAAAAAGGCGATGTATGAATATCGGCCGATATTGGACTGATATATCCGGCCGATATTGGACTGATATTCTCGCCGATATATCGGCCGAGAACTATTGTGCACGGCCGATACAATACGTATCGGCCGATATGATAAGGCTCTGAAAACAACTATCATATCCGTATCGGCCGATATCTTGACCCCTGTTCACCCCTATATCAAACTCTGCAAAGAAATCTTGCCAACAAGCTTGTTTTGGCGATCGGACTCATTTTTAAGTCAAAACATCAAATTTCAAATTAGAATTTGGGTCAGACTCTTGCCTAGTACATAAAACCTGAGTTTAGCTCAAAAGCAAGAATTTGAAACATTTTTTATAAGTTATAACTTCCTTTAATTGATATTGTGTATAAATGTAATATATATATATATATATATATATATATATATATATATTTATAGAACAACGCAAAAAATTCCATTTTAGACTCAAACAAGCCTGAGCCTCACTAAGCTGGCATAAACCTTTTGGGCTTCATATCTGACTTGGGCCTTACAAATACAATGCAGATTAGGCTCGGATTTGACGAATTCAGATTAATCTGAACCCATGCTCAGTCTAAGGACCTTAACTTGCAATTCGGGCCTGGGCTCAATCAGCCTAAAATCCGGCTGAAACCTGTCCGAGTTGCAGCCTTAGATGTGTGGTGCAATAGCAAATTGTTGTGGATTTTGGGTCTCCATCTATGAGTGAATGCTTAGAATCTCCCATCGATCATGTTGGTTCTTGCTCGTCTTATGACTTAGCAGCAGGGTATAAATCTCAGCCATATGCATATTGGCTGAGATATCTTGGATTTTTTACTGCTGAGATATCTCGGCCGTTAGTACCGCCGATACGCACTATCGGCTGAGATCTCGCTAGTACAGCCAACACATTTATACGGCTGATATTTGTCCAAAAAATTTAGGAGAGAGAGAGATCTCGGCCGAAATCCGAGATACCGAATATGGATATCTCAGTAAAAGCGATTTTTGTACCCCTGCTTAACAGTAGACTCCCAAATCTATAGTATATAGTGGCACATTTTGTACGTGTTTCAAATACAATACAATTTTAATTTAGAAATAACTTTGATTCTAATTTAGTTTGAAATAAATCAAATATGAGGACATCTATAAGATTGAGAAGCCCTTGTCCTCATTTGTGGATCCATACTCTGGTGGATTCCAAAATGTGATCCAAAAGATTGCTTTATGGATGATGCTAGAATAGAGATCATGTGAATACCAAACTGAACAAAACAATAGGAAATTGCAACATATATACAAAGAATTGCATAAAGAAATGATTGTTAATGTGAGAATCTTAAAAAAATAGTCTCATTAAACATAATAGTTACTTGGTTTAATTTAAAAATAAACAGTTTAAGTGAAACCCTTTATCAACAATCAATTCACTTGGCCTTGTAATTGAGTTCCCCAAAGTTTTCCATTTAATACCATCTAAACAAGTGTCTTAAAAGAGATATTTTGGATGATTCTATGGAAAGTGGCCCTTAAAGATGGAGTGAAAGTCAATCTCAAGACCCCCACTTCTTAAAGTGAGTTCTTGATCATCACGCCGATGCCTTTGAATTGTCTTAAAAGAGATCTTCAAGAGAATTTTAAATGATACAGATTTTTTTTATCTTACTTTAAGTTCTGCTCATCTCTAAACATCCATCTGCATTTGCATTTGTCCATCTCTTTTTTTGGGCTAAGCCACATAATTTATTAGGAAAATAAACACATCAGATCCATCTTTGTACGAAGTCATTAGGAATTTAGGACTTCATCGTATCATTTTCGGCCAGGTGTTGGGTGTTTCCTCCCTTCATAGGCTGTAGCCTTGTTCTTTATTGTTTCTCTCTTTTGCTAGCTCTCATATTTGGGCTTTGTTCGTGGGCCACTATTCTGTTGTGATTAGGTTTAGCATGTAGGCCTTTTTCCTGTTTGTACAGGTTCGGCACAGATCACTTTCTTGGCTCGTTGCCCCCGTCGAAGGGTTTGTCTAGTAAGGTTACGTCAACAGTGGCAATTTTGTTTTGGGCCCATTTATACCAATTTATCCAATCATTGTCACCATCTCTCTAAGCATCGGATTGGTGTTTGTTTTAACCTGTTTTAAGTTACATTTTTTTTTTATTAAACTCGAGTCCTATACACCATTAAATCTTCGAGGCTTCTACAATTATATTTGGAGCAATTCATTTAAGCTGATTTTAGTTGTCTGCCTGTCCAAACATAGACATTTGCAGATCATGGTCTAGGTGGGCCTCACAAAGGGTACCGAAAACAAGAGCTAAACTACTCAAGGATTGGGCCTGACATTCTTCTAGCCAAGCCATTTCTGTTTTTATATAGACAATGTATTTGTTATTTTCTACATATTTTATCAGAAAATATATAATTAAATAGAGAGACTTAAGTAATCTTCTTAATTTTTTTAACAGAATATGGGTCGAAACGTGTTATCACTTGCTAAAATATTCATTTCTGGACCAACATTTGGGCCCCAATTCTAATTAAATTTCCAAGCATATTAATCGATGCAGAGTGGGGACTGGGGAAGCATTTGATGCATTATTTTATGGAAATTGATGTTGATTGGAGCATCGTTTTGATGCATCATGGCGATGAGTAGATACCAAATGATTTGGTACATAGCCAATAGCATATAAGAAAGAAGTTGGCAATGTCAATCCTCATCTAAATTGCCATCATATGATTTAGATAGAGATAGACTTGGCCTCTCTTACAAGGAATGCACTATTATTCAATAAAGCAAAAAAAAAAAAATATTCCTTAGATTTTCTTGTGTGGAGATGAGAAAATCAGGGCTGCATTTGGATGAGAAATAGAGCTTGGAAAATGAGGATAACTCTTGTTTACCCTTGTTTGGTAACAGGGTTGCAACTTAGGTCGGGTTCCTTAAAATCCAACTTGACCCGAGTTGATACATACGGAACCGGAGCCGATCCAAATTCTAACCTGAATCCTGACTCGACCCGCATTTTGAACCCATTTTAGCCGGGTCAAATCGGGTCAACTTGTAAAATCCTCAATCCGACCCGAATTTCATGCGGATTTTTCTCTCCTCAACCCGACCCGATCCAGTGACCCGAAATTCTCTACCCGGCCCACATGATTACTCGGGTCGGGTCATGTGGGTTGGGTGAAAACCCGACTCGAGTTGCAGCCCTATTCAGTAATGAAGGAAAGACGTGAAAAATCTCAAGTTTCTCCTCTCCAACACAAATCTGAAAATTCTTTCATACATTTGCAAGAGTAATCACTTTACCTATTCCTTAGAGTAAATTTTTTTCCTCTTATAAATTAAGAAAAACTCATGTTAAAGAGGAAAACCCCTGTAAAATCCAAATGCAACTTATGATTCCATCATTGCATTTTATAAGAATAAGGTCATATAATGCTGGCTTTATCATAGCTATCATCAATATCTCTTCGCACATCTTTTCTCCTGTATAATTATTGCTACATTTTGAGATTTTCTTCGTCGAAGTGGGATGAGATCAAGTACGGATATATGTCACTATCTGATCATTATTAATTCGTTATCAGACAGTTGGTAATGTGTATACACTGAACATTCGGTGTATGTGCATGGACCCTGCCTTGCCTTGGCCTTACAATGGTTTTGAACGGAGGGTTGTAATTACTATAGGACTACTCACAACATGCTTACCTTCATTGTCAGTCCAAGTCAATTTACCATGAATGATCACTTGCTCTTTCATCCTTGCATTGCTCTCCATTACCAGCTTGTAGTCCTGCTTCTCATTCTTCTCTTTGAAAGACAGAGTATCTGGCTCCACTCGGATTGTAAATCCTTCTATGGAGGTCACATTAGCTCTATACGTCGAAATTCCACCCCCAACATTGGTCACAGTTCGTCGAAATTCTTTAACAAACTCAGTAGTCACCGATTTTGAATTACTCACATTCACGAAAGCGATGAATGATGGGTAATTGATATCGGAAGATGGGTGCGAACAATTGAATGAAGATGACCTTGTGATTGTATGGATATGTTCCGAGGTGTAATTCAAGGTGCAAAGGAACTGCACATAGTCTTGTGGGTCAATATCATAGATGAGGCCAGGGTCGAGCGCAATATTTGAATTGATGAGCCCTGCTCCTATGGTTAATGGACTGGCAATTTCATCACTTCCGGCGGAGTCTTTAATCGGGCTGAGGGTGTTATCGATAGCGGATGCAGTGGTCATCATGGCAGACCGAATGGCAGCCGGGCTCCAGTCTGGATGTGCTCCCTTTAGCAGGGCCGCTACTCCAGCAGCATGAGGGCAAGACATTGATGTCCCAGATATCAGATTGAAGTCATTATACAAGGCATGTGACTTGAAGGCTTGCACTGAACTATTGAGTGACCATGATGCCAATACTAATGAACCAGGCCCAACGAGGTCGGGCTTCATGACAGCAGGACAGCTTGGAGATGGCCCTCTGGAGCTATAGGCAGCGACATAAGGGGCTGGTTTTGTGCCCAACAAAGTGTTCTTGAATTGCAAGCTTGCAATTGGATCAGAGCTTTCCTTCATGTAGTCTAAGATGGTTTGGGCTTCTTGGGGCCTCACTATGGCGGCCGGATATGAGAATTCTAGGTAGAGTTCTAGAAAAGAGGAGTTGGTTATGAAGAGGCCTCCAGCCACTTTGGCAGAGGAAACTATATCAATTTGATCATCTAAAGAGCCGTTGTCTTCACATACAACAATCTTGTTGCCAACATCTTTCAGTACCTTTGTACTGTTACATTCACCCACAAATACCAGTGGCACTTCACTTGAAGATGAATTGCCTATGTACAGTGATGAGCCAGTGATGGAAATTCCATTGCCAAGAGTTATGATTCCACTGAATTGACGATCAACAGTACTTGCTCCGACAGTCAGTGTCCAAGGACTTCCATTGTGGAGAGTCCCCAAAAACGGTCCTTCATTTCCTGCTGATGTAGCAACAAAAATCCCCTTCTCCATTGCTGCAAAAGAGGCTATGGCAATTGGATCTCTGTACAGGGGGACACCATCAATGCCCAAAGATATGGATAAAACGTCGCAACCATCGGAGATTGCTTGATCTATCCCAGCAAGGATGTCAGCAGTAGAGCTCCCTTCATCCCACAGGACCTTGTATGCTGCTACACGTGACCTTGGTGCCATGCCGGTGGCAGTTCCAGAGGCATAGCCAAAGTAGGATGCACCCTCCACAGAGTTGCCTGCGGCCGTGGACGACGTGTGCGTCCCATGTCCATCTGTGTCGCGGGGAGAATTAACAGCATATGTGATGTTGGGATTGCTTGCTGAGAACCCTTTGTTGAAGAAGCGTGCACCGATGAGCTTTTTGTTGCACATAGATGAATTGAACGAGGTGCCTTGCTCGCACGCCCCCTTCCATCTTCCTGGCACTTGACCCATTCCATGGTCGTCGAAGCTCTTGCTCTCCGGCCAAACCCCTGTATCTATCACCCCAATTATGACATCTTCGCCATAATTTGATGCCGGCCAGAGGCCAGAATTAGAGTTTAGTTGGAGGAAATCAAATGTATGAGTAGTGTCCTTGGTGACTGGTATGTCTTGATAGGAAGAAACGTATCCAATGGACTTCTTGAGAGTGCCTAATTGAGAAGGGGAGAGGAGTGCACTGAAGCCATGCATAACATTATTATATGCATAGATGACTCTAGGAGAGTCAGAGCTAGGACTGGAGTGAGCTTGGGTGCCAAAGACGGTGGCTTCGAACCAGCTCCGGTGATCGGAGAATGCTTTCGGCATGGCCACTAAGTCCATGTGGACTATGTATGTGGCCATTTGTGCCGATGTGGAGCTGAATTGGACGATGTTGATCAATAACCACAATACATGGATATGGAGAGGTATTGGAGCTGCCATGGAATCGGAGGCCACGGCAAGTTTGTGACTTCCAAGTTGCTGTTATTTATAATTTGAGTGAGAGACTAGATGGAGTTGAATAAGGAACCCAAATCTAGCTACCATTTTCCAAATTTCACATTCTCCATTCTTCTTGGCTCTGGCTGAAAATGATAAACGAAGGGGGCCCTCTTCCAAGAGGCTCCTTGTGGCTCACATTCCACTAATGGTCTCAACACTGATGGACCTCATTTATGTTTATGGCTTTAAGAATAAGTAGGTAGGTGAATTCCAAATTCCAATCTAGGAGGAGGGATATTAGCCCTCTTTGAAGAATACAAACACTATACTTTTGTCATTTTGAGTCCCCAATTGGACCAGTTAAAGAGCTCAGTACGAGTGCAACCCAATTAAATTTTAAGTTGAGTGATCGTTAGCTTTTCTTAAAAAAAATTATTTAGTCACTCGATTGTATTTTTTTTTTATAACATGGGTATCTCTACTCTACATTGTAGACGAGACTAATCCCACGAGTATATATAAATCTCTCAATTAACAGTTATTGAACTTATGTTCTGAATTCTGAATCATAAACAAAATCATGTAGCCATGTGTGAATGGTTAATGATGGGCTTGACATGATATTAATAGAGTTATTGTGTGATTGGGAGTCTAGTTTGGGTTTACCTCTAATTAAGAGGTGTATTTGATTTATAATTAGTTAAGTGTTTAAGTCTGAGTGTGATAGCCCTAGGGTCGGCTAGAGGCTATAAATACATGTAATAGCATAGGGATTTGATATAATACACAGATTTATCTTTTCTACATGGTATCAGTCAAACTTAAATCCTAGTGGACCTTCTCTAAACAGGTTTTTTTCTTCTCTCCTTCTGCCAGAGGAGATTCATCGGCAGAGGGAGGGAGGGAGAGAGGGACATTACGACGAAATCTCGTGTTTGCAGTTGTTGCTTGCTGCTGCTGTTCTGTCATCTTCACGATCACTCTTTAGCAATACCGTTCGCGGAGATCTACAGAGAAATTAGGAGTTTGCTTGCTTGGTGCTGCGTGTTTCTCAATTTTTTTTTGCCGAGATCTTGTCTCTGCGCTGCATCCATCAGCGCAGATCTGATCCACCTCAAGCGGCAACACCTACGAGTGCCCACAGACTTGTCTCAGTCTCTCTCATCTTCTAGCGAAGAGTAGAGATCAGGCATCCTCCATCTCACCGGTCTTTTACTCCCTCTGCCAGAGAAGATTGATCGGCAGAGGGAGAGAGGGAGATCTAGATCGGCGTTCGTTTTAGGAGCACCTAGATGTTCCTTTGAGGGCCCGCTGCTATTCCCTCAGTCCCCATTGCAGTTTGTATGGTGGATGTAATTTAGTGGTAAGAATTCCACGTTGCGTTTCCAGATCTGCAACAAATCTTTGCTTCTGCCGAAGGGGACCTCTCTGTTACAGATTTCTTTTAGATTTGTTGATTTCAGATCTAGCCCCATTCGCTGGCCTTTCATGGCTATAGCCCCATTTGCTGGCCTTTCATGGTTACAGCTCATTTGTTGGTTTTTATGACTTCAGTTTATTTGCTGGCCTTTATGGCTACAACTATTGTTCGCTGGCCTTTACGATCTAATTGATCGATGTGATGGCTTCAGCCTTTAGCCTTTTTTGGCATTATTATCCCCTTGTTTTGCAGGTCATTTATTGCCTGTGATTATCGCATATTGCGATCATTATTTGCCGAACAATTATCTTACGGCCACTGCCGTCGTCCAAGCCTCTTTCTGTGTTTCAGGCCGCCATTGGTGTTCGCTGTCTGACATTTTGCAGCCAGTCAACGCTGCCTCTTCAACAACTTTTGCAGCCAATCAGTTTGCTGCCAACAATCTTTGTGACCAGTCGGTTGCCGCTTTTGCAGTTCAACTGCCGGTTCTCCACGTTCCAAGTTTCGTGTTCATCCACGCTTCAGCTTGCGGGGGCGTGTTGGAATATATTTAGAGTTCTAATATTAATAGAGTTGTTGTGTGATTGGGAGTCTAGTTTGGGTTTACCTCTAATTAAGAGGTGTATTTGATTTATAATTAGTTAAGTGTTTAAGTCTGAGTGTGATAGCCCTAGGGTCGGCTAGAGGCTATAAATACATGTAATAGCATAGGGATTTGATATAATACACAGATTTATCTTTTCTACAATTATTGAAGGAAAAAAGGAAGTAGAAGACAAGGAGTTCTGTTTCTTTCTTGCATTCCATCAAAAATAAATTTGAGAAGCTTCCCTGAATGGGGGAATTGAGGCCCACTACCCTGGACCAAACTAAGAACCAGACAAGGAGGGTATGGGATAATCTTCTGCCTGCAAATGGCCCACTTGCCTTACAAGTTTCTTTTAAAGTCAAATTTCATTTTCTCAAACCAGATATGTCCTCTTATCATCTCACAAGCAACACATGGGCTTCAGATTCGAACCAATCACACTTCACACCCATTATTTTATATATTGGCTGTTAAATGTTTGATGGATTTATGCTATTTTTTTTTAATAATATTGGTATTCTTACTCCACATTAAAGGTGAGACTAATCTCACAGACATGTGTAAATTTTTCAGTCTACAAATACCAATTAAGTCTAAAAATAGTGGCATGTTGGGGCAATATTTTGAAAAGTTGATTCTAATTTTCACCCAGTTTATATTGTTGTGTAGACATGGACTAAACCATTATTTTCATTTCTACTGAAAAAACATAATATTTAACTTTATAATTTAGAAAGAGTAGATGTAGATCATTGAAAAATTAGGAAAAAAAAAAGAATAAAGAAAAATAAGATAGACAATGTATTAATTGATCATGATATAATCAAATAAAGAAGTGGATCTTAAAACTCACTTTTCAGATAATAAAATTTTATATCGAATGATGACAAACAATTTAGTTAAAGAATCAGAGGTCTCAAGTTCGAATTTCGTAGCTACATGTGACTTGTTATGAGCTGCATGGATCGAGAATTTTATCTGATGTCCTTGTATTCAAGGAGAGTCGGGAGTTTTGGAATCTTTCGTCGTAAAAAAAGAAAATTATATATATATATATATATATATATATATAATCTTTCAACATGGTAATTTTTATTTATTTAAAAGGAAATGTGACCATGGACATCTGTTTGTTTTACTTGCAAGTCTTCCATCAGAGTGATTAATTTGATTATTATATATGTGTTCACGACCCGCATAGGAAAGGGAATGAACACGAGTCAAAATATTAGGTAGATTAAGTCTCTCTATTTGAAGAGTTTTCTCTTTAAATGTTACAGTGGACCACACAAATTTTTTTTTTGGGTTGAAATATGCATTGAATGGCAAATACATATCAGCTATGCAAAATTTGAATCCCATCTAATTATATTAGTTTTCCAATTTTAGATTTTAAAATTTAAATTATTACAAAGTTATTGTTTTTATAATTTATCTTATAAAACTATAATAATAAGATTGAAGGTTATTTAAAAAAAAAATTATGTCATCTATAGATCTAATTACATAAAACTCATCTTATAATAAAAATTTCTCATTGAAAACGAGAACTTGAAAACTTATTCCTTCTCAATCCCTTTCAGATAAAATGATATCTGCTTTCTTTCTTTCTTCTTTCTTTTTCTAGATACCTTTAAGAAAAAGAATGAGACCCACCACTCGTAGTTTCCTTCCTTCATAGGGAATTCAACAGTGTTTTTCGGAAGGTGCTCTGTGCTCAACAGTGTCCAGTCTAAAACCTGTACAGAAGGTCAATAAATAAAACTTTTCTTGTCCATAAAAATGTTCAGCATAATGCAAAAAGTAAAAATAAAAAAAAAAATGAACGAGTTGATCTAAATTAATTTGAATTTTGTGAGTTTTTGGGAAAAATTCAAGAAAAAAAAAACTGGTATAGCTTTTTTGATTTCATTATATTTTAATCGGAATTAGAATTTGAAAATTTAAACTACAGTATTTTCTCCAATTTCTGAGGGTCATGGCCCTTTTTACTCTTGTTTTGCCATGAGTGGACCCAATGACAGCCATGGCCAAAGATCACACGCTCCGTACATAAAAATAATCATTAAAAATTTGTTCATAACTGAGAGGGATTGGAGTGATGGTAAGAAATTTGTCAAAAAAAGCAGTTTTAAGTTCATTTCCCATTTCTTTCCAGATGGTCACTCTCTGAGTTCAAAGGATCACTCTTTACAAGTCCGTTGTTTGATAATTTTTATGAGAATTTAAAGAGGCTCCATTTTTTTACTCTAATTTAGAATTCTTCTCCATCTTTTAGTGTTTTGCATGTTTCTAAAAGGAAGGTAAAAAATATGGGATTTTTAAATATGCAATTATCTAATTTTTCATTTCAAAGAATGCATAGCTGACAAAATGGATGAAACATGAAAATGAGTAATCTATCAAATTTAACACTTTTTTTTTAACATGGGTCTTTCTATTGGGATATATGGCTCGATTCAACAAAGTTAAAAAAAAAAGAGTAACCCAATCGTACTGGTCCAGAGAAGTTTGTCAATTGAATAACTATTTTTATTTTTATCCTTAATTGAGTGGTAACAATGAATGAGATGGATATTAATCTAAGCAAAATATCTTAACTCTATACATAAGACACCCCTCTTATCTTTATCCTACACTCACCTCTCTCTCTCTCTCTCTCTCTCTCTCTCTCTCACACATTGAATAATAGACCTGCGAATGTGAGCTCTCTCTCTCTCTCTCTCTTCTCTTGCAATTACACCGAGACAGCGTGTTTTGAGAAGGGCTAGCACCTCTCACTATTTAACTTTATAGTAGGGGTCTTTCACCCACCACATCATTATTCTTGTCACATGTACATTATCACCATTCACGGACAATGTACTAGGATTCGTGAGTCCCACCATTAGTTGTATTACTGTGGTTGGGTTCGTCGGTCGAATGTGTTACAACTTAGGTGCATTCTTTGATGTTGTGTACCTCGTGGTCTACATCCTCCGATTATGCTAGCAATCCTGGTGAGATGCACCATCCTCATCTCCTCCACCATCAAATCAAACTCGACATGTCCACTTAGCCTCTCTAGTCATTGTCACTCATTTATACATTCATAACCTTTCTTTGAATGGGTGCATTATTATCTTGAACACCAAGAGATTTTATCAATTCTGATAGCGACAGATTCATTGAAAATGTATTTTCTTTAATATGCGATGTATAAAAAATTATCTTAATTGAATCAATCAGGTAACATTTTTAAGCTCTTAGTTTTAAATTATTTTTAATATTTAAATTTTAGTCTTAAAAATATATCTTGATTGATCTTATCAAAGTGATTTTAGTGAGTTTCGTAATCAAATAATTTTTTTTCTAACAATCAATCATCATCTTATTTGGTAATTCATGCCTAAGTGTGTATTGCCAATACGGTTCATGAAGTAACTCTCAGGGAAAGAATAAATACCCAAAAGTGAAAATTTCATTGACCATAATGGGGCTCTATACTTTTATTGAATCCAAAACTAACTCAAACTAAACTGATTAGACTTGGGCTATACTGTCGATGGTCGAGTTCACATGGGTAAAGTCTAGAAATATTACCATGCAAAAGATTTTAAGATTTTTTTCTCATTTTGGGCTCTGCGTAAAAGAAGAAGAAGAAGAGGAGGAGAGAGAGAATGGTCTTGGATAAAGGGTTGCTTTTATTGAATTTTTATTTTTATTTTCTCTTTTTGTGATGTTTTATTTTTATATATTAATGTCAATGAGATCTCCATTTGGTCTTAAAAAGAAATTTGTATTATTGTTTGTGATTTCTATTTTTATCTTTATCATCCACTTATGCCATCGTCATCTATTCCATCTTATTTGTCCATGAGTGCGATCCATGGTGTTAGCAGTAGCAGCAGCAATAGCAATTGTTTCCACCACTTATGCTTCTTACAAGCATGGCCTTAGAATTTTTTGGTAGAAACACTCATCGTTAAATTAAAATATCTTTCATACTTTTTAGTGTTAGATGCCATCGACTCTAAATCTCTTATCATTTGAACATAAAACTTTTTCATTTTATACATATCGTTCAATTATTTTAATTTGAGATGGTCTATGCTACTTTAATATAAATGAGACAATTATCATATCAAATAATTAAATTGAGAGAGAGGAAGTAATAATAATAACATTCAATTATTTCATATATGTCTAATTTTTTTTGAAAGAATAAGAATTTTCAAATCATGGAAAGAACATTCGGGAAGACGAATTCGGTGGCTCTATTTACATTTTAGTCTAGTCCCTAAAACTTTGGTTTCCGGAATAAATTTGTAGATACAAATAGAGCAACCCAAATTGGAGGAAGAGATTGGTGTGTTTGGTCAAAAGGAGATATGATAAATGGAGCATTATCTTTGCTACTACTTTGGACTTACTCCTCTCTCCATCAATGAAATTTTAGTTGCAAAGCACTAAAAAGGAGGTATCATCACAGATATGAATAATTGGGTGGAATTCAGTGAAAACGAATGGAAACAAAACTTGGAAATGGTAATTTCTGTCAATAAAGAATGACTTGACTGGTGGTGAGTCAATGATCCAATGTGATTTGCACATGGGAGCCATGATTTTGGTTAGACTCTTCTCACAATCACAGCCGTCGAAATTTGTGGGCCCCACTATGGATGGTGCATGACCCAGAAATCTAAACATTCAAAAAAAAAACAAAGAAAAAAAAAAAAATCTACAAAGGAAAGTGGGAATGACCGACTGGTGGTGATGACATTATTAAAGTGATGGAAGCTGACAGCCGAAGTTCAACCATCAAATGATCATATTACTAGGCGCCCTTGCAGACACCCCGATTTCCTTATTCAAAACATCCAATTTCAGATTTTCAGATAAAGTTACCATTATACCTCTATATTTTACTCATCCTAACAAATGAATGAATGTCGAAGTGTAAATTTCGTTTATTTGAACAAATGAATCGGTTAGTTCATTCAAAGCACTTCATGGGCAAATTCCATTCGTCTGAACGCGATGCTAATGCTACAGTAATGTATAATGTATTATTTAATTAAATAATAAAATCTCTTTAAAAATTTTAAAGTTATTTTTTGAGCACTGTATATTTCCAAAATTTCTCAAATTGAATATCCGGACTAATTATGATAACCTGATAAAAACATTTAAGACTTTAAGGTCTTTTTACACCTCCAAATGCTTAAAACAAAGTGTTTTACAAATAAGGGTATTCATCAGCTGTATCGAAAACATGTTTAGGAGTGTCAAAAGACCTTAAATTCTTTAAATATTTTTATCAGGTTATCGTAATTAATGCGAATATTCAATTTGAGAAATTTTGAAAATACAAAATGCTTAAAAAATAACTGTCTATATTGCATATGCTACAGTGTATATATATATTGCATTAGTTAAATAATAAAATCTCCTTTAAAACTTTAAAGTTATTTTTTAAGCATTGTGTACTTTCAAAATTTCTCAAATTGAATATCTAGACTAATTACGATAACTGATAAAAATATTTTAAAACTTCAAGGTCTTTTGACATTCCTAAATGTGTTTTCGGCACAACTGAGGATACCCTTATTTGTAAAACACGTTTTAAACATTTGAGAGTGTCAAAAGACCTTTAAGTCTTAAAATATTTTTATGAGGTTATCATAATTAGTCCAGATATTCAATTTGAGAAATTTTAGAAATACACATTGCTTAAAAAATAACTTTAAAATTTTTTTAAAAAAATTATTATTTAAATAATATACTATGCATTAATGTAGACACTCCGAATAAATCAACCCCGTTCATTCGAATGAATTAACATTGTTCTGTCTATTTGTTCGAATGAACTAAATTTACACTTTGGTATTCATTCGGATAACTTCATTATCTGAACGAATGCTGAATGAAATGGCAGTTTGGTCGAAAGGTATAATCATAATTTCATCAGAAAATCTAAAAATGAAGGAAATCTAAGTTAATGTAAGTCGCGCCTATTATTATTATTATTAGGTGGAAACTCAAATCACCAGTCAATCTAATTTCGGGGACATGACCATTGGAGTGGGGTCCACCATTTTGATTGAGTCCTTTTCTTCCACGCGACATTAGAATCATGGCTTGGGAAATATTCCACACGCCAACGACCTGAAAAGAGCCAGAGTCACGCCGTTTAAAATGGGGTCTTATTTGGATTTTAAGTCAATAATTTAAACTTATTTATTTTGAATTTAAGTCATAAAATTTTAAACTCATATCTATTTAAATTGCTTGTGTTCAATTTGGTCATTTGAGCCAAGTCAAATTTTGTCAAATCTAATTCATAATAAACTTCGCAACTCATTAGTCAAATTGAGTTGAGTTGGTTTTAGATTCAGGTCAACAACTTTCGATCAATTACTCACTCACTTATTAAATCAGTTAGTCAGTTCGAGTTACAAAACTTTAAATTCATACCCCTTTTAAAATTCTCAAGTTTAATTTGGATGATTGGGTCGAATCAAATTTTGTCAATACATCGGTGTTACTTGATTTTATAAAAATTTGATCGATCAGTACGTATTTGTTTGGAAAGACAATCAATTTGTTTATAAAAATAAAAATAAATGTTCTATTGTACTTTATAGGAATCAATTACTTCAATAAATGTAAAGAATGTTTAATTATAATTAAAATTAAACCTCCATATATATATATATATAAAACCTGCATCACATGTTGGTTTTTTATTTTTTACTTTTTTAAGTCAACCCACATTTACCACTTTTAAAAACATTGGTAAATGATCCACGCAATTATAGAATTCTAATGTCTTTAGTTCTATTGCAGTAAGTCAATGCTTAGGCCAGCCGATATAGTATGCCTAATTGTGGCCAGCTATGCCACGTAATTTAGCTAGCTATATAATTAATATAATATTTCTTTTGATGACATGGTTAACTATAATTTTTAGCCAACCTCGTCATACGGTATAGTGTTAACTAGAATGGTTACTTTTTAATATTTTATTATTATTATTTTATGTACATTTTTTAATAAATTTAAAAGAAAATAAATATAAAGACATTACATATTTTCTCACAAGTAATTAAATAAATTAACAAAACATACATATTTTCTCACAAGTAATTAAATAAATTAAAAAACATACATATTTTCTCACAAGAAATTAAATAAATTAAAAAGACATACATACTTGTGATGCTGGAAATAAATAAATTAAAAAGACATTACATACTCTAACATAAATAAAAATATATTACATATGATCGCCACCTTGAGTTAATTTATTTATGATTGCATTTTGTTGTGCAATGATCCACGCTTTTTCCATTTCTGTTGCCGCCTTTGATAATGAAGAAGTTTAAAGAGAATATTTTTAGAAATGTAATTTTTCATATTGTTTGTGATGAATAAAATATTATTTTTAATATTTTTGTTTCTCAATAGCTATAATTTAATTTTTTTTCAGAATAATTTTAATTTTTTGTTTCTCATATATTTTGTTTACAAATGTAAAGGAAAAAAAATTCAAAAGGTAAAGAGTTATTTTTTATTTTTTGTGTAAAAAATAAAATAATAAAGTAAAGAAAAAAATAATTATTTGCCCTAATATACAAATTATACCCAAAAACAAAAAAAAATCCAAAATAATCAAATAAATAAATAAAAAAAAAAATAAAAAAAATCAAAAACATATATATAAAGAGAGAGAATGTTAAATGGCTGGCTACCCTTGTGTTACTTGTGGCCAGCCATTTAACAAATATTGATGTGGGCCCTACTGATGGCCAGCACCATACGGTTAAAACATTGTGGCCATATGTTTGACTAGTTAGCCATATGTTCACCGTACCAGATGCTCTTACAGAGCTACACACTCTTAGGGGCTATCGTGGGGTAGGTTCAAGTCAGGCCCAACTAGCCTAAGTTAGGCCTTCAACCATTCAAGACCCGATTCCGACTGTCAAAATGGGCCAAAATAATCCACAGTAAGATCAGGTTGAAAGATGGCCCAGCTAGTCCAACATTGGAGGTCGACCCAGATCATGAGCAACCCTGCAAATTCCCTAAATTAAGGTCAATGCTAGCATTAGTTTCTGACTGATCTGCTGACCGAAGCTGATTCATGAGAAAAGTATCCAAATTCAGGTTAAGTTATTTATTCAAACTTCAATGTAAGTTGCTGAGTCCTCTGGTCAAGTATCCAATTTTCATTTTATTTTCTTCTAAAAAAAATTTGTATTGATTTGGATGAGCCAACTTCAAAATAAGAAAAATGTTGAACCCACCTTGAAATTAGATTATACTTTTTTTTAAGTTTTTTTAGCGATATGGATAAATCATTTGATTGCTATTTTAATTAAATCTTTAAAAGTTATAATTGTGACCTACGATATGAGTCTCGGTGGCCTATACCTAGGGATGTGGATGCAATGACGCTCCCCCAAGAGTTTTAGAAGGACTATTGTCAAGATTTAAGTTGAAGTGAGTCTGAGGTTTTTCCTGAGACTTAAAAAAAAAAAAAATTTTAAAGTAAAAACTAATCTAACCCAAATTTTAACGACTTCTCTCTATTGAGAATGAGACGAAATAAAAGAACAACATGGGTGCAATCCAATGCTGAATCAGTGGATCAAAGAGGGTTAAATCCGACGGTAGAGATGAGGAGAAATGGGACCTAATGGTGCAGATTGGTTGAGCAAATCCTACATGATTGTGAAACGATGGATGGATGGCCAGTGACGTAGACATGAATTCAATTATCATTTTCTTTCACTTCCTGTCTAATAATAGAAGTTTCTTTCATCGGCCAAACAAACACTCAAAATTAGAGTTGAAGCATCTTTAGAACCATAATTCATCATGATAATTAATTATTTTTTTTTATCATTATTTGTTTAAGTTGGCTAGTTGATTTTTATCTTTTTATTTAAATTTTAATTACAATTATATTCTTTGTCAACTCATATTTTATCTTTGTGTATACTATCTAAAATTAAATCTTTAATAATCTCTCTTCTCATGTAATCTTTTAACTTTGTCAGAGTCAGGACACTTCTCTCCAGCCACCATTGGAACCCCAAAATAAGAAAAGAAAAAAACGAAATCCTATGTGCATGTTCATCAGTGCATTCAATCGTATTGTGCCATATAAAAAAAAATATATGAACATTTCTGCAAGTTTAACAATGGATAAGATTCTGAATTGATATAACAAGATAAAAATTGACAAGGTTCTTTTCATGAATCAAATTGATCATACGTAAAATTCTAGATCTATGACACCACTCATATGGATCATGAATCATGTTAAGCGCTCTCAAAATTTGAGGATAAGACTTCCCATACAAAATGAGAATACCCAACCACTCAAACAAATAAAGAGATTGATGAAAAATTATAATTTAATAAAAGAAGTTGAACAGATCTTTAATAACAAAACTCAATTTTTATAGTAAAATATGTTTATTCTTACTTTGCTTTTTATGGTGGAATGCCAATTTTCTGTAGTTTTGATTTAAAAATTATAAAGCAGCAGCTTGACACACCATAGATAGCCAGTGGCATTTTATCTTTTAATATTTGTTTCTAGTAAACCCACTCAATTCATTTGAGCGATAGATAGTTGACACATGGAATTGCTAATTATTTACATTTAAACATATTTACATGAAAAAACAAATCAATCATCTCTAAGGCAAAGGGGGTTAACAATCTTTTGTCATTAGGCTCTGCATTCATAAACATTGCAGGATCCCTAAAGCCAGACATAATTGCACCTGGTCAGGATGTATTGGCAGCATGCATTCCAAACCAGCCATTTGCACGCAGGGGCTCAGATTACCTGATGACAGATTATGCACCGCTGTCTGGTACATCAATGGCAGCACCACATGTTGCTGGAATTGCAGCCTTGGTGAGAGCAATCCAAAAGGACTGGAGCCCAGAAGCCATCGGTCTGCACTGCAGTGACCATCGACAACACAAGGTCAACCATCAGAGATCAGTCAACTGGGCTGCCTACCACACCTCTAGCATTTGGTGTAGGGCATGTCAACCCCAACAAATCCATGGACCCAGGACCTGTCTATGAGAGACTACCAACACTACATCGAGTTCCTTTGCCACCTTGGCAACAGAGAGAAACAGATGGGGGCTGTCATCAGGAGATCCCAATGGAGCTGCAGTGGCCCCCCTCGCGAACTCCTACCCTTTCTTTCATTGCCTTCTTCTCTAACACATCTGACTTTCCACAGGTGAAGAATTTCAGTAGGGTGGTGACAAATGTAGGAAATGAAACCATTACTTACAGAGCAGTTTCAGAGGTTCCTAAAGGTATGAGAATTCGAACAATCCCAGATACACTCATTTAGCAGAAGTACCAGCAACAACCGTTTTCAGTCAGCATAGAGATTGACAAAGAAGCATGGAGTACTAATTCTGTGGCATATGGTTGGTTATCTTAGATCGACTGGTCAACAAAATTACATTGTATCAAGCCCTGTAGTGGCCATTTCTGGGTGACAGTTCAATACCATCACCATCAATATGATACACATAGCATATATTTTTGCCTAAGTTTGGGCATAGAGTTTGTAAGCTGCTGTCTGAAACTAACATGAATAGAGGCCTGAGTGACAACACAATCAGAGAATAAATGAGCAGTCCCACCCTTTACCATCAAGAGTAGACCGGCTATGTAGTTGTTTATAAAGAACACTGCACAGAAGTTTACCATGGGTTCAAATATTATTGGTAGAATAGGATGATACTGTTCCACTGTGATTGGATTCACACAGGAATTGTTATTCGTATTGGATGCTATTTTTCTAGAAAGGCAGCCAAGCCAGCATTAGCAGTTGCCAGTATTCGGGATTGAATAAGCAAGACTAGTTTTGCTTACGGCATGGCATTTACAGAGTTGGAAATGGATTAAGGATGCAGTGCGAGAACCCCTGAATGCATGAATGCTCCATTTATCAAATTTTGAGTAGCGTTTATATACAAGTGTGAAATGAGTTGTGGAGCTGGGAAAAGACATACACATTCGAAGGGGGAACGAGTTTTACATCAATTATGCAACATGATATCAAATTTCTGCAATAACTTGGTGAACGGAAGAACAGGACCATCCACTCAGTCAAAGCATTCAAACTGCTCATGGTTAAGGTACATTTGAAGTCCAAGCGCAAGCACAACATAAATATTAATAATGCAATCTAAAAATAATCTATTTATCATTTTCCCTATAACAAGCAACAATGCAAAGCAACCCAAAACGGCATTGCAGCCATTCCTCACTGCTATCATTTTCCCTATAACAAGCAACAATGCAAAGCAACCCAAAACAGCATTGCAGCCATTCCTCACCACTTTACAAGATGGTCCTCGAGGTCGTTGAAGACAAACATGTTGGGACACAAAAAGAGAGAAGAATAACATGTTAGTGAATGGAACAACATACATACTGGTATATCAGAAGCAGTGATGATATACTGGTATATCAGAAGCAGTGATGATATACTGCTGCTTAATCAAATCACAGCTGAGAGCTTGTGATACATGAAAGTGGATTAAGAAGAAAATCTTCGATCCAACTGCCCTTTCCTTTTGCGAGAATGATCCAACTGCATTCAGAGAGAGAAAACTCCAGGGGGTGACTGTGGTGAACCTGTCTCGAGTAAAAAGCTCCTGCTGCAGTAAGATCTGGATGTACTTGAAGATGATTGAAGACACCTTGCATCCCCACTGTGGAAGATCACCTCACTTCCTAGCACCTTTCCTCTATTGTTCATTCCCCCACCATTGGTCTCTTCATCTTCATCTTCCACAGCCTGTACAAAGCCAGTATATGCTGGATCCAATCTCTCATACAGTAACCTAAGAACCTGTTTAATCGAAGGCCTTGATCTCCCTTCTCTCTGGGTGCACCACCTCACAATTCTTACCACTGTTTGAAGCTGCTCCAAGCTGAATGAGCCAGTGATTGAGGGGTCCACCAACTCAGGCAGCCTAGAATCCATTACCATGAACTTCTGAGACCATTCCACCAGATTCTTGCTTTCTTGTATGGCGCACCTCCCAGTCACTAGCTCCAATAGAAGCACACCATAACTGTACACATCACTCTTCTCTGTGAGCTCCTGAGTCACCACATATTCAGGATCCATGTAACCTGTAAGCCATCAATGAGTTAGAGGGTCTTGTTGGAGGCTTCAAACTATACACCATAACAAGATTGTTTTGGGGCCTCAAGGATCTTTAACCTGGAGTTCCTCGGATATCTGTGTTGACAGGTTCGAAGCTAATTGACCCACTTCTTGAAGCATGTGCAAGGCCAAAATCTGCAACCTATGAAGGAACAACAGAACACAAGAATTATTTAAGAATGCCTCTGAAAAAATAAATTTATTTAATGAACTGGATCAATTTTCAAATTACAAGGTCTAAGCATATCACAAATCTGAATCTCTACCTTGGCGACAAAGTTCTCATCCAGAAGAATGTTGCTGGACTTTATGTCTCGGTGACAAAGAGGAGGATCACAATAGAAATGGAGGTACTCCTACATGTGAAAATATCAACAAAGTTTGAGAAGGAAATAAGTCTTGTAGTATTGTTTCGAGTGTTTAAAAGTGCATCTGCATATTACAGATTTTTTTTAATGACGAGAACCCCAAGATCCCCACCTCTCTCCGAGTATGAGGACGTTGGGTAAATCTCTGGATGTACACAATCCCCCGCAAGCCAGGGGCATCGGGTTACCATGGGACTTGAACCTGAGGCCTCTAGTTCTTGAGCCAAAGTGTCTACCAGTTGAGCTATCTCATGCGGGGTATCAATTCATATCATGCTTTGGGTTGCAACCATTGTTGGTGAAATCTTACAATATACGATTTGCATCTTATGATTCATGCAATATGGCAAAGGGAACGACTCGTGTCAGTTTAAAATCTTTCCTGTGGATAATAGAATTATGACCTTATTCGGAATGTAAAAGCATAAAACTTATGATTTTGATGATTTTTTAGACTCAAGTTGTTGGCCATGTAGGAATTTGGATTTTTTAAGGGCTTTTTAGTTTATTGTTGTCTTTTTACAACATTAGTTGGGGTATATACTAGTATTATATTTTAAACGTTGGAAATTTGAACTCTAATGAAGTAGTTATGACATATTTACTTAATTTTGAAAGAAAATTGGATAATCGCTCATATTATTGTTTTTTATATATTTTTGATGTTATTCATATATTATAATTTTTGGTGAAAAGAATTTATGAATCTTACGATTCTACAGTTTACAATACACAATTTGTGATTTAAGACCTATTATAATGATTTTACAATACAATTCTCAACATTAGTTGCAAGTTGCAACACATTGACTCAACTGCAAACAAGTCCCAAGAAAGAGAATTGATTTGGGCACTGGTACTTTTACTAAAATGGGCCATCAGGTCCATTTTGCCCCTCATTTTATCACGATAAATAAAAAAACAGAAAGTGCAAAGTATAATTATTTTCGATTTTTTATTGAGCGGTAAAAGTAGAATAAATTATATTAATGAGAAGAAATATGTACATGAGACGACATCGATGGGTCTAAAAGACTTGAACCCAAAGGATGCCAAGAAATAAAAAGAAAAAATACATCAATCCTCATATCAAGAACACCATGTGAAGAGATCGGCGAATCTCTCCAGCCTAAAGGACTCTCAAAGGTGGAAAATGCCAGTAGTAGTGGATTCCACCCCGTTCTTAGCAAAGAAGTCAGTTACTCCGTTTGCTGATCTCCAGACAAAGCAAAAGAAATCTATTTACCTGAACAAAACGTCATAATTTCCTTCAGTATTGTAATCATCTTCTAGGGAAGTCCTTTGCCCTAATCACGTTTATAGAGTCCCCCTTGATGATTATTTTCCTCCTTCCCAATGAAGCCCATATGAACAAGGCTTTCCTAATACAACTAAGTTCTGCCTCGTTTGAATCCTTTCGACCTATTGACTCAAAGAAAACTATGAACGTTCTACCATTGCAGTCGCGGAGCACTCTGCCTATACCCGTCGGACCATGTTTTCCCTTGCTGCCCCGTCAACATTAAATTTGTGTTTACCGGTTGGGGGGGAGGAGGAGGAGGGGGAAGGGGGAAAACCAAGTGGCATGGGCACTGGGCTTCCTTGCCCTCTACCCATCCAACCCTCCCAAGAGGTGTAGAAGTCTACCATTCTAAGGTCCTTGAACTCTGCCTCTGATAAGAGCCATGTGCAGAGTCTCCATTTTGTTTTCTGAATAAGGTCGCTCTCCTCTGACTTCTTATTCCCAAAAATCCTAGAATTTCTTTCCTCCACAAGGTCCACAGAACAGCTGCCGGAATGGTGTTCCAGACCACCTTCATCTTAGGGCTAGTGTTGAATGGTCCAAGGTAGAACAATTCCTTCGCAAGTTCACTCGAATAACCATGATTCCCCCAACAAATCTGCAAAGCTTATCCACAGTTTTCTGATCATTGAGCATTCGGCGAACAAATGATTGGTGTCCAACTCCGTGTGGCCACAAAGTGTGCACTGTAGGCTGCCATCTGAATTGAGCAGTCCTCTTTTATTGACGGTCGATCTGGACAACACCTTCCCTTACAAGGCACACCACACGAAAGTTTGCACCGTTAGGGGGTGAGATCCCTCCAGGCTAGGTATGATATAGGATCCTCGTTCTGTTGACCAAGAGCCAAGTCAATCATTGACTTGACTGAGAAGGCTTCCGAGGAGTCTCCTACCCAAAGCATTTTTGTCATTTTCCTTGATGGAGAGAGGGAATTCCCCCTAGCAACGCGTTTAGCTCCTCGAGGCTATCTTGTTCGAATACCCTCAAATTTCTTCAAAAGTCCAATTGCCACAAGATCATGCCATATCTCGCTATGTAGCAATCCACAACTAGGGCTTGCTTATTTATGGCCTATATAGCCATAAATGAGGGGCGAACAAATTATTATCGATTTGTTGTGATAAAATGAGAGGAAAAATAGAAAGTGCCCCATTTTAGTTAAGAGTACTGGCACCCAAATCAATTCCACTGTCATATAATATACCAGTTGGCACAGATACTTCAACATTTCATCACACAGGTTCCCAAAGAGAAAAAAAGGAGCTAGACTCTTCCAGTGTCATATGATATACCAACCCTAATACTTCAGTTATTGAAAATGAAACATCTGAATGCCTAAGTATGACTAATATGGGCTTCAAACCTGGTTAAGGAAGATGTCCACAACAGTGACAACAGATTTTTGTGAAACACCGTTATCTTTGGACAAGTCAAGGATGTCTATCACACTCATCAGGCAGAACCCAGAATGCATATACCTAGGCCAAGAAACAGGCCAGCTTACTCATCAGGTGAGTAACAACATTAATAACGACTGCTAAAATAAAATGACCAAAATTCACACTCAATGCGGAACCTGATTAATGGCCCGACTGACCCAGTCATATTAGCAGTGGGCCCACCTAATGAAAACAATCTCACACAGCTGTGCCAGATGGCCACAATCATTTTAATGCACAAAATAGCAATTTCTATGGATTACCAGAGCATTGGCCACATCTATGGAAATCTGAATTCTTGTCTGCCAACTGAGAGCAGTATTCCCAGGACCTGCATGGGCACGAAATGAATAGTAATTGCGATATAAACTGAAGAAGGTAACCCAGTAAAAACAAACAAAATGTGAGATAGGAAAAATACAGTGTAAGTGATCCTTTAAGCTTCCATTTTCCATGTACTCGTACATCAGAAACCTGATAATGAAACCAGACAGTTAAAATAGGTGGAGTGATTAAGATTGGTGGAGAAAAAGAACACAAAGACTACCTCTCATTTTTGTCAACACAAAAACCTCTGAGAGAAACGAGATGACGATGGTGCAGCCTGCCAAGAAGCTCCATCTCTCGGCAAAACTCATCCTCTCCCTGCTCTGAAACTTTGTTCATCCGTTTCACAGCTGCAACAAAACCGTCACTGAATTGGGCCTTGTAAACAGTTCCAAATCCTCCCCTTCCTATGATGGTATTGAAATTGTTTGTAGCCTTCTTTGTCTCCTTATAGCTGAATCTTCGGAACATGGATGATGGACCTGCATTGTTAAACTCTGTAAGAACAGAATTACATTATTTAGCAGCAAGAAAAGGACAGATCTTGTTGGATCAGCATCAATGCAATCCTAATGATAATAGAAGGCTAACGACCAACCCAACCCAACAGCAGGCCGTCTTTTCTACTACTGATCCCATGAAATGAGATTTATCAATCCCAAGCCTGTTCCAATAAACAACACTAATGCTGGCAAGATGGATTACTTGTTGATTCATGGAAGATTGAACAGTACTGTATATTGACGAGATCTATGCAAGAAGAAGAAGAACAAAGGACATGATCCAGGTAAGCCCTACAAATACAGTCTCTCTTGAAAAACCATCCTCAGCTATGGTAAAATTATCCTACAATAATACTACATATTAACAAAGTCCGAGCACTGTGGGACACCCCTACTGGTAAAGGTTATTATTGTAATTCCCATCAGATTATCCGAGTTAGAACTGTTCTTTGTTGCACGGACTCTTCAAGATGTGTGAGACACTTGTGTCTCACAATCGCACTTGTGTTGGACACTTGCACCCATTCTTATGGACCCTTCTAGTGCATTTTTATATTATTTTCCAAGATAACTAAAATATCACAACACATTTCTCCTCTTAAAACCTTATTAAATATGTTTAAAGTAAAAGTAATACATCATTTTTATTAGTGTTATTTTCAGAATTTATTTTCATTTGAAGTAAAATTAGATTTAAATTTATTTAAATGTGGAGCCGTGTCTACATGTCATTTTTTTGGTTTGGCACACCTCACACCCATGCCTGACTCTGACATTCACACCCATAACCATGCAACTTTGGAATTGTTGGATTAAGAGAAGGAACCTGTACCTTAAAGATTGTCAAACCGGTACGCTGCTAAAACCATAGCTACAATGGTCCAACAGGATTGAGTTTTTGCCAACCCTAATCCACAAAGACACTTCCACACTCCCCCTTACCTTGATTGCCATGCAGCTCAAGAACCCAAGATGATGGGTTGATAACAATGAGGAGGCCACTAGAACCCTGCAAGATGCACCAGGTGGGTGGTATATGTTGGAAGACCACATAGATAGCAATGGATGATAACTCTGCAACTGGAATGTAGAGTGGATGGGTGGCTGCATGATATAGGGTTTTCACAAAAAAACAGCTCAATTCAATTCTTCAAGGTATGGGTTCAAAGCCTCCAAATCAATGGTAAAAATGGGTGCGAGTGGGGCATGAGTAAAATGGGGCCCCCATGTGGGGACCACAGGGTTTCGTGTGTGTAAGTGTTGTAGAGCCAAAGATTGACCAAGTCACCTCATCAATTAGGCGTTTAGACCTAGTATTCAAGTGTAAATCCAGTACACACACCTAAACTTGGGCCCAGGTCCAGCCCCTTGGTAAATTGTTAAAGCCCATCTATGTTTAATTTATCAGGACAGACAACACAATTTAGGCCACTTTACATAGCATAGGTCCAGGACCAGCCCAGGCCCAGGCTGAGGCGCAGTTCATTAGCTTAAAGATTCAGATCATATGGAGCCCAAATTGGCTGGTCTGGACTGATCAACCCTAGTTGACAGAATGGAGCAACCTGTTGCATCTTAAATATGAAATATTCAGACCTTTAAAGCATGATATGAAATGGACCACAGACCTTCCTGAGATTTTCGGAGTTGCTGAGGAGGGAATGCTTTCCAAGAAGTCCCATTTGGACAGCCAGAATCATTCAGTTCTCTGCTTTTCCTACGAATAAGAAGTATCAAGACTATCAACAGCAGAACAGCCACACCAGTAACTGCAATACCAATACTTGGAATTAATGTAAGGTGATATGTATGGTGATGTTCCTTTAGAGGTATTCCAATTAGGCTATGAGTAGGACTTGCAGTTGAAAATGGACTTGGAGAAGCCTCAGGTGAAGCCAACGGCGAAGATGGCACTGAGATAATTGCTGCAAATACAAGAACATCAGAAAAATGTCAAAATAGCTGACTCCATCCAATCCATTTATACCAACTGAATGAAATATTAGCAGATTGGAATTTGACCGTGTATAAACAGTATAATAACAGTAACTGAAAAAAGATCCCATCAACACATCCTACAGGGTAAATTAACAAAGCACTCAAAATTGACTCAGAGATCCCACAGCAAACCAGAACAAGTGATCACTTCCTTACTGAAGTTTTAAATAAAGATCCAACGCCTTCAAAACTTTATGGTCATACCTGGAAGAGTACTAAGTCCATGAACCCCGAAGAAACAGCTAGCTATGTCAAATGCCGATACACTATCACCTTGGCTTGCAATTGCAACAAAAGATGCATCTCGGCAAGTACTCAACGTCATATTATCGTCTGCTCCTACAAGATGGTGAAGATATGCAATACCAGCATTTAAGCACTGCTTGCAACTACCTTCCACTGAAAGTGGTGTCTTACAACTTTGCATAACATCTTTAAAATTTGGAGACAACAACATTTCTGTAACAGTTGTCCGGCCTTTGCACCAATAAGCAACAGGAATTTTCGTTCCCACACCACAAAAAACTGTTGCATTGGGTGAAATTCCATAAAGCTCCAAGGTTTCTGATACAGACTTAAGGCAGATTGCTGATAACTCTGAAGGGACTCCAAGATTGCCTGTTGCATTTGCATAGCGAGCGATTGAAACAGCAATGAAAGCGTTGATGTAACGGCAACATTTTCCTCTATCATCATGATTAGAGCATACTGAAGCTGCCATAGTAAAGTTTGTTCCACTCAATTCAAGAGGGCATCCTGGATGAACACAAGAAAGAAAAATCAGTGACATAAAAAAAAAAAAACACCCATCTAAAATCATATTCTTGTTGTGAGTTACAATTAAAAAGCATGGACACATGAGCTAGTGTAGAGGTTGCTGAAGGTTTATCTCTCACAGTTTACCAAAGAAAGAAGTTCCTTGTAAGAACAAATAAGGGGCTCCTTCAGAAGTTCATAATATATTTCTTTAGTGAGATAATGATAAAAAAAAATATTAACAAGGAAAAAAATGTACGAATGGGTTACAGCCTAAAGAGACATCAGGACAGAACCCAATGGAGAGAGAAACGAATCTTAAGATGGATAGGTGAAGTACCTTTCAAAAAAAAAAAAGATGGATACATGGAGTAACATTAAAAGACAACTAGATTGAATACATTTGAGGAAACCTAAAGGTTGCTCCAATAAACAAAAAGATGAGAAAATGTTTAGAAATAGCTTGATACGAAAGAACCAAAAGTAATAAGTAGAAAGTACTAGAAGAATCCTTTCAAAAGAAAGAAAAAAAGTTCTAGAAGGGTCCGGCCATTAAATTTAAGACTTGGATTGAGGTGATAAGAAAGGACGTAATAGCTTGTGGAAAATCTATATGATTTCTGATAGGGTAGAGTTGAAACTGACAACAACAGAAACTCGAGCCTAGAAAGATGGAAAAGAATGACTATTATGATGGTGATTGCACACATGGATTCTGCAAATTTCCACTACATTAACAAGTTAAACTTGCTTGAGCTTGTGGCCAACAACTAATCAAAAGTCAAATGAGTAGGCAACATTTCTTTCTCTTTCTTCTTTTTTATTTTCACGAACAATGTCAACCTTCATAGAAACATAACCATTGTTTACATTTAACAAAGCTGAAGAGCAGCTCCCCCCCAACCCCCACCCATATACAATATATATGGCCTTCTCCTCTACATGCACATGTACCACATAGACACATACCAACCAATAGGTGAAGCTCTTGTCTAACATTTATTGCCGACGTCACCAATTTACAAGAGATGCAAATGCATATCCATAAGGGTTCTAGGTTATACATGCAACTGAGAAGATGTATAACCTAGAACCCTTACACCACCCTTATTTGCAAACTTACGTGGGGCCCACCAAGGCCCATGTATTGTATCTTTGTCCCCATCTTCTCAATGGGACCTGCACTTCTAAACTTTCACCAATTATTTTGATTAAAACTTATTATAAGCAATTCCTTTTCTATTTATTTGGGATTTCAAAATTTTAATGTAGTTCCCTTTAAGGGGGAAAGTAACAACTGACCTACTGACAATTTTTTCCATGTATACTACATGTATGAGAGAGAGAGAGAGAGAGAGTTTTTTAAAATAGTATCTTCTAAATTGCAAAAACGGACATCTGTTTCTACAGATGTTTGTGTTTCTTCATTGTTATTATCTGTGTTTTCCCATCTGAAATTTTCACATGTTTCTTCTCTACAAAATATTTAAAACTTTACATTTTCACATATCCATCAAAGAAATGTTCCTCCATTGATAGGGATATCAACTTTGATTTTTTTTGAAAGGTATATCAACTTTGAATTTTAATAGATTTACCTTCAAAATTAAAGGGCATCACATTCATTTATGCTGACATGTGTACTTTATCATTTTCATTATACACGTTTTGTGAGTCCATGTAAAACTCTTCTTGCATATTTGTGTTTCTTATGTATAGAAATTTTAAAAGTCATCAGAGGTACTAAAATCATGAGTCTCACACTCATGCTCCTAATTCATACAAATTGCAAGTATATAATGTGTAATTGAGAATTATAATTGGACATCATAAGTGCATAACCAAAGAAGTAGTCCGCCCAAGTTAGTATTAAATGTATCAAATACTCAAATCTCATAAAAAAACTCTCCATGCTTAATGTTTGCTCATGGTTCCATTGATGAGGACATCAAGTTTAGATCTCAGAACCACCCAAGTAGATCAAGGTAATTGTTGTAGGATATGGTGTATCACATTTTACACATGTGGATTGACTTTTAAATATTGTTAGATTGTAAATGATTGTAATTGATTTTTCTTTCCTTTGTCCTCGCCTTGATTGGTTCTCTGTACTCTTTATATATACATGTATCCTCATTTGTTAGAATGACAAACAATACACAAAGAATTATCTCTCTCTTTTCTTCTCTTACTTTCCTTTCTTTTTCCATATTTTCATTATAACATGGTATCAGCCAAGTTCGATTTTTGAAATTTTCGCCTTCTGCTTTCATTTTTTGAGGATTTCTACATTTCCTACGGCCTCTTTGGTGTGCCTCTCTCCTCTAAAATCGTCTCCCCTTATGGTGAATCGACTCCTTGATGGATTCACACTTTTTTTTCAGATTGTGAAACAAGACCAGGCGACAATTCCAAGAACAATTTATTATTCACCTTAGATCCATATGGATACTGTTTATCAGCCTTCAAAACTACCACTGCCCTAATCGTTTTTGGGCTCTCCTTCCATCCATCAGGTGGGTCCTAGAGTTTGGTTCGTTTTGGGGCCTCTCAACTCCATTCTCGTTTTCGCACCAGCGATGCCCAAGAACAAATTTTATTTTATTTTGAGCTTCGAATTTGCTGCAAAAGGACTTCTTTCTCCTTGAAACCAACAACGTTGGAGTCGCCCAAGGCCCTAGTTTTCATCTCCTCAGCTTCTTCTTCTTTCCGTGATCGGTGGGGCCTGTTATTACTGCAATTTTGTCGTTGTTGCTGCTATACAACTTGGATCTGGATTTTTTCCAAATTTTGTCATAGATCTAGTATCTTAGGGCTGGATTACCATTTAATCCACTCCTACCAGTCACTCTTGGCCTTTTTTTCTCATCCCACTAATTGGTGCCGCTGATTTGTCACTTTTTTGCTATTTTCGTGAATAGCTACTGCAACAAAACTATTTATTTCCAACATATGGAATTCTCAAGCCCTACTTCTCTTATGGATGATGTTATAAAAGTGTCTCGGCAAGAATTTGATTCATTACAGCAAAATAGGATGTAACTTAAGAGCCTCTGATCCTTTGTTATGTCCAAACTTCCCTGCTCAATCAGGTACTATCACATCTGCTTTTCAGACCTCATCCGACACTCCCTGGATTATTGATTATGGGGCTACGGATCACATGTCAGGTATGTCCTATCTTTTTTCTTATCTTAATCCACTTTCTTTTTTTAGCCACCATGATTGGCTCCATGTATTCTATTTATACAACCTTATACTCTTCTTCAAATATTGGGAATGCAACACACAGAAACATTTTCTCTCTATTATCTTTTCTTTTCCTTTTTTCCTTCTATCTTTTTTTCTATATTATTTTCTACATGGCATCAGAGCAAGGTTCCTTTTTTAGCCACCTTGATTGGTTCCATGTATTCTATTTATACAGCCTCATTCCAGTGTAGAGGCACAATACAGGGCCATAGCCAACACAGCATGTGAACTATTGTGGTTCAAACAATCTCATGATGAATTGGGTTTTCCTTCCTCAGAGACACTTATCATGTTTTGTTACACTCAAACTATTGAGATATATTATGATTTATTAAAGATGTATTTCCATTTATGGTATTTCTATTTATGGTTGATAGAATTAGATTATGAATGATTGTATGATCTCTTAATTAGACCCACATAACAAACCTATCAAGCATCCATTTCTATGCCAAAATCAGAAGAAAAATCCCAATGCCGATCGCCATCTTCAAGAAGTAGCAGCCCAATACCAAATGCCAGTGAGATAAATCAAATACTGAACCCAATATCAAAAACGAGAATGCAACTCCCAAGTTATGCAGTGTCAAGTCATCCCTTAACAACGCCCCCACGAAAAAACTAATCGAGAAACCCTTTGTATGCCCACAAATTTCTCAATGCCAATCAACATCTTCAAGAAGAAGGAGCCTAATACCAAATGCCAGTATTATATATCAAGGAACCCAAAAGACCCAAAAACGAATACGACCCAAAAACAGAAACCCATTTCAACATGCAACACATAAATAACAAACCCAACAAGACCCAGTTCTACATTCGCCTCAAAAACCACCAAATTAGCACAAAGATAGGGAAAAACATCTCAGAAACCAACCATCGTGTCATCAAATGAAAGAGTAAAGTAGAAAGAAAAAAGAGAAAAATCATAAATAGTTGATTAGTAACTGTCCTTTTTAATAAACTAGCAATAGTGAAGAAGACAAGGGCAGAGAAGAGAGGAAAACAAACCTGCAACTACAAGGAGCTTCAGCTGCTGTTGCTGCATTTCAGGCAAGACCAGAAGACCCAGAAGAGCTAAGGCGCTGTAGTACAACAACATGGCAGAGAGAGAGAGAGAAAGAGGGGTGGGAGAAAGGACCTCCTTTGGAGGCGTAAATTGGGAGCATGGAGTGAGTGCGGTGGTGAGGGCCCATTTGACTGGGATTTTACCTGATTTTCAAACCTGCAGAGACAGGGAACGGGCCCCACCGATTTCTCATTGGGTAACGTGGGGCCCACATTCTCTTGTCGTTCTCGATGGCGCTGCTGTGGGAAGCATGATTGCGGGCCACGACTTGGCTTATTTGTTACGACTTACGGCCGCCTCGAGAGCTTCGAAGCTGAGCCTGCGACTGAGTCTGAGTCGGAGTTTGAGTCTGAGAGAAGGTGCTTATGTATGTATGTCTCCCACTGAGACTAGATCTCAGCCGTCCGAATTTTATGGGAAACGATTGTCGTGATTCTGCACGTGAAGAGGGATAACGGCCGTTGCTCCAAAATCGACAATGGTTGTCTCCGATTAGACGGCTGACGATCTCCATGTCGTCGTGTCGAAAAAAAAATCCTCGAGAGACTTCAGAAATCACAATCACAAGTCAGGTAAGAGTGTGAGACAGGTTTTCATCTTATCGGACAGTATGAAATAATGTAAAATATTTTTTTGTAGAATTTTCTTAATGACATTATTTGCTGCAAGTGAAATTCATTTTCTAAAAATTTAATTTTTTTAATAATTTTAAAATATAAAAATATACATTTTTAATTTTTGTAAAATCATAAAATCTATCCTTAAATAGATTAAATAAAAATACTTTGTTAACAAAATTATAAAGTTTA
The DNA here is from genome assembly GCA_022113865.1 of Chimonanthus praecox. Taxonomy (NCBI): domain Eukaryota; kingdom Viridiplantae; phylum Streptophyta; class Magnoliopsida; order Laurales; family Calycanthaceae; genus Chimonanthus; species Chimonanthus praecox. Next base: position 9,863,309 of record CM039086.1, on the reverse strand, counting down.
CCACTCATCTTGTTTGATCCATTTAATAGTATCTAACAATTTTATAAAATTTAAAAAATAATAAATATTTTTATATTTAAAAATTACGAATAAATTAATTTTTTAAGAGATGAACCTTACCTATTTCAAGTAGTGTTATTTGACTTCGTCTTTATTTTTATAATGAAAGTACACGATCATTTCTTTCAATTATTTATATCTATTTGATATGGCTATATGAGTATTTAGTGTTTTTAAATTTATTATTATCAAAACTATTTATCTTGTCAATAATATAAAATTGACATTTTAAAGAAGTTAACTTGATAATTAAAATTATTTTTTATAGTATATTATTGATAAGAAACTTTATCATCTCATACATACAGTAGAATATTCAAATTCATAAAATGCTTTACGTCTATATAAATATTTTATATTAATGTAACCATTATCATACTTTAGCATTTATTTTTTAATGAAATTCAAACACTTTTATAACTCTCCAAGAAGCAATGGATGTGATTGCTTCTTTAACTGTTTTACATGAAATTATACAATGGATGGTTGAGATTGTTTAAATATTTTTGTTCACCAACACAGATAAGATGAATAGAGATGATTAATATGGTTAATTTATTTAGGCATCTCTAAAACGTGCATATAGTAAAAAAAAAAAAAAAAAAATAATTTTAAAATGTAATTATTGGAAAATTATAATAAATAAAATGTTCAATTAAAATTTGACATCTATTTAATCATCTTATCTTATTTTATGAATTATATAGAATAAATTTAAATTTATAAAATTCACAATCCATCTAATTATATATCTCGTTATTGTATCTCACCGGTACATTACTCTTTCAATAATGTATGTAGTTATTTTGGATGTGGTGATTTACTAGATTTACCGACACAATGATACTAGAAATGAAATTGTTAATCATGAACGGAGACATTTCCATTTAATTTAATGGAATATAATTTATCAATAAATGGATCACTTTGAGCATATAAACAAAAACTAATTCCATTAAATTTTAAAAATTGAAAGTATAGTTTCTCGTACCTCTCGACTCAGATATCTGGTGGGGTTAAGAAAAATTATCAAGAGTCTCCATGACTTAATCTTGGTGTATCTTAAAAATAATAAGTTCACCCATGGGAGTTTTACACTGAGTTTTCAGTGGTTTCTCACACTTAAATTAAAAAAAATATATATATATATATTTTTAATTCAACACATTTGTATTTGTAATTTTAATATCCGTTTGGAGGGAGACACTTACTGTTCTAGTTTCTAATCTATTCTTACGTGAGAGAGTCACGGACGCATGATTCTAAATTCTAAACCGACACTCATATCCATTTGTTCAAGGAATAGAAGTATAGAGTTAATGAATGAAACAGGTTGTTTTTTGATGAATTTCAGCACCATGGGCCCCTTTGCTCTCACTTAACCTAACTGATGTTGTAGAATACTTTTCATCTCAGGGACTCTTCGTTAACAACGACAGTAACCCTTGTCTTACGTGGGTACACAGAAATCTGAATTGACAAATTTTTGTTTCATATATAAATTATATTTATGCTCAAAGTAAATTCATTTAAAATACATGTTACTGTTGAATTAAAAAATTATTTAAAACGGACTTTACTTTAGATGTTATGTTTAGATTTTAGGTCGTTTAAATCATAACTTTTCAAACTTAAATGCCTTGATTTTCTCTCCAAAAGTAGATAGATAAAGAGATAATTAAAATGGTATATGAGAGAAATATTTTAAAACGATTACAAAATACATATCAGATAACTAAATTATGATAGAGAGAGTATTATTTTTAGTGTTGATTTTTGAACTCTTTAACAAATACGGCTTTAAAATCAAATGGAAGAAACATTATATGAGAAATCTCTCTCAAATGGAACCCAAGTCGCCATTAAACGGCACTTACATGGGCACCAAGGTCCACTCTGACATTGTTGCACATACACATTGTCGCTTAGGTAAAATAAGGGGTCCAAATCTTGGCCGATACATTTCATATCAGTCGAGATATCTCGAGTTTTGGACGCCCTGAGATATCTCGGCCGATATGACCGAGATCTCGTCATCTCGGCCGATATGACCGAGATCTCGTCATCTCGGTCGATGCATCTCGGTCTTGACTAAGATTTGGTCCAAAAAAAAGAGAGAAAAAGAATAATATCACAATATCGGCCGAGTTGCGAGATCTAGGCTCCACTGAATTTTGGAGCCCTGATAAAATACCTTTTAAAACTAATGTCCCCCTGAATTGGATCCCACTCACGTTAGTCCCATGGAGCCCAAAAGCAACAGTGGCTTATGAACAAAAGTACAAGACTACCCAGACGAAATTGAATCATATAATATAATGTACATTATATTGTATAAAATACTATATTTTATATATTTTGTTGAAAATTTGTATGTGGGCCCAGTTTGGACGCTTCATAAGGTTAATTGGATTTAGTATTCTCCCCAGCCCCACCACTGTATACATTCAATGATTCAAAAAATTATTCGGAGAAAGATTCATATGCCGTACTCACAAATGTTGACATCGACCCACGAGATACATGGGCCCGTCTTTATATTTGGCCCATTTCTCACATTGGTGAACAGTGAACTACCTGCTGGTCATCGGAAGAAAGAACTATCAGCGATTGGCATTTTCATACTAATCTGGTGTGGAGGAAACTTTAATAATAAACAATACAAAAATTTGTAGAGAAATGATAGGGACGTCGGTATTTTTATAACAAATATATGAGATTTATCATTTTGTTCACTTATCATCATAAAAATAGTGAAAATGTGTACCGGTGTCTCTTACTATTGTAAAAAAAGTGAATATCCTCTAAACTCTAAAATCAGTGTATGTTGGGTGATATTACATGTTTAGACCTATTTTTAAAAGGAAATTGATTGATGCACCAATACTCTTAACTTTAGTGCATCAAAATTGAGTGAAATATCTATTTTTATCCAAACAAATGAGAAAATAAAAGGAGAAAGATTTAAAAAAATTAGTATAAAAATAGATATTTCATTCATTTTTAATACCGTAAGAGTAAAAGTATTGATGGACCTACCACTTCACTTCTAAAATAGTCAGCATTAGCTTCTTTAGGATAAAATGATAAATCATCGTAGCCGGTGACCCAGTGATCATGAATGCCAAGTTGGCAATTAAAGTGAAAACTAGTAAAAGAAAATTCCCCTTTCTTCCTTCAGCTGCTCTCACTCACAAGCATGGCAATAAATATCAGTACCAACTTCATCATTCCTGTCGGCTTCTCATAATTCACAAAACCAATTCAATGTTACATCTGCATTTCATATATTCAAATGAACGGCCACATTGACTCAACAGTACATTAATGAAAGAAATTAAAAAAAGAATGGAAATTAAAACTATACTAAACCACTTAAACCATATAATTATCTTTTATGATTTTATCCTGTCTTACATGGTAGAGACATAAAACCAACCTATATGCATCAAGTCACAAAAATAATATAGATGAAGTAAAATTCTCATTTTACTCTTATTGGTGCACCGCTCAACTAGTACTGGTGCACCGATAATACCTTGTTCTGCATATATATGTTCTACATATAGGTGTACCGGTACTTGTTGAGTAGTACATTCGTAGAGGTAAAATGAGAATTTCCCTCTATCTCGTATCTCCTAAAAAATTTTGTGCGTGTTAGGATGGACGCTCAAAAAATATTATATGGCATTTGAGTCATGCAGTATTGTTTCTAACACGGTGAAAGCATTTTAAAGTAATAATCTGCTGGGCAGTAAAGGAAAGGTGTTCAGAGGGACCAGCCTTAAGAAGCTTCCATCCGGTTATCACTACTTAAAAAGCCGGGGTACAGTTGGATGTCTGTCTCAACTTGAAAACAATAGCGAGTCAAGCAGTGACGGAGTTGACAGAAAAAGAGGTGAAAGGTGGTGAATCAGTAGATTTATCATAACTCAGTGTGGAAATTGAAAGGAAAGTAGTGAGTAGTTTTAATAGAGTAGCAGAAAATAGAAATCCTCCCTATTATGGTTTATCTTCTGACTGGAAACTTGATAGAGATGTCAACAGTCTAAGATTGGACCACTTAAGACCCAGCTCAAGCCCAACTCCACTTATTTTCAGGCCTCAGGCCTCAGTTTGCACTTGGGCTCACCCAGCAGGCCTGAGAACGAGATTAAGGTATAAAGGTGAATCCTTGGCAGCAGAAGTTTAAAACTATGTTTGTTCATTGGCTGGGATAGATGCAACGTGGGCATTCCAGTCTAGTCAATTGAGATCACCTCCTACCGTTATAAATACTTTATTTATTTCGTCAAGTCTTGATCTTTAATTGGAATTACTTTTTTAGGTTTATTATTAGACCAGCTATCCTTCCACGAGTATTTTATGTAATATAACATGAGTTTTAATGTATTTTCCATTTTATCTTTCGAATCGGCTCGTCAAACTCTATCACTGTATTTCCTATTTTGCTGTAAGTGATTCGAAAGGCAAAATGGACAATAAAGTAAAATCCGTGTCGGAATTCACAAAATGAATGTGGGAGGATCACTATCCTATTATTATTGCTGTTGTTATTATTGAACGTGGTATATTTTTATAATTGTTGACATCAACGACGGTTTCTATTACTATAATTTTTTATGGTATGTGATGCATAAAACGATAGTTTAAAAAGATGAAGTTCATATTCTATTCAAAATCTTATTAAATTAAGTATCTTTGTTAAATTTCTTGATTTAGATTTCGAAAAAACTCAATAAAAGTTATTAATCTACTCAACTAAAAGGTAAAGAGAGTCGAACCAACTCGACTAACTTAATTAAAAAAATACTCTATTTGTCTCATATACATTTTGAAATTGTCTTAAAATAGTTGTCTCATATGTATTTTAAAAGAGTTACATAATGTTGGAGAGAAGTTCATAAGTATTCTGAGAGTCCTTTCTTAAAAAATTTAAAATTTTAAAATAGAATAACTAAAATGTGATAGAGAGAGTATTTAATTTTTAAATTATGTGCATAGATGTGTAGATGGTTGAGAGAGCTGAGTTTTCAAAACTTGCGTGTGTAACGGTGTAACGGAATATGATAAAAGCAAATAATCATCATGCATCCACGCCTTTAACCTGTTAGACTTGAAGCAAAGGCACCTATCAATTTCAAATGATTGATGAATTTGTAACAGGACAAATATCGATATCAAACGATACAATGATATATATTGGATATAGCGTAATATCGATAAATATCGGTCGATATTAAGTCAAACGATACAATGATATATATTAGATATAGCGTAATATCGATAAATATCGGTCAATATTAAAATCCCTGAATAGAGAAGGTAAGTAGAAAGAGACCCTTCCTAAGATACATAATTATATATATATAAAAGCATTAGAGGAAGGAATTATCTGTGACGGACATTTGTGGTGAATGTCTTGATGTTAGGTTAGTGGGACATGATTTAATTTTTTAAAGGGTAATATAAATTAATATAATGGAGGCCAGAATAGAAGGCGGCAAACGTATGGACATGAGTGGAAGAAAAGGAAAGAAAAGGAAAGCCGTAGCAAACAACGCAAGGAAATGAAATGGATATTCCGTGCAATGCACAAATAGATTCAAGTCTTGGAGTAACCTCTTATGCTCACTAACCCTTCAATATAAGATAATTTTTTAAGGCTGAGATATAATTCATGACTCTTCAACATTTTTTTTTTTTTTTAAAAGACCGATATTATGAATATCGACCTATATCAGACCGATGTATATCTATCGACCATATCAGCTGAGAAATATTATGTACGACCGATATGTTTAGAGATTGTATTGGGCTTTCAAAGTTTTTCTTTTCAATTATAATTCTTGATTTAGATGATGATTGGAATCACGTCTTTGATTTTAACTTGCATTTGATTTCTCTTTTTAGTGCATTCAATCGCTCATAAATACCATTTTTATTTACATTTTTCTATTCTCTTAAATTTTATTCATGGTTTCAAAACAAAGAACACAACTAACTTTCTTTATTCAAAATACCTCTTATCCCTAAAAATGCGACTCCACCTTAGTCATCGTTTCTTCCATCTTTAGCTATGCAACTCAATTTTCCCTTCCTTTCGAATTTTATATGAATAACTACTAAATTAATTTTAAACTTTTTCAAAGCGAACATGTTGTAACTTTTAATTTAAAAGTTTAAATTTCCACGTAAGCATCTATAAATTTCTCAACAAGATGTGCAAAATATTGTTTAAGCAATTAAAAGATGTAAGCAATTTTCCAAAGAAACTTTATTCGAGAGTCAAGATACAAATACCAACAAATATTTATTAGGTTTTTACTTTTTTAGTACAATGTTTTCAGGGTATCAATTACACAAAATACAATGCTTATATTCCATTTTTAATGAATTTCTTTATTATTTTTACACATGATCAAAAACTTGAATTCATTTCACTGCACAATAACTCGTCTAATTGTGAAAACAACACTTTTTGTAACACATAATGATAGAGAAATAAATATCGACCAATACGACATGTATTAGACAATATCGTCCGATATCAGTTGTTTTAATTAAAAAAAAAAAACAGAGAAAGAAATTTCGTGACCGATATATCAATCGATACCAAATTTTAAATCCATTGTTAAGTTCTATACGTAGGCATCAAACATCCATTCACTTTATATTAGGCCTGCCATATATTTTTATATATGACTGATTAAGTCATATATTTTAATATTTAGAAAATTTAGAAATTAAAATATAATTTAAATTGATCAAATTTAAAAATCTTAAAAAATATAATTTAAATCACATATTAAAAAAGAATATCTTTAGACGGACCTCCATACCTAACCTAATCCACAATTTCATTTCATCACTCCCTCCAATAAAATGATTCAATCTCATTTTTTTCAACTTTTCAAATTTTCAGTAATAATATACCTATCATTATTATCATACATGAAATACTTCATTATTTTCAAACTTGATTCATTTTGTACAATTTAGACGTTCAAGTCATTTCATCCGTTGGACTCGTCTCTATCACGGTGCTGGTACTTGGGCTGCGTTTGGATGGATAACGGGGTAACATGGGGTTCACGCTATTAACCTTTATTTGATAACTAAGGGGTGAAGATAAAAATTCTTTTTGAATCCCCTTTAGAAGTGGGTTTTTTTAGAAAATCCTTATCCCTCTTTGTATTTATAAAGTAAAAATATTTTAAAATACTTTTTAATTAATGAATATTATTTAATAATTATATTTTATAAAAAAATATTTTTATTTTATATATTATATGAATTTAATAAAAAATATTAGTTTTTAAAAAATTATTAATATGTCATATTACCCCTACTTAAAGTTATCAAATAAGATTTTTTCTCTCTCAGAATAAATTTTAACTTTACCCTTATAATTATCAAATAAGATAATGGTAACCCCTGTATAAGGGTAACTCCTGTTCAAGGATAACCCTTGCTCAATGATAAATCCAAGTAACCAATGTAAATTTTACCTCTCATCGGTATCCTCCATTTGTCATTTAATATTGATTTTTTATTATAATATTCATACATCACCATATTATATATTATATATTTTATAACATTGTATTCTTTTTTTAAAATTTTCGTATAGAAAACCGTAGAATACCCAGTGTAAAACCTCCAAGAGTAAACTTACTATCTCTAACACATATCAAAGTTAAATCATCGGAGTTCGAACTCACGACCTCCAAGCATAAAGCAGGAGTCAATGTATTGAAATACGTGGATATTTTATAACATTGTTAGCCGTTCAAGTCAACCAAGTATTCCCTTTAAGTCCTCCATTTTCTCCAGTGTACTTTCCCTTGGAAGGGAAAGTTTTTACTATTTCTCTCTCCTCTTCGTATTTTTAGATAACTTCAATTTAAAAAAAAGTTTTATTCTCTTTCTTTAATTACAAGTAAATGTTTTTATTGCACATAAGTTAATTAGATATTTTAAAAAAATGAAAAATATTATGGTTATGATTTATAGATCATATAAGATAATAGATTTCCTATAGATCTTAATTTTTAAAATTCAACTCTATCCAAAAAAAATTACCATTTGATATATAGCCATAAATTAAATGTATTTATTGAATAAAACACTCTATTTTAAAATAATCAATTTTAACCATTTACTAGATAACCTAATATCAGATTATGAAGCATGTCTTAATTAAGAAAGTTTTATTTATTAAAAAATATAGACTTTGTCCTTTATTTACTTTGAATAATAAATTTTAAAATATAACGTATTTGGCAAAGCTTAATTTTTTATTGAACTAATATAGAAAAAACTGGTGCAATATAGAGAAATAAATAGCTTATTTAATATAATATATCATGATTTATCTAAAACAATTGGTCAAAATCTTTTTAAAAAATTAATTTTCAAAGATTCTACGTTTCTCATATTTACATTTATAAAAAATAACTTTTTATAAAATATTATTTTCTCTTCAAATCTTTTCTTTTATGATTATGAAACAAGATAGGAAAATCTCTCGACAGATAACCCCTACACAAAAAAAAACCTCTGCATAAAAAAATGAAATGCAGTATTTTATTATAGATAACCAATTGAAATGTAATTTTTTTAAATAAATTTGATGAAAATAGGTTATATCAGCACAAATTTTGGATTTAACACGTGTAATGGAGGTGGGATTTGCAAAGTGGGGAGCAGGTGGGGAGTTGCGAAGGGAACCCCAGGAAACGCAGTTATTCTCTTTCCACTTTTCCACTTACCAAACACCCAACAGAGATTTGAGAATACCCTTTCTACTTTAGATTTTAGAATGTCTTACTTCCTACTTTGAGATTTTCTCTCAAATCCATAAATACAAACCTATCTACTCCGTTCAATCTCTATCTCTTCTATTCACCATCTTTCTCCCAAAACCAAATGTATAGAAACAGCAAACTCCTCTTCTTAAACTGCAGAGTAAAGCGAAGATATTCTTCTCCATATCTCCATCGTATCTCTCAAGTCTCAACACAGAAAGAGGAAAGATGAAGAATTCATCGAAAGCTCCATTTCAGAACCTCCTTCCAAATGCAACAACAGCTCTTCTCTTCGTCTTTCTTAATCTCTTCATCACTGTTGCCACAGCTCGCAAGGTTTTTTTTTTAAAAAAATCTCCCTTCCTTTCCAGAACTGCCTAGTTCCTACATTTCTACTCTCATTTTTTTTTTTACTTGGTTTGGTTTTGTTCCTTGTTGATTTGTTCAGTTGGGAGAGACGTGCGTGGCAGACGGAAACTGCAACTCAGGTCTGCATTGTGAGACGTGTATCGCAAATGGGAACTTGCGGCCCAGATGCACTCGGATCCAGCCTCTCAGTCCAATGTCCAAGGTGGGTCCTCAATTTTATTTTATTTTTGAGATTTATTACCTATAAATGAAGCAATTTTGATAAAAGGAGACACCAATGATGTTTCATTTTTTTTTCAGAATAAATGGTCATTTTCATTGTATGAAGTACTAATTTTTTTTTTTTTTAAAACTAGAAAACAAAGTTAGTATCTTATTTTATAAAAAAAAGTCGGTGTCTTTGATCTTCATCTTCTTTTCATTGTCGATATTGCCTCATTTTTATTTATTTATTTATTTATTAATATTTCGTTTTGTGATTTTGTGTTCGACTGTTGGATGAGAAGGTGAGGGGGCTTCCGTTTAATAAATATTCATGGCTCACTACCCATAATTCATTTGCACGGTTGGGGACGAAATCGGGAACGGGAGGCCTTCTCGTTACTGGTATGAACCAGCAGGACTCCATTACCGACCAGCTCAATGTAAGTCTCCCTCTCTCTCTCTCTCTCTCTCTCTCTCTCTGATTACTTCTATTGTAGAGAGAAAAACCCATTTAAGTGCTGGGCACTGATCTGGCAATGAAGACCACTTGTGCGATGATCTGAGCCATTCATCACTGGTAGGCCATGGCCCAAAACTCACGACAAGTGGACCATTTAAATGGAGGACTTTATCCTTCTTCTGGTGACTTGTCAATAGCCTGTTCTCTTCTGCTATGGAACTCTTTAAAGTAGGGTCCACTGTGAGATGGGATGGCACGTTCAATATTTGTCATTGTCATCAAAGTCGTCAATCGTCGCACCCATTTTCAATCCCTAATGTGAAAGGATGACTTCTTTTTTTTTAATTTTTAATAATGTCCCAATATTCATTAACATTTATTAGTAGTTAATGACATTTGAAAATGAATTTAAAGAGAATGACTCTACACATTTATTGAGATGTCTAAAGAAATTTATGAATAGAATACGATTTATTAAATTATTTTACTTTATCAGATGTGTTGAATAAAATTAACTTACGGTATTACAGTTATATATGTTATATTTATATATAATATTTCTTTGATTAGTATTTTAATATTCTTTAAATTATTCTCTGTTAAACTTCTTATTCCTTCTAAGCTCACATCGTCCACCGATTTATTCGCCATGTCATTATACCAGTTGCCCGTTGCGGGTAATATTTTTTTTAAAATATTTAAATTTATCGATCTTACTTTATGGTGATCATAGGTAAACTTTGAATCTATGATACCACGCACAAACATTATAGATCAGATTTTATCAATTGTCGATAATAATTTTTTAATATGTGAAAATCCATCAACCCCACTTCTCGATATAAAATAAAAACCCCGTCGGGCCTTCTTGCTCCCCAAGCCTTGTCACTGGCCTGCCACGTCCTATGTGACAAATGATTTTTTATTGGCAAATGAGTGTCAATAGGTGGGGTCCACTTCTCAATATGATTCCATTTAATTGGCTATACTTGAATTTGGACCGATAGTTGGTGACCGTCCATCGCGAGCATTGTTAAATGGAGGGTAGCACGGGTTTTTAGTGATTTCATACCGAGCCTTGGTTGGGCTCCACTCTTTGGGTGAATAAAAGTCTTTCATTTTGCAAATGTAGACTGTAGATATTTTTTTTTTATGTGTGAAAAATTGTACGATATCAACATAAAATTTTTACGGGTGAATTTATTAACTTTAAGGCATATTAAAATTAGATCACGGGGTCTCGAATCCATGCCTATTTTTCTCATGCCATTTTATCAAATATTATTAACAGAAGTTACACTTATTTCAGTAAATTTAATAGTATATTAAAAATTAAATGATACATTATAATTTATAAAAAAATTATAAAAGTATGATATCTGTACGTTACTCTATTTTAACTCATATTTATTTAAATTGTAATTATATCTATCTATATGTTTAAATTAATATTGGACTAAAATGAATCTCATCTAAAATATAAATATCAATTAAATTTCAACTATGAGAAGGAGTCTAAGAATATTAAATATTATAGACTTTTATATATTTTTTAATATCTTTTATAATTTAGAGAGTTTCATATTTTCAAATATCAAATAAAGTTAAAGTGGGTTAATATTTAAATTTTAAATTTTAAAAATAATTTAAAGTAATTAATATTTAAAGAATAATATATTTTATTATATTTATAAATAAAAATATCTATTTAAAAAATCCGCCACAGTTTCTTATAAGTTGTAGAAGTTTAGTTAATAAAAATAGTTTAAAACTATTTAAATAAAATATTTAAAAATAGATACTTAAAAATATTATAGGAGAAAGTGTTCAAAACGAGAATAGTGGTGAGAAGTGAGAACCATTGATGTGTAAATGCCACGTGGGGCACGGATGGCATCCCGAATTCCTTGTCTAAGCTCATAATGACGACAGATAACCATTGCATGTGTATGCAATTATGCAGACGAAAAGTGCACGTGCCGGCAGTCACATGCAAACATTGTGAGGCCTGAATGTTTGCTATGTGAGTCTTCCACAGTTCCACATAAAAGAAAAGAACAGCAGCACCCAACCCTGCTACCTGTATGAACGCCAAATGTTTGGGAAAAGTTTGAAATGATCGTTCTTCGATATGCTAAATGAGTTTTTAAAATTTTAAGAATTTATCTTCTTAAGGTGTTTGGTTGGACCGGGAGTCTGAATTATTATTTCCTAGGATTTTGGATTTTTATGAATTTCCTGAAATCTCTCTTCTAATTACATCAAATAAATTCAAAATTATCTCCCCAAATTATATGCAATTAACTCACTAGTCTCTCAATTATAAATCAGTTTACTATAAATGTGCTTCTTATCATGCAGTTGACCTACTGATCTCTCAACCATCTCTAATATTTCATTCAAATTCAAGTGAGTTTCACTTGTGTTTGAACTTATTTAATTTTATAATTAAATGATCCAATGATATTATTTGATGAAATGGAAGCAAATAATCAGTCAGAGAGTAAAATCAATAACAGGACCAATGTGTCACGTAGGTAGAACAAACAGCAGATGAGTCACAACAGATAGAAAATGATAGTATGACATATGAGATCAACAAATTAGATGATCTTAACTGCTAGAACCACAATAGAAGACAGAAGCAAACAGATATAGAACACCTGAAATTCCGATATTAAAAGCAGTATACAAATCTGCATCAGAAAAGAATTACATTATTGGCAAATGAATCAAATTCAGAAAGCCGAGGCTCTTCAGATCTGGGTGGTGAAACTCGAGAAGGCAGGAGTGGGGTTGAAGACGAAGAAGAGACCCTAGTGTTTTGAGACAAGATGGTGCTGGGCAAAGTGGACTTCGTATGCTCTCTCCAATACTCTTAAGACATGATCCCAGTAGAGACCATACATGGAAAGCCCTTCACAGAACTTTTCCAAGGCTCCTCTGCATTGATGGGTGCCTGAGGTTTTTTTTTTTAACACACAGAAGAAATGATACATGGAGACGGAAGTATCAGGAGGGACAATAATACCTGGATTTGGGGTGATACTCAACATGGGATAGCTCAACTGGTAACTCCTCACCTTAGGAAGCGAGAGGTTGCGAGTTCAAGTCCCTGTTGCGTTAACCGGTGGCTATCCTGTGTGGGTGCGGGACATCACCCGAATGGGGGTTTTAGGAAAACTAACCTAACTCCAAGAGTTTCAAGGAGATTTTCCCCTTCGTATTAAAAAAAAAAAGATGCAGAGCTGAAAAAAATATCTGAGCAGAGAGTGGTGGATGGAAGGTGCGAGAAGGGTTAGGATCTGGATGATTGAGATTGGGCGGGTGTTTTTGCTATGGAAATAGTCCATGATTCTGATCGGCTCTTGATCATAGTTTCCTGGCTCTGATGACCGTGTTAAAAATTGGATGTCTGTTTTTCATTAACACTAACCCATACATATAAAATGGCAGAAATCTCTCCACTAATTACACTAAATTAATTCAAAATATATCCCCAAATTACATGTAGGTGACCCAATAGTCTCTCAATTATCTCTAACAAACAGACCTACATGTAATATGGGTTGTTTATGAAATACGATGATTCAATTAGCGTTGGCGTTTATGCCATTCCATCCACAATCTTTTTTCTTTTTGGATTTACGTGTGGGAAGGCAAGTCCTACTAAAACCCTCACGGGTGAGCCAATAGTCCACTTATTGGAAAATGGCCATTTGAAGGAAATTGAGAAACAAGTGGGTGTTTTTATAGTAAGAGACATTGAATTTGTATGTTTATCAACTTATCATCACTTAAGTAGTGAAGAGGTATACCAATGTCTCAAAAACACCCATGTCCCTTATCAGTTTCTCCATTTGAGAGGTGATTAACAGGAGTAGATGGCTTGCATCTATGGTATGCATTTGAATTGCATGGTAGAAGGTCCGCATACATTAAGATAAAAATGCAATCGAAGTTCTGAACTTTCAACTCTTTGAATTTTGTTAGTAACTGCTCCAGTAAGAAATTGATCCTATTTTGCAGAATGGGGTTAGAGGGCTGATGCTTGATATGTACGACTTCAGAAATGACATTTGGTTGTGCCACTCCTTTGGTGGCCAGTGCTACAATTTCACTGCATTTGTAAGTATTCCTAACTAGGTCCTACTACAAATTCATGGATCATTGATCCAATTAATTTGGTCAGAATCTGATCGCTAGATTTGTTTGGGCAGCAACCTGCGATTAATGTACTGAAAGAGATTCAAGTGTTCCTAGGTGCAAACCCAACAGAGATCATCACTATTTTTATTGAAGACTATGTCACATCGCGTCAAGGTCTAACTAAGGTTTTCAATGCTGCTGGGCTTACGAAATTCTGGTTTCCGGTCTCTCGGATGCCCAAAAATGGAGAGAATTGGCCTATTATTGATGATATGATTAGTAAGAACCAGCGTCTGGTAGTATTCACCTCAAAATCATCCAAGGAAGCTTCTGAAGGTATTGCATATGAGTGGAGATACGTGGTAGAAAATCAATGTAAGTCCCTTTCCTTCAAAAGCTATATCTGCTTTATCTCATAGTAAAATGCAATATCACCCATAAGCAGAAGTCCTTGGATTACCATTTTTAGTGAGATTTTATAATGAGGAATTCTTGCTCCCTGTTGAAGATATCTAAATTTGAAAATAATCTTGAATTAAAATGAAATGTACATGCTCTGCTGGATTCACAGATAGACGGAATAAGACACTGATGACAGTGATTCAACCTAGCATTGCAACCTTCTATGTCAGCTCTTACTATTTATCCATTTTGTCACTCTGGATACTGTAAGCTGCAAAAGAAAATATTTATAAGTTGCCTCAGTTGAAGAGAACAATTTAGGTAAAATAATGGGATGGTTGAGATAGTTGAGTTCTTCTTTCCATTCTTGATAGGCCCACTAGTTGAACATTCTAGATCACTGCTATGCATCCCACTAGATGCTCTTGGTTTTACTGTCACACTATAAAAGCAAAATTCACAAGCTTCTTATATTCTTTGTGAATGCGAGGCATCTAAATCTATTGACCCTTCTGCTGGTTTCATTAGCCTTACTGGTGTGATTTTTATTGCAGATGGTAAGGGTGGGATGAATGCGGGCTCTTGCCCTAACCGTGCAGAATCATCTCCTTTGAATGCAACAACAAGATCACTTGTTTTACAGAACTATTTCCCCGATGCTCCAAATTTTGCAAATGCATGCAAGGAGAATTCAGCTCCACTAATTAGAATGATGAACACATGCTATAATGCAGATGGTAAACGGTGGCCCAACTTCATTGCAGTTGATTTCTACAAGGTGCATTAGCATTTTTAATTTAAAATGAATAGAATGTAAATGGAAGAATGTTAAGATATTGAGTTTCCTTATTGTCTCGAAAACTAGAAAGAAGAAATAAAATGGTATTCTTCTTCTTTCAAAGCACATGTGCTTGCCAATCATCAAGTGCTTTTATTAATAAGCATTTTTTGCTGTAGAGAAGTGATGGAGGGGGAGCACCAGAAGCAGTAGATGAGGCAAATGGGCATCTGATTTGTGGTTGTAGTAACGTTGACAAATGCAAGGTCAGACAAGATTTCCTACAATGTCTCACTTTGAATATTTTTTTTCAGCTTCGTAGTTGAGTAAGATGTTATTTTATTGATGATAGGTCATAAGCAATGTGAAATGTTTGTTGATCGATATGAACTGTTAATATGATCTTGCTACTATAGAATCTTTTATGGATTTGGCCTTGATGGGATTGTCCTCCCTTCCTCTAGCCCCAAAGTTTGGATGAACTGGAGGCATGAACACAAATACTACACATGAGGCCAACCATCGCAGTCCTACCAAAAGAGCTTTTGATGGGGCCCATCAAGCACAAATTTCGAACGAGGTCTGGGCCTTTTGTTAATCATTCCCACCATGAGTATTCTGTAGACAAGAATCTCAGTGTATGATCCTAGCTATCAAATGGTGAGCATTCATACTGTTACTTAAAAACAAATAGAAAAGGCTCATGTTTAATGAGCAAAAGTCCATTAAAAGCAAACCTCGCATGGAGTAGCTCAACTGATTACACTTTGGCTCAGGAACCAGAGGTTTTAGGTTTGAGTCCCATAGTAACCTGATGCCCGTAGCTTACAGGGAGCTACGTGCATCCGGAGTTTTACCCAACACCCTGGTACTCGGAGAGAGGTGGGGTCTTGTGATTCTTCGTCGTAAAAAAAAAGTCCATTAAATGGATAACTAGAATCATCAAAAAACCTATGCAAATTTTGCAGTCTGCCAGGGATGGTTGCACTGTATAGAAAGTTCAGATCTAGTCCTTGTGATCCACTTGGTAAACAGAGAGTGTGGACTGAAAATTCCACCAACTTGGATGCAATGGATCGGCATTCTAGTGAAATTCTGCAATGAGTTTGGTGTTTCATTCCAGATCATGTGATGATTCCCCTAGTGAGAAACATTATACTTTGAGAAATGATCCAGCATGAAACATCCCCAAACTTCACATTTCTCTGTAACAGGGTTCCCAGGCCTCTACACCAGATAATTCCTCTGTAGTGATTGTACATTTTTTTTTTAAAATGTGTCCACCAAATGTTTGGACACCTATGATTCCCTCAAAATCTAAATAAAGAGGTTAAATTTTCAATATGGGCATGTTTATAAAATGATAAAACTAACACCATTTTTCACATGAATGTATTTGGGCAGCCAAACTCTACTTTTGGCGAATGCGACCTTCCGATGGCGGATAAGGTACGCGGTCCATCACCATCCCCATCCCCGAGAAACTTCGAACGTCAGTCCAATGCTTCTTCAAGTGGTCGATCATTTACATGGTGGTGGCTTCTGCTGGTGTCAATGTTGATGACCATTCTCCCACAATGATTAACATAAATGCTAAGTTAAGTGCTTCCTTCTTTTGATCCTTCTTTACCCAGAATGCTTCAGAATAGATCTGCATTCGGGCGGAATGTTTTAAACAAAGTTTCAGAATTGTCTCTCTTATGGTGGGCT
Source organism: Chimonanthus praecox (assembly GCA_022113865.1). Classification (NCBI taxonomy): domain Eukaryota; kingdom Viridiplantae; phylum Streptophyta; class Magnoliopsida; order Laurales; family Calycanthaceae; genus Chimonanthus; species Chimonanthus praecox. Next base: position 9,846,367 of record CM039086.1, on the reverse strand, counting down.
GTTTCTGCTTATTATCAAAAGGTGTAATTAGGTGATATCTAAACCTGGTCAGTTGCTTATAGAACTATTTGATGGAGAAGTGTCCCACACCTGCACTTTGTATGGATTTCAAACACAGAGGCACCTACTGCACGCGCATTATACAAAAGATAAAGAAATTGATTTTTGAGCCGTTTCAATGACAAAAGGACCACGCTAATCAAACATAGTTGAGTGGAGACTCAGTGAATCAATTTAAAATAAATAATAGTTTTTTAAGAGTTAGGGTTAATTAACTTTACAAAATCAAATAACTAGTTGTTTATGTGAGAATATTTTTAAAAATTATGTCATTAAAAACACAGTCATTTCATTTAAATTAACTAAAATATATAGTTAAAGTGGAGTTTTTTAACAATTATTACTTTCATTTATTTAGTCAAATCAGCTAATTTTGTCTCATAAAAGTCCTTTTTTAAGTTCCATTGCCTAGGGATGTAAGTTGGTTGGGCAAAAAAATGTATCAAATTTAAAAGTTTTGGTTGAGTAAGTGAGCATAAATCTAATCTGGCTCGACTTATATCCCTATCATTGCCTACAAAATAATCCTTGTCTTTGATTAACTCTGAACTGGATGATGAAATGTAGCTGCTGAAAAGGACTTCAGGTCCTCTACAATGTTTTACATGGTTCCATTACACCAACATGCCATTTTGTTATGGTCATATTGGTTTTTCTCCTAGTTTGAATTAATTTTTTTACTTATGGATACGTTGACCTGTGTTCAAATGCTTCATATACTTATAATATCATTCTAGCATTTATTTATTGGAATTAATAAAATATGTTTTGGCAATCCAAAGAGTTTGGAGTGATAGCCAAGAACTGTCTCAAAAAGCGGGAATTTGATTCCCACTCCAGCCTAAAGGGTCACTATCTGTAGAGTTATTCAATGTTTTAAAGGTATACACATGTCCTAAAGATTAGTTAAATGCTCTAAAAGACCTGAATACCTTGATAATGAAAAATATATATTTTGATAAATAAAATATGCAATATTTAAATTTAAGGCCATATTTTACCTCACCCATGCCTCCCCTAGCGAATTAAGATTCTCAACACACACTCTCCCTCTCATTGAATTTTTCAAATAAAGTTCTTGCCCATACTAGCTACTAAAGCTATTAACTATATTATTTGTCATGCAACCGGATATATTTATATGCATTGTGTTTTCAAATAATCAAATAGCTAACAATTTAGTTCAAAGATCAAACAAAGTGTTTTACTACTACATGTTCTCTTACCGAAAGTGCATTGGGGTAGTGTGCTCACCTGTGGAGGTTTTATACGGATATCCCACGGTTTTCTATAGGTAAATTCTGAAAAAAAAAAAATACATTGCTTTAAGCATCATATTCTTATGTGGTTTTTGAAAGTGGCGTAAGTAGAAGTGTAGATTTTCTATTTGTAGGGAGTGAACAACTCCTCAGTAGTGAAACTCTTTTTACAATCTTTAGTTGCATTTGAGATACATGGATAAAATAAAATTTAATGCTCGACTACCATATCAAAAATATTACATACTCTTTTAAGTATGGTGGGGAGTACAAGTGGAGTAGTTTAAGTATGAGATATGATAAATAGTAGTTCACATTAGTGTAACTTAACTGTAATCTTCCATCTCAGGAAGTGGGAGGTGGTCGAGTGTCCATGACTTCACTTGATGTACCCTAAGTACAGTCGATATCATCCGTAGAACTTTTACGTTGGATTTTTCGTGATTTCTCACACGTAAATTTAAAAAATATAATAAGCAGCTGGTTTTTTTTTTTCGTCTCTCTTTTTTTTATTTCGTGTAACTCATGAAACTTTTGACATTGATTAGATCATGTAAGCCACGAAAAAGGACATTATTTCTCAATAATCAATTCGAATCGACGTATGTGATTTGATATTATTTTTCTAATATCGATTTGATATTGTTTTTTAATACTGCTTTGTTAGACATTGTTTGCATGGTTATTTTCATTGTAGCTGTGTACATTTTCTTTGTTGGCATGAAAATGAACTAAACAAGCAGACAGTGACGCCCCACACTCTGACATCTTTCATGGAAAAATAAAAAGAAAGTTTCTTATGATGGGATGGCCCACCCACGATGAGGTTTTATCTTCAAGTGTGTGTGTAACCACATGGCCATGCTGTAGCCTTGAGTGAGCCCAGCTCTGGACATGGCTCCACCACTCTCTCTGGTTATGCTGTGATGGCCCACCAATGAGGCCCATCAGAAATCCACAATGCCCACCATGATCACACATTCTATTTATACTGATATAAATGCCACATTTTATTATGGTCCACTACCACATGCAAGGTTCACATGAATACATGATCGCTGTCTTATCTCTAAGCCTCTTCCTAAAGCCATATAACTTATTGTCAAAGGCCCAAATATATGGATGTTGAACCCTTGTTTTGTACCTGTCTTAGTGGCCCATCAATCAAATGTTCCAATTCATGAACGTAGAATTGCATCAATCCACAAATAATGAGATTAATTAAAAGATTGTTTTGATTCATTTGTTAAATTGTTATCAACTTATCATCAATATTAAATAATTTATTTTGGAATTTTTGAATTTTTTACTTTTCGAATTTTGAGTGAAGAGATGATTGGAGGGTCATAAAATGGTAGACTTGTTAAAAGAGGGAGGTCTTTGTTAGAGGATTAGTCTTTCTCTGTGATGAAGAAAATTGGATGGATAGATATCCAAAATGGGACTTACTCCAATCCTTGGCTTTTCAAGATAAAACATAAATTGTTGAATAAATAAATTTGCATATCATGATTAATCAAATGGTGACATGCATTACATAAATACAAAAAAATAATATTCCGACTAAGTTGAAAAATAATAATTTCATCCTATTAAATCTTTATTTTAAATAGATGAGATACTATCTTTGATTTAACAGTGATAATGATACCTAATGACAATGAAGTTTCTTTTAACGGAGAATGTTCAATTAGAAATTTTTGCTGCTTGTTGCCCTCGACTACACTCACATGTTATTGTCAAAGCCGTTGCACAAGATTATTTTAGAACATTTTTTGAATTTTAAAAATAAATTATTAAATAAATACTTTTTGGAAGTAAACTAATATGATCTCTAAATTAGCTACAACATCAAAATTTAGAGTCATGTGAATTTTTTACATATTCAATCAAAAGTCGTTAAATTAATTATTGAAATTGAAAAATCAAATGGCTAAAGATATCTAATGCTTTTAAATTTTTATCTTTAAAAAAATTAGAGTTACAATTCCACTCTATACAATAGAATGATATTTACAACCATATTCAACTCTAACTATAAGAATATAAATTGAAACACACGTAGCATGTGTTGAATTTGGAATTTGGAATTTGGACAGGGGTGGCTTCTTTAAAAAAAAAACTTTGTAAAATTTTGTGGCTTTTTTTCATTAGAAGAAGTATAAATTCTTCTTATATAGATTGAAAAAAAGGTTGAGGAAAAAATAGATTGATTAAACCTTCTTAGACATCCATGTTAAAACCCAGTTTCAGTCCTAGTTATCAACAAGATGACAGATGACCCCATTTCTCCTCTGTTTACATCTTTCGTGGCAAATGAGAAAGGAAGGATTTTCCAGAAAGTGCCATCCCTTTCAAAGAAAATAAAATCTAATCTTTACATAGGAAGTGTCCCACAAACCTGTCTAAGAAGAACTCTATTGAATCCTCAAACAAGTTCCCATCAGCATTTATGAGCATAGCTGCTGCATCCAAATTCACACAACCTTTATCTCAATCACAAGTCAAAAACAAAAATAGTTGATTCTTGGCGATGTGGGCCTTTCCCATCTTCTCATCCTACAGTAAAAAACCCAAAACTCCAAAGAAGAAAAGATCCATCATAAATTCCATTGAAGGCCAGAACATGCAAGTCTTTTTTAGGGGACCCAAACAGCCCAAACTAAACAATTCATCTAGCTGGCAGAGTTTCTCCATTCACTCTCATGCCTCCCACAGGCCAAGGAGGTTTCTTCCCGTTTAGAAAAAAATCCATGTGAGCAAGGCCCACATTGATAAATGCAACCCCCACTAAGTGGCCAAGTGCTGTCCCTCTCTTGCTGACCATATAACAGAGAGAATTTCCATGGCTACATTCATCAACTGTGCAGCTTTCGAAGGACTGTGACTGATTGGAGCTCGATTCATTGTCTTCTTCCCTCTTTGGGGAATTGAAAGTCCAGACTATTTCTCCATTCATTCTTCTGATCATTGTGTAGATGGCATTTTTAGTTCTACCAGCCTCATATTGCAATCATTATTTCTCTTGCTTCTCGATGAAATTTAAAGTGCTCTGAAGTAGGTAGTCTAAACTGTAATTCTCAAGTATTCCTCTTGGGTGAATCAACTAGAACATTTTTGTAGAATACAAGTAATACTGGGCAGGGGAAACCTATACTGGGTATCTAATAACAACAGATCATTTTGGTTACAATTCATAAATATGACTGAAACAAACGAAGAGTTCAATGATAAAGGCAATGATAAGATCTAAATAAATGAAATGGATACTATTTCTCACTTTTCAACTCAATAACAATCACAATTTAGAGAAATTTCAAACACAATCTTTATAAAAACCCAGTTCAAAGATTTTATAAGGGAGATTCTAAGTTATTGACAATCTCGTGCAACTTCAATTATTCCCACCCTATGGCTTCAGAATGCCCTTGAATCAAGGAAAACCTTATCTTTGATTTTAATTTCCCCACATCATCATGAGCTCGAATGCCTTTATTTTCTTCAGTTTTTCACAAGCCCAACAAATGGAGGCAAAAAATCAAGGTGTATGGCTTTTGTGAATGCCGATAAGATAAATGATCTCCTCTCTCTTTTCTCTCTCAAAAAATTGTGATTTTATGGAGTTCATGATTTGAGTACTTCAAAGTGCCAACTGCTTTATCTTTTAAATGGTGAGTGGTTTCAGAATAATATTATCTATACAGCAGTCAGATAACTAAGAAATAATTATATGATCATTTTTAGGTATTATGGGTTTCAGACATAAATGAGATATATTGTATTATTTTATTTTATTTTCTGCTAGATGAGAAATTCATTGATATGATAAGCCACAACAGTTGAGCATAGTTGCGAGTACACAATCTGCCATTGCAGCATTTAAAGAAATCGTTCCCTTTGCTGGGTTTCAGCCAGTTAGTCACCATAAGCAAGATCAGCTCCTCACAAATGCTCTCCTTCCAGATGTATGACTTTTTCACTCTCCACTTAATCAAGTCACGAGCTACAGAAGTTGCCTTCTCCCAACCAATTTATTGCAGTTAACAGCCACAGTCTAAGTTTCAATTTATTACATTCTTTTTTCATTTTGAAAAGATTACAAGAAATGGTTACATGTTTCATGATTACTAATGAAAATCAAACTTTCATGGATGCCAAATGAATATATCATTCTTCTTCCTGTCTATTTGATCAGTTCCACAGGAACAAGAAAAGCAGAAAACAAAATGAATATAAGAAGACAACAAAATTAGGGTACATTAGCATATAAACTTGACCCTCCCAGTAATGGATACATAATTACAATAGTAAACTCCAACTTGCAGGGAAAAAAATCTTATAATACAAAAGCTCTATAGGGAACAAACTTCAAGACATCTGAATTGAAATATTGACAGAATACAGAACATGGCTTCATACTACAAAATTTATATATAGTGTAAACTAGCTTGGAACTATATAACCTAATTAATACAGCACATGGTATTTGTATAGGCCGTTTCTTGACAGATGAAGATAAAGCAGGCCAAGATGGTAATATACCTCGATGTGCCTCAAAGAGCTGAAGGATGAGACCATTTATTCATCCTTGTTGCTTTCTCTACCTTGCCCCATTAGCTTGAGTGCTACTTTCATACCCACCGCCATCAACTGACTCAGCGACTCGCTTCTCTATCAGTTTTGCATTCTCTCGTGGATTATCGTGGTGCATCCTTGCTGGGTCTCGACCACCTCGTCGATCCTTAGATAGGATGAATGGTCCCAATGTAAGACAAATTAGTCAGTTCTACTCATCTGATATGGAATAATTGAAACAAATCTTTCATATAGAGCTATAAACCCTCACCCACAAATTACATGGTACTGGACAGTGACACACAATGTAGAAAGAACCTGAAAGGATAAAGATACAGAAGGGAAATATCTGACCCAAAATGCGAAGGCTGCAAACATTTCTTTCCGTTCATTGTGTATATGAAAGAAATGCACATGCACATTGCTCTCTCTCTCTCTGGGTGGGTGGGTGGGGGGGGGGGAGGGGGGAAGTGGAGTTTGACATGTAAGTGGCATGAATTTGAAGAAATAGAAATACAATACTATAGTTCAATGTTTAAGATTATTGACCTATTTAGGAGGGGGAGAGAGAGAGAGAGGGTCCATGGTCCCCAAGTAGGAACAGTGAACTAATTGCAAATTTTCTCACAAAGGACAGACCACCACTAATGCAGTATAGCTTGGGACTTGCTTGGATTTTTCAAATTACATTCATGTAGTTCCAAGGCTGTAGCCATGAAGGCCAAAGTAAAATGGTAGAACAATAAATTCAAAATATAAAGGCCCATGCAGGTTAGATTGAAAAAAATAACCCAAAAAATAAAATAGCAATGAAAGGGTATGCATGGCAAATCGACAAATCCAACCTGGATATGCAGAATGCTAAACAGAAGACTGAATAGAACACCAGAATGACAGACAGAAAAAACACCCTTATAGGCCAATCCCATACTAAGAAAGTTTTCGAGAATACATAACATACATCTCTGAAGGGAAAATCATCCACTTCCAGCATGTTTATCACATGCCCCATCTTTGGCCTCTTTTGTGCATCTGCATCTACGCATCGCAGTGCCACCAGAAGAGCCCTCTTCAATGCCCTTGATGTAGGCATCTTAGGCATCTTAGGATCTAACACTGCCTCAGAATTCCGGTTCCCAACCATTGTTTTAAGCCACTCAACCAAATTCACCTGCAGTTCATAAAAATTCATATAAAGAAGAGAACCTTGGCAAGCTTTTATACTAGTCTTTCACAGAAAACAAGTAGTCTTTATTGTAACCTCTCACTTACCTCTCCAGGAGGCCTGCTGTAATCAACCGGAATTCTCCCAGAAATTATCTCCATTATAAGAATTCCAAAACTATATACATCACTCCTTTCATTCAACATACCAGTGCTGGCATATTCAGGAGCCACATATCTATGGAAACAAACAAAACACTATCATCACTTCATTGCCACTCAACTATCCTCATTTTGGTCATGAAATAAATGCAGATAACATTTAAAGGAGAAAGTTACAACTAACCCAAATGTTCCCATAACACGGGTTGTTACATAACTCCTCTCTGAGCCCAAGAGCTTGGCAAGCCCAAAGTCTGAGACCTTGGGGTTCCACTGCTTGTCAAGTAGGATGTTGCTTGACTTGATATCGCGGTGGACAACCTTGGGTTCTAGCCCCTCATGTAGGTACGTCAATCTGCATAAAGAGAAGTATGATCTGAGTAAAGAACTCAAGATTTTTTTTTTAGTAAAGAATCCAAGAGGCTGGTTTAATCAATTAAACAAAAGAATACCCTTTCGCTGTCCCAAGAATGATATTCATCCGTATCTCCCACGTAAGAGGACTGCTAGAACCAACGTCCCCACGAAGCCACTGTTCCAAGTTCCCATTGTCTACGTACTCATAAACAAGCATCCTAGTATGGTCAAAACAAGAAAATGAAGACAGCTCTCTTCAAAGCCAAAATCAAGTTGGATAAAAAAATCAATAAGCATAGATTGCTACTGAATGTTTTGATAAGTCACTTCTACCATTCAATGCCATGGACCAAATTCAAATTAAAGGAAAGGAAGTTTAAAAAATAAACACCTGTAGGCTCCTTCAGCACAATACCCAAGTAATCTCACTAAGTTTTTATGACGAACACGCCCAATTGCCTCAACTTCAACCTTAAACTCCTTCTCAGCTTGACCCCTAAGAAAAAAAAATGACCCAGTCGATTATCAACAAAATGTGATGTGCAATGCTGACATTTTATTGAAAAAAAATGAATCAACTAAATGATATAATTTGATTCATGGCAGCTTAAAATGCAACATTAAGGGTTGTAGGTTATCATTTCAAAGGAAAAAAAAATGTTTCACCGTAAGCTACCATTGGAATCAAATGGGGCACAGAATATAAAAGCTGCATTACTGAAGTTCCTTTAGAAAGAATCTGTTAAATAATAATCTGATTTATCCTGTAGCACAATTTGAAAACGCTTACAATGTGCCTTTAAAGATTGTGCATTTCAGTCAGGTCACCATTTCTCAAGGAAAAATATAAATTCACAATAAACTAGCACTGAAATCAAATGTTGTACAAAAATGAAAGCTGCATTATAATCCCAATATTGTATCTAAAACAAAGGTAGGCTGATACCAACCAATTAATAAGAGTTGTCTAAAATGTGAAAGCTGCATTGCAATGAAAAATCTATATATGAATTCCAGCTAACATTGTTGAATACCAACAATCAACACCAACCCAATTAATAAAAGCAACACTGTAAAACAGGGGAATTAAAGAAATTGATAACCTGTTATTGAGTAGGTTCTTGATGGCAATCTGAGTGTTATCTTCCAAAACTCCCAGATATACAATCCCGTAACCACCAACACCAATTACATTCTCATCCCCAAACCCATTTGCTGCTGCCTCAAGCTCTCTGAGAGTGTACCAGTGGCCCCAACCCAAGTGTGACACCTCAGGAACTACAATTGGTACTGGGTCTGCAGAGCGGCACTCGCCACTTCCATGTGAAGAGCCACCGCAAATGCGTTCTGGGTATGTAATTCTATGGTCTTTGCCAATTTCAATATGAATTCTATTAAGCCCAACGGTGCTCTCTTCTTCGTAGGTAAGGAGTGATTGCCGCTCGATCAAGGGAACCGGTTCAGATTCAGGTAATGGGTTGGACATGAATTGGGAATTGAGATTGGTCTCTGGGTGATGGATGGAGCGCGGGTGGTCAATGCGGACTTCTTGAATTTCTTTGCAGACATTTGGGATTGTGGGTTTTTGGGATGTTTTGGGATTGGTTCTGTTTCGCTTAGAGGTGAGCCAGAGAGAGATGAGAAACAGGAGGAGGACGAAGGCGGCACCTAGGCATATCCCAACGACGACCCAGAGGCGGAGGCCGAAGATTGAGGTGGGCTTGGAGAGTTGATCATTGAGGAAAGCAGCTTTGTATTCAGTCATTTTCTCAATCCTATTTACAAATTGCAATTCTGGTGATGGTGATCACAAAGGAAATGTCTTTGATCAGAGCCAGTAAGAGTTTGGAAAGAGTGGCAACCTGGTTAGTTTGAGAAGTGGGCTTTAGAGGGGGGAAAGAACAGAGAGAAATAGAAAAACGAAGTGAATATGATAAAATAGATGGCAGTGAATGTAGAGGATAAGAATGTCTTGGAGGTGGGGGGTTGAGGTTAGAGAGAGAGGGAGAGAGGCTCGGGACTGCTTGTGGGTCGATTGAAGAGGTCAGCAATGAAGAATTTAGAAATGGGTGTTGAGTAGAAGAGTGGAGTGAATAAAAAAGAATGATGATAGAATTTGGAGAGGAAGTAAAATGGGTAACTACCGATGCAAGTACCGGTGAGGATATTGGGTGCAATTCTGAAATTTGTGTTTTAGAAGAATAGAAATGGTTGAGAGAGATGAAAGGTTCCACTTTTCATCTTCTCTTTTTACTTTTTAGGATGAATGAAATAAGAAAGGTGAGGAAGTGTGAGAGAGGGGCTGATGTTACCTTCGAGTTGCAGAGAGGAAAGTGAAGAATCAAGAGCGAAATTGGAGAGGAAGAAGAGAAGATGAGGTTGGAGTGTTAAAGATTTCGACGTTGAGAATTGAGAGTCGAGAAGGTAAAGGCCTGACGATGGTTGGAGACAGAGTGAAGGACAAAGGTAGGACAGTGGTAGCAGCTGTCACGATGGGCCCCTTTCATCATTGTGGGTAAATCTAAATGAAGGTAAATCTAAACAAAATCTCACAGTGAATTCAAGATCCAATGCGTACTGGGATTTTTGTCTTCACGTCTCTACATGATTTAAAGATGGTATTTATCTTGCATTTAATAAACTGGACTTCTTTATATTATCGTGACTTGGTCAACTTGATGTACTGCAAGACTGCATCTTATCAAAAGTTGCACTGATTTTAACACCCAGAGGTTGCCTGACGTCAGAGGTGTTGGCTAAATGCGTCCCATATTATTAAAATGATAGATATTTTGATTTAGGAATTGCTGGCCATTTCAACACCGTTTCTTTTTTCTTTTTCTTTTTTTTCGGGTCTTTTTCTTTTTTTTTACGGGATATCATTTTTTAAAATTAGTTCTGTTAAATTTAGAATAAATAAATTTTGATAGCTTGTTTAAAAAAATTGATGGAGAAATTGTCTCACTGACAACGGTAACCTTTGCACATTTAATCTGATTTTCAAATGAGTCGATTTCTCAGTCAATTTTTACAAAAAATATATCAAAATTCATCTAATCTGAATTTTATAAACTCCGGGACTGATTTTAAATGAAAAATATATAATTTTATACTTCAAAAATTGTACCAAATAATTAAGAAGGAATGTAATTTCTCCTTAATTCTTTGGTAATTTCACACAATTTTTAGAAAAATAGTGGTGTCTAAATGGCCCCCTTTTAGGAATTTATATATTTGAATCACTCCATTTAATAATTTAGTCTTTTAGGTGGGATATCCAAGTCCTTATAAATAGTATTACACCCAAATTTCATGTACTTTAAGTAAACTCAAGAGATATTTTATGTGAATGAGATCACTTGCCTCATTCGAGAGAAGGATTGTTGGGGCTGCGAACGAGCTCCATATTAAAAGTACAGAGGAATATTTAGAGATTTTGAAATGACTTGAGTCACTTTATCTTACATACTAATCTTTTAAAAAATAGTTAACAATTGACATATATCTCTCTCCACCATGTTGCACCACCCTTTAAAAGAAAAAACCATTTTACCCTCTCGTTTTAAAAGAGGAAGGAGACAATAAAAAAGGTAACGGTAAAATGATTTTTTTTTTTAAATGTGATGTATCATAATAAAATTTTATGGTACAAGGATCATTATCCCAACAACCACATGTTAAATAAATAGTGCAAAAACTTCACTAAAAAGTAGCTACTTGATTCACATCAAATAATTCATAAATAAATAAAAAAACCCTTTCAAAGGTATTACTGGCTAAAGTAATTTGAAATTGCCTTTAATTTTTATCATCTTAAGTTGGCAATGTCATAAAAATTAAAATTTGATCAAGTGGCGATCTAAATGCCAAATGTTAGGAATAGGAAGGTCTCGACCCAAGTTGAGGTATAAAGCAAAATTCTTAATGATGTATTCCTGGTATTTAATATATTATTATAAGTAATATTTAATTAGATTTTTAATTATATATAATAAAAATAATTTATTTAAAATTTATTTTTCTTTTTTTTGAGATGAAAAATTACTAATTAATTTATTATATTTAAGTTTTGCTAAAATATCATTTTCAATTGATAATATGACTAATTCACTTAATATTTCTTATAATATTATTGATCATAGGTAAGAGTTTATCAATTTAAATTTTGAAAAACTTCTTTCTACCTATGCAACTGTTACATGTATTGTCACATTTTTTTTTAAGTTCAAATGAATTTTATTATTATTAATAAATGGATTTTATTGGTCAAAAGGTTGTTTAAACCTACTAAATGATTAAAAATTCAATTTTTTTGATATGTCTCGGCACACACACTTCGAATTAGCAAAATATGAGACAATGTATAGTGAAAAAACTCATCATAAATACTGTAAAAGAACTCATAAAAAATGTGTCTTAGAAATTTGAAATCACAGTATGAATTTGTTAACTCTATTGAGATTTTTTATGAAAAGATATACTATCAAATAAATTATTTGCATAGTTACATATGGTATATGAGTAGTTATGTATGATGCTTTACTTCCATTTAATTATATTATTTATTATTTTAGAATTTAAAAAATCAATGATCTATAGTTATCATAATTGAAAGGTCAAAATTATATGTCTTAGATTATTAATTGATAATAAAACTTAATATACATTAATTGATATCGTCGATATGAATAAATATCGGTGATTATAAAAAGATTAAATATTAGTGTAGATTCAGGCGATATCTCGACCGATATTTGGTGCATGTTGGATGATATTTGGATTTTCAGATTTATTTTTAAATGTTGTTTTTTATTTTTTAATTTAGAAAAAATAAAAAACCAATATTTTAAAAAGAAGAAGAATGCAATGACTCGATCCATCATTTCGAGCTCATTTGTGTGATTTTGAATCCTTAGCACCACATAACTTTGAATCACACAATTAAATTTTACTTTAGGTTTCAATAATTTAAAAAACCCTAGTTTTGCCAGATTCCGAACTCGAGTGGGCACACTCCTCTTTTCCTCTTGTGCGCACGTACGGCTCCCTTTCTTCTCCTTCATCACCAGTTTCCCGCCAAATTATAGGTTTTAACACTTTTTTTCCCGCCAAAAGTCCAAATAACTAAACCTTAGCATTCCGTTTCTCCACTGCAGAGAGAGATGGAGGAGCGCATTCCCGCCGGCCGCCGGAGAAGCAAGGGCCCCGATGCTTCTGCCCGTGCTGATGCCCTGGAGCGACTGAAAGCTCTGCGGTGCCCAGGTGCCCGCCGCACTGAATCCGCATTCCAGATCAAGGTGGAAGCCCCCATATATGACACGGTCGGCGAGGATGACTATGCCGCCCTTGTTGCAAAGCGCCGTGAGGCTGCACGTGATTTCATTGTTGATGACGACGGCCTTGGCTACGGTGATGAAGGCGAGGAGGAAGACTGGGAACATGATGGCCTTCCCCCATCATCCGATGAATCCGATAGAGATTCTGAGAAACCCAATAAGAAGAAGAAGGCGGAGAAAAAAGACCCGCCTCCCAAAAAGCCCTCTTCACTCTCTGCGGCCGCTGCTTTGATGGGTAAGCAACGCCTTTCATCGATGTTCACATCCTCTGTTTTCAAGGCAAAAGGGTCAGCTGCGGCAACTGCTACTTCAGAGAGCATCGTTGATGATGTCATTGCTGAATTTGCCCCTGACGAGACTGATCGAGAGAGGCGGAGGCGGAGCCAGCCAACTGTGTTGATGGGCACTAGGAATTCGACAATGCCTATGCTGCAAATCAAGAATGAACAGCAGCCTGTTTTCCTAGATTCCATGGTAAAATCAGAATCTAATGTTGTCTTAGGCAGTGAATCCAATATCAATTCTGGTGAAAATAGCGATTCAGATTGCCAAATACATTTACCCGTAGAGTCAAAAGATGAGAATGTTTCAAATTCCAAGACTGGTTTTGATCAAATTTCCGAAACGAAGAATTCAGTGGTAAATGGTAGCATAGATGCCGAGGCATCAAATCATGGGGGAGCAAAGTTGGAAGAAGTGAAGAGGGAGGAGACATTCTCGCTCAATGCGAAGGTCAAGGTGGAGAGTGATCCTGCATTGAGTGCTGCTGCTGGATGGAAGGCTGTACGTGGAGGTGAGAATGGGCATGGTGGCAGTGATGTGGGGGCTGTTGCAATGAATTGTAATAGTGAAGATAAATCAGATTTTGAGCTTGATTCAGATGGGTCACTGCCTTTCTATTTGATTGATGCCTATGAAGAAACCCATGGTGCTAATATGGGCACTATATATCTTTTTGGGAAGGTATTTTGTCCACTTTCAATGAGATGTTTGTTGTCTAATCTCCAAAGACTCTTTACTTTCTTTCTATCTTCTTATTCAGTACTTATTTTACCCTTCATTTTCTTGATTCCATACTCCCTTTTTGAGTTCTTATTTAAGACGTAATTTACTCATTTTCTTCCACTAGAATGCCATTTCATGGAACTTTACTTCTACTGCTTGTTATCGTGATTCATGTTATCTCTACTTGAAGTGCATGACAAAAGATTATGATATTCGTGGTTTGGTCTACTGGAATTATTTGAACCCATGGTTACTTGCCAATATTGAAGTATCAAAATATGCATTAACATGGTTTTGGTGCTAATAAAATTTCTTTTTGTGTTTTTTCATTTGTCATTTGTATAGATCAATTGTTATTCATTTGGTAAAGTACTTTATTTGTTCAAGGCTTCCATCATCTGTCACCATCCCTTGCTCATGCATGTTGAGTTGCATGTGAATTTAAACCAATCTCAGGCAACTGTATGCAACTTAACTGCTCATGCGACAGACAGGGTAAAAGTTATTATTGGGTCATGCAGTTCTGCAGTTCTGTCTGCAGCTCCATGGGATTGAATATAAGGATCTTATTGTTAGTGTAGGCAGGAAAATAGAGAAATAAGGCAAGCTGTTTCGCAATGGACGAAGAAAGTAGGTTTCAAATGATGGAATCTTTAATTGGGAAGTCCTGAAAGTGTTGGAATTCTTGGAATCAAGGAATGACGTGATTCTTTTTTGAGGTGTTCTTTGGAGAACTCAGGTCCAACTGATGTGATATGATTTTTATGATAGGAAGAGAGATGAAAACAAGAGTGATATTTGATTTTCATGTCTACTCTCCCAGAGTTTAGCAAGAAAAGAAGAAGAAGGAAACCTATACAAACAGAAGCCCATTTCTAACCAAACAAGGAAACCTACTTTAACTAGGATTTAAAACATCAGTATCTTCAATAATGTTTGTTTGGTTTGCAATGTTGGAATCCTTTTCATAGCTTCCTCAAGTCATGTTCCACACATGAACTTGCAATATTTGCTTATTCTTGACTTCATGAGGTCCTTGCTGCTCAATATATTGACACTGTGTTATTCATAAGGTAAAAGCAGGTAGTGCATACCTCAGCTGCTGTGTGGTTGTAAGGAGCATGCAGAGATGTGTCTATGCTATGCCGCACAATTCCATTTTCCCAAACAACACTATGATTGAGCTTGAAAAGAATGTTACAGATTCCTTGATATCACCTACTGCCTTCCGGACAAAGCTGCAAGTAATTTTTTCCTCTTCTCAGGCTTTGGTTTTCATTCACTGATTATTGGTATGCAGTGATCATGTATATTTTTGAGACTATCATATTTTTGTTTGTTTCTTGATAGGACTTGGCATTACAATTGAAGAATGAGATAGCAAAAAGATTGTTAGATCTTAATGTGACAAGTTTCAGCATGGCCCCTGTCAAGGTTTGCATGTCCAATTCCTTTGCTTCATCAACAAGTGATGTTTGCAATGTCTTCATAGTATCATGCATTATTTTGTTTATTTTTTCTAAAACCATGTCATCTGCTCATATTGCAGCGGGGATATGCATTCGATCGATCTGACATACCCAATGGGGAGTATTATGTTCTTAAAGTCAACTACCCATTCAAGGTATCTCACTCCCAATGCTCAATTTTCTTTTGTTCAAATAAATTTTAGTGCTTTACATCGGCACCTGCCTTATGGACACTGAAGAGGGTATTTATAATTATGCCCTTAACTAATGGGCTTGCTGCACCCAGTAGTAATGAGAATTTCATATCTAAGCATCGATATCAATAATGCATTTTATTGCAATGTTTTGTGATTATTTCATCCAATGGTGTAAACATTCAGTAAATACCGGCAAATTTTCTCATTATTTTGCCAGTTAACATCTTTCCACTCATCCAATAAAACAATGTAACTAATTTGTTTTAGATGAGTTGGTTAAACACAGTTCTATAATGTGCCGGAAACTGCATTCGCTTTGAATATTTTGGCAGAATTGATGGTTATCATTCTGTGGGATTTCTGTGGAGCAACATGGAAAATGGATAGTTGGCAGGGTTCTCATTTATCTTTCTTTACCAAACCATTGTCGGTGATTACTGCTTAACATGTCTTGTGTTTTGTTTCTGTGCTGCTTCATAGTCATGCTGGGGATAATCTTCTATTCTACTGAAATCTTTATCTGGTTCATTTTATTTTACCACAACTGATATTAAGTTAATAATTTTTCATAAAAATGATATTAAGCTAATAACCCCTTGTTCATATGCGCGATGGGGCCAAAACATGATCACATTTAACTGTTGTCTTAGAAGTACTTTTAACTTATCCGTGCCTGATTTTATTTTGGTTGCTGGATCATTTTATTTATTGTACTATTTCTTGCTTATCTTTTCCTCGAATGTACAACATACACACTTATACCTTTAGGCATTATTGACAGAGAAGGATAATGATAGGAAATGCACCCCTTGATTGTCACCATGAATAATCTCTTGAAAGGTTGATATATTGAACCTGCAAGTTGTGTTTAGACCATCATCATTGGAGGCTTTTTTTAATGTCCATATTGGGTGGAAATTGTGTTTATGTATGTAATTTTTATGTTTGTTTCATATTAATATTAAAGACACTAGGGAATAACCCACATTATGGAGTATAACCCAATTCCATTGGAAATTATGGAGATATCTTTCTTTTAACTTTAACTATTTTGCTTGTGGTGAAGTTCAAGGATAGAGATATTTTTCCTTTTATCCATTTATTGTAGTTTTATTAGAGCAAAACTCTTGTTAGCTTTGGTATTATTGTTGGGTTTACATATATGAACAACTCGCAACCTTTCTGAACATTATTTTGTAATGATTCATGATATTGAAATGTGCAAATGCAGGATCCACCACTTCCATTAGATCTCAAAGGAGAGCATTTCTCTGCTCTACTTGGAACACATACAAGGTATGTCTGGTCACGGCCATGTTTTTCACACATTTGTTGTCTTTAATTGTAGTGGAAGTGAATGCTATTTATCAGATCATATTATTGGAATTTTCTGCTAGCATGTCAATGTTTTAGACCAAGCCCAGGAAAAAGCCAAGGACCTTGTCACTAATGGAATAGTTGTTTTGTAGCATAAATTAATAAACAGGTGTTTCCAAGTATGTTAAACAGTGCATGAGATGGTTAATTCCATTGTGAAATATGAATAATGTAAAATTAAAACTATTCCACTGTCGTAATGTAACAATGGAAGCATTAACTTGTATTGGGGAGAAGAATATTGATGAAGTTATTCCCTGAAAGAGTACTCTTATTACGTGGGCCAAGATTATGAAGTTGATCACACTTGATTGAACTCTACATTAGCCACCTTCTTCTCCTTCCCACAATGTCCAGGTTGCACTAACAATATGCTGAAAATATTGGAAAGGGATATTTTGAAAGAAAAACTTATCATTTCAAAAAGAAGAAGAAGAAGGACGAAGCCTCTTTTATTTGCATATTCTAATTATAGCTCTCATGCTTTTTTCATATTCTGAAATGGGCTCTATAATTTTTAAGTTTTTTGAAGAAAGCTCTTTCTATTGAGTCTGGCGTGTAGCATTTTCAAAATGGATGTCTAGCATGGTTGTGGGTCCCTTCTAATCCTACAAAATGAAATGAGAAAGATTGACTGGGATAAATGAAGATTTCACCAAGCCCTAGAGGTGCAAGCGTTTTTCATCAACAAGCGTAGCAATTGATTCCCACTTTTCTCCAGTTAGGTGCTTATCAAACAGGGCCAAACTACTACATTTAAAATGTCCTCATCCTGCTGAAACCTAAACATCCAAATACCCCTTTTGTGTCTTATGTGCCATGGAAATTAAAATTTATATATTGTTTTCCATAGTTTACTTGGGACAAAACTTCAAGGTTGCAAAACTCATTTTTGAAGTAACAGATTGCAATTTTGTTTTGTCAAACTTGTTTTGGTGTCATATTATTTGATGTTCCATCTGATTTGCTGCAAGGTTAATTGCTTGCTTGCATTTCAGGTCTTGTGTTTACCATGTTTTGCTAAGTAGTTGCTGCCTGTTTTGCTTTGCATTTCCATTTGTCATTTATAGATTTCCCATTGCCTTGATTAAAGTTTGGATTTAGTAGTATGCCATGTGTTGCTGCAATATTTAGCTTTTAATTACGTTGCATTTTAGGGTCTGCTTTAAAGTTGTGGATGGCTCCTGGTTATTTTTTCATGTGAACTCACGGATTTCCAATTTCCTTTGAAGATTATGTTATTATGTGAATGCTTGATTGAAATTTGATTGAAATCATGCTATGCAGTGCTCTGGAGCTATTTTTAGTAAAGCGAAAGATAAGGGGACCTACTTGGTTATCAATTTCAAAGTTTATTAGCTGCCCTGCTCCTCAGCGGGTGAGGCTTTGAACCCAATCATACTTATTACTGTCAATGCTAAATTCCAGGCATTAAAAATGTGTTCATGCACTGCTTCATGTTTGGAATCAGTACAGGAAGAGAATTTCCTTGCTTTCTTTTTTAAAAACGAGAGCAACTTTTTTTCTTAACAATTTCTTTCAATTTTTGTGAAGAGTTAGCATATGCACTTTTTGGCAGTGGGTAAACATGCCTGCCATTGTCAATGGATATTTCCTCTACAAGATTCTGTTCGTATGGTAAAAGTAGCCCCACACATAACCTAAGCCGTTGACTTTTCTGTTTTTTTCTTTTGTAGTCTAAGTGTTTTTTGCTAGACTTCCTTGCTATTTTTGTTTTCCCATTAATGGTCTCAGTTGATTATGGAACAGGTAAGCTGGTGCAAATTCGAAGTTACTGTTGATTGTCCCAAGGATATAAGAATCTTGACAAATTCGAAAACTGCAGTAGAGATTCCTCCAGTAATTGTTACAGCAATAAATTTGAAAACGATTATCAATGAAAAGCAAAATGCAAATGAAATAATCTCTGCATCTCTCATCTGTTGTCACAAAGCCAAGGTATTTGGTGCTCATTTAGTAGTGTAACAATGTAATATCTCCCCTAAATGAGATGAAGTTACTTTCACCATATTAACTCATTCTCTGTTTGAACATCTTATTTTTCTTCTTTTGTTTTTTCATCTAATTGATACACTGGTTGGCTAATCGCACATTGTTGCTCACTCAGTTATTAGATGTTACATTTTTTAGGTTGTGAAATTCTTAGGCAGAGATAAATGAGGTTATTAATTTTGACTAATTCTTTATGCCATTTATATGATTGTTACTGTACTGACTTTTCTACAGATTGATAGTCCCATGATGGCATCAGAGTGGAAGAGACCCGGAGCACTTAGCCATTTTACTACTGTGCGCAAGCTTGAAGGTGGCATATTTCCGATGGGTTTCACAAAAGACGTTGCGGACATGAATTCAAAGGCTTCCACTAATGTCCTGGGGACTGAGAGCAGGTATGCTTCTGTTGTAGTATATTGTTTTGGACACCGTTCATACTTTACTACAGTTTCTTCCTGGTTTCATTTACTGAAGTGGTTTTGTATCATTTCTTGCAGTGAGAGGGCCTTGTTGAATCGTTTGTTCATTGAGCTACATAAACTGGACAGTGACATTCTTGTGGGACACAACATTTCTGGGTTTGACTTAGATGTTCTTCTTAACAGAGCTCAGGTTTAGTTTTCAGTCATATTTGTTATTTGAACATGGTCTCTCTCTCTCTCTCTCTCTCTCTCAATCTCAATAGACAAAGGTATGTGTACTGCAATCGCATCCTGATTACATTGGATAATTTAACCACCTGTGATGCACAAGCATGTTTGTTGAGATTCCTTGATAACTTAGAATAAAGGGGGTCTGATTTCATGTATTATATAAGCTTTGGAGCTTTTGACGTATTGGTCAGGTCCCTAACAATTGGTATTAGAATGGTTTCCATGTCCTATGTTTGATCCTAGTGGGCATCCTAGAGGTGGACATGGCTACTTGGTTTTGCAGAATGGTAGTTTGTTATGTGAGACTCTATGACGGGGAGTGTTAAGATTCATTGATAACTGGGTATAAAGTGTCTGATGCCTATCAATATCTATAGCTGCAGATATGTGAATAGGGGGACACGACATTTCATTTTTCTGAAATCTAGGACACAGCTATTTATATGTATGTCACGTTTGAAATATATTGTATACAATGTTAATAAATATTTTACCCCATGTTATTGTTCTGTTTAATTTTATTAAATGAAATTTTCTTTCAAGCATGCTAAATGCCACACACATCTCTATTTTGTAAAGCTTTAATATTATATCTATACACCCCTTATTTTGTATTTTGTAAAGCTTTAATATTATATCTATACACCCCTTATTTTGTACATGTTTCATGATAATAGTATAATGAGATCATTCATCGGAATCTTTGGTCCAGATTTACCTCTTGGGTCTTCGATAGCTCATTCACTAGAATTGTGGAGAGTTGGGTCATCTCGGGAGTTGGACCTAAGTTGAAATCAGCAAGCATGGTATACAATTCCGGCTGCCATTCTTTGGTCTATCTGGAAGGGAAGAAATTTTAGGATCTTCGAGAACAAAGCCGCTGAGGGTGAAGATATCTTCCAATTGGCTAAATGGAGGCTTTGTGCATGGCTGGTGGCTAGTAAGGAATTTAAGGGGTACAAGATGCCGTACTTTTATAAATCTTGACAGGGATGCATTAGTGGTAGCCATAGTAGTAAGGAGATTGAAGAGTGATATGGTCTTCTCCTTTGTGTGGAGCGTTTAAATTTAATGTTGATGGTGCATCAAGAGGTAAACCGGATCCAACAAGAATAGATGGGGTTTTATGTGATTCTACTGGATCATCTTCTTTAGTGATTCTAGAACCGGTGGACACTAAAGATTCAAATGAGGCTGAGCTTCTAGGTATTAGGAGAGCACTGAAAATGTTGGTGGGTAATGGCCAAGGAAAGCTAATTACTGAGGGGTATTCGGCGAACGCGATTAAGTGGGCAATGGGATCGAAACATCCTCTTTGGAAACTGGTTACTGTAGCTAGGGAAATTAGGGTATTGTGCTCAGGACGGGAGATCGCATTCTTGCATGTCAGGAGATCAACAAATGGAGTCGCAAACTTTTTAGCAAAGTAGGGAGTGGATAAGGACCATGAAGAGGTTCTTTTCTATGATTTAAGGGAGTGGCTTTTAGAGTTTGGGATATGCTAATGTCTTTACAAGGTTTTGGGGGTCATGATTTATAATTTATTTTCTTTACTACTTTTGGGTCCAAGTCTCTTATACCCACCACTTGTACTTTATTTTTTCATTATTAATATTATTCTTTCTGTTATCGCTCAAAAAAAGTATAATGAGATAATTAAAGCATTTTATCCTTTAAAAAAATGAGTAAAGCATTTTTTTCAAAGTATTTTACAAGTATTGGGGCATCCGACACATGTACTAGTGTCTGACACAATAGATTAAGCATGTGTTGGATGCCTTAGTCAAATGCCACTGTGGTGATACTGGTAACCTATGTTGCTAGGATTTGATGACAGGGTACTAGTATCTGACACAATAGATTGAGGATGTAGACACCTTGGTTGACCACCATTGTGTTAATACTGGCATCCTATGTCGTTAGGATTTGATGATTATGTTTTCCTTGCTATGGTTAAATGGATGTCACAGGTGCTGGACAAATACTAAAAAAAAAAACAATTGCTGGGCAAAATTTCAAAAATAATAAAATACTGATATTTGAATTGTAGTGAACAGTAAAATAGATATGGTTGTAAGCATTTGATGATTGTATTTCCTTTGCTGCAGTTGAATGGTATTGTTGCTCGGCACAGTATGAAACTAATATTTAAATCTGCCAATACACATTTGGGCTATAACATATATGGCTATAATATCAAAATTTAGGTCACCAATACATGCACGTTTTTGTAATTGCTGTCTAACATCCCATATTCGTGTTTGATGCCAAAACATGTGTCTAATGTCAGACTTATGTGCAAGGTACGGATACTAGGTGCTGCATGTACAATTATAATAATATAGTTTAAAGAGTATCCTTTATGTGTTTTACGTTTAGTCTTTTCTCAGTTTTACTGATAATCTCGTGAATGGAAGTATTGGTTGGGTTACACTTAAAAGATCCATGTCCTAGGTACTGGGAAATAGTCACATTATCCCACTTCCATATCCATGTGATGCGTATGTTTAGAGGCACTACACAAATTAACTAAATAATTATAGGGTGGATTTGATTAAATGACAGAAGGAATTGTGCTGCAGAAACGTCAAATACTCCTGGGATGGTACTGGTAAATTCACGTGATTCTTTCCATGAGTGCTTCAGGTTCTGCAGTAGTGGTCACAATCTGATTTGTCCAACTTAATGTGCCAGTTCCCACCAACAAATAACGTGTTCCATTAAAAAGATGAACTTCCTATCTACCCCACATTTTCTGTGTTTCATTTGAAGTCTGCTGAACTCGTGTCCTGAAAGTTTTGTTGTAATCCACTTTTTCAATTGCTTATTTATGCAGGCTTGTAAGGTGCCAAGCAGCATGTGGTCCAAAATTGGTCGCCTCAAGCGTTCTGTTATGCCTAAGCTTACAAAAGGAAGTACAATTTTTGGGTCTGGAGCAAGTCCTGGGATCATGTCATGTATTGCTGGCCGGATTTTATGTGATACCTATTTGTGTTCACGTGACCTCCTGAAGGAGGTAAGCCATGCCAATCAAATGCTTCTTAAGTTGTGACCATCTCTATAATATGGTAATGTTTCAGATGGTTGTTACATTGACAGCTTGAGTATGTTTTTGTTTCTAGGTAAGCTACTCGCTGACACAACTGGCTAAGACACAACTAAATAAAGACAGGAAGGAGATTGCTCCACATGATATCCCCGCTATGTTCCAAACATCTAGCTCGCTTTTGGAACTTGTAGGTTTTTCTATGCTGAAACTCTTTTGCCTACTAATACTGCAGAAACATGGATTACTTGGCCGATTAGATTGTTTATATTTGTTTGCATTCACCCCACTCTTGGTGAACTCTCCAACTTTTTGTCATGATTGTAGTTTGATCTTTGAAGACATTTATTTTTATGCCAAATGATGACCCTAATTCTGGAATTAGGTCGAGTATGGGGAGACTGATGCTTGGCTGTCTCTGGAACTTATGTTTCACCTCAGCATTCTCCCACTCACACGACAGCTAACCAATATTAGTGGCAACCTTTGGGGTAAAACTCTTCAGGTGAGTTTCTCAAATACCATTGTTTTGATAACTTCTCTGTTGTCTACCATTTCTTCCTCATAGCAGATTCTCATATCCAACCTTTTCAGGGTGCTAGAGCACAGAGGGTGGAATACCTGTTGCTGCATGAATTTCATGCCAAGAAATATATGGTCCCTGATAAGATTCCTGCACGTGGGAAGGAACCAAACTCAACAAAACGAAGAGTACAGAATTCAGAGGCGGTAGATGTTGATGATTTTGACACCAACGATGTTTCTTTTGAGAATGATGCTCAACGTGTTGGTCAAGGGAAAGGCAAAAAGGGTCCTTCCTATGTTGGTGGGTTGGTTCTGGAGCCCAAAAAAGGCTTGTATGACAAGTACATATTACTTCTGGACTTCAACAGTCTCTACCCTTCAATTATTCAGGTTGTACACTGTTTTTTGAAAAGGAGACTGAGCAATTTCATTAAAACATAAATATGAGTACAATGCTAGGGAGAGTGTCTTGTATAAGAGAATTATACAAGCTCCTCTCAAAGATTAAACATATATACAAACGCATAAAGTCACAACCACACCATCCTTGATCTAATGCATTGATCAGTCTAAGAAAAACTCCACAGACGGTTCCCTCTTTCGGACACCAATTTTTGCTATAAAATCTACAACACTATTTGCTGTATGCCCCGCCTATCTAAAGAGGATTCCTCTATTCCCTGCTCATTCTGATGTCCCTAACTATGTCAATCATCCTCCAAGAAGGGCCTTTTCTACCACTAGCCCAAGCAATGGTGTTAAATGTGCCTTCAACGATCAGATTGCCATTCCCAAACCTAATCCAAATATGGTTCGCTCTTCTAATTGCAAGAAGCTTAGCTTCATTAGATTCCTTTATACCAATGGACTCTGAGAAGGCTCACAACATTCTCCCTCTATCATTATGAGCAACACCCCCAATTCCAGCCGGTCCAGGCTTTCCCTTAGCAACTCTATCTACGGTAAACTTGTAAAATCCTTGCTCAGGTTTTGTCCAACTTTCTTTTGTCCTACCCTCTTACTACTACCCCTCAAGCATTCCTCCCATGACAAATAAAAATCTTCCAAAGATCACCCAACGAAGTCTTTACACAGGGATTACCAACTTATTGAACTTCACTTCGCTCTCTCAAAGACTTCCATAATAGTTCCTACCTTCCCTTCAAATATCCTATTATTCCCCTTCTTCCACACTGTCTAGAAAATCGCGGCTGGAATCAATCGCCATGGAGTCCCTCTCCTTCCAGAGAAAGGTGCATTCCACCACTCAGAGATCAGACACCCTATGCTATTATTGACCCACTCAGAGATCACACTCCCCACGCTATTACTAGTCCCACTCAGACCCCATCAAGGCAAAAACTTATGCCAAATGCTCCTATAGAAATGACACATACACATGTCAATTGTTTCCTCCTCCAAACTACACAATATGCAATCTTGTGATCTGCATATACTGCCCTATGGATTGCCTTAATTGAGAAGGTCCCTGAAGGATCTGTAGACCAAATCCATTTATCTTCCTCCTTCAGAACCACTTGTGTCTCTCCTAACATCTTTTTAGTGTGACATATTGTTCCTCTCCGAATTCTCTCAAATCTCTCCTAAAGCTAGTTGACCATTGTGATTGACCCCCTTGTTCTATATACTTGACACATGCATCCTTATTTTTTTGCAGTCCCATATAGCCTAGGGAATACTTCACTCAAGGTTCTTTTCCCCAACTATTTTTCGTTCCAAAATGAAACGCTATCACCCCTACCCACTAAGAACTTGAAGATTGTTTTGACAATCGGCGAACCTTCCCTAGCTGCCTTCCCTCCTAGTCTCCAGCCTCCCAAATCTTCCACACCAAAATGTTGATGAACACTTGTCTCCATAAGGATTCCTTTTCTAATCTAAATCTCCAAGATCCCATACACAGTAAGGTGTGGTTTCTGTCACAGATGTTGAAGATACCTAAGCCCCATCTCTCTTTAAGATTCAAAATTTCCTTCCACTTGACTAAGTGTATCCTCCTCTTTTCTCCTTAGCCTTCCTATGAGAAGTCCCTTTGTAATTTTTCTAACTTTTTAGCTACTCCTATCAGTACTAAAAAGATGGACATTTTCTAACTTTTTAGCTACTCCTATTGGTACTTAAAAAATGGACATCTAGTAGGTAGGAAGGTTGGACATTGTTATAATTATTTCTTCGTATTTTTGCAAATAGATGTTCTCTTCTTATGTGCATTAATTGTGAAGTTCTCTGCAGGAGTACAATATTTGCTTCACGACTGTTGAAAGATCTCCTGATGGGTTGATTCCTAGTTTACCATCTTCAAAGACAGTTGGGGTTTTACCTAAGGTATTTTGTTACTGTTTAAGGTGCAATAATCTATAAATCACATTGTTGCAAGGGAACCAACTTTCATATATTTTTCTTTCTTTTTCTTTTCATTTTTATTTTCGTTATTAGAATAGTAGCTGTGTCCAAATCTGAAAATGTCAAATAGGATTTCTATATCTTATTATTCACATACTGTTGGCACCAAATACAAAGATGGAAGTGTCAGACTATTTGAATTTTAAAAATTTGAGAGATCAATATATTCAGCCTGGAAGTATTTTAAATTTTAATACACGTCTGAGGGCCAAAATTGTGATATTTGGCTCTCCCTTTATGTGTCCTTTCATAAGCTCTTGTCACCATTTTCACTATATCAATGTATTTCAATCAATTTTGTCAAAATTTACGTAAGAATGTGCACACTGCTAGAAGTTGTGCACTACCCTAGTAGAGATGACCTCAAATTGGAGTAGAAGATGGGACAGGGTCATGTTGCATGAATTCTTGAAACTTGCGACGTACCCATGTTGGACATGTCTCCGTGTTAGACTCTTCAAGGATATTTTTCATGTATTCTTCTAGTACTTTCTAATAAGGTTTTTCAAGATGACAAAATAACATCGCGTTTTCTTTCAACAAAATTACTGAAATGTTTATTGATTGTTTTTTTGGGTAAAGCTTATATGTTACCTTTTATTGATGTCATATCTTTAATCTTATTTTTATCTAAAATAAATGTATTTTGACTTATCCAAATATTATGCTAAATCCACACATCCTATGTCTTGAGATTGGCAGAATCTGATACCTTGTGTCACGGTTAGATTCTCGTACCTGTGACCATGTAATCTTCAGCTTGTTTTGATTCCTAAATTGGCTTTGGCTTCCAGTTGTTGAAACTTTTAGTTGAGCGGAGGAGAAATGTTAAGAAATGGCTCAAGACTGCATCAGGTCTCAAGGTTCAGCAACTTGATATTCAGCAACAAGCATTGAAGCTTACTGCAAACAGGTTGGTTCTTATTGTTTGGAACTTGAACATTTCTTTAGCCTTACTTCTTCAATGCATCGGGTTCTCTTAAAAAAATTGAGTGTTTTTTTGCCTTTTCATTTTCTTATTTTTTTTGGAAGAGGGTTGGGGCTAGGGGGGTATGTACTTGGAGTTGTAACTTAATTCATTTGTGTTGCAGTATATATGGATGCTTAGGCTTTTCCAACTCAAGATTTTATGCAAAGCCACTAGCAGAGCTCATTACTCTCCAAGTATGTAGCATTTTCTGTTTCTTTAATTTCTGACTGTATGTTCATGTACTCATGTTACTGTGGATCATTTTCATTGAACAGCCAAGAATCATGGTTATGACTAGTTAAAAAATTGTTCTTGCTTGTATTATTATTTGCAGGGAAGGGAGATCCTACAAAGTACTGTTGATCTTGTTCAGAATAATTTGAACTTGGAGGTGTGCTTCTCACCGAGTTTCACATTTTGTAATTCATTCATGTTTATACTGTAAATTGATTTCATGCTTGAGTTATAAGGTTGTGGTTAGAGTTCTTTGGTGCTTATTTTTCATTTGAGGCATAATGGTGTACATTGTGTTTTTAAGGTTTAGAAATAAATGTCAAACCATTTAAGGAGTTGTGGAAACAACCTATCTTAGGTGTTCCTCTGGTCTCCGCTCCCACTTTGATCTTACTCTTGCTCTTTCTTCTCTGGACTTGATACTCATGATGTTTCTGGTGTTGAAGGTTGTTGAGGAAATGGAAGTAACATTTCTAATTTGTTTCTTCTTTCTGTAGATTTCTATATATATTTTCATTTAGATGGTAAAGGATTTATACAGAGTTTTTGCTACTAGAAGCGTTGGGCTGTTATTGAGTCAAATGGATCTGTCCCTTTAGATTTGCTGATTGTCAAGGAAGCAAAAATAGCATCCATAGTCTGTTTCTTCATGTTGTGAATTACTTAAATGGTTTTTTTTTTCTGGTGGTGAATGATGTCAGTCATTTTATTGTCTTTGGTAGGTGATATATGGTGACACAGATTCAATCATGATTCATAGTGGACTGGATGACATTACAGCGGCCAGAGCAATTGCAGGAAAGGTCATTCAAGAGGTGAATTAATGTCAGGAGCAAAATGATTAGTTTTTAGTGGAAAGTTCATGTTACTAAATAATATATATGGCCATGGAAATTTATGCAGCATGATGCCATTTAAATGATATGCAGTTCTTTATACGTCCCATTTTAATTTATTGTACATCATGTATGTAGGTTAATAAGAAGTATCGGTGTTTGGAGATTGATCTTGATGGATTGTACAAGAGAATGTTACTTCTCAAGAAAAAGAAATACGCAGCTGTCAAAGTGCAGTTTAAGGACGGGATACCATATGAGGTTGAAGTTGAATACCGTCCATCATAGTTGTTCTGTAATTATTCTATGCTTTCTCGGTAGGTGACTGTTGATTTTTTTTTTTCATATATCTAAGGTAATTGAACGTAAGGGTCTTGATATGGTTCGGCGTGACTGGAGTTTACTATCCAAGGAACTGGGAGATTTCTGCCTCCGCCAAATACTGTCTGGAGGGTATGCATTTTATCGCTTTCAGCGTGTCATATGCAGTTGTAGTCCATGCATGCTTCTGCTGCCCCTTTCTTAATTTCCTCACATCTATTTATGCTCTCTTTCAGATCATGTGAAGACGTAGTGGAGTCAATACATAGCTCTCTGATGAAGGTCAGCAGCCAATCCATTGAGTTGAAACTGAATATTTTTCATTCTTCCACTTAACTTCTAATATCCAAAACTATGAACATTTGATCAAACTGATTTTTGGGGCATGACCAATTCACTAATTGACCTTTCAATTACCTCTTCAGCATTCACGGGTTGCCTGTAGTTTTCTTAATATATAGTGTGTGTACAAAAAGATGCATGTTGGGTCAATATTTTAACAAATGGGTAACTATCTTTTGCCTACTTGGCATGCATGCAAGACCAGAACTATATTAGCAACCCAGTTGAATTCAAGTCTTTTGCTTAAATGCCGAAAAAAGGGGACTGTTCCAATGTTTATTCCTAATATCTAATGAATTCTTTTTCTAGTGCTTGTATTTGCATTGAATGTGTTTATGTAATGAAATATTAAGTGGCACATGGCAATCATGCCCAGAAAATAATTATCTTTACTCTGTGGAAATCAATGCATTTTGCGATTGTTGTACTGTTCCTAATATCTAATGATTTCGCTGATTAGTGTCTTGCATTAATGTGTTTATATAATGAAATATTAAGTGGAATATGGAAAGGTAAATGCATTTTGTAAGTGTTTTACTGATAGCTGCTCCTTCTATTTTGTCGAACAGGTCCAGGAAGAGATGAGGAACTGAGGAGAAGTAGCTCTTGAGAAATATGTTATTACCAAATCCTTGACCAAACCCCCAGAAGACTATCCAGATGCCAAAAACCAACCTCATGTACAGGTAGGCCCATTCTTGGTGCTATGCATTTAGAAAGTTAGCAGATCATCTGGTTATTTACTCTTCTACATCAAGAATTTTACATGGTGTTTGTCCTTTCTCTAGGTGGCACTGAGGTTGAAACAAAGTGGCTATTCCATCGGGTGCTCAGCTGGTGACACAGTCCCTTATATAATATGCTGTCAACAGGTATTATTCATGCAATCTATCTCGTCGATATGTTTCATGCCTAGGATACTCCATGTGTCTTAAACTTTTTAAAGAAAGTGTGTAAACTATAGCCACTTATCATTTTTGTTTGGGGTCCCATGAATGGTATGCAATAGTGGGGGTTTTGCTGGCCAATGTATATGCATGTTCGAAGAAGGTGATGCGTGCTCTTTATGTATGCCACTACTTGGCGACTTAAATCGACCTTGTATTATTTAAAAATAGTTGGCTACTTGAGAGGAACATGAATTTGAATCCTGACGAATCTGCAATACATTTTTATTAATCACTGGTAACCTGGAAAACACAATTGGACAGGGCACTGTTGCTGGTTCTACTATCGGAATAGCTCAAAGGGCTAGGCATCCTGAGGAGCTGAAAAGAGACAATGAAAATTGGATAATTGACATTGATTATTACTTGTCACAGCAGGTATTCTGTTGTCTACAGATGGGACTTGTTATTATCTCACCCAATTACCGTAATGTTTTAAAACTTGACCTTTCCAGATTCATCCTGTGGTATCACGTCTATGTGCTTCAATTCAAGGTACTAGCCCAGCACGTTTAGCTGATTGTCTGGGGCTTGAGTCATCTAAGGTGGGCATCATTTTCTTCCATCTAGACATGTTCTATGACATGGGTTTGCTATTATGTTATTGATATTACACTCCTTTGCTTAAATTCCTTAGTTCCATCATAAAGCAGCTGAAGATGTCAACAAAGATCAGTCTAGTGCACTATTGGGCATTGCAGATGATGAGGAGAGGTAAATGCTCCTCTGGCCTAAAATGCTATAATTATTTATCTAATGATGGTTTTTTTGAGAGATTTAGAGACAAGACGCTATAGTTATTCATCTGATAACAAAACGTGGTTTAAGGATCTAATATAAGTCAAGTTTGATGAATCAAAATTGCAGATACCGTGGTTGCGAGCCTTTGTGGCTATCATGCCCTGGCTGCTCCAGTACTTTTGAATGCCCACCTGTTTCAAGTTTAATGTCCACTTCAAGCAGTGAGAACAATCTGCAGGCAGAGAGTGAACCTGGCAGTAATTTCTTGCGCCGAATGCATTGTCCAAGATGCCCAGAGGATGGTGAAAGAACAAAGTTATCTGCGACTGTGATGGCCAACCAGGTAAGAATAGATACACAAGGTTGAGTTTTGCCTTCATGATAATTTTCTGGTTATGCACTGATAAATTGGACTGCAGCTGGTAGGTCCTTCTATTGATCAATCATCATCTAAACCGTAACAAAAAAAATGTAGCTGTTGGCTGTTGCTTACAGTGGACGTGAAATAAGAACCGATGGTTCAAATTCAAAAGAACAAGTTTAGGTTGTTTATTCAAGATTCATGTTTTTGACAGAATGAAGCGCCCGCTTGTCCTTTTGCATGCCTGTTCTATTTAGAAAGCTTTTAAATGTTGAGAAGTAGAGGGGTGTACTTCATTCCATAAAAAGGGGTCTGAGTCACCACCCACAGTTTATTATCAGATGATATGATCCTTTAATTTGCATAGTATTTGTAGGGTTGTATGCTGAGTTCCTATCTGTACAGCCATACAAATTGTAATGTTGACAGTATTATGTTTGAATTCTGGATGACTGAGTGGTATCAGCAATCCTAATTACTTGCTTTCAGGTGAAAAGGCAAGCGGAGAAATTCATCTCTAAGTACTACATGGGTTTAATGACGGTATTCACTGCACTTTTTTCTTGCTCGATGTTTCTAATTGATGAACATGCTAATTGTATGCTGAAGATTTTGAAGTGGACTTGTTCTTCTTTTTTGTTTGACCAGTGTGATGATGAAATGTGCAAGTACACCACCCGTGGTCTAAATCTGCGAGTGATTGGTGATTCCGAAAGAGGAACTGTTTGTCCCAACTATCCTCGTTGTAATGGACATCTTGTACGACAGGTTGTGATCATACCATCTGCATCCCACTGCAAAATAAAATTCCATGTTCCTTACACTAGTTGCTAGTTAATCTTGTTTTTATCCTTTTAAATTGGTCTGCTTTTTTCTTGAAGCAGTATACAGAGGCAGATCTTTACAAGCAACTTTCCTATTTTTGCCATGTCTTGGATGCTGTACGGTGCATTGAGAAGGTTGATTATGTTCAAAATTTCACTTCCATTTTTTAGTTGTATTTTTTACTTTCTACTCGTCCTAAATTAATCTGAATGAAAAATGGCTTTTGGTTTGTTTCTTGCGTGATTGATGGTTGCAGTTGGAGTACAATACTAGAATGCCACTAGAGAAAGATTTTGCAAGAATTTCTCAAACGTTTGATTTGGCAGCCACAACAATAAAGAAGATTCGGGACCGCTGTGCATATGGGTGGGTTCAGTTGAAGGATCTTTCCATCACTGTTTGACTGGTCAGAAAGTTAATGTGTATTTCATATCCAAATCTGATGGTGCTGAAATTTCATGTTGGGTTCAAGTATGTGGCTTGCAGCTAATTATGGTCCTATGCACTTCTACATGATGCTTCATCCGCTTAAATTGGTTCAGGAGAAATTGGTATAGATGGTTCTCCTGGATTACATGAGGCTAACATTTGATCATTGACCAAAAAATAGAAGTTTTAAAAGATCCAGAAGAAAGTAAACAAGATGCCTTTAATCCATTAAATCTCTAATGTTCTTTTGGATAGCTGCGCTCACCATTTCAGCTCCTGAGTTCATTGAGTCATGGGCCAGTGTGCAACCTGTTTCCCAGGAGCCTGGATTTTGAGCTTCTTGTTAAATATGTTACAGAAATGTTGAATCATTCCATCATTTTAATTATATCGACCGGAGTGTAGTCCATTCTTGAGATTCTTTTGGCTTAATGTTAGATGTATCATGTATTATGTATGATATGAAATCTACTCATCCTAATTTTCCTTTGGTTTCTTGAATTTTCCAAATTTGTGAATTAAAGTCTGTTGGTTACATTAATGTAACCTCAATCACTTCCAAGTGTTCCCTTGATCAATGTCAAAGTCTTTCAAATACGGTATCTAGCCATTTAGCCTGTTGGTGATAATGAATGGTTGCCTTGAAGCATCTATGTACATTCATTTGATATTTTTAAAGAAGGTAAGTGATAGCTTGAACTTGCAATGTCAATATATGGTTGTGGCACAGCGCTTTCTGTACATTAATTTGTGTGAATAGTGAAATGGTTCTGTTGATTATATTTTTTTTTAAATTTATACGAAATGTGAGAAATTCAGTGTAAAAGTCTCATTGATGATATCCACTGCTCTTAAGGTACACGCCATGGAAGTTTGAACTCGACACCTCCTGTTTTCTTAAGAGAATTACCTTATTATTATTTTGCTTACATTATCAATCGATTTTGTTTGTACTACAAAGTTTAGATACTCTTTGGTCATTTTTGTAATTTGAATCAAATAGATATCTGATTCTTTGATCTTCTTCTATGTTAATGACACGAACTCAAAAGAGAAACCCTACCTAATTGTGTCTGTACCTTAGAAAATTTTGATTCAACAATCTCCTCTAGATACCCGGCTTCTGTCCCTGAGGTCCCCTCAGCGCGACCCAACCTCTCTATCCCTGTTAATAATGTAGTGGGGTCCAACATCCCAAAGTTGCTTTAGAAATAAGGTTCTCTTCAACAACCTTAAATTGACACATTTGACTAAAGCTACTCTACTAAAACGTTTATCTTTCAAGTAACATAAAAAATTGCCACCCCTCGAGAATGTTGGAAATATTTTCATTGGCTAGAAGTTCTAATATTTTCATTCAAATTTTCTTAACTACCTTATTAAACATTTTTAACAAACTCTTAATGATCATTACATGATTTTGAGACAAGTGAAAGCATATTTGGGGTTCCCAAAAATTTATGTACTTGAAGAGTTTCTAATGAGGAAGGCAGGCATACAACTGAGCCATAAAGTGGAAGTAACTCGGCCAATTTGTTTCAGATCTGAGACCTACAGAAATAATATATATTTACATATTGATGTTGCTCGATTTTCTAAAAATAAAAAATCTGTAGTAAACTATTTTTTTTTGTTGAGATTTGGTCGGTTTCTTTGGTTATTCGAAGGAAAAAAATTTGAGTTGAAAAGGCTGATATTTGGCCAAATTCTCTCTCTCTCTCTCTCTAAATATGGAAGAACCTATTTGAGTATTTTGTGAAGAAAAGAAAATAATAAAAAGTGAAGCCCCGAGAGAAACCTAACACACGTCAATATCTTCTTCAGAAATGGGTAATCCACATGGACCACAAGAGTGTAGGTAGAATCAATGCCAACTAGGTTGGCACCTTTACACTCAACTATATCACTCACATGACATAAAGTGATTAGAATAAATAACCCAGCTTTGTCTCTTTATCCTCAAAAGAAGAACATTTTCATGTTAAGAAACCTTAATCTAATCCATTCGTTATCCAATGAAGTTTATGCATAGCTGTAGCTTTGATTTTGTTATAGATATTGTATACAGTGCAATGAGGATATAAGTTAGGGAATTCTAGAGAATTGAGCTACTAATCTTACTCTATGCCACACTCCATGCTTCCCTGGGAGGGAAACAAGGACAAGCCATGTAATGTAGAATTCTTCAAGAAGAATAAGCTCAGTTTTGTCTTCAGAGACACATTTCTTCTTTTTTTTTTAAAGATTTTCTCTCTTGGGCAGTGAAGCTGAGAATAGGTAGTAAGGCTTTGAATACTGCTGCGAGGTTTTGAATCTGTTATAATAAAATCAAGCCACGAATGAGTGAGTTTGATTGCAAGCAACGTCGAGGAAATTTCGATACACGATGGGGAGTGATTGTTAATGCAGGGTCTTTAGGGTTACTTTAAGAAAGTTCCCACTTGATTATGATGTTGAAATTTGAAAAGTTTAGACACCCTTTACAATAAAGAGGGTCTCATTTTTCATGCTTTGAGAGAGAGTGAGAGAGTGAGAGAGAGAGAGAGAGAGAGAGAGAGAGAGAGAGAGAGAGGGGTTTTGTGATTTAAAACATTACACATGCTCATTTGTGGGCCTGATATGAAATAGGGAGTGGGTAGTCTGCTCTTGTTTTGTTCAATAATGAAGCCAAGAAAGAAAGAGAGCATAGGAAGGAAATCCTATTATGACGCTTGAATGGGGTGAGTGTGAGCCATCCATTTGTAAGCTATCTATTGGGTGGTCAGACTCTGGGCCATGCTTCTTCTTGATGATGTCTTGGCCATGGAAGGATCACCAAATGTTAAAATCATCAAAAAGATTCCCAAAACTTTGGGTGGTGTGGGTAGTGGGAAGCTCTAGATATTCACACCATCATCGTCTCACTCGCAACATGCAAGCCGTAGGTGTCCAAATAATTTAATGTATAAATGGATTGTCATCATTATCTTTGTTTTCTTTTGTGCTTTTTTTTTTTCTCTCCTCTTTTGTATTTTTTAATCTTTTAAGTTAATATATATTTTTTTTACTGTTTAAAAAAAAATGATCGGTGATGGACGATAAAAAATTATAAAGATTATTTGAATTTTAAATTAAACTTGTTAATCATATTTTAAAAAATAATGAAAGTAACTCCACAAAAGTAAGGGAATTGGGGGGGCATATGGTCATCCAATGACACAAGGAAAAATGATAAGGGGTATAGTGTAAAGCTGTAAGTAGAAGAAGAGGAATTCCAACATGATTAGAAGCAAGAGAATTCCGTACGTGGAGGGAATGGAGATGGGGGGTGGTCAAAGCCAACAGGTGGTCAAAGGTTGAGCTGGGGACACGTGCGGATGGGAGATCTAATACGTGTATCGGGAAGCAATTAGCTGGACGGGCAATGTTCTGCCCGGTTGACCGCAGACAATGTGGACTAAGAGGGGCGTGGGTCTGTGGGCCCCACTGTCTCCAGTCCGCCGCACGCGTGTGTGCACCATGCTACAAGACACCACCCCTCCACTACGCATGTGGACGAGACTCGTGTGTACCTGCTGAGTCAGTGGGCTCATCAGTCCCAGTCCCGAGCGTGAGGGCCCACCGTGCCTGGTTTTGTCTACGGACGGGGCCCAGTGGCCGTTGGAGTCAAGTGGAATAATTGCTCCCATTATCTCGTGCGAATAAAAGGAGAGGCAGACATGCGGGGGCCCACATATTCCCATGCTCCTTCAACACCTTTGACCGCCACACAGTTCCCTTTCGATGCTGTTTCTTCTCCTTATCGTCATATCCATTACTTACAGTGGCAATTTAAACAACTAAATATCTTTTCTTTTCTTAAATAGAAGGAAATACCGAGTGTAAAGGGAAATCTAAATGGTGGATCTCACTCATTACAAATACAACCGTCCATACAGAAATATTTACATAATTATCTGTATGGTAGAAAATGCCACCGTCATCAAAAATGATTTTTTTTTAAAAAAAAAAAATTATAAATATTAAGACATGAGATGAGACTATGGAATTCGATTTAATATTATTATATTATAAAATATTTTTTAATTTTTCGACAATATATGTATCTTTATCTATATTATATAAGTCTGCAGGGCGTCTCATATTTTAAAAAGTTCTAATATTTCTAATAAAAATTTATAAAAAGTCCTTTTGTTGTCATTTCTTGATTTTCAATTATTATTTTTATAAAAAAAAAAATTAAAGGAAGTAGAGCCCAATTGGAAAGCCATTAGCATAGGTTTTGAAATAGGACTAGATCAAAACACGGCCAACTATTGACTTGAGTCCATTTGGTGATTTGATAATTATTCTATATGATAAATAGATAGGTATAAAAGAAAAGTGTAAAAGAGAAAATCACTTATTTTCATTATCGTGGGTCCTAAGGAGGGAAGAAAAGACCCTTATGTCTTATCGTAAACTCATCAATTTTGCCTACTGATTTGGTGGTCCAGCGGAATTCAGAATAAATCTCATAAGATTTCCTTTTATAATTTTTATATTAGTTGAAAGTTGAACAAAGGACATTAAGGGCATGGGCATCTAATCTCATGTAGCTTAGGCATCTACCATATCTAGCACCTGTGGCATTCAACAAGACCCTAAATTAATTAATGCTTTGATCACCTGCTCAAACTCTATCATTATAATCTTTCGCTTCTGCATTAAATTGATGTGGACGTGGGTAAGATTTTAGATGATCCAAGAGGTGGGCCCAAAACCACTGCCACTTTTCTTCGCTCTCTAATCTTTGTTACAGTCATATTGTACTCTTTTTTTTTCCGTTATCGATCTTATACGGAGTTATTGTCTATTTTACTTCTCCGTTACAGTAAAATTGGCTCATTCATCAATTCACGAGATTAGTGACTCTACAAATATAGTATAAATTAATTCACTGATCAGATTACTAAATTAAATTATTAAAATTTATCTAAATGATATTATTATTTTTTATACAAAATAACAGATCAGATCATTGAGCAAATCATGATTTTTTTTAAATGCTTTCATACGATAGTAGAAGGGTAAAATAGATAATATTTTAAAATTCATGTCTCTTTACACAAAATTTTCATGAAAAGATCGCTATTTTTTTTTCAAAATAATAATTTTACAAAGCTTTTATAGAGATATTTTATTATTCTTATTTTGATTCCAACGACACACTTCTCTATCTCACACTTACTTATTTATAATTTTAATTTTTATTAAATTTGACTTTATTTTAAATTAGTTGAACAATAGATGTTACAAGATAAACGTTTATAATATTGAATAAAATTTGATTTCTTTTTAAATAATAGTTTTTCTATAAGCATATCCCTGTCTGTCTCTAAAGTGTAAAGTCTAAAAGAAGAAAATGCGTTTGAGTGTTGTGTTAATTAACCATGGTTAAGGTTGGTTGGAGTTAGAAGAAATGGTGGGGGAAGTGCACGTGTGGAGAGTCAGATAAGAGCAGTCCTCCCCCCATGGGTAGGCTCTGGATTTGGTCTCAATACAAAAGAGAGTAAGGAGAGCAGAAAAGGGGAGTTTGTTTGACACCACCAGAGAATTTGCAGTGTGTGTTCTCAGCCTGGTGTCCTTCTCTTGTAACTCCTTTTGCAAGCAGGATACTCTGAGACTCTCTGCAACTGCACAAACAGAGAGAGAAAGAAGAGTACAAATTTCAAGCAATTCGAGGAAGTAAGGAAAGAGAATTTCAAAGAGAATGCCAGGAAATGTAGCACCACTGGACATAGGGGTCCAGATCCCATACCATTTCAGGTGTCCTATATCACTAGAGCTGATGCGGGACCCAGTCACCGTCAGCACCGGCCAAACCTACGACGGCCCAGCATCGAGTCCTGGGTAGCCACCGGCAACACCACCTGCCCCGTCACGCGGGTGCCGCTCTCTGATTTCACCCTCATTCCAAATCACACCTTGCGCCGCCTCATCCAGGAGTGGTGCGTCGCCAACCGCTCATTCGGGGTAGAGCGCATCCCCACCCCGAAGCAGCCCGCCGATCCCACCGTCCTCACCACCCTTCTAGCCAAGGCGTCGTCCAGATCGCTGCCCCAGGTGTCCCGCCTCGCTGCAGTCCGTCGCCTCAGGAGCCTTGCCCGTGACTCCGATAAGAATCGGGCTGCCATGTCAACCCATGATGCCCGAGATGCACTCCTCACCGTTATCTTCTCCAATTCCGACGAGAACAACGACGACGACGACGGTACAAAAGCAAATGCAGATGAATTGGCAGAGGAATCGCTGGCTTTGCTAGTGATGATGTCACCGCCACTGAGTCAATTGGAGTGTGTGTCAGTCGCGTCAAGGCCTGAACGGGTCACCTTCCTCGTATCACTTCTCTACCACTCATCCATAGAGGTAAGAGTCAATGCCGCCACGCTTATCGAGAACATTGTCACCGGGCCTGAACTTCGGATCCTCATTGGAAATGCAGACGGAATATTCCAAGGCCTGGTGAGAATCTTGAGCCACCCCTTGGCCTATCCAAGGGCTCTCAAGATTGGCATCAAAGCCCTGTTCTCCCTGTGCCTGGTGAAGCAGAACAGGCACAAGGCAGTGTTGGCTGGCGCGGCTGAGGCCTAATCGACCGCCTCGCCGACTTCGACAAGTGCGACGTTGAGCGTGCCCTCGCCACCGTTGAATTGCTCTGCCGGGTCCCAGCCGGCTGTGCCTCATTTGCTGCCCACGCCCTCACCGTCCCACTCCTAGTCAAGATTATACTAAAGATCTCCGACCGTGCTACCGAGTATGCCACCGGAGCCCTCCTCTCGCTCTGCTCCACCTCTGAGCAATTGCAGCAGGATGCTGTGTCGGCCGGTGTCGTAACGCAGCTCTTGCTCCTTGTACAGAGTGATTGCACCGATCGAGCAAAGCGCAAGGCACAATTGCTACTGAAGCTCCTCCGAAGTGCCTGGCCGGACGATTCAATTGCAAATTCTGATGATTTTGCATGCAGCGATGTTGCCCCATTTTGATCCATCTTCTTCTTCTTCTTCCAATCTTGATCATTTTCATGAAACAAAACAAAACTCTACTATCTCATTTGAAAGAGGTAAACAGAGTAAATTATGTGCTTTTAATTGATATATAAACATCTGTAACTATTGTATGTACCTATGAATGTATTCATTTTGTTGACATGAAATGCAAACGGAAAAGAAAATTCAATGATGATGTTTATTACTTAATAAGAATATATTCTTACAACCACTATTTTTTCGTGATCAAGGTGTCTTTAAGTCTCTTAGAGTACTCATCACTCTATGAGATACGTGAAAATCTCTTTATCCATACACATTTAATTGAGAAATATTTCTATAAAATAAAATAGAATTCGAACCCAGTGCTTCGGCAGACCATTTCATACTCAACACACCTAATACTCTTGGGTTTATTCCTAATACCATTGTTGCTGACATGATTTGTTTAACCACCGATTAAAGTAGATTAAAAGCTGGGCTACTTTTGCATAGAAATTCATTTCAATTCTTGTTTTTCTTTTTGACCTTTTTTTAAATGAAAGGAGGAATGAAAGACAAAGGAAAGTGTCATTTCCTACAGTAATGTTTAGTGGGTTTTTGTGGTGGCATGCAATTCATTGCTCTTTGAAAGGGATTGGTGTTGGGAATCATATCTTTGAGCGTGCAATTCCGTCCATGCAGAAATTATAGAATTTTATCTTTAAAAAGGAAAAAGGTCGAAGGATTTTTTTTTTTCAAGAAATAGAGAGATGAATGGTAGTGGTGGTCGCATGGAAATTGGGTAAGACCGTGACATCACATGACTCATTGTTTTTCAGAAATGGGTTAAGAGAAATTCCAAATTACAACTTGATTTATCTGATTGAATTGAGAATTCGACTGATTTTTTTTTGAAAAAACTCAGATTCATTCGACTCCCTTGATTCATTTTGAGTTTTTAATTATGATAGACCCCTTTTGTCTCTACCTTAGATTTTTTTTTTTCTTATAATTTTTTCTCATTTTATTAATATTTAAGTGGACCATCATTTTCAACTCTCATGCATTGATTTTTTTTTTTTTTTGAGATAGTACAATTAGTCTCAGAAAGAGGAAAAGAAATTAGTATTGGTCACTTTCTATTTATTCCTACAGTAAATTTCAATGTCTTTATTGAGCTCTCATATTCGTGAGGTTTATATAAAAGATAAATTGGCAATCATCTAGAAGGGCCTAGTGCCTGGATGGGAATGGCAAGGCATAAAATGATGATTTTTTTTTTTAGATGGTCCTAATAATTTGATTGGAGGACTTCTGAGGAAAAACCACAAGACCAAAATAGGAGTAGAATGTGTATTCCCTTTCCAAGAATTCCTGTACGTGAAGGTTTGGACTTGGGAGATTCGTCTGATGAAAGTGGTTTCTAGCTCTGGTCCATGAAAATGATTGGACAGAGCTAGGGATTTGAGTGGATCCCAAATTATCCAATTACACCATCAATCAACATGAAATAAACAGATATCATCCTATATTTTTTGTTCCTTCACCAAATGGATCTAGATTCAGATCCATGTCTGGGAATTAGCTGCTAATAAGATCTGAATCAAGATCATAACAGCTAATACCTTGTCTATCCGTCGGAGAGCTTCGTTCGAAGAGAGATTTTAGGGCAGCGAATGAGTCCCACGTTGAAAGGAGAATTTAGAAACTTATAAAGGATTGGTCACTCCACCTAATAAGTGAACCTTTTGGATTGAATACCCCGTCTTAAGAGTCTCTTCACATTTTTTTTTTTATCTCTAGAGCCCTGAATTTCCTAAAGTTCTTTTTAGAAAAGAGAAATGATTGGGTTCTTCTTTGCCTAGTTCCAAGCAATTTGGGCAAATGTCATCCAAACTTCAAAATCCTCTAATATGTGAATAAATTTAGAAGGGCCTTATCATCATCACAGATAGACTAAATTTCACTGCATGGTATCATGGATTAAAAATGATTTGTGTTGAATAAAAGAACACAGAAAGGAATGTTTGATTGTTTAAGTGAGACTCAAGTTGCTATGATTTTTAATGTTGAATACAGAAATTGTCATTTCTACCGGCAACTCTTAGACAAAGCTTATCATGTATTATTTCTAAATTATAAAAAAGGCCATAAAAAATTTGTGTGTTCTTGTAAGGAACCACATGTTAAGTATGCTTAACAATTAATTATACTTGGGATGCATTTTGGTTCCTATATAAATATAAATTGAATACAATCTTATGATGATTATCTAAGGTGTCCAGGTCTTTTAAAGCTAAACCGCTTATTGGTCTTCCATGTACCAATGCTTATGAACAAAATTGTTATCTAAGATGATTATCAAGGTGTTTAGGTCTTTTAAAGCATTCGACTAATCTTCAAAGTGTGTACAAATTCTCTATCCACACACACAGAATAACTGTAAGAACAGTAACCCTTTGAACTTGTAATCGTATATATAATATGACATTACAAGTAATACAACAATAAAACAATACACCAATACATGAATGCAGTTTGATATTATGGCTCACATCCTCACACACATAAACGTGGCTCACTCGGGCCCTATGCCCTAAATACCCCTCTGAGCTATCTACTTCCTTGAATTCAACTGTAATGTAATTTGATTTCCTTATGAATTAATCTTTTGTAGAATTTTAACTCTTCTTAGGAAAATAGTAATAGAACTTGAGCAATTCAGTTAAAAGATTTACCTCATGCTTTATTTTAAAATGTAATTTTCTAATAAGCATATAGCTGTTATTGAAATAAATTTTAAATGTATAATTATATAAAATTATG
Organism: Chimonanthus praecox; assembly: GCA_022113865.1. Lineage (NCBI taxonomy): Eukaryota > Viridiplantae > Streptophyta > Magnoliopsida > Laurales > Calycanthaceae > Chimonanthus > Chimonanthus praecox. The sequence continues at coordinate 9,804,921 of CM039086.1, read as the reverse complement.
TTGCACTATAGGAGTATGGGAATTTCATGTAAAAAAGAGTTAAAAGTTATCTATCTGGGAGTAGCTCAACTGATTATCTTCCATTTCAAGAAGTGGGAGAATGCGGATTCAAGCTCCCATGACCTAAGCTTGTTGTGACTTAGAGATAGTGAGTTCATCCGTAGGAGTTTTAGTAAGACTGTATCTGAGTTTTCCACACGTTAATCCAAAAATAAAAAGTTAAAAGTTTAGTTAAAGATTCCATATTTATTTGGTCCAACAGGCCTACCCCACCTGGTTTGGCTGGGGGCATAGTTTCTCAAAGGTCAGTGGGCATCTTTTGCTTGAAACATATCACTGAGCTAAAGTAAGAAAAGGATGATGAAAACAAAGCAAAGTAATTAGGAAGGCTTTATTATAATTTTGGGCTTTACGTAGAAGTCCAAAATGCACAGTGAAAACCACTGGTGAAAGTTGGAACAAGTATGTTCCAAAGAGTAAAGGACTATATGGCTTCGAGCATGATCATAGTTGTTGGGTGAAATGTTCAATCACATGTAAAGGAGATAAAAAAAAAGATAAAAAGAGATATCAACCTTTTCTAAAATGGAAACTCTCCCCATATTCTTCTAGAAAATTGAATACAACTAAAGTTGTGATTTAGAATACAATAATGATGCATTTTTTTAAATTTATCAATATTCGTGTAGTAGAAATAATATGTTAGTGCTACGAGTGATTTATAAAGGACTTTGGTCACTTCATCTAATATGTTAGGTTTTAGAGATGGATATCTAAGTTCTAAGTTCTAACAATTGAAATTAGAGTTAAGTTTTAAGCTACTTCATGTGAACATTGGAATTTATAAGGTGAAAAAGATACGTGGTCTTGTTCGAATGGGCGATTATTGACTTTGTGAATAGTCTCACGTTGAATGTGTAGAAAAAAATCTATAATTTTGTAAAGTATTTGAATCACTCAACTTATTTTTGAATAGATATTCACGTGGGAAGAGAGGGAGAAAATGATAAGACAGAGAGAGAATACTGGTGGGCAATAGCTTGTCTTCTGGGCAGTAGTGGTGGTGCCATTACAATAGAATCGCAAATGGTAGGTAGAGAGAGAGAGAGAAGATATGTTGTGGTGATCTGTTGTTCAGACGAGGAAGAAGGTCCAAACAATGCAACTTTTCCTTTGTAGCCTTAGCCTACAGACTCTGCCAGTACTGCATAAGGCAGGCTGTCACTGAAACGACGTTTGGTCGTTGTGATTCTCTTATTCCAATTCCATCACTTGAGCTCCATTTTATTTTCTCTCTCTTCTGCCCTGTAAAGTCATATTTTTCTTTTTTAATGTAATAAGCGTCGATAAAAGGGTTAAAATTAATGTTGAAGGAACCCAACTCTCTTGAAAAACTAGTTCGTTGTGAATTAAGTTTGCAGTTTTCATAAGACTTATTAAAGAATTTACAGTAAAAAATAAGGATAAGTTGATTTGAAAGATCCACACCAGCAAAATTGATGTGTCATAAGTCATTTTTAATAAATTTTACTAAGAATAATTTTAAAGGGCTATAAAGTTTTAACTAATTTGACATTTGAACTTAATGAAAGAATAAGTATATCTTTTAATAGACGTCAACTCAATTCATGGGGTAATAATATGTATGAGAGAAAGAACGTGTGTAATATACACTCCACTATACAATATTTATTAATTCACAATAAACTGATTCTCAATAGATAATTTGTCCAAGCTTCTATGCAAAGTTGACAACCTCTTAATATTAGGGAGAACTAACCTAAGTGTTAAAGATAAGATAGAATATCTTAGCAATTCATTAGATTAGTTAATGAGAAATTATGTTAATCTCTTATCAAGAAAGATGAGGTGGTTTAGAATTTGAGCTTATTTGTGATTCAAGTCAAAGTATATATATTAGTGATTTCTTAATAAAGTCATCATTGAATTCTTTCACTTAACACTATAATATAGCAAGATAAAACCCTTGAAAATTTGAATTTTATTTGGAAGAATATGAATTTTATTACCAAGGGCAAAACAAGATTCCTTGCACAACTGCACAACACCATCAAAATAGAATCAGATGCTCATAGACTGAATCTGTGATGACGTGTTCTCTCAAGGAGAGCATATTCTTGCATGGCTCAATAAAGTTTCTTTCACCCCAGATGACTTGAATTTGGTATCCATTCTCTCTCTCTCTCTCTCTCTCTCTCTCTCTCTCTATCAAGCTTGTGATAGCTAAGCCCATTTAGTTATTGAGCCTAATATTGACATCTAATCCAGCCCATGAAATTCAATTTAAGGCCCAGGGCCAGCCATTTTAAAAGATATCAGGCCTTAAGCACATGCCGAGGACCAATCACTTCTCATTTATATCCAAGTCAAAATGTAGGCTGAGGCTTAGCTCATGGGCCTTCTCCAGATGAGCCAAATGCAGATTGGGATCAAGCTGACTTTGCCTGGGAATGGAGAACTAAATGGCTCTAGGATTTGTTCGATTGTACAAATCATTTGACTTAATGTAAATGAGTCCTAAATCCTAATTGGAATATACATCTACAAATTTTGACATGGATCAAACTGGATTGATATCCTTTACCCTTTGAATCGAAATGCATTAATTTGCATATTTTATCATATAGCACATAGTACCAATTTATTTTATTACATACAAATAGAGAAAATAGTAGTGATATGTGTTATAATCTTTGTAAATTTTTTTATCTTTCAAGAGACCATTATGTTCATTGTTGCATATGATATATGATATTGATATTATATTATGTCTCAAACAATATTGCTAGCTTTCTGAATCTGAATCTCCCAAATGATAAGTCAATAGAAGAAAAATCACCAGGGTGGCATGTGGGGCCCACAGGGCCCTACAACACTCTTTTTCCCCTTTCACATCAATCTATCCTTCTTGAAGATCTTTTAACCAATAGGAATTTATTTCTAATTGATTTCACTGTTGAATTTAAAATATATTTATTACTAATTTATTTTAACTGTTGATTTTTGGACATTTGGAAATCATGATATTTTAAATGTAATATATTTAAAATTTTTTTTTTATAAAGAGCATCATCCTCAAGATACCTTTAAAAAATAGTTTATTCCCTTTTGTAAATGTAAATGGTTTAAACTCTAAAAAGAATATAAACGTCAGTACTTCACGCCAGAATGGTGATATTGTGTAACTGGGCTTGGCTCATAGCCTCATATAGTGGACCACCATTTGGGCCAAGTCAAGCCTGGCCTAGGGCTGGTCCTTCTGGCCTAAGTCAAACGTTTAAACCCTAAACTGCTCTCGTCAACTAAAAAAAAAAAAAACGAAAAGCGATGTCTGCTGAAAATCCAACTCTCAGTGAAGTTCATCATGGCTATGGTCTATATCTTCGCATTTTGTGACTTTGTGCCAAAAGAAAAGGAGTATCTGATTGACTGAAAGTATCAGAAACTAGAAAGAGTGAGAATTGGATGACTGGAAATAGTTGATCCACGAACAAGTGAGGCCACGTGTTTGTCAATGTCCTTCAATATGCTTTGTCGGTCTCACATAAATCTATTAATTACTAATACTAATCACATGGCATATGGAGGGAATTAATTATACATGGCATAGGTTTAGTCACTTAATATGCCGTAATTTACGGTATTTACATTTGTGGTTACTTTTCATGGTGGGAAATTCATGATGGAGTTGTTGCACCTGCACGATCATTTGACTTGCATCTTTAAGTTGAAATTTAAATAGAAATGTTCTAACTCAAATTTGATGGATCTTTTAGTCAATGTTCACACTTAAATGCAACTTAAGTCTGGATGATTCGAGGGAGAGATAGCCGTGCATAAAATGAATTTTAATGGTAATTGTATGTATGAGGAAATTCAATCAGATTATCAAATTATCAAGTTTGGGATAGTGCAATGTCAAGGTATGGCTTATTTATAATAAATGAAGTGTAAAAATTATATCTGTTTTTTTGTCATTTGTTGATATCTAATTGATTTTTTTGCTTGACTCGAGCTATGGGTTTATTGTGTACATCTTTGGAGCCTTTTCTTCTCTTTTGAATGAAATTACTAACCGCTCATTCTAAAAAGGAAATGCATTCGTAATCAAATCTTTTTAATAACATCTTTAAGATTTATAAGCATCATGGTGTTCACACACAACAATTGCTCTTAAATTCAATATTGCACAAAGTTAGATATTGGTTGCCTCAAGATCAACCATGCATCAGGTTCTCATATGTGTAGATTGTAGGAGCTACTAGTGATAATCGGCCTTGAGGTCTATGGAATTGTAGGGATAATCTAATGTATAATAATGTTTAATTTGAAAGGTATTTTTAAGATGATACTTTCATAAAAAAATGTATTTATTAAATTTGAAAATTATAAATTTTAAAGGGCTTCAAATAGAATTAGTTTTGGATGAATTTTTAATTTAACTGTAAAATCAATTTTGAGATAGATTAAAATTGAGTATGAAGACAAATGAGTAAAAAATATGTTCATATATATATATGCAAGTTTAAGGCGTGAAAATGGAGATTATATCTTAACACGGGATAAAGTGAAATTTCCATTTTACTGTATCAGTATACCGATAACACGCTGTTGCATGTATATGTTCTGCATATTGGTAAACTGATACTTAATAATCGGTACACTACTAAAAATAAAATGAAATTTCACCTATCCCGTATCTCCTAACAAATTTTACCATCGTTAAGTTAGATGTGCTCTTCAATAATTCTGATCATAAAAAGTAAACCAACCTCACTAGAAGAGGTAGAACGAAAAGTCAACCATATCATATGATTTGTAAATGTCAGTGGGCTGACTCCACCGCCTGATAAAAGTTTCATCTATTTCCGACCGGCATCTCGTTTTGGGTCAAATAAATAAAATCATGGCAACTTTAGACCTTTTGAAAAAATCCACCCATCAAACATGATGATGTACTCACATTAATATGAAAGAGATGCTATATTAATTTTTAAATTATATTTTTTATAGTTTTATTATAAAGTATAATTAGATAAATTTCCGCAAAAAGACAGAAGATTCAAGAGCGATTAACATAGGCAAAAATGGGTGTAACTGCTCACATGAGTGTACTTTAATTGGTAATCTCCTATCTCAAGAAGTGGGAGGTGTCAGGTTAGAACCTGTATGGTCTTACCTGGTGTGTTCTAAGGGCAGTAGATATCATCCATGGAGATTTTGTGCTAGATTTCCCATACGTAAATTAGAACAAAGGGCAAAAATGAATTTAACTCCTCTAAGCTCATATGAATGAGATGGGTTCAATTTTTTTTATTAAATTATAAAAAATAAATTGTGTAATTATCTGTAAATTAAAAAATCAATTTCATTAAACATATGTATCTACCTCAAATCAAATTGATACGTATCGACCAATATCTCGACCCTAGATTAGGGTTGTGAATTCGGCGCATAAGCTTGAAAAAAAGGTTGGTTGTATATAATTAAATTGGCGGTTATCTTTCAGATTGGGATGGGGCTTATGTATGTGTTGGGACCAAAATTTTGAGCCCAGTCCATTTATATAAATATATTAAAAAATGGAGAAATTCTAAAAACCCCATAAGTTTTTTCATAATTTTAAAAGACACCGTCTGTTTTTAAGAATATAAAAACTCTTTTGAGTTTTTCTTAAAATCTCTGTTCAATTTCAAATTGTATGAATTTTGAGACATAAGGCTTTAATTAATAGTCAAAATGACATCAGCATATCAGTGTAATGTCAATGTCTTAGCACGTGTCATTTGGCCCCAGTGCAAGCGCTTGAAAGTAATTGACACGTGGGGGAATTACAGGAGAGGAATTTTCATGGAAAAGCCCGGCCAAAGACCTGTAAAAATGTTGGCAATTGATATAGCTTGAAATAGCAGCCACAAACTTCAGTTCTCAAATTGTGAATGGCCGGCCCGCCATGGAAAGTGCGACTGGTTCTTTAATAGTTTAATCCAATTTGACGGATCGAACTTGATTCACAATTTCACAATTTAAAAGAGATAATATTTATATTTTTATAAATTAGCATATTATTATTATTTTTAAAAACCATTTATATAAGTATTTTCTATTTACACTCTTTTTTATTGAAATCTATTCATTTAGATTTTTATACTGAGACTGTGACATTTTAATGTAACAAAATATTATATCACAACAATATTTTTAAAAGTCATAAACATTATGACATTAATTTTTTGATTACCAAAGTATCTAGACCTCTTAAAACATTCGATTAATCTTCAGAATATGTGTAAGTCTTTCTATCCACACATATCACTTTATAAAGAAAGTGATGTTCTTAAAAATGACTCTGGTTACAGGAAATTCAGGTCAGGTTCGGAAGAAATAAACGCACATGAAATTTGGGTTGAGTCGAGTTAAGAAATTTAAAAGCAACTCGATCCGATCAGACCCGACCCGAGTGCACAAGTTATAAAACACCACTCGGGTTGAGTTTGGTCAGAAATTCGAGTCGAATCAGGTTTAATAATTTTTGACATGGGTTGGATTAGATTTATTGAAACCCGACTTAACTAGAGTTTCAACCCTACTTTTTGCATATGTATCAATACACATTTCATTTTTTCTGTAAAATGAGTTGAAAATTCTTTTACATCTTTAAAAGTTATCTTAATTTTTATACAAATCCTAACTTTATTAAAAAGTTTATTTTCAATAAAAAACACAAACATAATTTAAGATGGGCAAAGTGGAGTTGGTGTGCCTCACACTATGACCGGTCCAATGTTAAAGAGTAAACGCCATGATCCTTCCCTTTTGTGCGGCCATTGGGACTGCTCAATTCATCAAACATCATTTCCACATTGGCTGCCATTGCTTTGAAATATGACCAATGACATGCAAATTTTCTCAGTTTAACCAATAACATTCTCTTCACGTCAACAAATCCTAATTTTCATATGTTAGAAGAGGAGCTTCCATCTCTTTCATTGAACTTATATATATACATGTATAAATAAAGTTAAAAACCATCCCATCCAATCCATCCCAACTAAATCTCTACCTCTGCAAGTGATTCAAGGAAAGGAAAAGAAAGATATGGCGGCCCAAAGATGTTTAACGGTTTTCAAGGGTGTTTTTCTTGTGTTGATTCTGCTTTCTACAATGGTCTGCAGCGGGTGGTGCGGTCGGCCCATGAACGGCCGGGGCTTCACTAATTTGGCAGTAGAAAGCAAGCTTCCCAGAGGACCTGTTCCTCCTTCTGGACCTTCACCTTGTCACAACAAGCTTAGGAATTCTCGTCAGACCCAAGTCTCTCACCCAGATGATGTCGTGTGTGAAATTCCTTAAGAGGAAAGGTTCTTGTTTTAATTCTGATTCGTTTATTCTTAATCCCCCCACTCATAGAACGTAGAGATTCTGGCTCACTTGATGTGATTATTTATCATTTTATAGATTGTATTTTCTGTATCAAATGAAAGAGAAGATGAATACAACAATAGTTCAATTTCGTGTATGATGTCAGAGTTACCTCAACCTAAGTGGCATTCTTTTCTTTTTCCCTCCAAAGATCATGAGCATCAAGGGCCTGTTGAATCTATGATTTAAATACTGGCCGAAACCAGAATCTTCATTTGCTGTAATCTTAATTCATACAGTGTCCATACCAAAATCTGATTAGATTGGCTGATGTTTCGGTTAGATTTTGTTCCTGAACTTGAGCTCAACTGCAAACGTTGGCTAGACCCGCCGCCTTGGCCATTTCTGAGCCAGCCCCATCCAACTTAATGTCATACATAAATGTCATGTAATGCAAATGAATTCTCTTGGATAATTTGCAGTTTGTCGATCAAATTCAATTCGTAGCAACGACGATGAAGAATGGTAGGGGATGATGTTGTGAACAAAAATGCAAAATCACAAGATCAAACACACTACAAGAAGAATACAGAAGAGATTTTACGTGGTTCATCTGAACGCTACGTTCACAGGATATGATACACAATTTCAATACGAAGAATAAATTCTGGACAATAGATGAAAAGGATTAAAATCAACTCTTCCCTTTATCTCCTTTTTGACTTTCTCTCATTTCTCTCCTATTTTCTTTCCTCTCTTAAAACCTAAGAGAAAACTCACACCAAAGAAAATTATGGAGAAAGAGACCTTGTATACTTCGTCCATTACTAATAAATCAAATTAGGCATTCTCGGCCTAACATAAAAAGAACTCAGGTCCAAAAAGACTTTTGAGCCAAAAAAAACCCAATATATGATTGAGAGAAACAATAAAGGGTTGTGAAAGAGAGTACCACATTTGGAAGCAGAGGAAGCTACCCACACGGAACTGATTTATCACCAATTTAACATGTGATCTATTTTTTTTTTCACTCATTTTATGTTATAAGAAAATTATTTTGAAAAACTATTCTTTTAAATTTAAAGTAATAAAGTACTAAAATTAATTTAAATAAATTACTTAGTTATAATTTTAAAGGATAAAATAATTGACAGTATGTAACTCGGAATCCAATATTCATTTCGTTTGTTGATAATTAGTGTGTGAGGGTGGGACTTCGGAGGAGGGAAAGTAGGGAAAAGAGAAATATTGTAGTGGAAAGAAGATAAAATATATATTTTATTCTTTAGAAAAGATCAAATCCTGGGCCATGTTTCATTTAGTTGAAAAAGAAATGCAGGTTGTTAATTGAGTATAATTTTAATTTTAATTTGATTTCATGATCATAACTATGAAATCAAGAGTATGTAATTTGAAGGTTTTCTACCTATTTATTTTGTAGTCTACGAGGAAAGGGCTGTGATTACCAACATAATATGATTTTGTGACTATCAGAAATCACTTCCATTAAAATGTTCATTAGTAAAGCAAGAAATCAGGCCATTGGAGTTTGGAGATCCTCCTTTCGATCCAAAGGGCGAACATACATATAAGCCCAATGCAGTGCTGCTCAAGAAGAGTGTTTTTTTTAACGATCAAAGTTGTTTAAAGATCTCACCTGACTAATCTTTCGAAACATATAAATTTACACATTTTGAATATGACGAAGTAAGTGATGTCATATTTCATACCCGATTACTCGAGCACATGAGAAGGCCGAGCATCTTATTTTCTTTAGCCTCAACCATCTCAAATGAATCCCCTCAAAGGAAACAGTTGTTGGAAATTTAGCATTCAAATGTGTTATGTCTGCTACGAGAATCCTATGATAGCTTCCAGGGCTTGTAGTGTTGGCGACATAGGAAATATTTGGGCCTCATTCTAAGGCCTTAGGATGAGAATATTGACAAATGGGATGGATTTCTATCTCAATTTGGAAACTTTTATTCGGAAGTAAGGCTGTAATGGGCTACATTCCAACTGGGCCTACACCTTGCCTAACCGGCTAACCCATTATTTGCAATACCAGGCTTTTTTTAAAGCTTTAGGCCTTTCAACATTTTTGATCCTATGGATGAAAACAATTTGAACCCATCCGTGCATTGCCTTATTATGTAGCTTGGACCTAAATTTCATCCTATAAATGAACCGACCCCTCCCCTGTGGACTTCTGCTAGAAATGTTACATGATATAAAGAAAACCAATCTTATTATATATATATATATTTATTATATATATATATATATATAACATATCTTGCATACATTTTAATATTTAAAGTATTAGCATAGGGCTGCAACTCGGGTTGGGTTTTGGCCTGACCCTCATGATCCGACCAGAGAAATCATGCGGGTCGGGTTGGGACTTTCGGGCCAGCCGGTTGGGTCGGGTTGAGAAGATAAAAACCCGCATGAAATTCGGATCGGGCCGGGTTGAGGATTTTAGAAGTTAACCCGACCCAACCCGATCTAACCCGGCTAAAATTAGGCTAAAATGGGTTTATAATGCGGTTCGGGTCAGAATTCGGGTTAGAATTTGGGTTGAGTCGGGTTGGATTTTAAGAAACCCGGCCCACGCGACCCGAGTTGCAGCCCTATATTAGCAGTTCGTATATAATTGGGATTTGGGACTAGTGTGTGTGCATTGATCATGGTGGTAATTTGCAAAAACCATCATGGCAGTGGGTTGGGTTCCAATATCAAAGGCTAAAAATACAAAGCTATTCAAAGGATATAACATTTTGAAGAGATATTGCTAAATTAGTAGTTTTATCGATAAGTAGGGGGTGAAATTCGGGTCGGGTTTTGGCTGAACCCGCATGACCCGACCCAAAATCATGCTGGTCGGGTTATAAAAGTCGGGATAGTGGGTCGGGTTGGGTCGAGAAGTCAGAAACCCACATTGAATTCGGGTCAGGTTGGGTTGAGATATTTTTAAGTTAACCTGACTGCCTATTAAAAGTAGGCTAAAGTAGGTTCAAAATGTGGGTCGGGTCGGGTTTCGGGTTGAGTCGGTCAATACCGGGTCAAAAGTTCAGGTCGGGTCAGGTTCCATATATTTGCAACTCATGCTAGATTGGATTTTAAAAAACCTGATCTGACCCGTCCCGATTTCAGCCCTGTCGATAAGACATGGAATTTATGTGTGAATAGCTAAGTGCTTATTTGGATTGGAAGAAAGCAAGTGAATATAGGGATTTTTTTTAGCAATCTATTCGGTAATTTTTTGGTAAGAGAATATCGTCAATTCAGGAGTTTTTTTTTTATATTTGATCAGGTCCTTAACAATTGGTACTATTAAAGATATCATATTTTATATTCAAATCTTAATAACAACTACTTGAGAAATGACTATGTACTGTTAGTGTGGAGGCTGCAATTCTCAAATTTATAGCAGTAGAGGTTAACTGTTGTATTTAGAACTGAACTCAAATTTACTTTTCCATATTCGAATTTAGACTGGTGTCCACTTGACTTGTTATTGAATTTTTTTTTTCTTTGTTCAATGCTTGATACAATGGAGAAATTATCCATGGTTAATGGGTTTATAATAATTTGTTGTGGGCTTTTAAGGTTATTGTTGGATTGAGTTTTTTACTGAATTTTAAAAGTAAAATTTGACATCTCCATTTTCATCGAAAGATTTTGATTGAAAGTTCACACCAATATTTAAAATCAATTCACAACAGTTCATTTATCTAATACAATGAGTGTGAGATGAACACTCCATTTTTAATAATGTTACCCAAACATAGCATCAACTGGGGCCTTTTCAAATCTAAAGGGGAGTTATTGAATCTAAAATGACCAATATTCTCGAGAATCTCATTGTCATCCCAAATGAAAACTTAGTTTCAGTGTAGATAATAAAAATCTTTTTTATCTTGGATATGTTGGTTTGATGTCATCTCCTCCCCCTCGTTTGCCCACTCGAGACGGTAATGGCTAATTGTTGGGTGGGGTTGCAATTTGGGCGAGTTGGGATGGGTTTTGAGCCTTTTTAAACTTGGGCCCTATTGCAATTTACGGATCCTAAGTCTGAGTCTAGACCCTAGTTAACCCGAACTAATCAAACCCAAGATTGAACCAAATTTGTATGTAGGGCTTGAGCCAATTTCAAACCCAAAATGTATATGTGGGCTTTACATGAATGTGGCTCAAATTTAGGCTTCTAGACAAAACTTGGGCTTTTATGTAGTAGGCACTAGTCTGAGCCTAATTCTAATTTGGGCCTAAAATTTGGGCTCAAAATTAGCCTGTCCTGAGCCCAAGTCAACCTGAATGGCTGAATCCATTTTGTTTTTCTTTTCGGGGTTTTTTTATGGCGACTTAGATCAAGTCTGGACCAAGTTGCTCCTCTACTGTTGGGAATTCATTTAATATAAACTGAAATGATAGCATTTGGATCGGTTTATCTTTCTCATTAACCTATCAAATAAAGGATGGTATCTATCCATATATATGGAGTAGAAATACCTCACATTAATATAAAAAAAATTATAGTTATACAACATAGTTGTTGGGGCTGCAGCGAATGAGTCCCAATTGAAAGTATAAAAGGAGATCTAGAGGTTTATAAAGGACTTGGGTCACTCCACCTAACAGGCTAGTCTTTTTGGCTGAAAGCCCGAGTCCTAACAAGTGGCTTCAAAGCCAGGTTTCAGACTACTTTATTTGGGCTCAGGAGATCCCCCTAGCGAACGGGATGGCCGGTGTTCTTTCTGCCGAATGGCCTCGTTTGAGGGGAAATTGTTGGGGCTGCTGCGAACGAGTCCCACATTGAAAGTTATAGGGAGATCTTGGGTTTATAAAGAACTTGAGTCACTTCACCTAACATGCTAGTCTCCTAACAATAGTTGAATTCATGAATCTATACTTGACGGTTCCGATCAGAATTATGAAAAATTCCAATGGAGTTATCTCAACTTAACACAAGTCTAACCCCCCAACATGCCAATGATCCAAGCCACTCCAATGTAACATTTTGGGCCATAAGCCATGAAATCCCAAAGTGATAAGCCATCAATATGACAGGTCAAACTTCAGTTAATATTTTATGACAATCAAATTAATAATTAGAAACATGATCATACTTTGAGATTTTTGTTTTCCCTTCTTATTCTAATCCTGCTTTCCATGTTTCAGTGCTGTTGCTTGTGAATCTTGGTCCATGCTACCCCAATATTTTCTCACATTTTCTCCACACATTTCAAGGACCTGTTCAAGTCCTAGTATTCTGCACTTGCCTTTTGGGAGAATTACCTAGGATACTTCTAGACAAACTTCTCGTGGAACTTTTAAATTATTAACATATTGGTCTCCAAACATTTAGTTTAAGGAATAATGTTTTCTTTAATCTTTAGAATTTGAAATTTGGAGAAAATGAGCAGTACCAACCTTTTTAAAAGGTGTAGTTGATACTAACCCCTCTTGACTTTTAATGCAGATTGAGATCCTTTAAATCAGTTTGTTTCACACCTGCGACTGATAAACTTTGGTAGTGGTTAGAACATCAACCAAAGTGGCCGTATTTGGTAATCTTTAAATCAGTTGTTGAACTTGAACCCCATTTAATGGACCTACTACCTCTTGGTTCCCCCACTGTTGGAAGTTGGTGAAGTTTGTATTCTACTGACTTGCTTCAGTTGAGATTCTCAGCTTAATCTGGTTAAGACTTGATGAGTCTAACCAAGTGTTAGGTTGAAAACTCAGCTCGGTGGGTCCCAATATGGAGCCCCAGTTTCAAAGTTTTGAAATCTAGGCAACACAGTACAGTGGGCCTACATAGTTGTTTAACTAATCACAGTAGATGTTATGACTGACGTTGTTTTTTATGAAAAGTGTCAAATCTCTTAGAATAATAGATTAATATCGGAGTGCATGTAAATCTCTTTATCTATACACTGGGTAATTCTATAAATATGGTTCTTTGGAGTGGAGTAAAAATCGAACTTAAAATTCCCAACCATTTCCGTTGGAGAAGCGCCAAATTGCTGCCTTTCTTGCCTGCAAAATTTTAAATTGCAACTTTCATGTGTGTGTTGAATGAATGCCCGTTGGGGGAGCTTTACGGCTTGAAGAGGATGGATGTCTTTATCTTTTTCATCATTCCAAACAGTAATTTGAAAAAAAAATAACGAAAAATAAAGAATAAATAGAAGCATGTCCAAAGTATGTAAAATGAAGAGGATTACTTAGTTTAATAGTACGTTATCTGTCAACATACAATACATTATAAGTTGAAATAATATTATCTAGCACCATACACATATTGACTGCCCCATTGCATTGCGAATGCCACTTTCACTCAATTCATTAAGCCATGCGAGGGTCATATATACTGATGGTTCACAAGGAATGGTCCTCTGTCAAGCCACGTCTCTGTCTGGGATGGGTTGGAATCTCACTCCTAATTTCTGCAAATTCATACCACCCAAATCTTGTTAGTAGGGGATTAACATTTACATAGTAAAGGGAAAAAAAAGAAATAAAACAAACTAGATATAAACTTCCATTTACAGATTCCCTTTTTACTTCTAAATGATAAGTTGGAATTTAGACATTTCAAATGTTTTTTAAATTATAAAAAATTAGAAAGCTTTAATAAATCATTAATCATAATTTCAACTTTCTAGGTAGATGCATGGATGGAGTTGCAGAGGAAAGGACTTGACACTAATTCATTCAAATGAAGTCCAAGAGTTGACATGATAGAAAGAGTGAAGAAAATGCAGTTCAGCAATGGAAATGTAAGAAAGCAGCCTTGATTCGTACCTCCTGTGGTTTACAGCCCTCGTTGATGCTTCTAAGAGCTGGTTTCCATGGAGTCTGCTTAGAGCAGTATCCTTCATTAGCTGCACAAAGCTTCATTATCTTCTCGGCTGCCTCCGCCGCATCCTTGCTTTCTTCAACAAGCTTAGCAACTTGGGCCTTCGGCAACCTCAACTTCACCCTGGTGGCGCCTTCCTTAACTTCATCAGATCCAGGAGCCAGGGCCGGCACCGCCGGGTTCATAAGTGACAGGTCAGAGACCGATCTCCGGGACAGCAATAGGTTCTCAAGGCGGTCCTTCGCACTCACGTTAACGATGCTGGAGCGCACCCGCCTCGGCGCCTTCTCGTCCGCCAGAGCCGGCAGCTGCACAAGGAAGTATAGCGTTTTGGGCTTGAGCTCATGGGCCATGTCCAGCTCCTTGGCCCGGACGCCCAAATGCCGAACCGAGTCAGAATCCATGAGAACATGATCTGGGTAGTCTTTGAGCACATTGCTCACTCTCAATGGTGTCTTGAACTTGAGTGTTTCTCCATCAATCTTCATCACCTTGGCTGTTTTCTTCCCTCCCAAGCTGTTCCCCATCGCTTTGTTTTCACTTCTTTCTTCAATCCAAAGCTTGATGGGAAGAGGAAGAGCCTCTAAATGGTTGTATATATGTGTATATGTTGTGGGGGTGGCCTTTTAGAGACATCCGTACTGCTATTTAGTTGAGAGGATGATTTTAGAATGGTTGGTTGCTAGAGTCATGGGTCAAAAAAGGGGGCATTTTCTTCCTTATCTCTTTCTCTGTTCTGTCTCTGTAATTAAGTAGAGAAGTAAAATAGTGGTATGGGTTTGAAGTTTGAATGTGGAGGAGAAGATGGGACCATGAATTGCATGCAAAACCCATGTTATCTAACTTTTTGTTGGGTCGTATTTTCAACTATGGCTAAAGAACTGTTGTCGTATAGAGACCAGGACATGAAATGGCTGGTAAAAGATGAGCGCGCACGCCATTCTGCGCTTGTCAGACGATCACGTTTCTGAAACTTTGAACACATTGAGTGGACTCACTCAACAGAATTCGGAGGTCAGCTGAGTTTAGAAGACTCCATTTTTTATTAAATGAAAAACGTAAGATGGAACACTGATCGACAACTTTATTTATGCATTTATTTTTTATCCAGTACAAACAAAATTAATATGTTCATCACATTTAAATCAACAATAGATTGTTTCTATTTCTAAATCCTGAATTCTATTCTTACTCAATTTTAAGACCACTCTCTATAAAATTATTCAGTGTGTAAGTAGAGAAACTTACACGTACCAAAAAATATTAGTTGGATATTCTAAAAAGCTGAAAACTTGTCTTAAAAAAAATAATAGATACTTAGATAGTTTGTATCGTAACTGAATAAGTTTAACTAATGTCACAAATATTGACGATATTTTCAAATTTATCATGTTTTTATGGGTAAAATACCATTACCACATTAAAACGTGTATTTATCAGCACGGTGGTAAATTCTTGACAAAATCACGTAAAAACGTGATAAACAATAATATCACGATAATGTCCCAATAAATTTCCAGTAAATTCTTTATTAAGATATTTTATTTATTGTATTTTACTATTTTTTAAATATTATATTTTCTATGAAATTTTTCCAGTAAAATTATGAGACTTTGAAAATATACAATAGCCATTAATATCCCAAAAATGGTATTTGTGACAAGAGCCCTTAGAAACTAGGTTTCACTTTGCCTCTAGCATGGTTTTAATAACTTCTATTTGCGATTTTCCATTGTTTCAAAAGCAATAGATAATTTTTTTTTGCCAAGGGCATCTTATTTTTGCTCATATTGTAAAAACTCAACATAAATAATGAACGAAATTATCAAAATTAATACAGAATAAGCTATAAGTCCATTAACCCTTTTGTTAAAATAGCCGTCTAGACAGAGACCTAACCAAAACCAATTTAATGTGATTGATTAGACAGTTAGCGAATGTCAAATTCACTGAGAATTTTAACCAGACGCAACTGATTCACTGTCTTAATTTGTACATTAATCTTTGCTGAACTAAGCTATAGGTTTTTAATAAGTCAGATGTAAAAAAAAATCATTTAAATATCGCTATTCATTTTTTTTTAAATAAATAAAATTGATAGTGGATAGAAAACTTTACTTTCATCATCTATTTCATATAATATAATTCTCGATATGGACAAATATTGGTCGAGAACTCGAGATATTAATGGACCTCACGTCTAAGATGATTTAAAAAAAAAAAAATGCCGATATCAGCGATATTATGGTCAATATTTCGGCTGATATCGTCGATATCTACAGCGTACAACTGATACCTATCGTATCAGCCGATGTATATCGATTTCAAAAATTTGAGATGTATCGACGATACGATATATATCGCCCGGTAGTCTAATCCTAAAAATTTAGATCAACTCAATTACTCGTGAAGATTAAGAACCCATGAGTGACTTGAATTTATAATTATAACACTAGGTGAATCCATTGATACTGCTCATTGCTTGTTTATTATTAGATTTTATTTTATAAAAAGGTAGCGTTTGTATTTTTGCATAAACGCATCTGAAATTTGATTGGATTGAGTTAAACAATGTATATGAAATGTTTAAGTTTTATAAAATATTAGAATATAATAAAATTCCATTACTAGATGAACTCGAAATTCAACATATTGAATTTTTGAAGATGACGTGGCTGCTTTTATTTTTCTAAAATGTTTGCATGGCCATGGTTTTCAACCGTGATTTCTTGTCCTTTTCAGTGTTAGTCTACCATCGTTCGCGCTGATTCAGGAAGAATTCATCGTTCTTTAGCCCGCAAGATAAGGCCGCCTGATTACGTAATCATCTTCAAATTTGCAATTTTTTTTTTGACTTGGAAGTTAAAATTTATTTATTTTTAAATCTGTTCAGCTTTTAAGATGATTTGATTTATTAATTTTTATTAATTTCAAACACTATTTTTCATTATCTATTATGATAATATCATAATCGCAATATAAATTTTCTTGTTCCAATTTTTTGGCAATTTACTTTTAAATATAATATAATATTAAGGTATAATAACTTGACGGTTGAACTTACTTGAATGAAACCATAATAGAAAATTTTTAATCAACAATTCAGTTTTTAAAATATTAATCATTACACATTGTGAAAATTATGTATGCCTTCGTTGTAAATTAAGGGAAGACTCTGGACTTTATTTATAGAGACATAAATACAAATATAGAAAGATAATTAAATAAATAAGGAAAATTTTAAATTTAGCAAATATAAATTTGGAAAGCACTAATTTAAAATAATAATCTAATAATATCTTAACAAATCTAATTATATCTAAACAGACATTTTTTTTTTCAGAGCTCGTATCAAAAAGTCTTATTTCAAAATTGGCCGGGTCAGGCCACATGTTTTCAGGGCCCTGTTTCAACTGATGGGCCATTTTATCAAATATATTTATAATATCATTTTCAAAAATCAATAGTTTAAGTATAGTTTCAAAATTCAAAACATATAAATCAGTCTGGCGCCTAGTCTGGGCCTTATCAAATATGAATCAGGCCATTGTCTAGGCCCAAAACAACCAGGCTCAGCCCCGCGAGCCTGAGTTAGATACATTCCTCAGATACATGTATCAGACTATCAATCTAGTTGTCGATCATCTCTCTTTTTTACAAGTGAAATCTAGGGTTAGTATTTCAGCTGTTTGAATTTAACAAAATAAGCCCCACCGCTTGAATCGTCACATAATGGGCCCTGTTATACTGACTAAAGTAGCAGAGAGATGAGTGTGAGAGGACAATGGCTGAGTGAAGTGTGAACTAAAAGAAAATGTGGAAGATTCTTGTCGTTTTGTGAGGTTTAAGTTTTAAAGGGGTCCAACTTGTCAAGCCTGACGAGGTCTACTTAAGTTGTGAGAGAGATTTCTAAAAGCAGCAGCTACCTAACCTCTTCTCTGCTGGGCCCTACATCTGATCTAGAAATTGGGTCTACTGTGGATGGAGTTGGACCAAAGCCCAATCCAAATCTACTTTAGAGTTCCATTTTCCACGATAGCTACTCTAAAATTAAAATCAAGATCAAAGACCAAATAGCTGATCCTCATTGAGGGTGACAATTTCTAACTTGATCTAAAAAGTTATACAAAATGTAAACATAACATGACTTTTTTTTTAAAGTTTATTTGAAATTTTGAATTGGGTCAGATTGTCACTTTCTGAATTTGACTCGACATGACCTGCTTAGAATGAAAATCTGAATCACCTATCACCCTTAATCTCCTTGATCAGAGGTTTTAATTTATTATTTACATGGCCTATAGTCTGATGTCTCTTTAAAATTTAAAAATAAAGCCTTTTCATCTTCCAATTTCATTACAAACTTTTTTTTTTAATTTAATTTCCTACAGAAATTCTGTTAAGACAAGGCTGATGCAAAATGCTTGTTTAGTCTTATATAAATTAGAAAAATTTCAAAAATATAAATATTGTTTGTTATCCGATGTGTATGAATAAGAAAGTTTGCATATCTTCTAAAGATTAATCGAATATTCTAAGAGATGACACTTTGATTATGAAAATATATATTAAGGATTACAAACATTTGTATAACATTTCTTTAACTTTTTTTCACAAGAAACACTAAAATGGGAATTGTCTTGAAAAACCCAGATTTCATGTATTTTTTTGAAAAAATAACTTGGAAAATCACATAAACACTACAAACTATATCAATTATTTTAAGAAATCTCTATTAATTTCATAAACGCCCAATTTCACTAAACGACCATAATGCTGTATGCTCAGTAATTTCTAGTGCCATAGCACTAAAAAGAATAGAATTGCCCACTGCAAGAGCAGCTAATTTGAATGAAAAACCAACATCGTATTCTCTTATTTTATTTTATTTTTAAGAAAAATAAAATTGCCCATTGTGGGGAGTAGCTATTTTGAAAAGATACATTCTTTTTAAAAAAGAAAAAGAAAATCAACAACGTGTTTCATCATCATTATCATCATCAACAATAAAAACTAATTAAGATAAAAAAATATTAACTAAAACCAACAACATATCTCTTCATTCGTATTAGCTATTCCCGCAGTGGACAATTCTAATTTTCTTTCCAAAAAGAGAAAGAGACATGTTGTTCATTCTTCATTTGAATTAGCTACTCTTGCAATGAGCAATTTTTCTTTCTTTTTTTTAAAATTTTTCTTTTTTTTTAAAAAAGAGAGATAAATTGTTGGTTCTTCGTCCGAATTAGCTATTCTTGTAGTGGACATTTCTATTTTTCTTTTAAGAAAAAGGAGATACCTTCTTGGTTCTTCATTCAAAAGCTATAGCATGAGACAGTTTATGAGACATTTCTATTTTTCTCTTTGAAAGGATGATGAAATTTGAAGTAGGGATTCAAAAAACGGTGTCACCGATATATCGGCCGATATGCGATACGGGCGATATATCGGCCGATAATTTTATCTCTCATACCGATATCGACATTTTCTCTCTCCTCCGATATCGGAACCGTGAAAAAACCTCAAAAAACCGTGATGAATAGTGATGAACCGTGACAAAACCGCAAAAACCGTAAAAAACCGTGAACCCCCTGAGAACCGTAAACCCTGAACCGCGGAAAACCGCGGAAAACCGCGAAAATCGTGAATACCCCTGAGAACCGTAAACCGTGAAAAACCGCGAAAAACCGTGAAAAACCGTGAAAAACCGCGAAAAACCGTGAAAAACCGTATCGGTGTTTTAAATTTTTTTTTTTTTTTAAATACCGATATTTATGAATATCGGCCGATATTTTGACCGATATTTTGGACCGAATATCGGCCATATCGGCCGATATTCGGTATGTACGGCCGATACTTATCGTATCGGCCGATATTACTCGGTTTAAAAAAACCGATATATATCGGCCGATACGATATGTATCGGCCGATATTTAAACCTTAGATTTGAAGTATTGGGGGTCTAAGAAAGACTAAGAGTAGTAATGTTGTAGGTCTAATCCAATCACTCAATTGTCTCCTCTTCTCCTATAAATTCCTCCCCCACAGCTTCAGGAATCAAATAATCTTGGGAATCTGCAATGACTTCAGGTACAAGTACGAGCCCTCCTTTGCATAGAGAGACAAATTTCAAACCAAGGATGCTCTTTATCGTTGTTTTTCTGCATTTTCTACTTTGGTCTTTGAATTATCACTTGTCTTTAGTGTTGGAAGTCAGAGAAGAACCGATAATAAAAGTCTTTGCTTACTTATTTGTCTCACAGTCTCACTTCATTCAAAGAGTAGGAAGGAAGTCTCTATCAATTATAATGATTCATTTCTTGACTTGAATATACACATTTAGGCCTTTAAGTATACTGAACACTCCGAATAATACGCCCTTGATTAATGACTTGAATATACACATTTGGAACTCTATTTTAAATCATTTTGGTCTGGCTTGAGTTATGCTTTTGACGGTGGCCAAGTTGTCTTTTGTTTGAAACATTATTTCCGTCTCTACTAGATGCTCTTCCTTGTGGAGACTTCCTTTTTTTTTTTTGCCATTATATGGAGCTTTTGATGGGAACACAATAATAGGATATTCAAAGGAACGGCCGAGTCCAGTATGCTGGTTGTAAGGCATAATCTCACCAATTGTGTATCGTGGGCTGTCTCCCTTCAGGAATTCTTAAACATATCAATATCAGATAACTTATATGCATGGAAAGAATATGTTGATTTTATTTGAGATATTAGTGGCTTCTGACTTTTGTAGGCGCGGACGCGTATTTTATTAGTTATTTGCTTTCATGTATCCCTTTATTTGCTTTCTCTTCTTTTCGTATTTGCATCTCTGGTGTTCATTTTATATATATATATATAGGCCCCCATATACTTAAACTCCTTAATATATCTCACTCCGTCTAGAGCTCCTGAAATTATAGGAGATCTCAGGACCGTCCCTGCTAGTACATCTATAAGTTTAAACTCGGAGAGGTGTATTGATAAGATTAAGATAAAGATTAAAGTTTAATTACCTATTTAGTTAAAAAACTGAGTTATATTTAAATTTAAACTATACATGTAATAACTCCTTGGTTATGTATTATAAAACTCACTCATTCGTATGGGTGTCGTGTACTCGTGTGTGGTGTGAAATTCATTTCTAACCTATTGTACCAAGAAAACAGGGAGGTCACTTATGATTTGCATTGTGTAGTTGAGTTACATAGTGATAAAAAAAATATGATTTTTTTATAAGATAAAGTGTAGAATTAAATTCAAAATATTATGTTCCAAATTTATTTCATAAATGATTTTGATGCTTAAAAAACTATTGTGACATATTTTAAACATACATAAGGGATTTTTGTGGCATTTGCATAAAGGAATTCAAGGGCCAATGACTCATAAAACTGTTAATATATACATAAGCAAGAGTCAGATTACAGCCTATTGGGCTTTTCAAAGTTAAAATTTGAGTCTGCATGTTTAAAGAAGTACTAATCTGAGTCAGTCTGCTTAAAAATTTTAAATATTCAACTATTAAGTTTAAAAGTAAATATAATGAGTTACAATTGGATCAAATTTGAATTTAAAACTCAATTTTTGACTATATGATCTAAGTTGTCAAAGTCGCCTGCTGTCTTTAAAAATCATCTAAACAAGAACACTAATGACTTGGACTATTAAGATCTATTGACTAGAAATTGAGTTTTGAGATGAAATTCGATATATTAGTAATTCATATTAATTTTAATTTAATTGGTCAATTTTATAGTTTAATTTTAAAATATTTTTTAATAAAAGAAAAATAGACGAAATGGTACATATACATGTAAATTGTCTACATGAGCCAATAAGCCCAACAGGCTTCTTGGAAAAGCTTAAGTCTTCTTATTTAGCTAAACAGGCTCAAGAAGTTGGATACAAGACCGGCCTGATAGATTGGATGGGCCTGTGGTCGGATTTGGGCTGAACCTGAACAACATGCCTACATTTGCACTTGGGCCGTGGGGTAAGTGAATCAATGAAAGTAGACATTCTCTATCTAGTTGGGCCTAAAAATCCCCCGAATGTTGAAATTTCATTTTATCTGGTTTTCGTTAAGAATTCTCTACTAAAGTAGTAATTGATTGTTTGAAGCAGTCCTTCTCGTCGAGAAGTAAGTCTGACACATCCAACAACTTGTTCGTTGGAAAATTCCTTGGTCTATTTTACTCTTTTCATTTTATTTTAATTGTATCATTTAAAAAAATTATATTTTTTAAACAATTCTCTATATAAGACTAGCACTCTATGTGATATTATCCATTTTCAACACGCTTTATACTATTCCAATATAAATAAGACAACTATTTTGGGACAATTTCAAAATTCATATAACACGGCTAATTTGGGATGGAGAGAGTATTATTTAAGAAATAGGAGAAATTTATAAAAAATGACTAAAAAAAAGAGGGATTTTATGATTGCATTTAGTAAGCTCTAAATCATTGGCTCACTTCTTTCGCATGGGGAAAGAAGGCATCAGGGCGCAGGAGTCTTTTTGATGGACGCAGACTATATGGGTGTTGTTCAACTAGTCATCACCTGCCTCAAGAAGCGGGAGGTGTCAGGTTCGAGCTCCCATGGCTTCACTTAGTGTGTTCTAAGGGCAGTGGGTATCATTCGTGGGGGTTTTACACTGGGTTTCTTGAGGTTTGCCACACATGTAAATTCAAAAAAAAAAATATTGGCCCATTTTTTTCCCAATAGTATCTAAAAATAAGAAACTTTTGTAAGAAAAAAAAAATTAAACTAGAGAATTTAGAATCTCATTCTATAAAAATAAAAAAGAAATTGAAATCTTTGCTTTTTCATTATAATAGACACCTCGTTACAAGAATCCTCAAAGTAATTTAAAAAAAATCGCATTAGTATTTTAGTAAGTGAATGAGATTTTGAAGCCTATTTTGTAGCCATTTATCTTTTATGTTATATCATTACATCTTGGCTCATGGGTCAAGTCCGCTTGGGTCATTTAGCCTGTTGCTGAAGCTCATATTTGGACCAAATTTTTGTCAACCTTTGTTTTTTTTGTTCTTCCTTTCATCTTCCGTAATACATTGCTAGGTATGTTTTGGATCGATGAAAATCTAAAAATATTTAACAAAAGAAAAGAAGACTAGTTTGATTTATAACTTTTTAATTAGTAAAAATTTGATAACGTCAAACGTACAAAGAGAGGTTACGAGATTTTTTTTTACATTTACCCTACTGATTAAAATTCTAAAAACTTTAACATGATTAAACTCGTAATTGAATCAAGTAATTTGCCTGTGTGATTGAGTTTTTATTTCAAATTTTATCTGAAAAGCTTAAATCAGAATTCAATAACTTTAACTTGCGGGTTGGCATGACGGTCAAGACATCCGCCTTATAAAATTAAGTTTTAAATTCGATTTACATTTAATATCTCTGTGCCACTAAACCAAAGTGTAGATTAAGAGGTTATCTTTTAAGTTGTCGACCATCTTTTCTCTCTTTATTTGTTTATGAATTTTAAAACGAGCAGAGAATGTAATTTTCTTTAATATGTTCAAATAGTCAGGCCCATCAAGTATATATTGATTCTTTTCTAAATGGTTGCCTTTGATTTTCAAAGAGTATAGTCAGAAGATTGGTAGATTAGATGCTCCATATTTTCATGAAATATAGGCCCAGGTGCAGCCCATAATATATCAATATTATGGATGAATCGCAGGATTGGACCAAACCCATTAACAAGGGCTCAACTACAATTTCAAAATGAAGTTAACCTTGAGCGGTCCTGGCCCAATTTAAACCCTAGTCTTCAAAAGGAATATCACGAAGCAGGTAAGCTTATGCGAAACTATCTTTTACAGAATTTGTTTCATCAATACATTTTCATAATTATAAATTTATAGAATTTGGTGTTACTATTTTTTTTTAAAAGAATTATTGATGAAATTCATTTTTGTTGCTCGGATAGATTGGAGTCATTGGACTAAGGTCCCATTCCTGTATATGCAAAAAATTCAGTTAATTCAAATATAATTAATACTCCATTTGATGTTATATAAAAGACAAAATACTTGAAATATTTAATTTGACCGGTCACTTGGAAAGGAAAGTATCATTTGACAAAGAATATGACTTAACCCTAAGGGGTTGGTGTGTTGCTAGGAACCCGTCTCAAGAAACAGGAGTCTTTGACTTCGATCAAATTCCACTCCAAAGGCCACTCTCCGTAGTTTTATCTAATGTGTGTGAGTAGAGAGGATTGCACACGCTCTGAAAACTAGTTAGATGATAAAAGAGGGCCTAGTATGACTTGGGTCCGTGTCGTGTTGTCCTAACGTGATAATTATCAAGCTTGGATTTGATGAGTGTACACCATGAGTTGATTTGAATTGATTATGGGTCATATGTTAAGTCAAGCGACCTATAAGCTATCGAAAATGTTCCATATCAGTCATGGACTACATGTTAGGTTTGGGCCTTCTATGGACCCTAATTTGGGTCTTCTCATGGATTGGTTCTTTGGTTAAGGCAAGTTTAAATAAAAAATTCTAATTAAAATAGAGTAATTTACTTTTAGAAATATTTTGAGAAAGTTTAAGGTTTAAACTTGTGAAGCAAAGTCCTGTACTCCTATATATGCATGTAGTAAAAGTGTAAAACAATGAAAATAATTTTAATTCTCCAATTTGTTTGTGGCATTGTGCGTGTGTTGGCTCACTTTTTCTCCTCATCTCCAACTAAGATATGGTTATTGTTTTATTTCCATGCATTAAATCTGATAAAATATGGATCGACCTCAGTACTCGACCCAACTGACTAAATTCATTTAAAAAATGGGAATTTCTGACTTGATCTGTTTAATAAGTGGGTGGAGTCCTCCCAAAATAATAACAAGATTAAAAAAAGAAACACCAAACTCCATGAATATAATTACATAAATACCTACACATAACTTCTTAAAAGGGGAAATTAAAAAATATGACCCCCATGTTAGTGTGCTAATTTGGTTTATCACATTGCTTTTTGTTATCAAGGGTCAGATGTAGCGTGTACATTATAACACGATTCCATAAAAAAATTCAACTCATCTCCATAAATAAAAGTATTTACTAAATGAAATTGAAAATTTAAAAAAAACAATAGATGTAGTTGGGACGTCCATTTTGTCTTCAATGTGGCCATGTGGGGATGGGAAGGGGCCGGTCCTGATTATAGGTAGAGTAGGCCACCACTTAAGTCCCCCATCAACACGACTAATGACTTTACTGACAATTTCAGAACCCTGAGATTTCAGGGCATCTCAGAGCTAACACTGGAGATGAAGAGACTCTCCTTGCTTCCTAATAAGAAGATGTTAATTAGAATATTACTAATAGAATCCTAACTTTTGAGTTGTAACTTTTAATGAATTCAAATTTGGTAGCCCAGATCTCGTAAATATCACAATCGTAAAATTATGTATCAGTACTAAAGAGTATCAAATTATAAATAATATTTTTAAAGGATAATAATTTTTGCAACAACATTTTTTTTTTTCCGCGGTGCACTACTCTTAAATACGTTCAGTTCACAGCCTCCTAATTGTGGTCTGATCATCAAGCCTAACTGAAGCAAGCCTAAGAGACGCGTTCGATCCTACTACGATGCGTCACTAGGTTCGGCTTAGGAGTTTGAATTTATCAGTTGGATTCCTTCAAATGGGCCCATGATGTCCATAGCATTAAGTATTATGGTCCAACTCTTTTATGAGGAGATGGCGGTCACCGCTAATGATAGTAATAGATTTATTAAAATATTTATATTTAATATGTGACTTAACAAAACTCGTTATGACTAGAACAATTAAATTATTATGATTTTGAAAACTATATATTTTAAGAAATTAAAAAGTAATTTTAAGTAATTAGAATTCGAGAACTTAAAAAATGATTTGTTTCAAATAATTTTAAACAATTAAAATTTAGAGACCTTAGAAGTATGACTTGTTTCATTCTATCAAAGTAGCTTTTGACGGACTATATATTTAGATATACACATTTTCACCGAACAAATAGATGCACACAACATATTTAGCCGACCAAAAATCACAGAATCAATGAAGCTACATTTTTAAATGTATAAAGTTTAAAGATAAAAAATAATTTAAAACTAATGAAATTTTGAAGAGCTTAAAAAATATGACTTGAATATATCAATTAAAATAATTTTTGATGGATCACATATTTAAATAAGAACATTTCAAATGGACCCATCACCATTTCATTTACTAAACCTTATACTTTAGGGTGTGGGTAGTACACTCTATGGTTTACACCATTGTATTGCTAAAGAAACAAAATAAAATTATGTTTAGATATATTAAATTAAATGAATTTTTCTCTTTGAATGATACACTTACCCAATTCACTAAAAAAAACTCTAAGCCATAGAAAAGTCAGGAATGATATTAATATCCTGTCTGAATTCTTGTAATTTTGCAACAACCGATCCAACACAATTAATTGAGGCTACACCACATGGTTCAAGTAAGATGTGGCCATCTCCTTCAAGCCTTGTTCATAAATAATCAAATTAATTCTGTCACACTTAATAGTTTAATTATTAGTTCAAACCTAAGGTTTAAATATCGGCCGATACTTATCGTATCGGCCGATATATACCGGTTTTTTGAAACCTTGAAATATCGGCCGATACGATAAGTATCGGCCGTACTGTTGGAATATCGGCCGATATGGGCGATAAACGGTCCCCAATATCGGCCCTAATATCGGCCGATATTCCAAAATATCGGTATATTAGATTTGTTTTCCTTTTTTTTTTTAAAAAAAAATACAATATCGGCCGATACGGGCGATATATCGGTCCGAATATCGGCCCAATATCGCCCGATATTGTATTTATCGGGCTGGAAAGTATGGTTTTTTTTTTTTTTTTTAAAAAATATCGGTAGTGGGACCCATCAAATATCGGCGATATTTAGTAAAAAAAAAAAAAAATTGGAAGAGAGAGAAATTTACCGGCCGGTATATCGGCCGATATACCGGTATACCCGGTATTTAAATCCCTGATTGAAAGCATTGTGTCCACTGTCCACAAGTTTGGCAGGAGTCCTACTTGCCTTTAGTGCCTCTGTAGATTAAATCATAAAATCAAAGTGCTTTTCAAGAATACGCAATTTAGGTAAAGTAGTCCCTCATCACACCGGTCCGTTGGCTAAAATGAGTTAGACAAGGTAGTTTGAACCAGGGATTTAAATACCGGGTATACCGGTATATCGGCCGATATACCGGCCGGTAAATTTCTCTCTCTTCCGATTTTTTTTTTTTTTTTTTACTAAATATCGCCGATATTTGATGGGTCCCACTACCGATATTTTTTTTTTTAAAAAAAAAAAACCATACTTTCCAGCCCGATAAATACAATATCGGGCGATATTGGGCCGATATTCGGACCGATATATCGCCCGTATCGGCCGATATTGTATTTTTTTTTTAAAAAAAAAAGGAAAACAAATCTAATATACCGATATTTTGGAATATCGGCCGATATTAGGGCCGATATTGGGGACCGTTTATCGCCCATATCGGCCGATATTCCAACAGTACGGCCGATACTTATCGTATCGGCCGATATTTCAAGGTTTCAAAAAACCGGTATATATCGGCCGATACGATAAGTATCGGCCGATATTTAAACCTTAGCTTTCAATAGTTGGGTGGGCCACGTGAAGTTCTCACTGGCCGTTCTCCAACACAAGGGAACTTAATAGCAGAGGTATTTTAATACTCTCTCCGTCTAATTTTAATTGTCTCATTTGTAACATTTGTATTTCAATAATTGTGATCTTATCCATTTTCAACACATTTTATTTTACTCCAATATAAATGAGACCAGGGGTACAGATATCGGATGATACGAAACGTATCGGCCGCCGATATATATTGGTTTTTCAGTACCGATCTATATCGGCTGATACATATTGTATCGGTCGTACAAACTACTATTCGACCGATATGACCGATATATATTTGTCCGATATCGGCCGATATGATTATTAGCGGTCTGTTTTATCAAAACGGTGGTGGGCCTGGGTCGAAATATCGGCCGATATAGGACCAATATTGGCCCAGATATCGGCCAGTATTCAAAATATCGGTCGATATCAGCCGATATTTACGTTTTCAATTTTTTTTTGAAAAATAAAAAATACCGATATTTAACCAAAAAAAAAAGAGGAGAGAGAAATTTATCGACCGATATATCGGCCAAGCCGAATTTTTCACCCCTGAATGAGACAACTAATTTGAGACAATTCCAAAATCCATATAAGAAAACTAAATTGGAACAGATGAAGTAACACTTTTTTTAAAATTTATGTGTTGGAAATCGTGGGAAACCTAGCGTAAAATCTACACGGGTAATAATCACTACCCTTAGAATACACTGGGTTAGGCCATAGATGTTCGAACCTGGCACTTCCCGCTTCTTGAAACGGGAATTAATCAGTTGAGCTACACCTATGTGAGCTTTAACAACACTTTTTACCTTTGATTTCCTTCATTAGAATTCGAACTTAGAATCTACTGTCTACTCTCTAATATCAATTGTTACTTTGTTAGAGAGATGAAACGCGTAAAATCAATCTTTTTATTCTAATTTATCATAAATCTCAATATTTGATAGATATTTTTAAAATAATATGAGTATTCTCACTATATATCAAAATACAATTAATTCTGTAGATACATGAAATCACTCGCAAGCCTTCTATATTAGATTACTTTAAAAATAGTTGAATTCAAGACATTTACTTTTTTTCTCAGAAGTTTAAATGAATTAAACTATTTATTCGGACTATATTTTTGCTAGATGGGTTGAATTATTTTAATTTTATTTTTTGATTATCATTTTCTCAATTCAAATTTATATGCAATTCAGATGTATTTTGAGATACACTAGTTGCAACAGTAGCTAGCCTTTAAAATCGTATTTAAGGTGAATTCTTTAAATTAATTTTTGATTTACTCCCACCCAAACATTGACCCTTTTAGGGACTCGTAAATGAAACCTGCCATTTTTTTTTTCACACATTGGTGATCTTGTAGCACTCACTCAAGAACCGTCAATTTTTAATCTCTTATAAGTAATTCGAACTAGAAGTCTCAAATTCGAGTCGTAGAGTAATCCAATGCCCATGACTTGTAGAAGACTGTATAATAGTCAGAGATTTGATTAATACGTCAAAACTTGTCGAGCTGATAGAACATAGAAAACTATGTCCTTCACCTCATCTTATGCTAAGTTAACCCACATTGACATATTGAATTTCAGTGGATTCACGACAAGTCATCTTTAAATCTCCATAAACAGGTAACAATTTAATTACAAATGAATTCAGATAGATGATGTTATAAATTTTTACAATAAAATAAGAAGGATAAGAAACATGCTGTGACTTAGAATTGAGTTGTGTGTTCTCAGTGGATGTGGTAATTTTTCACGTGGAAAGCAACTATTACCAAATGGTATTTGAATACTCAAGGAAGGCCCTATTAACCATATCATGACTGTGGCAGTTCAGCATATCATGGAAATTAGGAGGTCTCTCTATCTCTCTATACAGATTGAAAGCTGGAAGAGGGCCACTTTCATTTAATTTTGTAATGCGTGAAGACACTACAAAATGCATGATGGTTTTTTTAGTGTCCAGGATAAGGGTCTCTCTGTGTGACTTATTTTATGCTGAATTTAGTCTATTTAAATTATTTTTTAATTTTTAAAAGTTAGATATATTTTTTATAATTTCCATTTCATATATCTTCACTATTGGATCATTATGATAAGTTAAAATATTTATCTAATAATTCATTTATAATTTTTAAAAATCAAAGGTTAACACGATTCAACTGGCTTGATTTTATCAATATTATAATCCCAACATAATTGGTAATCTATTCAAGGATATAACTTTAATAATCATTTGATGAAATATCTATTTAATATGACCCATCAAAGTACCTAAACATTTTAGTCCAATATTTGCAGGACCAGGGGTTTAAATATCGGCCGATATATATTAGTTTTTAAAATTTTTATATATCAGCCGATACGATATATATAGGTCGATATTTGTGATATTGGTGATTTTAATTAAAAAAAAAAAGAAGATAAATTTCTCAAGTGAGATATCTGCCGATATCCGAATATCTGCCGATACCTAGATTTTTTTCCCTGTGCAGAACTGCATACTAGAGTCACTATTCCGGGCAAGACCTACGCAGTTACTGTTAGACTTGTCGGTGACTATCTTTGGAAGCTGGTAACATGGGCGAAAGATCATATCAACCATTGCTAACCATTTTGTTGGTTAGGGCTTTTTTGAAGAAGAGAAATGATATGGGCAGTAGTAAAAATGGTATATGATTCAAAATTAGGCCCTCCATAGTTCATTCCTTTAAAATGAAAGAAAAAAGGAAAAATATTCAATTGATGGAACAAAATTGTTCTTATTTTTTAGTTGTTTATTTATTTCTTTTATTTATAACGTGCCACAATACTGGTTTGGTTGCATGAATTTGCTTAGTAGAAAATTACCATAAAGTCAAGAGAACAGTCTATAGTTTGGAATACTACTTAGATAAAATAATTAATGTATTGTTTGGTTATATGGATTATTTTATTTTTTCAAGATCAAGATTTCCATTTCTCTTAAAATACCTGACTAATTTTTGGGACATGTACAAACTTCTATATCTATGCATACTGGATAACATTATAGAGAGTGACCCTTTGTGTTGAGAGTGATTCAAACTTAAGATCTTCCACATATCAAACGGGTTCTTAATCGCCAAGTCAAACCTGACGAGTTATATGCATTATTTTTCTTAGAAATAATTGTTTTATTATTTAGCTATCCTAGAATTTGAAATCCATCCAAGTATCAACTCTCAAGAAATCAACACCTTAGAAGCAGGGCCGGCCCTGGCATTAGGCAGCGGGGGCCGCCGCCTAACGCCCCCCATAACATATCTAAAAAATAACCTTACAGTAGAGTCCCTTAAGATTTTAGAGCCTCTGTAGTAGGGCCCCTCTTATCAGTTTTATCTAGGGCCCTCAAATTTTAATTGTTCTCAGGGCCTACACTGCTTAGAAAAATTTACCTTCTTAGATTCAAGAAATCAACAGTTTAAAAATACACAACCTATCAACCGATACATTTACCTGAGGTACAAACTAGCACCCTTTTTTTGTTTATGATCATGGGCTTTTTAATGGCAAAAAGTTTGTAATATTGGAAGTTATTTGATAATTGTATGTTTGAATGCATGGACTCCTGCAGAGAAATCTTTGAATTATATTTCTGATTTGTAGAGGTTTCCATTGTTTGAAGCATGATAATATCATGCAGCAACTCTTTGAAGATAACGGTAGAAATATTTAACAACGTTACGTCTGTTTTGTATGAAATTATTATCATAGATTTACAGTTGAAGGAGTAAAGTGTGAAAGGCTACAGTTGCAAAAGTAGCTAACATGCATGCATTCTTTTTTGAATGGTCAGATCTAATTGAGATTGGCCCTGAGAACTCCTCTGTAGGTCTAAGGTGATGATTGATTGAAAACACCCTACAAAGATAAATGTAAGGACACTTTTTTCTTAAAGTTTTTACTTTCTGAAAATATTCAAGCTCTGATGGATCAGATCATTTCTCCTTTCTCAATCACTCTCTCAAACAGGAAAAAGAAGTTGGAGTTTATAATTAAGACTTGATGATCTCAGCCCTTCATCTACAACAATCTTTAAAGGGAAATCTCCTTATGTTCTCAAGTGTCTTCAAGTAATTGGAAGCATATGGAAGAATCTTTTAACTGTTGTATAATAACTCAATGCAATTATTACATAAGTCACTAACTTATAACAAATCGTATTTCTAACGGCTATTATTGAACAAACTTCTAATGAGAAGTTGTTAGGGGTGAAACTCGGATCGGGTTTTGACTCAACTCGCATGACCCGATCCGAGAAATCATGCAGGTCGGGTCAGGTCGGGTTGAGAAGACAAAAACCCCACCTTAATTTCGGGTTGGGTTAGATTGGAAAATTTACAAGTTAATCTGACCCGATCCAACCAAACCTGACCCGAACCGGCTAAAATTAGGCTAAAATGGGTTCAGAATGCAGGTCGGATCAGAATTCAGTTGAGTCGGGTTAGAATTCGGTTGAGTCATGTTAGAATTCGGTTCGGATCGGGTCAAAAATTTAGAGTCAGGTTGGGTCGGGTTTTATAAATATTAACTCAAGTCGAATTGGATTTTAAGAAATCTGACTCGATCCAATTTCAGCCTTAGAAGCTGTCATGTCATCATATAGCTTCTTAAAAAATACCATTTGGTAAGAAAAACGTACTCTCATAATTTGATTTAAGAGAGAAACTTTGAGATGTCAACTGCACTTTCAAGTGTGAACTATACCTCGACATGTTAACTCTTTATTTATAACTTAAACCTCGAAACAATTTCAAAATTAACAGTATAGACTTTACAACTTCAGAGTTAATGACACGAATTTAGCATTTAATTATTGACAAAGCAATTTTGAATTTTTTTTTTTAAAGACCAAGGTGTCTAAGCCCCTTAAAGTACTTTTGAAGTTAACAACATAAACTCAGCACCTGAAACTTCAACCTTCGAGTTTCAAGGTATCGGGTAAAACTTAAAACAGATGAAGTTTCACTTATCAAAATTGGGTAAAATCCAATTTATAATGGGTAAGTGGGTATGAAGGGGGAAGAATGTGAGTAGGGCCATGGTGGGCCATATTGGATCATGATTTTTCATTTTTTTTTTTTTTATAAAAAGTTATTTTTTCTTTTTTTCTTTTATGAAATATCTCTGTCCTCCAAATATATTCAAGTTCATCAAAAATGATTCAGACATGTTTGTGCCATGGTCTATTTTCGGAAAGGAGGCATCTCCTATAATGAAAAGGAGGAAGTGAATTTTCATTATTAGTGTTTCTTTATCTCTATTATTTTCTAAATGAACTTTTCTTCCATAAACCGACGAGTAGAAATACATTTTTTTACATATGTGAGAATTTCTGCTATCCACTCATCTTACAATTCATTTTACTGTTAAGAAAGTCTCTTGAAGGACCCGTCCAAGTGAACATAAGGTTTTAATATATTCATTATTACACTGGTAAAATTTGAATTTTAAAGTTAAGTCATGTAAGGTCGACCTTTTAAAAAATTAAATTATTTATTAATTTTAAATGTAAAGATATTATATATATTTTGTGAGACTATTGCATTCATTGCTAGATAGTGAATTCAAATAAATACTATTTTAAATCATCGTTACCATTAAGATGAGAGTATGTAATATTTTTTAAAATTTAATAATCAAATAGATGGTCGGCCTATGAAAAAAGAAAGGATTTATAATCTAATTTTGCAAGTAAAATTTATTATAGATTTATGAAAGGAAAATGATTTGTGCACCCCCCATTTTTACCTAAGGTGCACTCTCTATGAATGAAATGTCAGTTTTAGGTAAAAATGGAGAGTGGTTTATTAGAAAAAGATAAAAAAGTTGAGAGCAAAACTGACATTTCACTCATAAAGAATACACCTTGGGTAAAAATAAGGAGCGCACCGATCATTTCCCTTTATGAAATTCATGCAAATCAAGATGAGTTGTTCTTAACATAGATCAATCAAATCCCTTAATTTGTGGGACACAGAAATCTCAAATTTGGTACAAATCCTTTCTCCCAAACGGATGTTAGAAGAACGTGCTGAATCTGATAGTACGAGAGTCACATGATACGTGTGGAATGTGAATTGCAATAAATATTGGTAGGCCCAATAAATGATCAAGCCTCCACTCACTTAGCTGTCGATGTACGGTCAGATTATCTGATCTGACTGGCTCCAATCTGCAAACCAATGGACCAGATGTCAACACGTGTATAAGAGGTTTAGTAAGCTTGCATATGACACAACTTACCAGCCGCTGTAAAATGAAACATTAGTTGGTCATTGGTGGACTTAGTTGGCCACATCCCACGCAAACTATTGAAAAGTCTTAACTCGTTTGGTTCAGTTTGGTAATCGCCAATAACCAATTAATTTACTCACTTTGCCAATCCCTAAACTTCCGTGATGTATTTAATTAACTCCTTTCTTAAGTTTCAGCCATCAAACCTCCTCCAAACATTTCCACACAAGTAATAAACAAGTAATAGGAAGACTTCAAACTTGTAAGATTTGTGGCGTATTACACTTCAGACTTTCAAATATGAGACACTTCTATACGAGTGAATTATTATAATATTGGAAGGTTTAAAAATTAATCTTTGGTGATATAATATAGATTACGATTTTGGGGAATCTTGATTTGTTGGTGGCTGAACGGTCATAACAATTGTGGGGATATTAGCGATGAAAAACAAAATAATTATTATTATTTTTATAATTTAGTGATTTTAAAGAGATGGACTATGATTTGGATGATTAGGACTAAACTGATAATGATAATGAGATGATTATGTAGTGTGAATAAATGAAGAAACGGATGGGCAGCTATTCTGGCGTCTGTCAATTAAGGGATCAGATAGGTCTATCATTTGCACCACTTAACGATTTTTGCCAAGTGGCTGCTGAGTAGGACCCAGTAACCGGTAGAAGTCAGTATCATCGCCACAAGCTCACGACTGAATAATGCCGTGTAAAGGCATAACTTGACGGTCGATTAGGAGGCCTTCCAGCAACAACCGTTACCTCTCCAAGTCTCAACCGTCCAACTACATCCAAACAAATATTATAAATACATATATATATATATATATATAAATAATAAAGTAATAAATAAAATAAATGTTAGGAATGAATCTGTACATGATAAAATGCACAGTGCACTCAGATCATTTTATAAGCGGGCGTGGCAGCCTGCCACCCAATGAAGAGCATCCACTCAATGGGCCCCATCGTGGTGATGATGTGGCATGCAACGTTTGGTTGCAAGATAAGCTGCCTCAAATGGGTGATTCGGATGATGCCCACGTGTACAGTTGTAGTATGTAATCTTGTCTTAAAAAATTAGTCGAAATTCCAAGTCAGACAGATGAAGTTGGGAGAGGTTGGGGCAGCTCACTTAATAATAGGCAACCACAAAACTGATTAATGAAATAAGAAATATATGGCTACAAGTAAAAGAGGTATGGAAAGAGAGAGAGAGAGAGAGAGAGAGAGAGAGAGAGAGAGAGAGAGAGAGAGAGAGAGAGAGAGAGACAGCTAAGGTAGAGCGTTGAGTGACGTGAGATCTATTAAACATGGCCATCTGCCATATTCATTGCCTGCGGACACCGGAGACCCCTTTAAATCTATCCTCCAACACCATTCAACTCGCACCTCCACTGTCCATCCATCAGTAGGAAGAAAGCAAGAAAACAGCTACAGCCACAGCCACAGCCACAGAGAGAGAGAGAGAAATATATCTTTATATCCTTCTTCTCAGAGGACCAGATCAAACACCTTTCGCTTCTCGGTGGCCCAGATCAAACACCCTTATAGAACACATATCTACCAGTAGTCCCAGTCTCGGAAACAAGTACAGAGTGAGAGTGCTCATCCCTTTTCTTATCGGAGGCCCAGAGCAAACATATACAACAGAGGGAGAAATAGAAAGAGAGACGCCTCCCTGTTCGTTCTTCTCAGAGGCCCAGATCAAACACTACCAAAAATACAAGGCAAAGATGCCGTCCACGCCTTTACCTCCGTTCTCCAACTCCGTCAAGCTCAAGTACGTGAAACTTGGTTACCAGTACCTGGTAAACCACTTCCTCACCTTCCTTCTAGTGCCCATCATGGCGGGGATCCTTATTGAGGTCCTCCGTATGGGGCCGGATGAGATCATGGCCTTGTGGAGGTTGCTTGAATTTGATCTGATCCAAATTCTATGCTCGTCGTTCCTGATCGTCTTCTTTGCTACCGTTTACTTCATGTCGAAGCCACGCCCAGTGTACTTAGTGGACTATGCGTGCTACAAGCCGCCGGTCACATGCCGGGTGCCATTCGGAACGTTCATGGAGCACTCAAGGATGTTGAACCAGTTCGACCCCAAGAGCGTGGACTTCCAAATGAGGATTTTGGAGAGGTCGGGACTCGGCGAGGAGACGTCCCTGCCACCAGCATGCCATTATCTTCCCCCCAATCCAAGCATGGAGACATCAAGAGCGGAAGCCGAGATGGTTATCTTCTCCGCGATTGACGCACTGATGAAGAAGACGGGGATCAAGGCAAAGGATATTGACATACTCGTGGTCAATTGCAGTCTCTTCTCACCAACGCCGTCGCTCTCGGCCATGATTGTAAACAAGTACAAGATGAGGAGCAACATAAGGAGCTTCAACCTGTCTGGAATGGGATGCAGTGCCGGCGTAATATCAATTGATCTTGCAAGGGACATGCTCCAGGTGCACCCCAATTCAAATGCACTTGTCATCAGCACTGAAATCATCACACCGAACTGGTACGTCGGAAATCAGCGGTCCATGCTCCTACCCAACTGCCTCTTCCGCATGGGTGGTGCCGCCATCCTATTATCAAACCGGCGCCGTGACAGCCGCCGTGCCAAGTACCGTCTAGTCCATGTCGTCCGCACACACAAGGGAGCTGACGACAAGGCCTTCCGATGCGTCTATGAGGAAGAAGACACCCAAGGCCATGTCGGCATCTCACTCTCCAAAGATCTCATGTCAATTGCTGGAGAGGCTTTGAAGTCGAACATCACCACCATGGGTCCTCTAGTCCTCCCCGCATCCGAGCAGCTCCTCTTCCTGTTCACTTTAATTGGCCGCAAGATCATCAACCCCAAGTGGAAGCCCTACATCCCCGACTTCAAGCAGGCCTTCGAGCACTTCTGCATCCACGCAGGAGGACGTGCCGTCATTGATGAGCTCCAGAAGAACCTCCAGCTATCTGCAGAGCACGTGGAAGCCTCAAGAATGACGCTGCACCGCTTCGGCAACACCTCATCGTCCTCTCTGTGGTATGAACTGAGCTACATTGAGGGGAAGGGGAGGATGAAGAAAGGAGACCGCGTGTGGCAGATCGCCTTCGGCAGCGGATTCAAGTGCAACAGCGCCGTCTGGAAGTGTAACCGCACCATAGGGACGCCGACCGATGGGCCATGGTCCGATTGCATCCACCGGTATCCAGTGCACATCCCCGACGTCGTGAAGCTCTGAATTCTCTCTATTTGCACCTCCATTACACCCTATTACTCGCCATCCATCCATTTACCTCTCCACTCTCCATCAAATTCTCCCATTCTCATTGATTTTCTCTTGTTCTATCATAAAACAGATTTCGATGCTCCATTTCAAGTGATGGAATTCTCTCCAAATACGTAAAAGTAGAGAAACAGCAGAATTGAAGGCTCTAGAGATTACATACTTTGGACTGAGGCCTTCAGATGTTAACAGTGTCGAACATATATTCATGTTTTGTGTGTATGCGTTTGTTTGCCTATGCATTTTTATCTCTAATAGTTTGCAGAAAGCTGCATATCTTCTCTCTGTAATTACTTTTATTTTCAATCAACTTCCTTAATATGTATGTATTTGTTGCATGGCATTGCATTATTAATTTGGGATCCATTTATTATACTAAATAAAAAGAATTCAATTTAATTTTACATAAAATTATTTAATTATAAGATTTGGGCTGTATGATAATTATGACAAGTTAATGAACACTTAATACATAAATTTTCATAATTTCAACAGTCATTCTTTTTTTCTATTTTTACACAAGGTCATACATAAATCAGAAAGTTTTCCTCATTTAAGGGCTGCATCTTGTTGGTCATTTCAAAGCTACAAATCGTACCAAAAGATTCTCTATTTGACACAGGGACCATCTTAAGTTGGGGTTCTCATCTGGTCCTTCCTCTTTAATGCCTGGCAATTTGGAAAACCTGATTTCGTCTCCCTTTACTTGTCTTGTGGGCGTGTAATTTCACTGAAAGCTACTCCTCAGCAATCACAGGCTTTCATGAGCTTTATTTTCTTATGAATTATGATCTTGATATAATAAGATAATATTGAATTTGATTCACATTAAATCTTTTTGGACCACTCTTTATGAGATTATTTTCCACTGATTTAACCAGTATATATGGTGAGATTACTCTTACTTTCAATATAAAGTGAAGATACTTATGTTAAAAAAAAAAAATATATATATATATATATCGAATAATTTGATAAAAGTAATTTTTTGTCATTAAAATCATCTATTTAATTATATAGGATAACTCAGTGAATTGATTTAACACAAAAATTTGGGTTGGTCTAGATTACAAATTGATTCAGATTTTAAAATTAGATTGGATTACATGTGGTTAAAAAGAGTCATAACATGAATTGAGTCGAAATGTAGAAATCGAAATTTAATATGAATAAAATATTATTAAGCTCCTGATCAACCCGCCCGTCAAGTTATGCCGGTGATGGAGGCTCAAAGCCTGCCATCTGAAGCAAAACAGTTCTACTTTTCACCCTTGTTTCACTTCAGCCTGTTTTCCTTTTTTTTAATGAGTTGGTGGCATCTCAATTTCATTTATACTTTAATTATATGAGTTGTTGAGTTAAAATATTGTAATTTAAATTTTTTAGCATTAATTTTGAAATTTCAAAACTTACTTCTATTGTACCGATTTTAAAAATCTCTACTTGATGCAGACTAATAGAGCTATCTTTTCACTTCTTTCCTTGAGGAGAGGAGAGGAGAGGTGAGTGAGAAAACCATCAAAAAGTTTTCTTTATAGCCTGCATGCAAATTTGCAATTGCCACTATCATAAGCTCTCTAATTACCTTATTTTCCTTCACTTCATCTACTATTTTGAATTTAAACACTTCTCCCTTTATTTTATTTCTATATAATTATTAAATTAAAACAATTTTTACAATACTCTTAAAATTTCAATACCACTGGCATTCTACTTAAATAATTAATTAAAAAGATTTTTAGATAAGTCTCTAACCTAAACATACATCTTCTCACTACAATTTTCACATAGTACTCTTAATTCTTGAAAAAAAATTTATCTAAACACATAATATGCCTTTACAACCAGTGGTATACAAGACGAAACTTCGTATATCCATGAAATTAGTGAAGTTACTCATATTATCCAAAAGAAACTCATAAGTTTTGAATAATTTATTACAAAAGGAGTTGAAGACAGGATTTCATGCTAGCTCCTCACGACTTACATGAGTTTGGTTAGTTGGAATTCTCACTTTCATAACGAGATGGTATTGAATCCAAACTGGCGTTTGATCTTGTCATTCCATCTAGTTTCCTTGCTTTCTTTTAAATCATTCACATAATGTGATATTAAAAGGATCATTCGAAATCTTTTCCAAATCTTTTTTTTTTTGGTATGACCAAAGTGTCCATGTCTCTTAGAGTACTTGACTAATTATTGAGGCATGTGCAAGCCTTCCTAGTCACACATACGGGGTAACTCTACAATGAGTGACCCTTTTAAAATAAAGTAGGAATCAAACTCAAGACGCTCGCTTCTTAAACGAGGTTCCTTGCCTCTTAGAGCACCTAACTAATCCTAGCCAATTTTATCTTAACTTATTTGTATAATCAGATAAGGTTGAAATTAGATTCACCCAATTTTCCATTATCTTTTTATATGTAACTCATGCGATAACATATTAATAATTGAGTGCGTTTATTCAACTATATCCATGAGAAGTATTAAGGTGTGAGCTGCATCCATAGCCCATCACTTATCAATGTTTATCTTTACATATAATGTTTGATAAAAGTTAATTTAATTTCATAGTTTTAAATATATCTTTTTATTAAATTTTAATTCAATAGTGTATCTAAATGAGCTATGATCCAATTCATATAGCGAAGGTGATGCGGGCATATGTGGATGTAATCAAAGTTTTAATTTTGATCCGGACGGATACATTATTAAATTAACAAGTTCGAACCCCGAGTTGAAAGATAAAAATTGTGTCTTCGATCCATGCGGGCATTAAAGTGGAAATTTAAAGATGGATCATGAGCTTTAATTAATTCAGCCCAATTCAAGGCTAAGTTACCAAGTCAAGATTAGGCCCAAGCCTTGTGGACCTACACTAGCCAAGCCCAGCAAAGTCTGGCCCAATCTATTGTGCAGTGCCAGCCGGTACTTTTGAGAGTCAAGTACGTGGAGTCTTTTGAGTCCTAATTCCATTAGGTTCTAACTATAGTTTTTTTAGTTCCGTCCAGATTAAAATTAAAATTTTGATTACGTCCACGTGTGCCCACATCATTCAGAAGGTGATATAAAAAGAAAGTTTGCAAAATAAGGTGCAAATTAGGTTGCAAATAAATGGATTTTTATTGAGATTGTCAACTGAATATTTATAATTATATAATATACACTTATAAACTTTGCCGATTCTAAGTATATTATCAATAATTAGAATTGCGAAAGATAGTTTTGTAGGTGGCTTCCTGCATTTGTACATGATTCTAGTATTGTCTTACCCAGGGGTCGAAATATCGGCCGATATGTATAGGTTTTGGAAAACAGAACGATATCGGCCATACAAAAAGATTATCGGCCGATATGGCCGATATTCGGTCCAGAATATCGGTCACCATATCGGCCGATATGCATAAATATCGGTATTTAAAATATATTTTATTTTATTTTTTTTAAAAAAAGTAAAAACCGATACAGTTTTCTATGGTTTTTCACAGTTTTTTACGGTGAATGGAGACTCTTTTATTGCACAAGATTCCACTAACTTATCTACATTTTGTCCACTCCATTAACATAATACATATCAGAATTTTGAGCATACCATTCACAATGTAAATGTACTCTTAATTAAGAGGTCAAACGTTAACTATAATATTTATTTGTTGAGCTTTACTTCAAACAATTTAATGCAATCAAATACCGGTGTACCCACGACTGGTATTACCCACCTCATCACATGTTTAAAAATGAAGCCCATTTATGAGTTCTGGATGCTTGTTAGGCGATTTGATGGGCTTCACCATCTATGAATTTTGGATAGATGCTTGTAGTCCAATGTAGAAAGTTTGCAGTGGGAACTCTGACCCACCTCCATTCAATGTGAATTCGATGTTTGGATCATAAGGTGAGACACTGATGGATTGATACGTTGAACCTGATTAAAATTATATTATCAATCACAATCACGATTACAACAGTAATGATAAAATGGAGGTGAACGTTGAGGCCGAATTAGTAATTCAATAAATACAATCATTATCATCAACTTGTAATCTCATATATCTAGCATCAACTTTTAAGAGTTTTTCTTTTCGAATTAATTATATCATAAATCATAACACTTCAGTCAGTCTACCGTCTAACATATTATTTTTTATCCATTCCATCCATGTTTTTGAAGGTCATCCTCTTGATTCATAGTCTCTCCGTTCTACGAGCTGAGTTTTTATTTGGTATTCTACTAATATGACTAAATCAAATTGAGCTTCTCTAAATTCATCATCTATCGGAGCTCTATTTAAATTATCCCTAATATATTAATTTCTAACTCTATCCTTTAGGGGTTAAACCACTCATCCAACGTAGCACGCATCTCTGTTGTTCTGACTTTCTTCATTTGCCTCTTTTTCATTATCCAAAACTTACTCCATAAAGCATTGCAGATCTAATTACTATTTTATAAAATCATCCTTTTAAGTAAATGATTTTTTTTTTATTGCACAAGACCCTACTAAGTTATCTACATGTTGTCGGCCACATTTAACATAATACATATCAGAATCTTGAGCATACCATTTTCAATCTTAATGCACTCTTAATTAAGAGGCCGAATGTTAAGTATAATTATAGGCCATGCATATAGACACCCTGATTTTCTGCCTCTATACACTCATTTTCGAATTTTCGGGTGAAGTTACCATTCTACCCCCACGTATAAATTCATTCGAATGAACTTTCAGTTCATTCGAATGAATATACTCATCCTAACGAAAACCTTAGTCTAACTTTCGTTCATTCGTTCGAATGAATAATTTGGTTCATTCGAATGAATGAGTCAAATTTTATGAAGGATTGACATATATATGTTCATTCGAACGAATGAAGACTCGTTAGAATGAACTAAAAATAAACTGAGGTATTCGTTCGGATGACTGTCTTCATCCGAATGAACTGACAGTTCATTCAAATGAGTTAAAACGCAGGAGTAGAATGGTAATTTCATCAAAATTGAAAACAGGTGTGTAGAGACAAGAAATCTGGATGTCTATATAGCCCGCCTTATTAATTTGTTGAGTTTTACTTTAAACAATTTAATGCAATAATATACCGGTGTACCCACCTTTGAATCCGTTCACTTCGACAATTGACTAAGCATTAGGCTAAAAGGAACGAGTGGATATAGATGTGAAAGGATGGAAGTTGGACCAAGTCATCAACTCCCAACTACCTTCTTCTTAAACTGTCTTAGTCTAATTAATGAGCTTTCATCAATCTATCCTTCTCATTATCAATTAAAAGGTGTATACAAAATTTTCAAGGTCGAAATTTCCGACATATGATATTAAAAGATTGACTCCACCTTTTCCTCCAGTACAAGAATGGGAAGATACGAGATCATGTGAAGCACCATATGGTTCGAAATGAGCTTCATCTTATTATTTTAATTTTAAAATTTTAACATTTGAAATTTAATAATTATATAAATATTAAAGTTTTAATATTCAATTTAATAATGAGGATAAGTAAAATGGATGACGACTCTAATTACGTTCGAATTCAAAGAGTTGAGTAAGGTGTTAGTGGTTTACAACAATTGACAGATATAACTACTAAGTATTACACACAGGCAAAATTCTCTATTGAAATTCATCGATGTCTTGATACATGTTTGATGGGACTCAACTTAGAATGTAGGCCAACTAAGCATGAGATAAGTTCGAATAGTCTAAATTTCTTTGTTTCAATAGTTTTAAAACTTTTTACATATTAGTTAAGATTTTTTTTTTTTTTTAATTTACGTGTGGAAAACCGTGGATTACCTAGCTTAAAACCTCCACGGATGAGCCCACTACTCCTAGGACATACCAAGATTAGGTTATCAAAATTCGAATCCGCAATCTCCTATTTATTAAAGAGGGAGATAATCACTTAAGTTACACCTACACCTATATAGGTTATTAATCAAGATCTTGACAATTGTATTCGAGCAGTAACCTTGTCATATGTCTGAACACTGTAAAAGTAAAAGGGCTACTTATTATTTGAGTCGACGAGAACGGATTCGGTGCTGCTATGGTATATTTTTAATAAACTAACATATGAAAATGAATCAGTGAATCTAAATGCAAATTCTAAGATATTTTTCTTATCGAAAAAAAAAATCTAAGATTTTTCAAATTAAAAAACTTCTGTTTTTTTAAATTTAGTTATTCATTTTTCCTCCAATGTCACTTGAGTAATTTTTTTTTTAAAATTATACATTTTTTTAATAATATTACATCCAATTAAGGATCTAATTAATATGTC
Organism: Chimonanthus praecox; assembly: GCA_022113865.1. Classification (NCBI taxonomy): domain Eukaryota; kingdom Viridiplantae; phylum Streptophyta; class Magnoliopsida; order Laurales; family Calycanthaceae; genus Chimonanthus; species Chimonanthus praecox. Next base: position 9,761,074 of record CM039086.1, on the reverse strand, counting down.
AGAAGTTCAGAATGTAGAAAATTAAGCCTTTTTAATTTATGCTATGCTAGGTTGAGCTAACTCAACACATATGCTTCAAGCTCTCAAACTGGATCCCACCAAGAATGCAAGAAGCTATTGATGAATCTCAATGTCGCCCTCGTCAAAAGACTAATATGTTAGATGGATAGATCCAAGTCCTTTATAAGTTCTATATTTTCTTCTTTCAATGTGAGACTCGTTCGTAGCCAAGTCTAATTACAAAATTCAACAATGCATGACATAAACTACTGATATGTCAACGATAGTTTTAATGGATTGTATAATGAGCCAGAGGATCTATCTCACACACCCTACCTCAATTTCCCACAAACACAAATTACCTTTGTTAGATGATTATAATTAGGGGTGAAACTTGGGTTGGGTTTTGGCCCGACCTGACTGACCCGACCCGAAAATAGTGTGGGCTGGGTTATAGAAATTGTAAACTCAGGTCGGGTTGGGTTAGGAAAAAAAAAATCTGACTGAAATTCGGGTCGGGTTGGGCTGAAGAATTTAAACTTCAACCCGACCCGACCTAACCCAAAAAAACCTGACCAGAAAAAATCCGACCCGAATTCATAACTTAAATAAAATCCTACACCCCTTCCACTTCCATTTCTCCTCTTTCGAAAACCAATATCCACCTCTTCCTCTTCCTCTTCCTCTTCCTCTTCCCCTCTTCCCATCTTTAAAAAATCGGGCTAACTCGGGTCGGGTCGGGTTCAAATTTTTTTGACATGGGTTAGGGCTGCGTTTGTCAAAACCCGGCCCACCCGACCCGAGTTTCAGCCCTAATTATAACCATGAACTGGTTGAAATTTTCCACTTTAACTTTCATTTCATATGTGGAACGTGATAGCAATGTGTTATCTGATTTCATTTTGAAGTTGGTTAAATTATATCAGAATCGTTCTTGGGACTTTTAAAAGTGATAAAGGAGGTTATATACTGGATATGAACAGGATCGGTCTGAAATTTTAGGGGCCCTAGACCTTAGAGAAAGTACATGGTAGAGGCCCTACTTGGGGGACCTAGGCCATTGGTCAAATTGGGAGAGACCTAGGCAACAGCCTATTTAGAAGCTAGGACCGGCCCTGAATATGAAATGTGAACAATGTTTGTGAAACTAAATGTCTTTTTTATTATTTGTCTTCTAGTTTTAATCCTTGAAAATGTTAGTTGTATAGCATTGATTTCTTTAATGTGTATACAAAGCCAAATTAAATATAAAGAAAGTAAATACTTCAATATTTCAATAGTCAAAAGTCTGAATTCTACAATACTCAGCCACATCTATTTAAACGCCTTATTTTCAATTACTAATAAAAAAGAAAAAAAAATTACCTATTAAAAACTTCGGGTGCCTTCCCTTTATTTTCTTCTCTCCTTCATGGTCTTCTCACGTCAATACAGCCTTATCTTTTCCTTTCATTCTCAACCATTTGCAGCAACTAACTTCTTTCACTTGATTCTCTTGCTTGCCGGATAACAACAGTGGATCTTCCTTGATTGGAGTGGGTTCTCACCCACTAATTCGATCATTTGCTGCAGCCGGTCCAATTCTACTTTGTATTTTGGGCCTAAATCTTACAAGATTTTCTCCCAAAATCATTTCCACATCAACTTCCTTTTGTTTTCACTTCTCTTTCTTCACTGCTTACTCGTTGGATTTCTTTCTCGTCTCTTTTTTTCCTGCTTATGCTGCGCCGATTCCCACTGAAAATCAGCCATTTAACTAGTACTAAGAATCAGGCCCAGAGTCAGCTTAAACCAGGCCTAATCTGTCATACAAGTCCCTGCAGTGAATACCAGCCCTCAATACAGATTTATTGCTGTTTTTCAAGGCCCAAAATCGTCCCATATCCACGCCATGTTGGCATCATCCAGATGGGTAATTCGAGTTGGCATTCTTCGGTCAATAAATGGGTTGGATATAAAAGGCTTTTGAGGCTCAAAACAACTCCAAATGGGCCCAGGCCCATAACGGTTCAAGTAGGCTTTAATTCTGGTGCAAGTGGGTTCATTAGATTATGTCTGAGGTCCTCTCTTCTCTCCATCAACGCGAGCACAAATCCGAATAGCAAACTCACCAATTACATCTAAAATTGGTCCGAATGTTAAGCCTGGACGCTTGTTTTTATTCTACATTAAATTAATATTTTGTATATAACATTGTCCTATAAAAAATATAAAAATGTAAGATATCAGTCTAAAATTAAATTTCATAAAATTCGATATCTAGCTCAGAGGAAGACTCAAACATTAAATCTAAGATATCATTTTATTCTTTCTATTTTTAAGGAAAGATGGCCTTACGGTACCACTCACTTTGGAAAAAAAAACTAAAATGTGATCTAACCCTGGCTTTTGCTTTTGAATCGGCACAGCGACCAACCAGAACATTTGGCATATATTTGGTACAAATATCGGCCTTATGTAAATATCAGCGGTACCGATATATTGGTCGATATTTTTCTCTCTCCTATCTTTTCTATTTTTTATTTTCTTTTCAAAAAATTCCAAAAGAAATATATAAAATCAATAAAATTATGGGGATCATAGATATGTAAATTTTTTATTAAATATTGGTCATTTACATATTCAAATATTTTTTTTAATTTACGAACTCAAGAATTTCAAATGTTTTTTAAAAAATGATGAAAAATTACAAAAAAATTGTAGAAACTTTTTATGGAAATATGTAAATCTAAATATGTAAATATATTTCAAATTAATAAATCTCAATTAATGTAAATATGTAAATTTCCTCTTAATATACATCTTCTTATTTGGTTCTAATTTATTTTATCGCCTTTTTTTTTATTCTCATTAACGAAAACCCACCATTAAATTTCCATTAGCGTTCTTGCCAATTTGGACTTCAGCTCAATTAATGGAAATCAACCATTAATTCCCATTAACATTGTCAATTTGGAATTAATAGAAACCCACCATGTACATGGAAGGCAAGAGATGTGAGAAATAAGAACAGTTTCATTGACCGAATTGGACCTGCTTTTTTGCAAGAATTGGCTAGAAAATTTAACAAAATATGGCAACCTGTTTGGACGTTGATTTAGGCATGATTTTGTCAGTAAGTTTTTATTATTATTTAGGTAATATAATAAATTCCATTCTAATCCACTGATGTACAAAAATAACAGTGCTTTAAATCGAAATATGACCGATATGGAAGGGTGATATTATTTTTTCCTTTTTAAAAAAATGATGTTTTTTTTTCAAATATTAGCAAAAATATCGTATTTTCATAATAAAAAAAATAAAAAATCCACCATTAATTCCCATAAACGTTTTTACCAATTTGGAGTTGGTTCAATTAATAGAAATCCACCATTAATTCAATCAACGTTGGCCATTTAGAGTTGACTCAATTAACGGAAACCCATAAAAGGAAACTAGGAATGAGACTTAGAAATAAGTTACGGATTTGGACCCTGATTTCTTTCTACAATTGGATGGAAAATTCAAAAAAATATGGCAACCTGTTTAGGCGTTGATTTAGGTATGATTTTGTCCATAAGTTTTTTATTATTATTTAGGCAAGTAATAAATGTCATTCTAATCCACTGATGCATAAAAATATCAATGTTTTTTTTAATCGAAATATGACCGAAATGTGAATGATGATATTATTTTTTTATCTTTTTTAAAAAAATGATTTTTTTTTTCAAATATTAGCCAAAATCTTGTATTCATAATTAAAAAATAAAAAATCCACAGCATTACGTTGTTGCCAATTTGGAGTTGGCTCAATTAATAGAAATCCACCATTAATTCAATTAAGGTTGTCAATTTAGAGTTGACTCAATTAATGGAAACCCATGAAAGGAAACTAGGAATGAAGTTTAGGAATAAGCATCGTTTCATTTACCGATTTGGACCCTAATTTCTTGCAACAATTGGATGGAAAATTCAAAAACATGTGGCAACTTGTTTGGGCGTTGATTTAGGCATGATTTTGTCCATAAGTTTTTTTTATTATTATTTAGACAAGGTAATAAATGTCATTCTAATCCACTAATGCATAAAAATATCAATGTTCTTTTTTAAATTGAAATATGACAGACATGTGAAGGGTGATGTTTATTTTTTTACTTTCTTTTTTAAAAAAAATAGATGTTTTTTTTTTCAAATATTAGTTGATTTCTTTTATTTTCGTAATTAAAAAAATACATATATCTGCCGATATTTTCGGATTTTATATATATCGGCCGATATCATAGCCGATATATACCGGCGATATTGGCCGATATATATACTCTACGGCCGATACATATCGTATCGGCCGATATATACCGGCTCTTAACATCCGATATGTATCGGTCGATACGAAACATATGAACCGCCGCAATGGTCTCATTCAGGTATTCTATGGACTTTTTGTTTCATCTGAGCCCATAGCTTAAACACACAAAAAACCAATTAGTTTATGTTGATTAGAATTAAGGCTACTAAGTCAGCATGTTTCAAGTTTTTCTTTCTTCTCCAGAAAACACGAAAAAACTCAGTGAGTTAGTACACTGGATTCAATTTGAATTGAGTTGGGAACTTGGGATTTCTAGTTTTCGAACGAGCTAAGCGATAGCTATAAATATTGGCCCTGTTATAGCCTGTTGTCTCGTTTCCAGCATTGGGCTCTAAAGATAGGCCCATATCTCATCAGAATCGGCTGCGTTATTCACGCATTCACTTGGTCACTGAGTAACCACGGGTCATGAGCCAACCCATTAAGCGATGGGGCCAGTAACTACATCATCAAGCACGGGCCCCACCCCACGTACTGGCGAAGGATCAACCCATTAAGCTATTGGGTCAGAGATTTCGTCATAAACCAAATATAGCCCAAAGGTCATCGGAATCTTCTGGCTGACCAGATTTACTGAGGAGACTAGACCACATCTGAGCAAGTCGCAGAGAACAATCTCTACAAGATAGCAAGATATGGTCGCATCTGATCAATGCCCTTTTTTGCTACATTTTGGTGATTGTCTAAAGCCCATCCAATCCGATAAGTTGTCGGACAAGAATAGTTCGAATTTCTCCATGATTTTTTTTCTGTAGAATCCTGGAATGTGCAAAGAGTCCAAGTTTTATTTTTATTTTTAGGATTTTCTCACATAGTTTGTAGGGTATCTATTTCTATGATTTTTCAAAAAAATTAATAAAAGTCGGAATTTCTAACATACTTCCTATTTTCGAAAAAAAAAGAATAAAATAATATACAAATGTCTTTACAATTAAATGAAAAACTCTTAATGTGATTGGTAGCAGGGGTATAGATATCGGCCGATACGCCGATATCATTCGGTATTAAAGAGCCGAATAAAAATGGCTGATACGTATTGTATCGGCCGTACAGTAATCATATCGGCCGATATAGCCGATATCTTGCCAAATCATATCGGTCCGATATGATTAAAATTGGTACTTTAAAAAAAAAAAAAATCAAAACGGTGATGGGCCCAGGTCAAAATATAGGCCGATATCGGTCCAATATCGGCCCAGATATCGGCCAATATCTGCCAATATTTACATTTTCAATTTTTTTTTTTAAAAAAAGTTTCTTTTTCTTTTTTTTTTATATTTTTTAATTCAGGAAAATAAAATAATACCGATATTTAAAAAAAAAAAACAAGGGAGAGAATCATATCGGCCAAGCTGATTTTTTCACCCTGATTGGTAGAATTTCTAAGGTCTTTGACTAAACCCTAAACCCATCTAACATAGGGAAATACCTCTCAAAAAAAATCCCTTTACCCTCTCTTATTGTTGTTGCTGCGGATCTCAGTAGCTCGAACCTGCCCTACTGGGCCTCAAAGAAACTTGGGCCAGGCCTACACCTAGTTTTGAGCTCAAAATCAAATACCAATATTTCAAATTAGTCCAATACAGGGTCCTATGCTTTCAATGCCCAACCGAGTGTTAAGCCTGGACCCTTGTTTTTATTCTACATTTAATTAATATTTTGTATAAAACATTGTGCTATAAAAAAAATAAAATGTAAGATATCAGCCTAAAATTAAATTTCATAAAATTTGATATCGAGCTCAGACGAAGACTTAAGCATACAAACTACGAAAGTACAAATAGGGCTGCGCTGGACAGGCCGTGAACAGATTTGCCCTGTTGAGCCACGCCTAGGCTGACCCAGGAACTGTCATGTCTCAAGTCTCAACTAACTTAAGGGCCTCCATGTTTTTGCTTTTTGACAAAGCCCTAGATGTTGGGCTCAAGCCCTAATTGTTCCGTAGTAAAAAAGAAATAAATTCTAGTAAAAATTCTAAAAGGTTAAATTGACTGAGATTTATTTTTTGAATTCACGTGTGAGAAATCGTTGATATCAAGTGTAAAATCTCCACAGATAAGCTCACTACCTTTAGGGAACATCAAAGTTTGGCAATGGGGACTCGAACCCGCACAGTATCGGCCGTACTAGCCAGATATCCGCCGATACACATTGATACGACCAATATTTGTCCAAAAAATTTTAGGAGAGAGAGAGAGATATCGGCCGAGATTGACCAATATCTCAGCAGAGATCGGAGATATCAGCTGAGACACCGATATTTCGATAAAGGCGATTTTTGTACCCCTGATCCCAAACAAAAATGAGAATGTGGCCGTCGATGTCCTTTAATTAGATTTTCATATATATATATATATATATATATATATATAACTCATATTTGAATATAGAAATTTCAGTCCCATTTCCATTGACAATAGTAAGCCTCATAAAAATCTCATGAGATCAATCATAATTTTAATATCCACAAAATTTTATTTTAAAGAGAGATGATCACTCTACACCTTACGTGAAGACGACTTTGACCAAGCAAAGTCAATTAGAAAGGTTATGCTTAAACAAGATATATATTAAAAATCACTTTGATTAGACCAACTAAATTATAATTTTAAGAGAATAAAGTTAAATTAGTAGATTATACTAAATTGAGATTTTGACACATAGTATGTGTAGAAATACATATCATAAACAATTAAACATCATAACACGAGATTTACATAGGCAAATTGAAAAGGGAAAAAAATCACGGGAAAAAAGAGAGATATTTACATCTTGTGTGTATATTTATAGAAAAGAAGAAAGAGCCCTAATTGAATTAGGAGACTCAGAAGCAAGAGTTTTACTTGAACTCTTTTTTTTGTTATTCAACAGCATGTAATGTATTAGATGTCTACAAGAGTACAAATATATGTATCGGCCGTACAAACTACTTCTCACCCTATATAACCGATATATCGGCGATATATATCGATTCGATATCGGCCGATATGATTAATATCAGTCTATTTTTTTAAAAAAAAAAAAATTAAAAGCGGCCGTGGGCTCGGGTCGAAATATCGACCGATATCGGACCAATATTAGCTCAGATATTGGCCGATATTTACGTTTTCAATTTTTTTTTTTTGAAAAAACCAGTTTCTTTTTCAGTTTTTTTATATTTTTTAATTCAGAAAAAATAAAATAATAAAAAATACCGATATTTCAAAAAAAAAAAAAAAGACAAAAGAGGAGAGAGAAATTTAGACCGAATTTTTCACCCTACCATAAAAAAAAAAAAAAAGAATTGACCCTTAAAAGTCATTAGTACTATCAATCTAAATGCATTAAAATTATAAAGGGCATTAAAAAGAGTTGTCCCCTCCCTCATTGTTATCAAATCTCAAGTTGTCAACTTCTAACCCTCCAAGTTATGTAAATTTCTTTTGAGATCCGTATTTCTAAAATTAGATAAACATTCCACGTTGAGAAACGCTGTTGAGTAAAACAGCAACGTACTTAGACGGTCTCACACCTACGTGTCACTACCTTATTGGTCGTTGTTACGACTTGCGACATCACCCAAAACTGATTGTAACATCCCCGATTTTCGAACAATTTCTATAGGTCACGACTTCGTCGTGCCCCAAGTCCCATACTCAACGTCCAAAGGACTAAGTACTTCGATACAGTTAGGATATTTTATTAATTTTTTTACTTGCGTCCCTTAATGAATTTTATTAACCAAATTATATTTATGACCAATATTTAAATTTAAAATTTATTTTTTAAATTATATTTTGTTATTTTGATATAAAGTTATAAAAACGAATAATTGAGCCTGAGCATAGATATTAAGATTCTTTTCGAGTTAAAAAAAAATCAATTTTCAACTTATTTTATATTAGAAATATAATACATTTTTAAAAATATTTTTATATTTAAAATTGATCTAATTTATAGAGTTGAGATAATATAGGTTTTATGACTCAAAAGAGAAAGTGAATATTGCGCAAGAAAAAAGAAATCAGACCTGACAAAATATGATCTAAACTGATTCACTGATCCAATCTGAAGTGACTTGTTTCAATTAATAATCTTACCCGACTAATTCATTTAATATATGACCTGACCTGAACCCATTTATAAGTAGGTAGATCCAATTCAAACCTGAATATTTTTAAAAATATTTTTAGATTTAAATCTAACTATTGTTAATATAAATAGTTCACTTTTCTTTAAAAATCATTTTTTTACAACTTAATACTCTTTATTTTTCAATCTAACTTGTTTGTGAAAGAGTGAGCCTCGTGCATCTACTGCACCTGCCTTAAATTATAATTTTTTATGTTTAACAAATTTAGAGTATTTACTTACTTTTTATTTGTTGGAAATAATACCTAATTCCTTGAAATTTTTCAGATAGGAAAAAAAACTTAAAGATTACATGAATTTATGATTCATCTAAATTTCTGTATGGATAGTGTGTCCTTGGTACATACAATTTCTTCCTAGAGCAAACGTCTTCTTATTGAATTGAATGGAAGGAGTAAACAAAGCAGCCGCCTTTCTCATGACTGACTACGATAGCAACTTTTTCCGGAAATCCTCCCCGGGATTACAGGCATAACCAGGTGATCTTTCCTTCTTCTTTTACAGGGACAAATACTTTCAAGACAGAAATTCTGTGAGAATAGTAATTCAAGTGAAAAAGTAACCGTACTCTTCTGGTATAACAGTGACTTAGATTGAAAGTGGAAAGGAGAAAAAGAATCGCTGAGAAAGAGAGTAAGAAAGCCAACACAGTAACACGAGATAGCTTGCATGCAGTCATGCGCACTTCCTTTTTCTTTCTTCTTACCTTCTATGCCTTGTGCACGTCGGGAACATGTACCGGGTACCTGCCGATGCAGTCATCCCAGGCACCGCCGGTAGGAGTCTTGACGGTCCGCATGCACCACCAAACGGCGCTGTTGCACTTGAATCCGCTCCCCAAAGCGATCTGCCAGACGCGGTCGCCCTTCTTCATCCTCCCCTTGGCCTCTATGTACCCGAGCTCATACCATGGCGATGACGACGACGTGTTTCCGAAGCGGAAGAGTGTCATCCGGGAGGCCTCCGCGTGTTCTTCCGAGAGCTGCAGGTTCTTACTCAGCTCCTCGATGACACCGCGGCCGCCGGCATGGATGCAGAAGTGCTCGAAGGCCTGCTTGAAGTCAGGGATGTAGGGCTTCCACTTAGGGTTGAACATCTTGAGGCCAATGAGGCCGAAGAGAAACAGAATCTGCTCCGACAAGGGCAGCACAAGCGGACCCAAGGTGGTGATATTGGTCTTGAGAGCTGCACCGGCGACGGACATCAGATCTTTCGAGAGAGAGATGCCGACCTTCCCTTCTTGGTCCTCCATCTCGAACACGCTCTTGTAGGAGGCATCGTCGGCGCCTCTATGGGTCCTGACAAGGTGCATGAGGCTGTACTTAGCTAGCCGAGCATCACGTCGCCGGTTGGAGAGCACGATCGCAGCGCCACCCATCCGGAAGAGGCAGTTGGCAAGCAGCATGGGCTTTTGATTGCCAGTGTACCAGTATTGTGTGATTATCTCAGTGCTCACAACAAGTGCCAGTGAGTTGGGCCTGGTCTGGAGTAGGTCCTTGGCCAGGTCTATAGATATGAGCCCTGCACTGCACCCCATTCCGGCAAGATTGTAGCTCTGTATGTTGCTTCTCATCTTGTAGCGGTTGACCACCATTGCTGAAAGAGAAGGTGTGGGAGAAAAGAGGCTGCAGTTGACAATCAGAATGTCAATCTCTCTGGGCTTTATACCGGTCTTCTCGAGAACGGAATCGATTACGCTGAATATCACGAGCTCCGACTCCACTCGCGAGTTCGCCACGGTAGGGCTGTGTGGCACGTTGTGGAGGGCCGGCGGCAAGCTGGTGTCGTCGCCCAGACCAGACCGCTCCAGGATCTTCGACTGGAATTCAACACTATTCTGTTCAAAGCTGGTGATCTGCCACGACTGGGCCATGAACTTGGACGCCGGGAAGCGGCATGCGGGTGGCGGTTTGTAGCACACGTGCTCTAACAGGTACACCGGCCGGGGTTTCGACATTACGTAAACAGTCGCTATCAATAAGACGAGGCCGACCGATACGATGGTGTGCACCGGAGACATCTCAACGGAGCGCCAGATTCGAAGGATCTGGTCTGGGCCCATCTGGATGGCCTCTATGACAAGCCCCACGAACACGGGGACGAGAACGAGAGTGAGGAATCGATTGACGATGCATTGGTAGACAAGCTTGACATACCGAAGCTTAATTAGCTTGGACAGATAGAGAAGGGACATATTTTAGGGTTTGGGTAGAGGAGGAGGAGACGGATAAACCCTAAACCAGCAGCTTTGCTTGTTTGATATGGGTACTTGGAAGAAGTAGAATTGATGAATGTTGATCCATCCAGGTTTGTCGAGAATTTATAGGCACTTGAGAAGCAATGAATAGAGGTAGATGAATAGCTTAAATGTACGTGTGTTGCATCGCCAACGCTACCTTAACTGTATTTTTAGTCCAAAACCCTCCACAGCCACAACCAAATGTTCACACTACTATTTTTTTTTATGACATTCAAAGGTAGGCCTAGAGAATTTACAAGTAAAGACCGACAGTCCGGGCCAGCCATAAAAACTAAAAAAAGGCAAAAAGAAATTCTAAACTGAGCCAAAAGCCAGCAATTTGGTTTGCACACACTCCATCTAAATTAGACCAAATTAAATAAAATACCATACTCATTTTAAATAATCATTCAATTTTTTCTTTTTATTATACAATGACTCTTATGATCTACTACTATACCATTGAACTTTCCAAGTGAAAAGCATGTCTCACCACAAATCCCTCTTTTAGTATTTAGACAATCTTCTTTTAAGTGTCTTGAAGATCATAAGACCGCTGGTGCAATCATTTATGGGATCAACCTTCGGTTCGTCATGGCCCACCAGCATCAAATTTTCATCACAATTGGGATGGATAGCAATGGTCACATAGAATTAGTTGAAAATTTGCTTCATTGAATGAGGAGAAATGATCAGCTATAACATGTAGAGAGATGCCATTCTTTTGTTTTTCTAGATGTTAAAATTTTTAACATATGAGATTTTTATATTAAAGGTTTATTCCGATTAAATCACGGTACAAATATATGAGACATAAATATCTCTAGAGGGAGGTCTTGAGTTCAAACCATGGGATCTCCAATGAAGGGCCACTTTCCATGAAAATATGTATATATATATATATATATATATATTCTTTTGGAAAATGTTCTTACTTTAAGTCACCTACTTTTGAAGTTTGAGATCATGAATTTGATTTTGGTTGTAAATAATGTGCCATGATTTCAGTGGATCGATTTGGAAAGATAAGTTGAAATATGTTAAAGATTTCTACTCTATAGATTCACAATGTTCTACTACTTCTATTTAATCTATCATGGAATAAAGCTAAAGTCGGTGCTTAGTGGCATAAATCAGTCTACATCATCTTTCATTCCATGCTTAACATCAACTTAGATCAGCCCTAACCATTGACTGGTCCTTTTTCATGCCTGCCAAACTCGACCCGATGTTTTGCTTAGTGGCATAAATCAGTCTACATCATCTTTCATTCCATGCTTAACATCAACTTAGATCAGCCTTAACCATTGTCGCTAGAAGAACACCTATCATTTTATTTCTTCATAGTCTTCAAAAATACCATTTAAAAGGGTGATCACTATGTGTGTCCATAATAATTTTCTTCTAACTTGGTCCCCTCATGAAACTTTTATAAGGTGATGGTCATTTGAGACCCAAAATGGAACATGTGAGCCCACTGCGACTTATTTGATGGATTAGTTAGAAAGGTCTTCACTTGAATAAGATGTTTTTTTAAGATCTCAGACTCCAATGGCAAAAATTAATATTGTTAGATCAATGTGTTGTTAAACTCATCAACATCAATTGGGTAAAGATTTAATTCACGAGAGATACGGCATGAAGGGAAATGATGTGATTACAAAATGCTCTCACGGTGAGAGCTCTATGTAGAATCCAGTTTTTGGATGACATGGATATTAAGACTAGATCCGATACTGGATATCACATATTAAATAAATTATATGTTTATTTAAATAAAATTAAATTATTATTGAAAATATTCTATTTGTTCAATGCCGAGTCACAAAAATAGATGATTGAAGAAAGAATCTTTTAAATGAAAACATAGAATTTTAAGTTTGATCATCTCTTTTCTTATAGATTTTTTTTTTTTTTTTTAAATGGTGGGTAAGAATTCATTCAAAATAGGGGGAGAAAGCCCAAAAAAATTAAAATATGCCCATAGCCCGGGCCAGGCCAAAAACAGTCAAAATGGCCGAAAAAGATAGCCTAAAAGACAAAGGCCCAAACAAACCCACATACAAGACCAAATTAGTGATAGAGGTCGACAGAAACTTATGAGAAAATACCTGAACCCCCAAGAGTATGAGGTTCGGTAATAGACTGAGCATGGTTATCCCCATACAAGCGATCTTTGGGCAATCAGGGCGGAAAAGCTTGATGAGGGCCCTAATGGTGCAAACATGGAGACGGAGGGACCAAAATTTAATAGTGCGCTTGTTAATCAGAGAAGTCAAATCCTCACACAATAGCAGGTAGTGAAGAGGATGGCCAAACTAAAGCAAAATGAGCAAGATTTTCTGAATGAAGATCAGAGTATGCCGATTGGAGTCCAAGCCCGTAGCCTGAAGAAAATAGGCCCTTGGTATATCAGGAACACTGCCAAAATAAAGGGCACCCAGTACAGGGCTAGCAGAGGTCACAATCCAGGTGACCAGAATGCAGTTTTGAAGAGGAGCCTGGGTTCGTGGTGGGTCAGGTGGCTTGGTTGGAATAGGAGCAGGAGGAGGTAGATCCCAAGAAGTCGAGAAAGCACTTCCAATGTTTTAAAAGGTCCTCATTCGAGCATAGGAAGAAAAGACGGTTTCTTATGTCATGAGAAATGTTTATGCAGACTTGACCAGGATTATTGAAAGAGGTCTTGAAAATCCAGGCGTTCCTTTCAATCCAAATATGCCAGATCAAACCAGGTAGAGCAAGCAGAGCAGCCAGCTTCTCGAGACAGCTCCTCATGGAGTGAACTACTGAAGAAGAGACCAAATAGAATGAGAAATGAGAGAGCTTATCGTGCAATCAAGAGACAAACCAAGGTCATACATAGGCCTCCCACCGAAGTGATCTAAAAGGATGAAACCAGGCTTAATCCATGGGTCTAGCCAGAATTTCACTAATTCTCCGTTACCAATGATAAACAAAGAATGCTTCTTCACCAAGTCACGAACAGAAAGGATCGATCGCCAAGCCCATGAAAAGTTATATTTCAATTTAACATGCTAGATGGAGCGATTCCTCAAATACTTGTTGGAGACCCACTTGTACCAGATACAGTCCTTGCAAGTAGTGAGATTCCAAACTTGTTTCCTAATACAGGCCTTTTTTACGGCAATCACACTTCTAAGGCCCAAACCACCCTTGGCTTTAGGAATACAAATCTTGTGCCATCCAATGGTATGGAATTTCCTAGATGTTAAGGAACCCCAAGGAAGTCACGCATAATTCTTTCAATCTTCTCCAAGCAAGTTTTTGGCAAGAGGAAGGAATTGGCCCAATAAACGTGCAGGTTGTTGATAGTCGACTTAAGAAGTTCAAGTCTCCCGGCGAAAGATAGCATAGAACTAGCCCAGCCGTTAACTCTGTTTCTGACCTTGGTAATGAGCCCAACACAATCAGATAATTTCAACCAACCAGAGAATAGGGAAGGCCAAGGTGAGAGAGAGGCAGCTTAGCTTCTTTCATCCCCAAGATGGATTGAATTTCATCCCTGTTACAAATCGATGTAGAGAAAATAATCTGACTCTTCGTGGGATTGAGGGCCAACCCAGAGAAAACAACAAAGTCCTGCAAAATTTTCATAAGAGAGGAAGCAGAACTAGTATCAGCTGAGCTGAAAAGAAGTAGATCGACAGGAGACATCAAGTGGGGTATGGTGCAGTCCCCAGCAGTAAAGGGACAAATGATACTCCCATTAGCAACAACCCGATCGATGGCGCAAGATAGAGATTCCATGATGATACAGAATAAGAAAGGGGAAATGGGTCACCCTGCCGAAGACCCTTCTTGCTTTGAAAGAATCTATTAGGTAGACCATTGATAAGAACCGAAAATGATGAAGAATCGATACAGTTCCTAACCCAATTAATCCACACTTGATTGAAGTTCATTTGATGAAGGATAGCATACAAGCAATCCAAGCTGACAGTGTCGAAAGCCTTCCTTAAATCAATCTTTATGCACATCCGAGGCGGGCCACCACCCCTATGAATGCCTCTAACAAGATCATGGGCGTATCATCGCAATGATAAGAATGACAGCAAATGATATCATTTGCAATATTTGGGGTTTATCTCTTAAAAATTGAAACCGTTCATTAATTTTTAAATGGAAGAATGTATATATTTCTCATATTTTGTGAAATCATTGGATTCACTGTTGGATACATCAAATGATAAGTACCTTAATAGAAAATATATAAAGTTTATCATACTTCTCTTATACGATCCTTCCAACCGTGAGTCCACTAATTTTAAAAAATCTAAAAAGATACATACATGTAGATCTTTCATTTAAAAAAAAAAAAAAATAACAAATGTTTTAATTTTTAAAAAGTATACTCACATGTCTCATTCTTAATAACCATATAAGATCATTGAAACATATATCAATTTATTAAAAATTAATCGATGTTATAATACAGAATCAAATTCATACAGATGGACAAACAGACATCGCCAACTAGAATATTAAATAAGGATAAGATTTTCAAATCAGTACATTACCTAACGAATTTAAGTTTCTAGATTTGGTACTCTAACAGACTCATACTGGCTAAGACTTTCCCCTTTTTCTTAATTTTTTTTTTTTTTTTGTCCTTTTTATATAAAAAAATACTTTTGTGCAAGTGGAGTGATTTAGACTGTTGATTCTCATATCAATGATTTAGACTTTGGATCTTCTAATAACTTTTGCATTGGGGTTGTATCCTTTATATCTTATGTAAGAACAGAACATTGCATCAGGGGTTTTAATATCTGCTTTTAAAAAAAAAAAATATATATATATATATATATATATATATATATATATATATATATATTTCGGCCAATATTTATTGATATCGGACGATATCCGATATATATCGATGATTTTAATTAAAAAAAATAAGAGAGAAATTTCACGACTAATATATCGACTGATACCGATATTTCAACCCATTGCATGAATCTCGACTGATGATTTATGCCTCAAACTCTATCAAAATGGGATGTTGATCTTCATTATAAGTAACAGTCTTTTCCCTATTCTTGCATGTATGATTTGATGTCATTTATACTTCTTCTCTTTTATGTCTTGGTTTTCAATTTTCATTCAGTTAGTTGTATAGGACAATGATGATGAGTAAGATTAGGTTTAATGGCTATTTAAACTATCAAACTGAAATATATGATTTTATACTCGAGATGTTCAAATTGGAATCAATGATTTCAAAACAAAACTCTACATATTCAACATTCGCTCTCCAACTCTATAAAGTAATAGATGGTTGTAATTTCTATCGGACAAATTCATCGAAAAAATTAGTTGTTTTAAGATTTCAATCGAAATGAGAAATTGGAAATTCGAATGTTAAGTTCTAATGCAGTTAATTAAACTGGATTAAATGCAATTAAAAAATTAAACAAATATGAATTTTAATCCGACTCAAATTTGAATTGAAAATAAAAAAGGCGCGTCATACAGACACCCGGATTTCCTTCCTCTACACACCCGTTTTTTATTTTTCGGGTGAAATTATCATTCTACCCCCGCATTTTAACTCTTCCGAACGAACTGCTTAGTTTGTTCGGATGAATATAGTAATCCGAACGAATACCTTAGTGTATTTTTAGTTCATTCAAACGAATGAACATATACATGTCAATCTTTCACAAAATTCAACTCATTCATTCGCATGAACCAAACTGTTTATTTGAACGAATGAACACTCGTTCAAAGGAATGAAAATTACACTAAGGTGTTTGTTCGGATGAGTATATTCATTTGAACGAACTGAGAGGAATGAAAATTACACTAAGGTGTTCGTTCAGATGAGTATATTCATTCGAACGAATTGAGAATAAACTGAAAGTTCGTTCGAATAAATTTATACGCAGGGGTAGAATGGTAACTTCACCCAAAAATTCGAAAATAGGTGTGTAGAGGCAAGAAATCAAGGTGTCTATATGACTGGCCTGAAAAAATCCTTCTAATGAATCACTATGAACATGAAAGTAAAATTTAATCAAGCAATTGAAGCATGCGAGAATGAACAAATTAAATTCACCATGCAAAAACATAAACACTCATAAATATATACGCTAGAAGGACATATTGAATAACTAACCATATCATTCAAAAAAAAAACATAAACACTAAGATTAAAAGTTAATTCAAACACAAATTCAAAGTAAGATTGAAAAGAAACCTAATTAAGAGATTCACCGAACTTGGAGGCCCAACTAGCGAACTTTGGTTACAATACATTTCGAATTTTCTGTGTATATAATGTGTGGCCTAAACACAAATTTCAAGGACTAAATTAACATTTTAAAAAAAAAAGGAAAACAATATAAGAAAAAAAAATTCCTGGGCCTGACGCCCTGATCTTTCTCAGATCCTCGTGCAAAGCTGGATTATATCCCAGCCATTAATTGAAAGATTTGGCTCAAAAACGAGCCTGAAAGAGTTAGGCCCAGTAATTCTGGAGATTAGCCTCCACTTACATGCTTGATTTCTTACTGTTTGCAGTGGGTTTCTTTCTCAAAAACTGGTTGAAATACAGTAGAAATTGAGACTAAAGTTAAAGAAAAATCTTAATTAAATCATAATTCATAAAACAAAGCGAAAATCCTTAAACCATAAGTATAATATCAGAAAAGCAAAATCGGTGTGGGTTGCTGGTAGACAACACACTCTTATTCAAGCCTCAGGCCTCAGCCAGCCATCCCTAATTACATTATGTCTTCAAAATTGATTCCCACCCTAAATCCACGATAAAATGTCAAGATTGATGGCAAAGTTTTTATGGTGTTGGGATTCTGACAGTAAACAGGTGGAAACTTGTGAGAAAAGCTAAAGGATGGAGTGGCCTTGGTATTCTGAGAAGTGAAAAGAAGCAGAAGAAAGCCTTCCTTTGGAACCTTGATTGAGTTGGAGGTTCCTTATCAACCCTAACTCTCTTTCGATGTGTGTCATTCTGAAACTCAACCTTCCTTGGAACCCTCGAAACTAGACTCACAAGTGTGATTCAAATTTTGAAGGAATTACTCAGCCATAAAGACCTGATCAAGAAGATCATATCGCCTGGATTGTTGAACTGGAGATGAAATAAATATCTCAACTGGCCGCTGGTTGTCTTTCCATGACCCACTCATTAATTACTCAGAGTTGTCCCAACCGTGAAGATGTTGTCTCGTACTCTTATCATGAAGTGGGGTATTGAGTTTTATTCATGCTCAACTCCAACCAGCATCTCTCTATAGACTTAACCAGTATGTATGGATTGAGAGGGTTATACATGTCCGTAGAATTAGTCTCACCTCCAACATCGGAGGAGGGAAAGGATTACATATGTTACCTTAAAAAAATTACACCTACCAGGCGGAGTGGGAAAATATCTTGGCTCATTTGTTAAACACTTCATCAATTCTATTTTTATTAATCTAGACCCATTTCTAAAAAATGATTACTCAATCAATTTATTCCAATCAATTTATTAAATATTTTCATATATTATTATAGTACAAAACAAACATTGGCAAATTTTTAAATAAAAATTATTCCCACTAAGCCATTTTCTTAAAAAAAAAAAAACTTTTGGAGTCTTTTTTTCTCATTAAAATTAATTGTCTTTAAAAAGCAACAAACAAATCCTAAGAGATCATTTATACTAAGAAGTTAAATCTCACTCAGAGATCCATTCAGTTGCACAGATGATTAATCTTAGATTGTAAAACTAAATTTTTTAGGAATCATGAGATTTCGTCATTCAATTTAATTACATGATGTTATAGAATGAGACGAATTTGTTGATCTTTCATAATTAAAGAAATAATTGTTGATATACAAATTTCAACTAAAAAATGTTGTAAATTAAGGAAGTTGAACCCCACCTGTATTGAACAAAATTCAATAGCTCTATAAAATTAAATAAATAAATACTCAAGAGAAACTCTTTCATCAAATAATTATAATTTTATAGATAGACCATAGAAAATCAACGATTTTATACTAATAAAATTTTCAAAGTCTAAGATCACAAGACTAATATGATCCGATAGAGTTTAAATTTTATAAAATTAATATTTTTATCATTCTCTATATATTTCATTAAAAACCGTCTCTCTGAAATTTGAATCACAACAACAGTTGAAAAATATATTTTGATACCAAATATAACATAAACATCATACAATGACTAATTGTGTGCCGAGTACTCATCAATCACTTTCTCTCCGAACATTCGGTCGAGATTTCATGGAGGAAAAAGGGAAAATGGGTACTTGGAAAAGGAATAAGTTATGCTGACATAGTGTGATCCAATTTAAATTATATGATGGAATTTAGTGATCTTATAAAATATAAAAATAAATTTCTGATGTGAAAATTTAATGGGTTTTAGATTACTGACCAAGTCTTATATCCACTGATTTAATACAAGTAAAATGGACAATCCAAATGAAGATTTCTGTCAATATTGATTTTATTTTTTAAATAAAAGATTTTTTAAATGAAGCTTTTTAATAACAAATATATTCATAATTTCTACTTTAATTTGATACAATCAATTTTTAATAAAATAGTATACATTATGGAAATTAAAATTAAACAGTAGAACTTTCTAGTTTCTACTTCAGTCCTGTCCTTTGAATGTTTTGTTGTATGATTTTCAGCCTTAAGATTTATTGTACATGATTTGATGGCCATGTCAATCTTGATTCTGGACCAGTAGACTACGATTTCAACCAAAACACAACTGTTGAATTTATGTTTCTAATTTGTCAGACTCTCTACTGCACCATCACTTAATTGCTACCTCATTGTAGTTTGTCTCTCTCAAAAATTTTAATTTATATTATTTTAGAAATCTTGATCGCTCTTTTTTTAAAAAAAATCATTTAAAAAAATAAAAAAATATAAATATCAGCCCGAACCCACAGCCAATATTTTTTTTTTCTTTGGTCGATACGGAATCTCAGCCTTCAGAAATAAAAACACCAGATATCGTATCTTCTGAGATTTAAACCCATGCTTGGAAGAAACCACTCAACGGTGCAAATTTAATGTAAACGTACAACTCAACTATATATATTCATCTGAAATTTCGTGGCAAATTACTATTTTCTCCCTGCATTTCCAATCATTCTAATGAACGCCCAGTTTATTTTGGCATTCATTCGAATGAATGTGCTAAACAGTAACACGGAATACTGTTCAGCCTCATTCATTCGAATGAACATAGTTTCAACTATACATTCGAATGAATGAAGCCCATTCATTCAAATGATTCCTATCGCAGCAAGCAGCAGGAACATTATTTAAATAATAACATTTATTTTTAAAACTTTAAACTTATTTTTTGAGCAGTGTGTATTTTCAAAATTTATCAAATTAAATATCCGGACTAATTACGATAATCTAATAAAAATACTTTAAAACTTAAAAGTCTTTTGACATAGTGAGATCACATGGTACTACCATCTATTTACTAAACTCTTTTTAATATCAACTGTGCCATGGACGCAACATATTGAGATAGTGAGATCACATGGTGACGCTACACCCGTATTAGCATAACGCAACATATTGACCATTACATACTGCTCCATCCGTCATCCGTTCATCCTTCATTTTTCCACAAATCTTTCCAAGTATAGTGCAGTCAACTTACAAATGCAGAATTGCAGACACTAATTCTTTAACGCACAGTTGGGTTCTATCTCTCAACTCATCTTCCACCTTAAAGTATGAATCTTAACATATGCATTATAATTAGTTGAAAGTTCTAAATTAAGTGAACACATGGAAAACCGCTTTCAAAGTTTCAATTGCTGTACATTATATAAATTCAATATTCTTCTAAGTAGAAATAACACCCAAAAGAATACCAAATACAGTCTAGAAGAATGGAGAGTAAAAAAGAATAATGGAAAGTTTGAATAATGAAGAAAAACAGAGCAGAGCGTTGGAAAAAAAAAAAAACAAGCACCGACACCGGCAGCGAGATAAATGAAGTCGGGTGCAACAACCACATGAACTCCACAGTCCACACACGATTTGATCCATGAAGCGTACGGCTTTGGCAGTTTCTGGTTTGGGCTAGACCTCCACTGGGCCGTGAAAGGCTATTATACTCATACTTTCACTCTCTATAGTATGTACTATATACCATATTACCATACCTCGGTTGTTTTTACTATATTATTGCCATTTGTCCTCTCACCACTTCAGTTCTATTTACCGTATCACTCATTTAACTATGTAATATATTTTTAAAAAAATATTTTATCTTTTTAATATGAAATTACAAAATAGACAGTTGGGTCTTAAAATAGTTTTTTTTTTTGTTTTTTTTAACTTAACAGACCTTCAAATTTGTATAGAGACTCAATTATCTACTTTTGCATTTTCATGTCATAAAGATAAAATACACTTTTTATACATAAGTAGAATTGATGGATGTAATACAAATGATATGATATGTGTTAATAAATTAAAAGATTTTTCCTTGACTATCTCCATTAGCCGGGTTAAGAGAGTTTATCGGTCTGATAACTTGGACCTCACGTGACTCGCATAGTCCTCACTTTTTAGACTCTAGACTCTAATGGCTTAACATTTTAAAGTGGTTTTTTATATTTCGTATCGCAATTGTTTGGAAAATGTTCTTACTTTTCGTCACCTACTTTAGAAGTTTGAGATCATGAATTTGATTTTGTTTGTAAATAATGTGCGATGATTTCAGTGGATCGACTTGGAAAGATAAGTTGAAATATGTTAAAGATTTCTACTCTATAGATTCACAATGTTCTACTACTTCTATTTAATCTATCATGGAATAAAGCTGAAGTCGGTGCTTAGTGGCATAAATCAGTTTACATCATCTTTCATTTCATGCTTAACATCAACTTAGATCAGCCCTAACCATTGACTGGTCCTTTTTTCATGCTTGCCACACTCGACCCGATGTCTTGCTTAGTGGCATAAGTTAGTCTACATCATCTTTCATCCCATGCTTAACATCAATTTAGATCAGCCCTAACCAATGATTGCCTTTACCAAATGTCCCTCTCTAATCACCTTTCAAGCTACAGTAAACAAGCCCACTCACTAACTGCAACATGTACATGTATTCAGATGCTTCATGGGAACACCTATCATTTTAGTCTTTAAATATACCATTTAAAAGGGATATCACTGTCCATAATAATTTTCTTCCAACTTGATCGCCTCATGAAACTTTTATAGGGTGATGGTGATTTGAGACTCAAAGTAGGGTTCACATTGGCCCCCGTCGTATCGGCCAAGATTTATACTATGCCTGTAGAAACCGCTCAACCGTACAAATTTAATGTAAATGTGCGACCCAACTCTACATATTCACCTGATTCTTAAGGAAGTGGGCCAACAATTGCGTGGTTTGGATGCTACAGATACAACTGCTCAAGATAAGCACTTGGGCCCGGAAACAGTGACGGTGACCAGTGATATGGACCACCACTCACCATCGTTGCCAAGCCAACTACAAGGATTGAATGCGATTGCTAAAGTGGGTAGTTAACTTTCTTCATTTAAATTAAATTATGGTATTATTTAAAACTATAACACTCAGAAGGAATGAAGCTTCCTACTCAAACAACACTTCAAAAAAATTATTAGATTTTTTAGGATCAATATATATCAACCGATACGATTACTTTTCGTCTCCTACTAAAAAATGCCTTTTCTTGTAGTTATTTTATTACTTGCATGTATTATGTGCAGAGTCAACCACTGATCTGTATAAAGACAATGTCAGAGCCAAAGGTTCAAATATCGGCCGATACGATATGTATCGGCCGATATATATCGGTTTTTTTAAACCGAGTAATATCGGCCGATAAGATAAGTATCGGCCGTACATACCGAATATCGATCGATATGGCCGATATTCGGTCCGAAATATCAGTCACAATATCGGCCGATATTCATAAATATCGGTATTTGAAATTATTTTTTTTTTTTAAAAAACACCGATACGGTTTTTCGGGGTTTTTACACGGTTTTTTGCGGTTTCTGGCGGTTCAGGGTTTACGGTTCTCACGGGTGCTCACGGTTTTTTGCGATTTTTTGCGGTTTTTCACTGTTCGTCAGGGTTTTTTGCTGTTTTTTCACGGTTCCGATATCAGAGGAGAGAGAAAATGCCGATATCGGTATGAGAGATAAAATTATCGGCCGACCCGATTTTTGAACCCCTGTTTAGGGCAACATAGTGAGACATCAAGACATAGAAATATAGCCTTTAAGCCCCACAACATGTGGCATGTTTGATTAAAATCATTTCCTAATTTCTAGTAATTTTGGGCATTTTTTTAATTTATGTTGCCTTTTATAAACTCAAGAATTTTTTGATAAAATGCTAATTTCTTTTTATATTCCAAGATTTTGATCTTTCACATTAATGTTAGTGAATTTATCCAAGAATACATTTTATGTTATGCACATCCTCTTTTCTTTTGAATTTACACCAAGTGAGACACGAGGGTTCGAACTTGATACTTCTTACCTCTTGAAGTAAGAGATTACCCGTTAAATTACACTTATATGAACCATATCTTTATTCTCATACATAGCTTAATAAAAAGTGTAACAAACTAATAAGACTGAAGTTTTTAACATTGTCATATTTGTGGCTGTCAAAACTAAAGAAGAAATATGTTAATGCAGAATCTGTCGTTGAATGGCACCAAATTTTGCAGAGGCAACTGCTTTCCAGTTTTCGAGATCCCAATGTACAGACCAAATTTGGTTGGGATGGGCCACACGTAATCAATTGACTACTTTATGACTTGAAATCAGCCAGTTGGCCAGCCCCACGAAACCCGAGATAGATAGGTTCCCAAGTGATAACTTCATTGTTGTCTAGTTCACTTATTTTTCACTTATGTGACCCAGTTTCATTTGACTATTTTTAACTTCGAAAGTTAAGACATTGGTTTTTTTTTTAAAATTAAAATAATAATAGTAACAATTTTATAATAATTATTATAATTCTTATTTTTATCGAGTTTAATAATAATGAAAATAACAATAATTATCATCTACTCAATTAAAATGCGAGTTTCTTAAAAAATTAAAATAATGATAGCAACAATCATAATAATTATTATTATAATCCTCATTTTTATTGAGTTTAATAATAATAATGAAAATAAAAATAATTTTAATTAATAAAGAATCTTTTAAAATATATGTATTATCTAAATAGAGCAGCCTTCAAATCCTACCTCATTTATGACTTTTGAGTTACTAACACTTGAAATCATTTGACTATTTTTAACTATTTCGAATTTAAAACACTCAAAATTGAAAATTTATATATTGATAGTTTTTCTACTCAATTTAAAACATGGGTTTCTTAGAAAATTAAAATAATGATAGTAACAATCATAATAATTATTATTATAATCCTCATTTTTATTGAGTTTAATAATAATAATGAAAATAACAATAATTTTAATTAATAAAGAATCTTTTAAAATATATGCATCATCTAAATAGAGCGAAAGAGAAACCTATATTGAGTTGATAATTTTGAATTAAAAATAATTTAAAGCTTTTAAAATTTGAAGAGAAGAAAAAACATAGTTTTATTCATTTGATCAATATAGATTTTATTAAAC
This sequence comes from Chimonanthus praecox, assembly GCA_022113865.1. Taxonomy (NCBI): domain Eukaryota; kingdom Viridiplantae; phylum Streptophyta; class Magnoliopsida; order Laurales; family Calycanthaceae; genus Chimonanthus; species Chimonanthus praecox. The sequence goes on along the minus strand of CM039086.1, from coordinate 9,736,677 downwards.
TATACAAGTATAAATCATTATAATTAAGATAAATTTTAAATTTGTTAAAAAATCAGAAAATTTGAAAAATTAAAATAATAATATCTTCGTTTCAAATGAGAATTGGCATTAGTGTTGCACTCGAATATGATAAAAGATGCATTATCAAAAGAAGTAAAAGAAACAATTGAAATGTTAAATTATATAAAAAGAATGAATTATTGTTTTCCAAATGAATGAATTGCTTATATAATAATGTTGACTATACAGGTTACAGTTGCCTCTGCAGAAAGAAGTTTTTCAAAGTTAAAACTAATAAAATCTTATCTTCGGTCTACAATACCACAAGAAAGATTAAATGGATTAACCATCTTATCTATTGAAAAAGAAATGTTAAAAAAAATTGAATATAATAATTTAATTAGTAATTTTGTATCTCAAAATCATAGAAAAATAAAATTTAAATAGTACTTTGTTATAAATTTGATTATGATATTTTATTTGGATATTTCATACATTGTAAAAAAAATTGTATAATTTTATCTTTTGTGAGTATATAAAAGGCCCATTCTAAGAGTTCGCTTGATATCTTAGGGCCATCCCTGTTCATACCCCAACATGAATGATGTTGTGGCATGCCCCTTTCTACTCTATAAAAACATGTGATGAAAACCGGCCGAAATTGTCCCGTGCAAATCCGAAAAGGATATTAAGACTTTGATCACATTATATGAAAGTGTAAACTGATAGAACGCATAAAATCAAACACTTTAAACCTATCCTACTTTAGATTGAGTCCCACTAAGTACTTGGAGAATCAATGCAAGACATGATACTTTCTTTGATACAAATTGTTTAAGACTCGACCGATACATATTGAACTCTTTGAATCTATCTCACACTAGGTTGACCCACACCCTAGATTGAACTCCACCAGATACTACCACAAGTCGATCAATGAATTTCAACAAATTCGACCCATTTCTTGAGAGTCCTGATTTATATCAAACTCGTCCAACTTTAATCAATGGTAATTTTAACGGGTTTACAACGAGAGTTGTGAAGGGTGAGTGAACATTGATTGGTTTGTCCGTACAATGACTCCTCCTCTTGATCTGGGTAACTGGAACTCCCACCACATAATTATACGAGTAGCTGAACTGAGCTGTCAATGAGTCCTGACAACTTCATACTGCGACCCAAGAGGGTCCTTACCAAATACAGGTCCGAAACATTAAATTAGACACTATGGATGTGTCAGATGTTCGGAGAAAATAATAGATGTTGCTAGGGTGAGTTATGCAAAGATTCCACATTGATAAATGTTTCAGTTGGTAGATAGAGAGAACTCCTAATTCTTTTAGGAGGCTATGTGGCCTCACAACTCCTCCAACGTAGAATTTGAGACGTAACTTTGAGAGCAGGTCTCTGTCAATAGGTCTGATTTTGGGCTTGGTAAAACTTTAAATTTTGAGAAGGCCTGACCCAATTAGTTCAATCCCACAACTCCAATAAGCCCATTTTGGAAGTCGTTTAAATGGGGTTTAAAGCTTAGATAAAAATATCGGCCAATATATATATATCGGTTTTTTGAAAGAACTCTGTGAGTTGCACCGATGTAATCCATTGGTCAGACCGACGTAACTTGTCAGTCTGACCGAACTTCTCCAGTTTTGTGCGATCAGCCTTCTGATGACGTGGCAGTGCACAGTGGGGGCCTCTCTTGCCTCTGTCAATCTGGACATAGACTTGGAGCGCAATTTCATTGATCTGGTCCAATTGGATTGGCTCATCTTCCCTTGGGTCCGATTCAAGTTCGATGTCTGCATCATCTATGCTTTTAAAGGTTACAATTTCCTTCCAGTGCCTTCTATATGTAGCCTCTCAACTCTACACCCTTGCGTCGTGTTTGATCTTCTACTAATATGACTATACCATCTCAAATAAATCTATCTCAACTTGTCATCTATCGAAATTATCTATAAAATTATCTCTAATGCGGTATTTTTTTAATTTTAAGAATTTATATTGAATATATCAAATTGGACCAAGATGCACCCAGTGTGCTAAATTTACTATATGTCCTGTCCTAGTTATAACTTATAAACCTTGCAAGGAAAAAGTAAATAAATAATAGAACAAAATCAGTGTCATCAAACACACTCTAGTCTCTCCTGCATATATTCAGATAAGTGCACAATATGATAGTGACCATATTGATGGTGAGTGGTGACCATGACTCCTTGAGGAGGAAATGTTCAGTGGCTGTTCAATTTTTATTTATTTCTTCAAAAGCCCAACAACCATTTCATATTTTCATGTCCCACATTTCATGGAAGCAATTTCAAATCATATTTAACTACTAAGGTACGAGTTGTTTTCCTTCAAATCGAAATCAAGTCTCTTATCAGCAACAGTTCACCAATTGTTTCCTCTCACATAGACACTGAGTGCTATCAGAGAAACGAATACAGAAGTTGTTTCCTCTCACATAGCTTCTCCTCTCCCACCACAGTTCAAACTTTTCAAAACAAAGATAACATGGTACAATGTCACTAAAACTAGCAACTCAACTCTCAACATTAAATTATGTAGTAACTTAAGTTTAAATATATATTACCATGGTGGGCTTCGTTTAAAACAAGGCCTATTTAAAAATGTTAAAAAAAAAATATATATATATATATATATATAAAAGAAGATCTCCAATTCTGTATATTATTGTATATAGGAGTATTCATTTGTCCAAACTTGATTTAAATAAATGGGATTGAACAAGATTTTTATCCGACGGGCTAGACTCCGGCTTTTACTTAAAGCCCATCAAGGTCTATTTATCTATATATCATATAAATATATCATAAGGTCGAATCTAGTATTGTTTTTATTTTTAAAAAAATTGTTTTGTAAATTGAAAATATAACTATATATATATTGAAAGAAGATTTAAATACAAATCATCAATTTCTAGCCACTCGATCTTAATGCTCAAAATCATTAAGAATCAAAATCTTTTCAATGAAATCTGTCAACTTTGACTATCAAGATAAAGTGGCTATAAATTGAATTTTGAACTGAAATTTTAATTAGTTGAAAGTCTTTAAGTATACTTTTAATTTGAACAGTTATATTTTTAAGTTACCAAACAAAATCTTAAAAAAAAAAAACTAAAAACAATATCAATCATAAAATAAACAAGCTTTAAATGGCAGAGTCGAGCTTTTTTTGACAAAGTCTAGTCCGAACCTAACCCATGAACAGGCCTAATTGTATACAACCCATTGAATGGATGAAAATGATCCAAGTATCTAAAATGGAAACAACGGTTGAATCTATTATTGCCGCGTTTGTTTGGATTCTTCTATTTAGATCTTCATCATCCACCGTATGATCTACGGCTCTTGTTTGCCACCAAGCTCCATGAACACTAATTCTTTACAAGCAATGCGTAGTGTAAATACCTATTTATTGATGCTGGAGAGCTAGCTCCCTCCAGCAACCAGCTGGTTCCCGACTTTCTTCCCACCCAAAGCACATCGAACTGAAGACCCAAAAAAGAAAGCTAGCCAATTGATGGCCAGCCCATACACCTGAACCTCTCATTCACGACCAGTTCAAGGTAGATGGAAACCGAAGGCCAAGAGACAAGCGCAGATAATCCTTAAACCTCTCAAACAAAAAACGTGAAAATATCACCAGTGTGATACGATGATTCATAGAGTTGAATATTACCAAGAACACAAACGAATATCACTGGTCCAGAAAAGTAAAATATAATGATGAAATGTTATTATAACCCATTATAATTTTGAAATTAGTCAATCTTCCATTACAATGCCACCTCAAAATCAATCAGAACAATAATTATATAAAGGGAAAAAAACCTTTTGCAACTCGTCTTTACCTGATTAACAAACAGCTCTAACTTGAAGAAAACGATGAAAACTAATGCAGAAATTCAAATGCCTCAAAATACATGTCAAACCATCGCCCACAGTGAGAACTGTTACAATGTTGAAGGTTTCCTTGATACTTGACACAGCTCAATGTACTTGACGATTGCGTTTACTTTGATGCAGCATTTCACTTTTCTGGTGGATTTTTCAATTGTTCAGTTTCAATGATTTGGCGCTGTTAACAAAAGTTGCACTTTTATCAAATCCCTCGAGCAAAAGAATCCGAACAGCTTGCAGTCCATTTTGAAAGGCAAAGTCCAACTGAATCACAATGTAATCCGCCATTTAGATTGAAAAGAAACAAACAGGACATATGATGCTGTCAATCATTAATTGAAATGTCATGCCAGCAAAATTAGGGCCAAAAGGTCCACTTTGACTACAAGCCCAAATTGCTACACTAACATAAATTCCAACTTCGACCAGAAATAAGGGCCTTTTGCCCCCCTTTCGTGTGCTTTTCCTGGAGTAACTAGATTTGGCATTAGTATTCAACTTCGTAGTTGGTTATATTGTCATAGTTCAAAAATAGTTAGTCATATTGTGTCATAGTTCAACAAATCATTCAGTTCATTTTACGCTTTGACTGATACAAAGGTTTGTCTCAATTAACTCATAAGTACATTAGTTTCTTCTAAAATATATCAAAACCTAAATGATCTTAAAGCTTATATTCAATTACTATTAGCAAGTTCCCTCTTTTCTTCCTGACTATTGTACAGGCATCCCCTAATTTTTTAGAGGGACCCCTACTCAGAATGGTAAAAATCAAAACAGATTTGATTATGTAAAGACAAATTACCCTTTACTTTTGCTATTTTGATAAAGAGTGCCTCCAACATAAAAAGATAGGGATGTCTATTAATAGCCTTTCTTCCCCTTCTAAATGAAGGATCTTAGAATATTGTATTAAAAAGAAAGGTTAATACATCTTAGTATTGACTAGAATCTAGCACAAATAAGTGCCAAGTCATACGGGTATTGGATATGTAATCAGGCCATGGAGAACAATTTCACAAATCCATTTATGAATGCCAAACCCAATAGATGTGATAAAACGTCGATAATGATGATGATAATATTATTACTCTTATTAAAAAATTGTGAACAAGAAATAGAATAGCAATAGCTCGATCTGGAATTTAGCTATTTCAATCCAATTAATAAATGAGACCAAATTAGACAGAACCAAGTCAAGAATTATTCAAATAAAACTAGTCAGCACTCAGCAGTTCTGAGCTAGTTAACAAAACTAGGTATCAATTTCCAAAGAAATGATATATGTAACTGAAGTTTAGTAGCAAAAGTAGCCATAGTAATTAATATTCCAATATATTGTAATGATGCATGCAAAACCTTGCAATATTTTAGCCTTCACATAGGGCCAGTAATATCATGATAAAATATAGTAACAATGGGCTAATGCTAGAACAATTAACTAATGTATAACATAATACCTCTTCATGCTCATGTCTGTTGAAGGGTCGTAAGACAAAGTTGACAGGATCCATTTTTCCAGGTGGCCGTCCAATGCCTTTCAATAAACATCACACACATCATTAACATTTGAAATAAAGGTGAAAGCGAGCAAGAACATAATGATCTGAAAATCCCCAATACATACCTATCCTCAACCTTGGAAATTCACGGCTTCCCTTAAAGTGGTCAATGACACTTCTCATCCTTTCATCAAATAAAACAAAGGTAAAATTACAGGCTCACAGTAACAAAATAAATGGGCATGGATCTTCTTCCTTATCCTTGCAAGTGAAGGTACAACACCCTTAAACAGTTGAACCTCATTCATTATAAAAATTTAAAAACAATATTACAAGCTCTAGAATCTTTCTTCCGGTGGCTACTCTAAAATAAACATTTAAATAGTCAGGATCAAATGATGCCTTGTCCTCAAAATTTTGAGGACTTTCATGTAGGGCCCACCAGGGCCAATGTGGATGGGTTGGTTAAAAATGCCCTTTTGCTTGAATAGGGTCCTTATAAAAAATCACACTGATTGGATAAATAAACTCATGTTTTCTAATGTCTCAAAGATTCAATTGTAACCGATGGTTGGAACTCAAGTGGTTAGATCATGGGTTGTGCAACTCTGATTGGATCTGGTAATGATCCAATTCCCCGGTGGAGAGGAGGGGGAGGAGGGGTGTGACTAGGGCCATGGTAGCCTCATTTGGTCAAGGTCCTCAAATTGTTATTTGAGGGCTAGAGAGGAGGTGATCCTGGCTAAAGGAAACAAAGATGAACTCGTTGAAGCCAAAGATCTAAGAAGCCCATTTTCAGAAATTACTTTTTAAAAACAGATACAAGGTCAAATATCAAGAATCTGGTTCAAGAAATTTTAACTTACAATAAGTTTTAAGTTTTCAGGGAAAGCAAATATTCTCATAGCACTAATTGGAAACAAGTTCCATTCATATATACAGGAGAACACCAATACTAACATCTTCAGTTGAGATCTGTCAAGTTTTATGAGGACTCATAACTTCTTTTTTCAAAAAAAGCAAAAGAAATTACTCTAACCTCGTTGCCATAGGCAAAGATCCAACCATAGATTAAGACCTTTCAAAGGCTTGTTTCTATCAGAATTCATTAGTTCTTACCTACAAAAATAAAGTGATAATTTCTAATGGAGGAAGACCAACATCCAATCAATAAAACATCCTCACTTTGAAAGGACAATCAATTAGCCATCCATGTCATACAAACATTATAGATCAATTTTTTCTTCTCATTCTTCTCCAGTGAAGATAGCCTATCAAATCATACTAGTACTGCTGGATCAAATCAAATACCGAGCACATAGGTCAGCTAATTTACATCAAAAAGCATCCTCAAGATAAATACTTCATAACTTAAATTCCTTTCAAATCCCCCACAATAATGTAGCAAGAATCTCCCAATTGCTCTTCCTCTCCTGAAACTGTATCTGCAGAAGCCATCAATCCCTCCCCCCCCCCCCCCCCCCCCACACCACAATCGCTCCAATATTTGGGTTCAGATGGCAACAATTTCCCAGCCACTTCCTATACCAGAGAAAAAAGGGTGTGCATATAGTAGGCTTTGCACTTGAAATACATGTTAGGCAACCTTTCTTCCCATAATCCCATGTTAAATGTGATCTGAAGGAATTTATTGGTATTACTTGTCCAATTAAACACCTCCACTCTAATAGAACCAGTCACCCCTGAAACCACCAAAGTAAAAATCCCATCCTCCAAAGAAGTAAAGGCTTCATAAAGGGATTTCACTGGAAAGTGTAAAGTTACAGAATGACATCCACTTTCAAATTCTTCCATCAAATCCATTCCTAGAGGTATACACCTTAGTAAACACCCTTGCTAAAATAAAAAAAAATAAAAAGAAAAGTATGTAACCTATTAACCTTCAATAAAATGAATCATCCAGGGCATTCTTTTATTCAACCACATAGTATGATTTGTTTGCTCAGTTTTCAATTTCTTCTTTTTAAACGTAGAAAAAATGGTATTTTGAGGAGATTCACATTGCTCTTCTAGGGAAGTGGCTTTCGGGACTAGCGGAGAACAGCCAATGCTTGTGGAGAGATATTTTGATAAAGAAATATAACCTTCAGGCTTTCGGGACTAGCGGAGAGCAGCCAATGCTTGTGGAGAATTCCCCACTCCTCTCATTGCATTTCTGGCTTTTGGAGAGAAGCATATAGTGTCATAGGAATTTAAAGACTATCAGATATAGAGTGAGGTCTGGATTTCCAGTTGTGGATAATTAATGGACAAAAAAAGCTCCACTAAAAGGAAAATTCCCTCTTCCTCTTCAGAATTACAGACAAGCAGGAAACAACAGTTGCAGAGTATGGAAAGCAGCAGCAGCAAAGGGTGTGGAGTCCTAAATTCAGAAGGAATTTGCAGGACATGGACATGGAAGACTTTGGTACCCTACTCTAAGATCTCAACCACCCCTAATGTTCGCTGACAGGTATGGACAAAATCCTCACTCAGGATCATCTCAGGAACAGAAGAATCGTAGTTAATGTCTGTGCTTTATGCCTCAGTCAATGGAAGATGCGCACCATTTATTCATCCATTACCCCTATTCCTCCACCATTTGGAGTCAGATATTCAGGTTGTTCGGGATACTGGGGTGTATCCTAGGGAGCTATCACAGGTCATTCATGTCGGTCATTCATGACTGGCTCAATAACAGCAGCGGAAGCTGGAAGAATTCCCGTGGGGGTATCACTTTGCCTTGTGTTCTGTGGGCTCTTTGGCAAGGGAGAAATAACAGAAAATTCAAGAACATAGCAAGTAGTGCTACAGATCTGATCCAGATAATTAAAAGAAGGGTGGCTCAATTGATGTCAGCCATCTCAGCAGTACCAATAAACTGAGTTGGGTTTGGCCGTGGGGTCATTCTAAACCACCTATGAGAGAGAATTCCTCTCAAGCTTGACTCCTTACAAGCTTTACAATTCCCCCTAAGCTTGACTCGTTGCAAGCTTACAAATGGGACCTTCTACCCCTATTTATAATTCTGCTCCATGCTCCTAGCCAACACAAGCTAGGATCTTGGCAAAATCCTACAACACATGAACCTTCTAGACTTCTAACTAGAACTTTCTTAGAATCTCTACACTTCCACCTAAGGCCTTCTAAATCCTCCTACAACCCGACAAAACTGTCATACAATCCAGATCCTTCTGCATTTTTCTTGACCCTTCTAGCACATTCCAGGCTATTCATGAGCCTTGAAAAAATCTGTCAATAGACTCTACAATAGTTAGTCATTACCTTTTGCCCCTTGTTGGCATCAAAGTTGGCCGCCTCAGCTGATTTGCATGTCATGGAGTCTCACCCCATGACATATCGCGAACTTCAATGGAAGTAGTAATCATTGCTATGGCAGAGCAGACTATGGTGGTTCCATTAGCGACTCTGAAGGTAAGGATTTTTTTTTTCCTGTTTTTTTTTTTCTTTTTTTTTTTATTGAGTGTGTGTGTGTGTGCAGCATGGGTAGGAGCTAAGACCTAAGGCAGAAGGGTGGAGAAGGAGACCTGATGTTAGGAGGTACACACTCGGTGATTCAATGGATTACAGGTGGGCCTTGCCCTTGGAATTTACTTGACAAGGAGGAGGAAATTAGAGAGATCATAGAAACAGGGGCAAATTGCAAGTGATTCAAATTCTGAGGGCAGGTAACATTAGAGTAGACCAGTTGGCTGAAGGAGAATTGGAGCTGCAAAAGGTGAGATTCTAAGGGAGGTTTAGCCTGTCTAGTGCTGTTTCTGTAGATCTGGGGTGGCAGCTTTCTCTTGTAGTATTCCGTTTGTGACTGATTCTCTCTGGCTGTATCCTTTTTATCATGAACAAAATAGTAATCATTTGAAAAAAGAAAGAAAAATAGGAAAGAAATGGTAATATAAAGCACTCTATTTGTTAACTAAAAAAGTACTTGGTTTTAAGGTTCTTGGCCTCAGTTGAGGAAATCCAAGAAATATGCGAGGGTAAGAAACTAAGCCACATTGGTTATGGAAGCTATGTTGAAATGCAACATAGATTCAAATGATCTATTCAGAAAATTGCAAGAACATAGGACTCGTGGATTTGGCATAATATTTGAAAAAAATTAATAAATATTTGTTTTTATAAAATAAGACATTAGAATCATGCAAAAAATAACAGAATTAATATTTTAACATATAAAATTCACTAAAAATAATCAAATAATAAACATTTTCTTATTTTAGTTTGACTATGGAAGGAAACAAAAAAGGTGTAATCATAAGTAAAACATTGGGAGTAAACAATATACCCATTGTGGCCACCATGTCCACCTTTCGGCAGTAAACGCAATGTGGCAAAAGGCAAATCCATATCATCATACATCTGCAAAGTTGAGGAAATAATACATAAACCCATGGAAGTCAAAGAGTGCATATCGATTCCAACAAGGGAAAAAAGAAGGTAAATGATAAATTCTTTACCAGAAGCACATGATTTAGTGGGATCTTGAAATATGAAACGAGCGATCCAACCTTCACAGAAAAAACCAAAGGAAAGCAACCAGATGAATAACTCCTAATGGTAAGTAAAGTCTCATTGGGGAGGAAAAAAACACTGCAGAGGTCCTTTTAGAAGTTCACTTACAGACTCACCGCTTGCATTCATGAAAGTTTGTGGTTTGGCAAGCATAACTGGAATATTCCCAATACAACCTACATGACAATCAACGAATTATAAAAGCAGTGAAGATTCTACAATTCTTCTACTCACTTCTCAATAATAAGTCCACAAATTAGTAATAATTGGTGAGGTCCTCCACCAAAGTTTGAGCCAATATCACAAATACCATTTTCAGGATATCATCAACTAATAACAATATTGGAATAATTTCAAATTTTAAAGTTTTTACCATGATATTATCAGAAAAATCCTGTGGGTAATATAATATTTAAAAATAATCAAAAACATAGTGAACAAGTAAAAATGAAAATGACACTTAAATTTGAAATAAACATTAATAAATTGAAGAGTGAAGGTTTGAGTCATGTGAAAGGCTTTATGAGTTTATATAGGTATAATAAAAACAAAAAACCTGATAGTATCGTGATAAATTGAATCATTATCGTGACCTACTGCAATATTAATGCAATAAAAAACAAAACTGTCGATAAAACAGGAAATACCAATAACTATAAGGTATTATCAGCAGATGATATTTTCGCAATAAAAACATGTAAGAAACCAAAATACCAGCAATATTTGTTACATTGGTTTGAGCATGGGTATGTTTGCTGGGAATAGTTTAAGAGGGGGCAAGAAGGCAAAGAACGTGCATAAAGCACATAAAAAAAAAAAAATTGGCCTGCCATTTAACCTAGCCATTCAAGTTAAAAATATGAAGTAAACATCAGTTTCCATTCAAGTTTGTTTTCAAAATTTTCAGGATCACTTTTAAGCAAAAAGACTAATTGAGTTACACCAACAGTGGGTATACCTCCTAAATGTCTCTTACAGCACAAAATAAACAATGTCCCGTTTCGCAAACCACAGCTTAAATGGCTAAGAAAGGTTCTTGTATCCATACAACTAGAATTTTTTTGTAGAAGGTGATTTTGACTCAGGTCATTAATCTTAAGTAGCATTAAAAATTTGGGTATGTCTTCCTAATATCATGCACGGCTGATGGATCTAATACATCATCCACTTTTATGGGCAATTCTTCTGAATTAGTTTTTGATTTATGAAAGTAATCTAGGACAGGCCTCCGAATGGCAAAATATCCATCCTTTCTAGACCACAACTCAATTTTATTTTCAGAAAATTTTGAATTACATGTTTTAATGTCCTTTTAGGAGGGAGTCTAGAGGTGGCTGTGGCTCAGATGCCAAATTATCTTAATTAGAAGTCATCTAGATGTGTTCATTGTTTTTGAAATGTTTATCAGTTTTGGACAGTCAAGTTTGTTATTTTTGGAAAGAAATTAGTAATTAGGGTTTAGGGGATTTTAGAATCTTGTTCATTGTGGACGAATTAAGGAGGAATTGTTTATACTATAATTATTCCTAAAAAATTATAGTTTTTTTTTTTTTCCGTTCTTCCTTGTCGATTAAAGGGTTTTAGAGAAAGATGGTGCTAAAGATGAATCTGAAAAACGATTATGAAATGAAAATCATTGCAATCCGTCTATGATTCCACCAAAAAGGAATCTTTAATCAAGAATATGTTGGATTGTTCAAAAAAGGTTTCAGCTTTAACATTTCAAAGAAATTTGATGGATCATAGGGTATTATAACCAAGGCCCTTCCGAATTAAACTAATGAATTTACTCCATCATTCAAAGGGCAGATATAAGACTTTGGTTGAAGGAACGAGATGGAATCTTCTCAAGCAAATCCACCTTCCTTTTGATTAAGCATTTATGTTCCTCTCCTCCCACCACAAGGCCCCTCATTGGATACCACATCCAACAAGATTCTCACTCTAGAACACCTTAAATCCCATAGCTTTGCATTACCTAACATACACTTTATTTGTTAGAGCAACAAGGGATTTGGGATGTTATTTGTTTTTTTTTCTTTTTTGAAAGATGATTTGGGATGTTACTTGTAAAACAAGTTTACAAAATTAAACATAAATGCTAAAGCTCCTTATTTTTACATGCATCTAAACTGATGAAAATCAGTTTGAAATACAAGCCAAGTTGGGATCAGCCAAAGATTTAGCTAGCTGATAACTATCGTCAAGAAGAATTATCACCAAGTAACTACATAGAAGCAAAACAATTAGACCGTAACGTTCTAAACTGGGGAGATCCGAAACAATGCTAAACAAATCATAGCATGGCTAGAACCTCTATAATCTCAACATTCAAAATAGCAGAACATATCCATATTAGTTGCAATTCAAAATTTGAAATCACACAAACCTTTTCCGAATAAGGCCTTGAATTGAATGCTGCTCACCGATATCCCTTCTGCTTCAGCTATTGCATCTATCATCTCAAAACCAACCTGAAACAAAGCATGTTAAAAATCAATGTAGTCCATGAAAGGGGGATTCAGTGATTCACAACAGTGGTCTTATCTTTTCAATACACATGTTGAAAGGTGAAAATATAATATGGGTCTCCCATTTTATTTACAGAGAAAAAAAAAACCCAATTTTCCAATAAGTTATACCACTAAAAAAATTCCAAATTGAATGATATATATATATATATATATGGAGAAGGAGAAGACGGTTACATTGTGGCGTGTTCCTTGGTACTTCTTGCCAGGGTTACCAAGACCAACAAGGAGCCAGGGTTTCGGCTTAGGTTTGGGTTTGGGGCTTTCTAATACATCGGCAATGGGAACTGATGCTGGAGCGAGAGACGAGAGGCGGGGCAGAGTCATGGTCCTGCGGGAAGAGATGGTGCATGAGTACGGTAAACGGTGGACACTCGCAGCAGACCACATGGCCAGATTGATAGGTAATCAGATTCAGATTAGACCAATCCAACACCAATTCTAAGTTCGTCCTGAGTGGGAGGCAACGGAATCAGAACGACGGAGCGAAAATGCTACTGTGACGTACTTAGCCATAATAAGGTCTTCGTTGTAACTTAAATTATTACATAAAATAATCTTTATCCTAAATAAAATAAATATTTTTAATGTTTTGATTTTGAATATAAGTTACATTTAAAAACTCTTTTTTACTTGACTTAAGTAAATAAATTCATTAGTTTAGAATAAACTATTTAAAAGCCATCTATTTTACTTAAGTCAGATGGCTATATGCACATTTTATAAAATTAATTTTTATAAATTCTCAGAACAACAATTGCCTACTTAATTTTGTAGAGTTGTCATATTCAGGGCCGTATTTACCCTTGGACAAGAAAGGCGGTCTGCTTATGCCCTGGAAGAGGAAGGCCCTCTCTCCGTGGTTGGGATATTAGCTAAAAAAAAACTATATAATTCTTATAGTTTTGAATAATAAAATTTCTTTAAAGTTAATTTTTAAGCACTGTGTATTTCTAAAATTTCTCAAATTAAATATCCGGACTAATTACGATAACATGATAAAAATACTTTAACACTTTAAGGTCTTTTGACAATTCCAAATGCTTAAAATACAATATTTTACAAATAAGGGTGTCCCTGCCGAAAAAACATACTTTTAGAAGCCCAAACAACAAATCGTAAAAACCGTTGAACTCCAAATTCAAAGCTAAACAAATATGTGAAATTTAAAAACTTAGATCTTTCAAATGATTGTTTATTAAAAATAGGTGATCTTTTTCCATCACAAATCTCATCCCTTCTTCAAAACAAAAAAATCCAGTTAAACAATCATTTGAAAGATTTAAGTTTTTAAATTTCACATATTTGTTTAGTTTTGAATTTGGAGTTCAACGGGTTTCACGGTTAGTCGTTTGGACTTCCGGAAGTGTATTTTCGGCACAGCCGAGGAATACCCTTTATTTGTAAAACACTGTGTTTTAAATATTTGGGAGTGTCAAAAGACCTTAAAGTTTTAAAGTATTTTTATCAGGTTATCGTAATTAGTCCGGATATTCAATTTGAGAAATTTTGAAAATATACAGTAATTAAAAAATAATTTTAAAATTTTAAAAGGAAATTTTATTATTCAAAACTATAGAAATTATATAGTTTTTTTTAACTAATGCACTATGCATTACTGTGGCATCTGTAGACCGTCCGAACGAATGGAATTTATGCATGAATAATGGTCCAAATGATCCAATGGTCCGAACGAAGGAAAAATGTTCTTAATCACATCTGGACAGTGCGGAAGCAGAAGGGCAAAATGGTAATTTCTAGTAAAAAATTGAAAACCCATGTGTGCTAAAGAAAAATTCTGTGTCTAAATAATTACCCTTATTCAAATTATATAGAAAAGAAGAAGATAAGAGCAGTAGAGAGAACACATCTCTCACTCTCTATTTGCACTTCAGCCCACTCAGTATATTTATCTTTTAAAGTGTTCTTATTCTATTTTAATTTCTGAATATGCTAATTTTACTAGGATGAATATGCTAATTTCACTTGGATGAGTAAAATTTTCAATGCTCTGTATTATTGGCCTCTTGATCTTTTTAAGTTAAAAAAACTATTCTCGAGAATAATTTATTTTATAATATATAATTAAAATTTTAATTAAATATTACTTATAATAATATGTTAAATGCCAAGAAGGCCCATTTAAATTTTTTGTCTTAAACCTCCGGTTGTTTCTAGACAGCCCTGGTCATATCAAACTAAATATCATTTAATTTCAAATAATTCATCACAACATTCTAACTTGATTTTATCAGCTTAACGCAGTCCAGAAGAGTCCTTGATAAAATTATTTTTAATCGATAACTAAACTTGTGACTCCCCGTGACTCAGTTTAATAGAAATAATATCTTTATCTTATTTTATACGTTAGCCCTCTAAAAATAAAATAGAGAATCACAATATCTCAAGTATAAAAAAAAAAGTCATTTAATAGTTAATAAAAAAAACTCTATTTCTATTTTATGCAATTTAAATTAGATGACTTTATGTGTTTAGTACAGAAGTCATAAAATTCTTTGATACGCAATTTATCGACTGATATGTAATGATTTTTTTAATGACAATATGCTGATTTTTATGTAGTTCAAACTTCAAACTAACTCAGTTACATCAGCTTAGCGTAACTATCAATTTTAAAAAATAAAAATACACTTGGATGTAAACCAATTAATAAGCAGACAAGATAAGTGCAGATAATGGGATCCAAACTGCATGGGCCTTACCTCTCTCTTCTCTTACCTCCACAAATCAAAATGATTGCTATTACAGGTTGAACCTGAAACCTAGCCAATTTTGATTTCACAACAAATACATTTCCACATGTTTGCTACTATTAGGATATTTTCAAAAGTTTATGAAGCTGGGACTTCTTATTATTACTCTCAGTGACCATAAATTGAAACAGAATTTACCACTTCCACCAACGTCATGGCCATAACCACATATCCAATATTACAACAACTGCATCTTTTAAGCACTCATTCATCCTGGTTATTCTGATGATGATAGGATAGAATCAAGATATACACATTGTTTTAGTTCATTGCCTCACATAGTTCGGAGTAGTCTCAGCGGTAGGGTTTCCATCACCAGCTGCAATCAAGAGAAAATCAATGTCAACATATTTTGAAAACCAAAACAAAAAATGCTATGTTTGGATATCCATGGACAGAGCATATGGGTACTTTCAGGTTTTCGACCCTAAATTAATATCCACTACATGGTAGTAGGATCTGAAAAACAATATATCACCAGAAATGTAGTTCAGATTTTCCACCCTACACCAAGTGCACAGTAGTTCAGAGTACTGTCCGTTCTGCCAAAATATCATTTCTACTCATGATAACATCAAAAGATCAGTGAATAACAACTTAATGCTTACCCACAGCCTAGGTATTCTCATATCAGATTTGGGGTATAACTTGGATAACTCTGACTGGAAAGTAATAATAACAGAAACCTGAAACTCAATTGAAAAAGGCCTGCACATAGGTAACAATGTTTAAAGATAAGCCACCACCTAAGATCAAAGCATGTAACGTGTAACCCATGAAGATGTACCACTTTAACAGTCGACATTAATTTTGCATATAGGAGTATAATGAATAAAAGGCACATTCAGGCTCGGTCAAAGCAGGTAATATGGAAAGACAATGTTGTTGGCATCGTATATAGTGCTAAGTAGGGAGCAAGAAATCAGCAAAATGTGAAATTATAATTGTGGAGAAAAACTTAACCGATTAAAATTGAAAAGTCATATCAGAATGTGTCAAATTTTGCTACTTGGGAGCGGCTGTAGAACCGAATGGTCTGATTTGGATATAGCTAGTAAGATGCATGTAAGATGGCAGAAGTAGCGAAACCAGTGTTGTATGATATGAATACTATGATATCACACAAGCTTATGAATAGAGATGGCAACGTGCCAGGCTCAGGTCAGGCTTGCGCAACGCCAAGCCCGAGCCCGATTTTGACAATGAAAGCTCAAAACACAAGTGCGAAGAAGAACACGACGGGAAGCCCGAGCCCGAGAATCCAAAATTAGAATATACCTGCTAAGTATCAGGACGGTGTACATTACAATACCTGGTTCATTTCTCTAATTTAAAAAAAAAAATCATTTATTTCACCAAAAAATCAACCTTACAATTTGAAAATAGACTAAATGAGCTACAAGTCTACAAATTACAAGACAAAACTCAATTATAGCCACTTGATCTTAGTGGTCAAAATGACCCGACATCCTTAAAAAATTTCAAGGATGCCAAGTGACTTTGACCACTAATATCAAGTGATTATAAATTGAGTTTTGAAATAAAATTTGGTTCAATTGTAGCACATTAAGTCGACTTTCAATCACTACGGTTGATTTTATCATATTTATTGAAATTATAATGATATACATAAAATGTTCAAGCCAAGTATTAGGCTTCAGGCTTGAGCAATGATATGTCCAAGCCCGAGCTTGATTGGCTAATAGAGCTATAAATGAATGCTCAAGCCCTAAGCTTGTCGGGCTCCCTACTTAAGAAGTGAAAGAGGTGTTAGGTTTGTTCCTATTCAGTTCAGCATCATAAGGATTTTGTTGTGCACCATACAAGGAAATTTGATACGTTTTATTTTAATGAAGGTAACTAAAATAATTTTTCCAAAATGTCAAAAAACTATGATGGCATAAAAATTACTAAAAGACAACGGAAGGAGTTAAATACCCGGCTGACAAGGTGGGACATGCCAAAAGACGGGGAATCATGACATAGATGGGTAGAGTTATAGATCGGCAAACATCTCCATCAGCTATCTAATAGATTGGAGAAACTTCATGTTAGACAAAATGCAATGACAGAAATATGGTTTGAAAATAGAATCGATGTTGCTTGCCTGGGTAGTTTGAATCACAGATGTCTCTGTCACAAACCTATCTCCAACAAGAATTGACTCTACACGAAGTAATTGAATATCAATAGACTCTATTGGAACTGCAGACGCTTCTACAGTTAAATCACCACTAACAGGATCTGATAAAGAACACTGTGTAGAGATTTTTCCAGTGACTCGAAATCCACCTGAACAAAGATATTTTCCTATTTAGTACAAATCCAATACATGCCAAAGCTAAAGTTGTTGGAAGGGAATAAATATAGCAACCATCATTTCTTGCATTTGCACTAAAGCATTTTATGTTAAACATGGGAAAAGATGCCGCTACAAAAGGAAAGTTCAATCTTTTCACAAAAAGCAAAAACACAGTTCTTTTATCCACATAAATTAAAAAACGATTTGTACAAGTATTTATCAAACTATAGTGATAGTATGCTGACTCACAGAATATGTAAATTACAAATAGCCCCACTATAGATTTAAAAAAGCAAAAAAGAAAAACCAGCCTTTTTAGAGCTCACAAAAAGATTTTTGGTGGTGTCATCACCAGACTCAGAAAAATGCAAGAATCATGAGAGAATGGAATGGAAGGAATGAATTTTGCAACCAAATTTTTTTTTTTTTAAATGAAAGCAAGTTTGTCTGAAAAGACCATGTCACATGGGAAGTAAGAAACATGCAAGTTTCTTAGGGGAACAAGTTTCTTGGCCTTATCAAGGATATGGAAGAGGAATTTTCTGTACTCAACAGCAAAACAAAATCCCATAAAGAACTACTACAAAGTACAATAGGACACCAAACAAGTAACACTTATTACATGGATACTTCTAAGTAATATAAAATTTGCATATTAGAAGAATCTGATAAAGTCTCGACCATGCAGTAACATTTTTCGCCCAGCCAATGTCGCACCAAATTCAGATTTTCAGAATCTCCCAAACAAGAAGCAAAAATTAAGCCATTAGTTCCATATTAAAAGAATTTTCTCAACATGCACTACTTTGATAGAATTCATTTTTCCCCAAAAAGTAGTAAGTAAACATTTTCTTTTAAAAGTGATGAAGGTTTATTAGTGATAAGGAGGAACATCTCTTAAAATATGATAAAAAAAACCTATGAATTTCTAGACAACTACTAATTTCATTTTAAAAAAGATGTCAGCTGCAGCTTCAATTCCAAAGCTTGGTCTCCATACCCACTTGGTCACACTACAAAAGTATCAAGTTTCTATTGGTTCTTGTATCTGACAATTTTAATGAATGATTGAAATTTCTACACATTCCAAAGATAAAAATGATTCACTGATAATAAGAGTTTATCATCGCTACTGTAACTTAAATGGCAAATTTGAACAGCATAAATGATGTTTTCCAAGGCATGGCAAGGTTTAGAACTTCCAATGAGATGACAAGGCTTTATCAAGTTCAGGAGAAGCACCCATTCTATCTAGAGCCCTTCAAGTTCAGTTCAAGTAGAACATCAACAATCTAGGCATTCGAACTCTGAAGACAGAAGAATATGCCCATGCAAGTTTCCACTCAGCAGTCAACACTTGTTTTTTTTAGTGGTGGCAGTTGGCAATAGTAAGAATCAACTGGATGCATTCTATAATCATTATAAAAATGCCCACAGGCCATCTCAAGAAAAAGATCAAACCTGATTGCAGTTCAGGAAGTAATGGATGTTTTTGTGTATCCTGAGTGATATAAAAATGAACCATATCGAGAGAAACTGGGGCCACCGGAAGATTAACTGGAAACAGAACAGACAAAGTGGACACACTATGAGAACTTACAGATCAAAAATACTCAAGGGAATACCGCTCAAAAAAAAAAAAAATACTCCAGGGAATGCTTGGATGTAACCAAAATTATTATTGATATGAATATTATGATAAAATAGATGTTATTCAAATTGCACAGGAAAATTGGAAATTGCATTGGGGGGATATGCTGTTTTCCTGATTTTCATCCTCAAATTAATATTAGGCTATTAGCTATTGGCAGAGAGAATTATTTAGATACAAGATGAAAGGAAATTTTCCTCCCAATGCAGTTTTGGTTACAACACTCTAAAGCCACAAGGTAATGGATGGTAATCTGCTCTACCAAAACCTTCAAACTGCTCACAACAAATGTGGTGCATCAAGGTACAGCCTCAGTTGCATGCAACAAACAAGCACAAATAAAAATACAAAATTCTTGCATTACCCTTATCACTCTCAATTATGAATTCCATGGTAGCCGACAGAGACTTATGCAGGTATCCTCTCATTATATCTGCAGTTATTAGATACTACCAAGGAAGTGTTAACATCAACAAATCCAATAAAATGCTCAGAAAGAGAGAGAGGGGGAGAGACACACAGAGAGAGCACTTTATAAATGAAGCAAATGAAAACCCACCTAAAAAGAGAATCAATAGGAAAATACACTTTGAGAACTGAGTATTTTACCTGGATGCTGATGTTTGTTCCATGGAAGGTCTCATAGCATCTTTCATAACCATCATTTCGTTGTGAGGTCAAGATTAGAGAAAAAGGTATCTACCACAAATATGTAAATAAAAAAAAAAAACAGTTACCATCAAGAAAAGGCAAATTTGCAATGCCACAACTAACTACAAAAGAGAGGCCACATCAATTAAAGAGGCACATCTATCAGATTGATAGTCAAACCTGTAGATTACATGAAGCTGAATATCGGCAATAAGGAAACAACGAGTGCATAAAGAAAATGTGGTGCAGATGCATATAATGAGATGGATGAGTAACAAGATGAATGGAGAGGCGTATACTAAGATGGATGAGTAACAAGAAATGAAAGAATCTGACAGGAGTGCATTAGGGGAAACTAAAAGTTATCCCAATATAAGAAAAAGGTTGAGATAGGTCTGGGAGTCGGCAATCATTTCGTGGGCGTCTTTCTCTACTAACATTCTTTGTTGATTTTTGTACATTTGTTTTGATTTCACATTTTTGTTGTTTTTTTTTCTGTTTTTGCGGTCTAATCCTTTTAGACCCTATTCTATGTACTTGTTCCTCTTTTCTATTTTAATGAAATTTTCTTTGTTACTGCTAAAAAAAAAAAAGGTCTGGTTAAGAGCTTTAGGCACATACATGGAAGAACAGAAACAGCTAGTACCGATATTTGAAGTCTTACAAGCATAAGAATTAAAGGAGACCATTAAAGACTTCAATTCATATTGTAAGGAAGGATGATACAGAATAAGAATTAAAGGAGAATATGACTATTTATATAGCTCGCCAAACCTAGCTTGATGGGATAAATGGCTTAGAAGATGATGATGATTTATACAGACGTGGAAAAAATCAAACTCAAAAAACTCACACAAGAAAGATGGGATGATACCCTTGATGACTGACAACCGCTGACAACAAAATATTTTTACATGATAGTCAAATACTAAAAATATGAAACAGAAAGAGTTTTTAAAAATGGAATAGAAAAAAAAATAAGAACAGATGCAGCCAGAACACTATACTAGCAGTTCCACCTAGGGAAGCTCAACATATGTCAAATGAGAAGTGCAGTTTAAACCTTCTGTAACCAGAGAATCATTTCTGATGGAAAGAACATTCAGTAAAACAAAAAGAAAAAGATTTTTTCACGAAATGTATTTTTTATTTTGTTGACATTAGATGTACCATTATACAGGATTTTATTAGCTGATATAAGTTCCAGACTAACTATTTCACATACACCTATGCAAAACCTAATCACTTTCAGTAAGGATTCCTTTAAGAGTAAATGCTATATTTACTTCCTAGACTATTTCCTGCACATTGCTTGCCATTACCACCAAGGCAAGTAATGCGGGATCGATGCTCAACGGCAGAGCGATCCGGCAAAATCGGAGATCCCGAGTCTTCGTCAAGACTAGGAGAAGGAAGATACCCTGCAGCTTCGGCAGGAAGAGGAGAAGAAGATAAAAGAGAAAAAAAATAGACTTCAATATTTTCATTCCATGATTTGATCGAGTGTATTCTCATCAATAGCCTTATATGAAAAAAAAAATACTAAAGAAAGAAACCTAGAAAAAAGAAGTTAATTCAAAACAGTAAACTAATTAAAATAGAAATCCTAATATAATTAGGAAACTAACTAGAACAAATAAAAATTAATTTAGATATTATATAACTTGCTAAAAATAATAACTAGAGTCCACTCGGGTCCGTGTCCTACATTAGTCTCCCGATCTTCAAAAGAACTTGTCCTCAAGTTGAAACCAGCAAAACAACAGCGCGTGCCGCGCGGTACCAAATAGAGGTGGAGAACAAGTCCTAAGAGTCGAATGGCGATGTTGTAAACTGCAGTGTCAATGCACCAATGACAAGACATCCATCTTGAGGACGAACAAATCTGGAAACTCACACGGGTGCAAACTAGGGCGAATCAATCCATCCACGAAGGAGTCTTCAAAGTTCACATGAGG
Source organism: Chimonanthus praecox (assembly GCA_022113865.1). Classification (NCBI taxonomy): domain Eukaryota; kingdom Viridiplantae; phylum Streptophyta; class Magnoliopsida; order Laurales; family Calycanthaceae; genus Chimonanthus; species Chimonanthus praecox. Next base: position 9,714,843 of record CM039086.1, on the reverse strand, counting down.
GGTGGCATATTCCCGAGGGTTTGTGGGACGAAGCACCAAAGAGAGGTCATGAGACGGAGAATATAATATATGAATAACCATCGATGAATTCTTGGTATCCGTATTAGGATTAGGTTTGTATACGGGAGAGGGTTGGGTAATTGGAGGTGGTACAGTGGAGGTGAAGGGGGGGAAGGTGGTGGTGATGTAGGGGTCGGGTCTACGTGAGTTGAGTGCTCCAATTTACCCTTCGATTTCTCCATGTCCTTATATCTCACACCATCTGGGCTTCAAGTGAACATCGCTCTAAGCTCAGAGTTAAATGCTTGTAACTTAGATCGAGTGAGATACTCTTCACCATTGGGGGTGCCATCGTGTTCATGTGATGCAGCAGGTTGAGTTGAAAGGGAACAAGATCGTGTTTATATGGACGACCAAATAGATCTAGCAGGTAAGTGGACGAAATGGGCTTAAATGGGTAAAAAGGGTCAATCCGTTAAGGAACTAAGAGGACGGTCAAAAGGATGGAATTTGGTCAATGGCTTAAAAGGGACCCACGTGGAAAGGGTTTATGAAGTGTTGGAAAACGATGGGAGTAGTGGGTTTATTGGTTTAGAGGAGGGAGTTCCCAAACGGAACTTATCTGGCAGCCTGGGAAGTAGAGATTAAGGGAAGAGAGGGTTGCAGTTGGAATAGAAGGGTCGCATGCGCGGCACGGGCGAGACTGGCAGCAGGATGGAAGGCTTGAGGTAGAGGAGATCGTCATTGGGTTGAAAAGATGGGTGGCTCTATGGGGTTTGGATGGGGCTGAAGTCGTCTCTGCTGTTGTTGAGAAACTCAGGTAGGTTTTTTTGGGGGGGTTTTGTTTTTTTTTTAGTGGGAGGGGAATGACAAGGGAGGGGAAAGCAAGGTCAGATCTGGGTGGAAGCAATGATGGAAGGCTGGACGAGAATGGAGGGGATTCGATTGTGTCACGCGAGTGAGACGGTTAGGCGAGCACTGCAAGGAGGAGGAGGGGACGAAGGAGTTTACGGCGCTGCTATGGGTGAATAGGGTAAGATGGGGCAGCAGCAGAGTAGTGACAAGGCTATGGCGAACGGTGAATCTGCAACCAGCAAGGCTGGGACTGAACACAGCCAGGAATAACGCCCTGGCTTTTGCTGCTACAGAGGATGAGGTGGGTTTCAAAAATCCTTTATTTTCTTTTTTCCAATACAATGAACCGAGGCCAAGATCGTCCCTGATAATGCAGGGACCTGTCTCCGAACAAAATCGCCTTTGTATAACAGAGATATAGAGAACTTGCTCCCCAATATCAATTGATACGGGATCGATGCTCAACGGCAAAGCGATCCGGTAAAATCGAAGATCTCGAATCTTCGTCGAGACTAGGAGAAGGAAGATAGCGTGCACCTTCAGCAGGAAGAGGAAGAAGAAGATAAAAGAGAGAAAAAAATAGACTTCAATATTTCATTCCATGATTTGATCGAGTGTGTTCCCATCAATACATAGCCTTACATTAAAAACTACTGAAGAAAGAAACCTAATAGAAAAAGGAAGCTAATTCAAAACAAGAAACCTAATAGAAAAGAAAGCTAATTCAAAACAAGAAACTAATTAACACAGGAATCCTAATCTAATTAGGAAACTAACTAAAACAAATAAAAAATAATTTAGATATTAAATAACTTGCTAAAAATAATAACTAGGGCCCACTCGGGTCCGTGTCCTACATCAGCAACTAATAAATATGATTTAATTGGATGTTCAACAGGATCAGGTCAACAAATCAAAGCCTCAACTAAACTTTTAAGAACCTAACTATATTCTAGGAAAGTGAAGTGAACAAGGCACTCTCTTTTTTTGTAATATCTTTGTCTTTTTGCACAAGTCATCAATCAAGTGGAGGAAAGTACAAAGAGTGCCTCCTTATTAAAAATGGGAGTGCCTAAATCACGTCATAATCTAATGCATGAAATAATATCTTTATTGGCTCATGGCAAGGGTGGACATAGAAGCTACATTCACATACTAGCATATTTGAATAGATGAATATAAAACTAGGTGAACTTTTTCCTTTGAACAAGTATCAATCAGACCAAGTTTGCAAGCACATAACTTTAAATGAGTGCTAAACCAATCGAATCAACTAAGTTTCAAGCGAAATCAGTAAGTTCAAGAACTTTGTATGAAGTAGCCTGCATCCATTGGTTCAATCTTTCACCAGAATTTGCGAGCCTGCATCTTTTTGGCCTAATGCATAACTCCACTTTAGTTCTTGGAAAGGAAAAGTGATTCTGTAATTTCTGATCGGATTTAGCTGTAGACCCCTAAGTTGGGCTATAACGTGACTAGTAAATCTAAACATTTTTTTTTTCCAAAAAGAAAAGGCGCCTAAACACTTGAGCTACCTAAAGCTAGAGTTGCATGTTACAATATGAATAAGTCATCCATTAGATCATCAACTTTAAACTAGCCATCAAACTATTCTCCTAATGGTTCCAACCAGATCCACATTATGCTGTCACATGTCCCCAGATAAGACTTCCACCCCTACTTTTCTAGTGTCAGTACCATATGAACAAGTTATGCTGTTGGTCCAACATAAGTGTGCTGTCACATCAGAAAAGTATACATTTTGATGTACCAACACTAGTCACACTGCAATGCCTCTTCCTATTCCACATGACAATCCTCATGGAGCGCAATCAAAATATTGATCCAAAATTTAAATTTGATGCAAAACTTTTAAAAAAAATATATATGTTTCTGATCAATCAATAAGTAATAATAAATGAACACAGTTCCAGTAAACTACCTCTGTTCTACCTGCATCCAACCTTCCAGAAGATCTAACGTCAGAGCTCTTATTCCTGTGTACAAGGTAACAACAAAACCAGAAAACAGGATGAAGTAAGAAACCAACAGAAACTTTAATCTTGTGATATAAAAATGAATAGACATTGAGCACAGGGATTTATGAGAAATGAAAGCAGCAAAAGTTAAACTTTCTTCTTTTCATTGTCTGCCAATGAACATCTCCTCCATCAAGAAGGAGAAAAAAATCATTTAAGATGACAATACCAGCCTCCATTACAAGATTAACAGTTCAGATTATATGGAAAGAACCAATCTTGCAATGAAGCTGCTCGGACATGAATATAGATTTTCTGCAGATTTAGATCATGGTCTTATTGCCTGCAGTAAGAATGGCACAGGAATGAAGAATTGCAGCCACTGAATAAGTAGAACTCTTCCCTTGAAATGACATGGGCCAATATAATCCTTTTTCTAAATTGCCACCAACCATTTCAAGCAAGGACAGGCCAACCAACTGATAAACCAATACATATAACTATATAAGTCAGTGGCAATGGCTCAAGACTGTCACTAAAATGCAACTAGAGTTAGTTATGCAATATAATTAAGGTCAAATTACGTTCTTATTCACCTTTCAAAAAAAAACATTCTTATTCATGTAATCCATTAGGGCATATTTGGACAGGCAATTCTATGATCCCTGGAAACAAGAATTCCTTGAATGCAATTCTATGCATTCCTTAAAAGGTGTATGCTGATAACAGAAATCTCTTGGATTAGAGAATTCCTTGCTTGCAAACTCCAAGAGAGGAATGTATCCAAACATGCCCTTATAATCCTTCTGGAAAATTCTCACCAAAAGTAATACCACAACCAATAAGAGTTTGAAACACACCAAAGCACATGCATTTTGACTGTCTAGGAAGAAAAGACAGCTAATATGCTAAGAGCCTGAGTCTCCATTCGGACCTCTGATGCATAGAAAAGGAAGGTCAGTCTTGTAACATAACCATCATTTAACTGAAAAAAAAACTGTGTTTCTTTCTACAAGACAGTACTATCTTTTCATTCATGCATACAAACAAAGCATTTTTAACCATTGTCTTTTTTTTCCAAAGAAATATTTTTCTTTCCACACAACCAAGACCATATGAGCTGTGGCAGTACAGAATCAGAAACTGCTTTATACAGGAAACTCTGTTCCTTCTTTTCCAAACAACATCAATATCAGAATCAATTTGTAGAAGGTGAATCATGAAAACAGTATATCATGCATTTAACCATTCATTCTGCCAGAACATTCAAAATAATCGTAATTGGGCATATCAAAATCACCAAAGTTAAGTGGATAAATAAGATCGCATCCAGCAATTGACTCGAAACTCCACAATTTAGAAACAAGTGCACTCACACAATGCTGATGGGTTTGACTGCAGTGTACAAGGACTCAATCACTCCCGTCATTCCACCACGAACCTTCAATAAAATGAATAAACAAACAAAAAGACAAAAAAAATGCATTGGTGTTCCAAAACAACAAAAACATAGAGACATATGCATGTGGGAATGCAGCTCTGGGGGTGCAGAGAAGAGAATACCTGTAAATTGACAGCGCCATTGGCGGTGATACGGACTCCATTGTGAGAGATGGAAGAAGCAAGGGTCACTATGATGGTTCCTTGGATGGGTTCCTGAGATGCATATACAAAATGGTTCGTTATGAGGGACTTTTGGAGAAGAACGGAGTGGAACAGAGTGAAAATTATCCAATGAGATTTCTTAGAGAGAGAGAGAGAGGTCATTGAGTTTTTTTTTTATCAGGCCCACATTTACATCTCTTTTCCTACACCGACCACTCCCGTGATTCAATGCCTACCCAATTTGAGCCCATTCTATATTTCTAAGTAACATTTACCGTCGCATTAAACCCAAGTCCTACTTCACAATTGAATCTTTGTGGACTTCAAATTGTACTTGAGTAACCCATTCAAGCTGGCTTTTTTATAACCTCCTATCTAAGTGTAAACCTTTCCAACCAACTTATCCATGGCTCAATGTGGGGCCTCACCAAAAAGGTGCTCAAGGAGATCTTACTTTAAGGCTCCTTTGGAATAATGGAATTCTTGGGTAGAAATGGTATCTGTTAGATTTCACATTTCCTGTTAAAATAAAAATCCAACCCATTGACCCTATGGGTGTAGGCTGGCATATGGCTTGAGTCTCTCTCTCTAAATAATATACTTTATGGTATTGCTTAATATTCGTCTCTCTATTTTTTTTTTATTTTTTTTTTTTGGGGGGGGGGCATCCATATAAGAGGGAGAAACCCTCAATTGATATGGAGTCTTCTTTAGGATCTCCTTTGAGAGTGTATTAGGAGTAGGAGAGCTAATATGGCACTTTCTCACAACCTTTCCTCATTTTTTTATATTAATTAGTTAAGATAGTGGCATGATTTGAATTAGTATCTTTTGAGCTAGTGAAGATGGACTCAGGGTCTGATAAGCTGCTTTTATTAATCACCAACTTAGGGATTTTGTTGGTCTATCATAGTTGGCTGTGAGCATAGGTATGTGAGCCCCAAAATTAAACCTAGATATGTATGGGTTTAGATATAGGCTAAGGTAGAAGGACACCCATGCAAGCACCCACTTCTTTTCTTTCTTTCTTTTTATTCTTCTTTCTCCTCTCTATATTTCTACATTTTTCTGTCTTGTTTAGCATTTCTCGGATTATTAAAACCGGTATCATAGCCATGACAGATGGGATCGCTACCCATTTCAAGCAGTCAGATATAGAGGAAAAAAAAATATTAGAGAATAGGTGGACATGTATCTTGTAGAGAAAGAAAAGTTGCTCCAAGACGCATCATCATCATCACCATCATCTTCAAACTCATTTATCCCATTACTCTGGAGTAGGCATTTATATTTGGATTTGGCAAATTGTTTTCCATGGGATGACTGCCTATCTAACACCCATGGCCATGGACTTAAACCCACAACCTTTAGACTGCTACAGCTTGGATAAAGGCAAAGCTGGATCAGTTTATGGGTGGCATGCATCACCATGATCCAGGTGGGGTAGTAGTAGACTTGGATTTGCCTGCCATGTTAAGGTTGAATTTCCTCATTTTGATGGTGAAGATCCTTTTGGAGTAGACCTTTAGAGCAGAACAATATGAGTGCAAGAATAAACTCTCACCAAGAGATGATTGAGGTCGCCACAATCCATTTGGACAGAGATGCCATCCTATCGTATCAATGGATCACTACACTTTTGGTGATATCACTTGGACTCAATTTACAAAGGTCTTATACTAGATTTGGTTTGAGAAATACTTCATCTATTTCAGAATTTCAGACCCAATTCAAGTGCCTGGCTAATTGTATTGAGGGTGTACTTGAAGACTTCCTCATTCAGCTTGTCATTGACAAACTCAGGGACATATGTGGTTCTATAAGCTGATATCACTTGTCACGCCTTTGCATTGGCACGCCAACAAGATGAGAAGATATACTTTATGGAGATATCGTTCAAACCACAACCCTCTAAAGTTCCTCCCATTGGTGCTGATTTAAAAGGCAACATCTCTCAACGTAAGAGATCAACTACAATCGAGATGATGGGAAGACATAAAAAAGGCATTTTGTCACAATTAGGGGTGCAACTCCGGCAGGTCCGGTAGGGCCCTAAGTCAATTTGGGCTAGGGCCCAGATTGCAAATATTAGGCCCCATGCTCATATAGGGCCCATGCAGGCCTAAACTATTTGAAGTCGAATCAGATCCTTAAAAAATAAATAAGGGCCTATTCAAGCCTTTAGATTTTCGGGCCCCTATCAACTTGGTTTTAAATTAATTACTACTGTCAATCTGCATCATTAAGCGATAGTTGTCAATTGCTTATTGCACACATTTTTTATGACATTTATCATCAGAATCAATTTTTCCCATCACACAAATTACATCAATCACATCAGTAAAGTTCTCGAGCTATTATTTTACTTTTAATTAAATCATCATATAAAATTAAGTTTAGATTAGATAGAATTAGGTTTAGGCCTAAGTTCACCTTAGGATGAATTGATAGAATTTAATAATAGTGTTTAATATTTTTAATTAATCAAAATATATTATTTCATACCAAGTATAAAATATATATAGATATCATAGGTCTTAGATTTAAGTAAGGCTTCCAGGTCAAGCCGGGTCCTAAGAATGCAAGGCCCGGGCCCAACCCGAACTTAAATCAGGTTCTATGTTTTGAACCTTAATGCAAGCCCGGGCCCTAACTGAGTGAAGTCGGACTCTAAAATTTTCGGGTCGGCACGAGTTGGGCTTGACCCAACTTGCACCCCTAGTCACAATTGTGACGAGTGATTCTCATCAAGAGACAAATGTAAAGGCAGGTAGTGGAAACCAATGAGGCATTGAAGTTGATGTTTCTTTACATGTGACTGTTTGCTCTCAAGAGACCAAAACCATGCAAGTTTTGGGTTCAGTCAGATCTCATTCAATATGGACTCTCATTGACTTAGGTGGCACCCACAACTTTATTAGTCCAACCCTTGCAATTGGGTAATTGAATCATTTAACAACACCTTCTGAAAGATCAAAAGTCATTTGTGAAACAGTCCAAGTGTACATTGGGGACCACACAAGTGGAGTATTTGGGTCTCATTTCTCACAATAGTGTCCAAGTAAATCCGACAAAATTTGAGGCAATGATTAATTGACCAAAATCTAAGGATGTTGAGGATTTGCAGAGTCTCTTGGGCCTTACAGGGTACTATCTCAAGTTCACCAAAGAATATGGAAAGATCAATACTCCATTTACATCACTTCTAAAGAAGGATTCTTCTCTTTGGGAGCATGAGGCAGATGAAGCATTTGAGAAGTTGAAGCTAGCCACGAGGTGTCACCAGTTTTAACTCTGTCAAACTTTTCAAGGACCTTTGGTATTGAATGTGATGCATTTGATAAATTTATTGGAGGGGTATTAATGCAAGCTGGTCGGCCTATTGCCTTCACAAGCAAGGTTTTACCTGACAAAAATTGCAGCCTGTCTACTTAAAACAGAGATGTTGTCCTTGGTGCAATCAACCATTTTATTGTCAAACCAACCAACAGTCTTAAATATTTGTTGTGAGAACGAATTACAACAGCAATACAACAGAAATGATTGCAAAATTATTGATTAAGAAATACAGTATAAAAGGGAACCTAAAAATTCTGTCGTTGATGCTTTATCTCACAATGACAAAGTCAAGGAAATTATGATGATTTCTACTACTTATTTAGAGTGGATTGACAAGGTTATGGCGAGTTAGATGGTTGATTCTTTCTGGAAATTAATGATGAGGAGGATTCAATCTGGAAAAATCTAAAACATTATTCATATCAAGATGGAATTTTGCAATATAAGGATCATGTCATACTGGGATCCGATTCTCCTTTGAAAAGAAAAATACTTGAGGGGTTGCACGATCCCCCTACTGCAGGTCATTTGGGATACCAAAAAACCTACAAAAGAATGTCTAATTCATTTTCTTGGAAGGATTAGTATTTTTTTATTTTAAGTAATTAAGATAGCTGCATGATTTGAATTAGTAACTCGTGAGTTGTCCAATACAAACTCAAGTTCTGGAAAGATTTTCCATTTTCCAGCAATTTAGGCATTTTATTGCTGTTCAGTTGGCTACTCCAAACCCTGAATAAAACCTACACATGCATTTATTTGGGTTTTATGACATGATGAAATATAGACTAAGGTATAAGGGCAGCCACACAAGCACCACTTCTTTTAATTTCTCCTTTTCATCTCTACATTTCCCTGCTGTCCTATCTTTTCTTCAGCATTTCTGGGATCATTGCATGAGCGTCTTGGGTTTGTGCTTGGCACACTGTAATTCTTTCATTCTTCTCTCTTTTTTGATTTGTGAAAGGCATCTTTGGTTTTGCCCTTGGACATAGGCATCATCGCCAAACCACATCAGATTTTGTCTTTCCTTGTTTAGTATCAATTTTACTTGAATTTATTTTGTTCTCCCTATTGCAGATTTGAATTAACTTTCTCCACATCCCAGCAACTCTGGCCTTAAATTTCAATGTCTGGTGAAACAGAAATCTGTAGTGGGAATTATGGGCAAATTCCAATTCCATGGGATTCATAAATTTCCATCTCAATGCGTCAGTTTGTGATTCCAAAACTTGAACTAATTCGTTTATAGAATTCTTATATTTCACCTAATAATTGTAATCCGACCAAACATCAAATGGGTATTCCAGTAGTTGTTAAATTCCAGACTTGGCAGAATATTCTGCTGGTTCTAGAATTTAGATAATTACAAATTCTACTGGATCTTCTTTTCGATCGGACCCTTAAAAGATCTCCTGATAGAAGAAGAGCACATACAGGAGGAGAAAATTGAGAATGAGAGCATACGCTTGGACGGTACACACGGTTTGCACGGGAAAGCTTGAGCTCTATTTTTGACATGATGACAGAGCGGAAGTAGCAGGTGGCTTCTCCTCCAGTCCGTGCCCTCGAATCTCGAACGCAAGAAAAAAGGTTCAAACACCGCTCCTCATGTCTTTTTCATCGACGATGAGGAAACGGAATCGTTGTTTTTTGCCCTTTTTTTACTTAAAGAGCCGGGATTGTTATTTTAATTTGGCTGTCAGAAAGGAGTTCAATTCATAAAAAAAAAAACTAACTTTAAATAAATAATTTAGATAATAATAATTAATGATAATGAATTATTTTTTTTTAACTTTTCAGAAATGCCTGAACTTATACTTTGATTTGAGACCAAAACATTTCAAAGCTTATTCTAAAATTGACTATGCGATATTATATATCATATTTATTAATTATTTAATTAAAATGTAATAATATATAAAAGTAATCAAATATCAAAATATCAAATAAAGCAACGAAATTAATTAATAATGGTTATATTATCATACAATTGCATTGTTTACACTAATTTTAATTATAATTAATAAAATAGTCCAACAATTTAATATAATAAGTTCTAAAATTTGGTGAAATTATTAGAGTCAATTATTCATTGAATATTTGAGTTTGCCTAACCACATTTGCTAAATGTTAAGATTAAACTAAAAAATGAGGTTTTTAAGACACTAATTTTAAATACAATTTTAAAACTTATAATCATTGTTTAAACAAGCTGAATTTAAAATAATAGATTAATAAAATCCCTAATAAATTTAAATCTAATAATTTTTTATTTACAAGTATAAGGTATGAACTGGGCTCATTTAATTTTTTTTTAATGACTTAATGAAACATATTTATAGTGGTGTTGTATGCCATTTTATGGAAAGGCATTAGTACCTCGTGTAAGCATCCATTTGGATGTAGTCTTGGCCTCACAATCTAAAATATGCATAAAAAACTAATAAAATTTGGTTTTAGAGGAAATTATTGTGAAATAATTACCCATACATAGCATCATATCACCCTACACACCTAGGTATGACCAACTAAATAAGGTGTTAATGAGTTTGTGGAAAAAAATCTCTCTTTAAATATGTGATCACTAAAAATCACATTTACTATATTTGTTAAATCTCTTTTACAAGATGATATGTCTAAATATCTAATCCAACACATAATAGATCATTTATGGATGATAAGTAGTTGAGTAAACGTAGAGGTGTAGATCTCAAATTCTCTTTATTTGTCTCTCTTCTTAGTAAAAATCTATGTGACTGTCACATGGTCTTTTGAAATATCTCCTGATGCATATCATGCAACAAAAGGGGTCTTACCTATGTAGATAATTGATAGAATCACTATGTAGGGGGTGGCTGTCAACTTGATGAGGGAGAGTCACGAGTGCAGTTCGATCTTATAGTTTATTCGTTTGTAGTGAGCAGGATTATTTATCGTTGATCAGTTTACCTTCACTTTATGAAAAAGTCTCCATTCCTATGACAGTTTTGTCAACGAACGCAGGCCGGATTGACTAACCTAACAAAACAATGTTGGAGGCCTTACTTTGGGTGCTTTGGTGTAATGTGATTGACAAAGGCTAGGATAGGTTTGGTAATACCCAAAACAAATGAAAAGAGATCGGGATTGGAGTCGATAGTTGGCAAGGAACGTCGATCTCCCCCATCACACAGTTGAAGCAACTACGTTTGATCCAGGGAATGGAGGGGGCCTTTTACCAAGTCTACCAGATAGAAGATGATATAGAGCCAAAACTCGTTGCGTTGCACAAGCATTTGGTCATATCTATGGATAAGCGCCTCGATTTTTTCGTTGGACTGATGACTCTTCCATTTTGAAAATACTAAGTAGGATTCAGCCGCTTGGTGAATGAAAAAATATTCATGGAACCATACATGTGGTGATGCTGCTCGTGAATGGGATAAATTACAAATCATCTAGTTTCAAGGATAAATGAAAATAAAAATGAATGAATTTGAGACAAGAATCTATAACACATGTGATCAAAACTTATAACTGTAGTTTAGAATCTGTGTATTTAAATCTCGTGAGTGTTAAATAGGGTAGTCATAGAATTTGTGTATTCAAATCTCATGAGCGTTAAATAGAGTAGTCACTTTATAGAAAAAAATTATCAAATTTAAATATCTAAATTGATACAATAAATGATCGGATAATAATTATGATAAAAATGAATGGGTTTGATGTACTTGGACATAAGTTAATATAAATTATTGAAGTCATTCTATTCTATTTCTTATGACATATTGATAAAGAATTGAAAAATAACTTACATGGTGTAGTTCAATTCATTGTCTCTCATTTCAGGAAGCTAGAGATTATAGGTTCGAGATTCCATGGTTTAACCTTAATATATTCTAAAAGTAGAAGGCACATTCACACGCGTTAATATACCATAAATATGGATGGTTTCTCTCGTGCACATAATTTAAGATGTAATTTTGAATGTAAAAAAATAATATATTATATTAAAATATGTAAAAAAAATATAATATTAAAGTATACGTCATATATTGCTGCTGTACGAATCCTATGTAAGTCTTACAACTGTTCACAAGGATTGCAAAGAAGTCCACCCATTACATGAAGAATTATACGACGGTGGACTGGACACCAGGGCGTGGCCTTTCCTGACCATATCCGCTTATTACACCGAAAGAACGCGAGATACGGGGATCACGTATGTAGTCTGAGTCGACCACTATTTATAGATATGACATAATTGAATAAAAAATTAAAGTAAAAATATTAATATGTTAAATATGAGAAAATATTTAATTATATTTATCATTAATCTGAGTAAATAAAATAAATGTCAATAGATAGTTTAATTTCAATCGCTATTTGGTGTAATTTTGGTTAAAAAATTATACATCTCTAGTGAAATAATTTCTCTTAAAATTTTGTATTAACAGTCATTTATTTAATATTGCAGACTAGTTATTAAATTTTACTTCACTTAAAATGTCAATATATTATGTAATTTAATATTGAATTACAAAAATGTCATGCGTCAATTATGAGTTGAGAAGTGGATAGATTTGATAATCAATCTTCTACCAATCATATCGATAAAGTAACAAGAAAATTAAAAACACTACAGTAATTTGATAGCTTTTATGTGATCAATTAGATGATTTAGATCAACATTAATATTAATCATAGTTGGTCCTTAATATATAGATGGAGTTATCTATAAATTGAAAAATTATTCATATTGAATTGGTTTACAGAGGATTAATGTAAACTTTTTAATTGTATCTTTTGAATTAAGTTAATGATCAATTTAAAAGATAAAACTTAATAATATCGTACTCATTCAAGAAATCTGATTGAAAAATTCACATAATTTTTTATGAAGTACTTTATAGTAAATAATTTCTTATACAGATTTAAAAATATTTTTCCGTTTATAAGAGTGATTCTGTAGTGACATTCTAATAATAATTATGAAAATAATAATGGTATTCTACACATATATGATTTGTAAGTTTTAACTATTAATGAATCCTAAATATACATTTATGTATTTTTTCATTTTCAAAGTTTATAAAATTATTGAAAACACCCTTCAAATAAATAATACTTAATTATTATTTTATAAAATTTAAAACACTATTTCCATTCAAAAAATTATTGGATGATAGATTAATAATCTCACGAAATTTAAACATATATAATTTATTGTATATTTCAGTTTTTTAACAGCAGACTCCACAAGCGCAAGTATGACATCGTTGGATCATTTCTATGTTTTTTTTTTCCCCAAAACTTTAAATTGAAATGGTACGCCCGCGGTGTATGTTACCCAGGATTTCGTTGGCGAGTGCTGAGCCAGAAGTCAGCGTCAGAACGTGTGGCTCTGGTTCGTGCGCAATTTTCATGGCACTTGTTTCTCGATCTGTCTCTTTTCTCCCATCATTTCCGAATGTGGTATCATCTTCAGCAACTTCCAACATTCCAACCCAATTTTCACTTGTTTTCTGCTCTCGTTTCCTCTTACTCCGACCATCTAAAAAAGCTGCGTGAGTTTCCCATTATATCCGTTGTTCTTTACACTGCATTAGTTTTTGTTTGAGTGGTTATGGAATTGATGTTTGTTTCGTTGTATCATGTTTTGTTTCATGTATGCTTTAAGTGAAACACTGAGTAGAGTAAAATAAGAATTCTCAGTGCCTGTTTTGCAGCCTGGAATTCATTAGTAGAACCAAAATTCTGTAGAATGCCATGGATTTTATAGCTTCGTACAGTCTGGAATTTCACAAAACTGGAAATGGAATTCTTCAGTGGAATTGGAATTCGGCATAATTTTGTAGATTTTTGTAGATGATATATGTCTATAGCCCAAACTCCTAAAGGATTCAGATCCCACTGCAGAATTCTGGACTACCAAACAGGGCCTTAAAGATTTTCTCAATTTCGAGGCATTTGGGAATTCTACTGGCAGTGATATTTCCAAAGCATGGAGAGGATTTTCTCAGATTCGAAGAGCGCAGGAGCCAAATGTAGTTAAATTCTTGATTTTTATTGAAAGGGAAAAATATTTTTTCTTCCGGTTTTTGGTTTAATTAGCTTGTTGAAAGTTTGCCCTTCGGATAAGCACTGTATCCATCTGGCCTTGACTTTACCTTGTGACTGGGGCTCATGGTTCCCAGTGATCAAGAGAATTGCTTTGATGAGTCCTGTTGACCATGACCAAATATTTCTCAGACCAGGCAACATGAGCTCCTTGACTGATGACATCCAAACATGCAAATAAATAGTAATGAAAGAAGTTAATCAGCAGTTTACATCAGATTATCCAAGATTTCTCTACTAATGCTTGTAAACAAATACTTCTTTTCTAATGGCTTTAATGTTGGTCAAGTATTCATGGCATATAAAATCTAATTTACATGTTTATTTATTTCAGGATGAACAGTGCAAAGAAAATGTAGGCTACTAGTAGGCAGTCTGATTCTGCAGAAAGTCCAAGTACCATTGCCATTCAATTGTTTCTTAGGTTGGTGAATTTGATGGCACTTACAATACAAAAGGTTTCTGGTGGTCCAATGGCAACTGATAGGGTCCATTTTACTGATCCATGTGGCATTATTTATTCTTTCTCCAAGTCCCAAAATGTTGGAATGCATTCTACTGGTCAGAGGGTTGAATTTAGGAAACAAAATTATGGACGTCTGTATGGTACAGAGCTCAGCTTGTGCACTAAGGGTGTCTGGCATATATATGGAAAGCCTTACAATCATGTTTCCTCCAGGGAGCATGCTATTTTATGTCTGTCAACAGGAAGACATAATACTGAAGCCAAAGAATGTGTTCGCTGCTCTGAAGATGGTTCAGATTCTTCTAGGTATATACAGTGATGATGATGCATCAGTGTTGCTTATTTCTATTTGCATGGAGGAATGGTCCTTTGATTTAGTTTGATATGACATATAGTCACCCTTTTGATTGGCCCTTTTTTTGAAAGATAACTTATTTTACTGATGGGTAGGAAGAACCCACACCAGAATACAGCCAGGAAAGGAGAAAAAAGCAAAACCAACAGGCATAGGAAGCCCAGACCCACGAAGCTCAGATTACATAAATCTCATAATCTGCCCTCCTGCATGAGGAGGGTAGAGAACCTTTTGATTGGTCTTTAGATGCCGTCACTCTGAATTGTGGACATATTAACTGGTTAGATGGGCGCAACATCAACTTTATGAGAAGAAAAAGAACTCAATGAACTTTAATGATGTTGCACATATTAACTGATTTGATGGCCATAACATCTATAATCTCTTGGATCAAATTGAGCATTAATCAAGTGTGTGAACTTGTACAATTGCTCAAAGTAGGGAAATTGACAACACCTTTATTAATCTCTCTCTTGTTTATTGGATTTATTGGATATGGTGCAACAACTTACATATTCATAAACATTGCTCACACCCAGGCATTACATAGTAATTGAAAAATATAAATTTTGATACGTTACACTTGCCATGCATTCTATAGTTTCTTGTTTAACATTTATAAAAGGAAATATATTGTGCTAAGAAACAAAACACAGTGAATTAAATCTTCATGTTAGTAGTGAAAATGTTAATAAAAGGAACTACATTGCACTATTGAATGTCAAGAACTTGTAGCACAATTGGTAAGAGCTCATATCCTAAAAGTTGTGGGTTCAAGTCTCATGGGTGTCAGATATGTATTCGACCCATGAAAATAATTTGCAAAATCCAAATAAAGGCCAAGCTTAGATTGATGGGATAAATGGCTTAGATAATGATGATCATGATGATGCATTGCACCATGGAATAGATGACAATGGATTAAATCTTCATGCTATAAGCAAAAAGGTTAGTGTCATGTGTTGAGTTTCTTTTTGCTAGATGTTTTTACTACCTGTGATATACGTATATTGTGTGTGTACGTATGTGGGCACTCTTTGGTTAGCAAGTGTCCCAAAAAACCTTTATGGACAACATAAGTGAAGTGTTCGATGCGCACACACATGCATGTATATTATTTTCTTATAATGGCCGGTTTACATTTACATTCTTTGGTTAATTCTATGATTTTATCGATTGGTTGAAACCTGGTGCCAGTGAAACATGAAGTAATGAACTTGGCATCAATTGTAATGATGCTTACGCATCTGGTAATTGCGAAGGCATTGACAGTGCCATGTTTTGTCTCATTATATACACTATTTTCTTATCATAATGTTGAATGTGTATCATGTATGCCTTAACATTCTTCTTTATGGTTTGCTATGCCCTAAAGTGGAAATGGAATGTTCCTCTGTTGGACTATATCTGTTAAAAACAGTATAGGTCATTACCATTTTCCTCCCTCTATGCGAGTAGTAATGGTTCAATGATGTGTTGAATGGAACAGCCTTTCATATTCCTTTAGCAATTGATTCTACCAACTTTTATGGAAGTCGTTGCAATTCATTTTCCTTCATATGGGTTTTAGAGCTCATTTTCTTGTGAGGTTTGTATCGATATTCATGAATCTCCCATTTATGGCAGAGTCCGAATAGGAGATGATGAAGTTGGGGAGCTATTTGAAAGCACTTCAACTAGTCAAGGCTTAGCTGAAGCTTGTAAATTTGTTTACAATGATGCAAAGTTCGTCAATGAAAGGGCTCGTAATGACATTGTCTTGCTTTCACGGTAGTTTTGCTAAACAATTCTTTTTTTAAGGATTTAAGAGCATATTTAAGGTGTTCTTGGTAATTGATAAATTCTGATCTTGGAAATTTTGAATTTAAGAGACAGAGAATCTACTCAGATTGAAATCTTGGTTTTTGGCTGTCATTGGAGGAAGGAGAGATTGGTCGTTATCAAAGAATAAATTCATAAAGGTTAAAGGGGGTTTTCAACTGACTACTTAAGAGATGGAGATCTACTTATAAGGGCCCCCACCCCCCGCCCCATCAAAATCTCCTATTTTTTAACATATTTGCTCCTAATCTACTAGCTGCCAAATGATTAGGTTGAATACTTTGATTTTCTGGAGATTGAAACTTAGAATCTTTGGAGATTAAGAGTAGCAAGAACACAAATATTATTGTTCAGTATGAAATTCTACTTCTGTTTGAGACTGAAAACGTTACCATTTAATTGCATACTCTAATCATGCCCATTTGCTTAAGTGGAGTGCATGATTGACAATTGCTGCAGTAGCTCATACTGTTTGAGAGTGCTGTTTGGATCATGTTCTGCATGCACCTTACAATTCAAATTCCTTTCAGCTACCCAATGATGAATTATTTTTCTTTTTGAATCATGGTGCAGGGGTATAACAAGGCTGAATCACCGTGCACGCCAAGAATTCGCAATTCTTGGTTTGGAGTTTCTTAAGCTCGATGGTGAAGATAGTCACTTTTTTCATTTAATATTTCTAATCTGATTTTGAATCAGTATACATTTTGAATTTTAGAGATGGAACTATCTAAATTACTGTTTTTGACCTTTTCAACTTAAATTTCAAATATAAATGATGATGGGCAGCTCGGGCGAGAGAGGATACTGAGAAGATTGACCATGGTGTGAAGAAGAAAGCTGCACGCCTACATCACATGGCTATGGTATGTCTCTCCTGTTTGGATCCTCCTCAATTTCTTATTGCTTTAGTACTCTCTTCATGGTGTGCAATTGGTGTGGTAAATCGACTCAGTTTTAATATCAGATCCTGAAAGACAAGGCTCAGTCCAAATTGAAAATGGTAGCAGACCAACATTGGAGTGATGGGGCTTTAGAGGTACTGTTTTGGCTTATTTTTTTGTTTGATTAACAATCTTAATGCATTTGTTACTTCCTAAATAATTGAGTTTTATTTCTTCTTCACACTGGAAATCCTTTTCTAGTGATGATAAATAGACTTGGCAAAATCTGACCTGTCCCGAGCTGACCCATTTTGATAAATGATCCGACCTGCCTGACCCAAACCTCTTTACAATTGGGTAGACCTGAATCAAACCCGAAAATGAATGGGTACATACGACTAACTCAATTATTTACACATACATACAACCCTCTGAGGTCTACACCCATTTAAGGGGTAGTCTTGGTATGTGTCTTGCTAAAAAAGTCTCCTCAGTTAGGTAAAAGGGTTAACCCGATCGAAGTAGGCCCAGAGCGACTTAACCCATTTAACAAGGCTTTAACCCAAATAAGAAAACTGGGGGTAGGCAGGAATTGGTGGGGTTTTGCGCGATCATTCTGGAAAATCTTCCGTTGTTTTCTTTGAATTGGTAGGTCGAAAAGAATCAAATGAGCTGGAAATTCAAAGTGTTACGAGAGCCTTGACTATTTGGATTTTCGTGGGATTAGGAACATCAGTTATTGAAAGTGACTTGGCAAATGCAATTAAGTGGGTAATGGGAGTGAAACGGCCTCCTTGGAGTCTAACAACAATAGTGAAGTAGATTAAGGCATTACTCAATGACCGAGAGATTTCCTTCTCACAAGTCAGCAGATCGGCTAACGGAGTAGCGGACTTCTTTGCGAAACTTGGAGTTGACTCATCATCCCAGGGTGTTTTCCATTTGTGACTTTTGGGGTGGGAGGGGTTATACGGGTTGTCCGGTTGTATTGGATGTGTTTCATGGACTTGTTTTGTACTTTTTGGGGAGTTTGTTTCTTTGGTTTGGTTGTTTTGTATTTTTCTTTTCCTTGTTAGGGTTTACATCTCCTAAACCCTCTCTGTTTTTTTTTTTTCATACTCTTGTACTTGCATATTCTTATTAATGCATTATTACCTTGTTCTCTCTAAAAAAAAAGGCCTGAACCCAAATAGAGCTGGCTCGGCCAAGCCCAAATAGACCCAAACCCAACCTGCCCGACCAGTTGCCAGGTCTAATGATAAGCATAGAAGTGACTATTATTCAAACCTTGATGTTCATATGGCCTGGTCTATCAATTGATTGAAATCTTGGGTTCAAATATACTATGCCACTGTAGGGGAAAAGCCCCAAAAGAACTTAGAAAGTTATCAAGCTTGATTTGGTGTAACCATTGAAAGGAAATACTGAAGTTCTCTATGCCTATGGGGAAATAAGTTGATACTGAATATATGATATAAAATAATCCATGAATACATGAAATTGATCTATCTAATCATCAAAAAATTTGTAATAGTCATGGCACCAAGGGGTCTTGGAGCCTAAGGTGCAAGCTAGATGTCTAGGCGTGAGCCTAATTTTGCTAGACCCACTAAATTGGATACATAAAATATATATGTAGATTCATGGATTTGGGTGTCCTATTACATCAATTTTAACAAAATACAATACTTCTCATCCCAAGCAACAAAATATATTGGTGATTCTTTGAATGAGCTTCCAAGAATATATATTTTTGAAAGATAATGAGCTTCCAAGAATATTTTATAATTATTTATTACATACATCCATAAGTATATCATTTAATACTTAGAGTTTCTAATTAAGCATGCTAACAATTGTTTTATGTTAACTATAACATTTACCAACTATTACATGAAAACTTAAAAGTAGTCTTAATAGAAAAAAGGGTTTGGAGCTTAGGCAAGGTGTAAAATAGGTCTAGAGCCTAGGCGATGGCCTAGGCACAACTAGTATGCCTATGGATACTATGAAAAAAATTGATCTGTTTGACAAATACATTCATTTCTCCGAAGAAAAGGAGTTTGAATCTTGTGCCTATTGTCATTGATGATTTTACTTATGTAACGCTCCGTCCCTCCAGCACAATATTGTCCACTTTGGACCCACAAGGACCCAGAGAATACTGTATTTGTCAGGATGTTTTTAAGGGGCTAAGACCGTTTTTTCCATGCACTTTTACAATAGGAAACCTGTTACCCTCATACTTTATTTTAGAATATAAAGCTCTTCATTTTGAAATCCATATTATTACTTTTCTCCTTTACTATTTATAGGACCTTACCATTCAAAAGAAAATGTATAGGACCTTTTTAGTCTTCGCAAGCAATCTTTATCAAACTTTATATGTTTGAGAAATTATATTAATTAAAACATATTAAAAGATGCAAATTCTTCTATACACTACTGAATGTTCACAATCCCTTGGGCATTCATTTCTTGAATGTCTTATTTGATTACTGGTATTTTTTTTTCCCTTTTAAACTGGTGTATCATTATGCAATTCTTATTGCAATGTTGAAGTATCGGTATAGGATGGATGCTTATTTTTCAAGCTTCCTTGTGATTCATTTCAGGCTGACTTACGGCGAGCTGACTTTTGTGTTAGGCGACGTGCCATGGAAGATGCATTTATGGCGTTGGAGGTAAGGTGATCAACTGTGATCAATATAGTAATATGTTCCATGGGAAATTCTAGGGGCAAATGTCAGCATGTGTGTATATATTTGTGGGTATCTAATTATAAAAAGTAATTTCTCTTCTGCAAATGATGTTAGTTTCTATTTTTTCACTTGATATTCTTGATTTTGATTCTAAATGTTAGCTAAAGAATCAAGAGAGACGATGGTCTTGGACTTAAGAGTAGTATATTATCACAATAATCAAAATTTATCTTGGAGGGGCGCTCATCGAATGCTATTGCATGGGCAAAAGGAAAGAGGAGTTCTGTGGAAGTTGCTACTGATTACTCGCTGGATCGCAGAGCTGGCTGGGGATCATGATTGCATGTTTTGACATATTAGACGTTCAACAAATGGTGTAACTGATTCTTTGGTCAAATTAGGGGTTGAAAATGGACCTTTTGTTGGTTTTTTGTAATCTTACTAGTTTTTTTTTTTTTGCAATCACATCAGTATACATCTCTTATACTGTAACTCCTATACTGTGAATAATAAACTTCTCCAAAATTTCAAAAAAAAGAAGAAGAAGAAAATCAAATCTGTCCGTTGATATACACTCAGGGGGCCTAATTAGGATGTAAATAAATTCATTTGGGTAGGGGAGATAGGGTACTATTTGGGCTAAAGTGTAGGCAATCCAGAGGAGTCTTATGCAATAGAAGTGTCTGATGTAGATTAAAGTGTTGTTTTTATAAGGCAATAATTAGACATGCAATGCTATTTGAAATTAAATGTTGCGTGATGAAGAAATGAAAAGTTCACAAAAATAGAATGTGTGCATTCATGGAATAAAATTTTGTATTAGAGAAAGATTAAAAGATGTTTAACTGAAGGGGAAAAAAAAAAAGGAATGCTATCTAAGATGCTTTAGGCACGTGTAGAACTATAGAAGACCGGAAACAACGCTAGTATAAAGAGTCAAAATATTACAAATAGAAGGCAGTAGGAGAAGGGGGAGGCTGTTAAAGATGGGTTGATGTGGTAAGACCAAATATAATAGAATTTATAGTGATGGAGAACATGATCACTGATGGGGTTGAGTGGAAAAATAAAATTCGCAAAGTTGACCCTTGATAAATGGGTGAAAGGTTTTGATGATGTTAAGATTGGGCATGGATGATTTTTCAACCTATACATTATGGTCTGATTTGAGTCACCAAATTTCATCATATATGTTGTTTTCTCCTTGTCAGTCCAATTGTAGGTACCATTTGGATTGGCGTCAAGTTGGGAGAGAATTGGTTGGGTTAAAAGAATAAGCTGGGGTTGGTTTTTGTTTTTGTTTTTTTTTGTGTGTGTGGGTGGGTGGGGGGCAAGGTACAATCGTTTATTGGATGTATCTTTATTAAGCAAGGATCTATTTAGAAAATTCACATTAATTCATACTCACATGTTTCTGCATTGTGTGTATATTGTAAGTGGCCTTCATTAGAGAAAATTTATATATTTTCTGTATGTGAATTTACGTGTTTGTGCATGTGCATGTATACGTCATTCAATAGTAGATATCAATTCTAGCCAGCTTTCGAGGACTTAATGATTCTCATGAGGCCGAACTATTAGGCATTCAAAGGGCATTGGAACATTGGGTGGGCTTGTTAGGAGATTCAGCTAATGCGATTGCTTGGGTAAGAGGCTAGAAGAAGTCACCTTGGAAGCTAATGGCAGTGCTCAGGAACATTAGGTGGCTTTCCTCTGATAGGGATGTGGTATTTAGACATGTCAAGCACTCGGTGAATGGGGTGGTGGATTTTTTTTGCCAAGGCAGGAGTGGATAGACATGAGCTTTTTGTGGGACACTTGTAGTTGTGTATTTGTTGCTGTATTGTCAGTATTGATCACATATACTGACCGAGCTTTCATTTCCATTTTTACGTTTTCTATAATTTTTCATTATGAAATTGATGTTTCTAAAGTGGTTTTAAGCTAGGATGTATTACAATTCAAGTGGGAATAGACAATAGTAGGAAAGGAAAAGATGCAGGGTAGAACTGGTGGGTGGAGAGAAGGAACAGGGGCATGAACAGAGAGGGAGGATAGAACTGGTGGGTGAAGAGAGAGAGGGGAGGGATGGGGTAGAGCTGGTAGGTGAAGGGAGAGAAAGGGAGGCAAGGAGCATGAACAGAGAGGGAAGGTAGATCTGGTGTATGAAGGTGTTGAGGCTGCAAACGAGTCCCACATCGGTTGGGAAATGGGAAAAATAGAGAGTTATAAGGGGCTGGACAACTCCACCTATAAGGCTAGTCTTTCGGGCTGGAACTCCAGGCCCAACAAGTGGTATCAGAGCTGATCCCAAGCCAACACATGTGGACTCAGGACCCCTTAGCCGAACGAGATGGTTGACGACGATGTTTGATCCGGCGGAGAGCCTCGTTTGAGTGGGGGATTGTTGAGGCTGCAAATGAGTCCGACATCGGTTGGGAAATGGGAAAAATAGCGAGTTATAAGGGGCTGGACAATTCCACCTATAAGGCTAGTCTTTTGGGCTGAAACCCCAGGCCCAACAGAAGGGAGATGGGAGAGGTGGGGGGAATGAACTCAGAGAGAGTAGTGCTCTTAGGTGTGGAAGGGGTTGTGTTGAATATGAGGACCCACACATGGATTTTACATTCCACCTCAAAATATACACGCACAATTACTGTAAGTGATCATTACATGTTCTCTCTTCACCAATCCTACCAACCTAATTACCAACCTGCCTACCTACCTACCTTCATGGACATTTGTTTTCTTTCAACATGTTCTGATTTTGGAGAAAATGATGTATCTTTTTGTCATCCTTGCAGTTTGTCAGAAACATCCATGACATGATGGTGAGCAAGATGTACAAGTTGTATGTTCATCATGCTGAAGCCTTTGCATCAATTGTTGTTTATTTATTTTATAAGGAGTCTCTTGACCTCTTTCGTTATTCTTTTACATGCATTGAGTTGTAGGCCTAAGAAAGATGGTCGTTTGTTGCTTAATGACATGATGGGTCTTATCACACTTGAAAAAAATGGGAAGGCCCTAGATTTCTTTCCTGGGGAAGTTTCTACTGATCGCATTACTGCTTTACAGGTCATTTTCTATGCCAGCCCTCTTTAATCCAACTGCTCTTTGTTAACTGTTGCTTTCATTTTGTAAATAGGAAGCACCCACATGTAGTTGACTGCACTCTGATGTCATCTGCCGCAGAGTGTGTGGCATCTCATTCACCATATGTGACATGTCTATTCCCCTCAAGACTGGTCATATCATAGTACCCAATGTTGGAGTACCTCTGAAATTATGTTGATCAGGAACATAATCATCCCATGGAGATCAAATGAACAATTAAAAGAAAACCTATTTGGATAAAAAAAAAGTTTAATTAAGAGAGAAATGTCAAATTCAATGACTGAATGGACAAGCTTATTGTTCAATAAGTTCAGGCCCATGATTGGCCAATTTGGATTGTGTACAAGCATGCCAAGTGTAAATTTAAGTCTAGTCCCTTGCATATACACTCATTGTTCTACAATTGAAAATTTTACAGGAGGCATACTGGAGTATGGCATCTGCCCTCTCGGAAGCTGATGGAGTTGATTACACAGATCCAGAAGAGGTTTGATCATTGTGGAATCACTCTATGATGACACATTGGTATACATTTTTTGTTTCAGAGACCCTTTTTCTTACAAAAGCTTCCTATTCATGTCCTGTTGGAGCAGCTTGAATTGTTAGTAGCAACTCTTATAGACCTTGACGCTATGGATGGTAAAAGTACTGTATCATTATTGGCGGAATGTTCAAGCTCTCCTGATGTTAATACTAGGTATGGTCTTCTTCTTCTTCTTGTACATGTAAATATATATGTTCTTTTTCCTTTTGCCTGCTTTTCGTTCCCTTGGCAATTTCTGATGCAGTTCACTTTGTGAATGATATCCCACTAAATGTTTAACTATTTAGTATGTTGTGCATGATAGATTTGTTTACTGGACGCTATTATAATTTGTGAGTCCTAGTGGAGTCCATCTTCTTCAAAAAACTATTGACTCACACATCATTAAATATGATGGTAGAGTGAAGATATCCAAAATGCTAGTGGAAAGAAGAAATCTTATTTCAAGGAATGGTAGAAAACAAGCAGCTTGGAAGATTGGAAAGAGACAAGATTTTGCAAAGAGAGTTGCTAGAAAGTCGAAGTAAAGCTAAGCAGAAAAAAAGGGATATCTAGAAACTTGATAAGAGAAAACTTACAGACCTAGGTGATGTAAGGTGTGCTAAGGCACGGGGGCTCCTTATTGGAGGGCAATTTTGTAATTTCACATCGCGTCTTATGTAAACCCTAACTAGAGTAGTATATATTTCCGTTTTGTGAGAGAACATAAAATTTGTAACGAGAGCCCTTCTTATTCGTTTTGCCTTTGAGTATAGTGGATCGGTGTTGAACACTGTGAACATATCGAAAGGGAACTATTTAAAATATTTGTGTTATAGTTTGCTTCTCTTTGTTGATTTCTTTTTTCTATCTTCGGTGTTATTGTTTTTGTGAGGTAGGAAAGACTTTTCCTCCCAACAATATGTACTAGCTATTACAAAAAAGGCTTATTTAAAAAAGGATTTTTATAAAACACTAAGTGAGGGCCTAGGTGCAAAATGGGTTTGAAGCCTAGGTTGAGGGGTCAAGCACAACTTAAGTGCGTTTTTGTTACTATGAGGTGCGAGAACTAGTGCTTAAGGACAATGTTTAGAGAAACAACGGAGTTTCTAGTTAGAGTGGCTTCACCAGGGCTCCATTTCAAGCTCTTATTTATTTGCTTTGGTTATGGATAAATTACCTTTACAAAATCCTAGGTTAAGTTCTTTGTGCATGTTTTATGTAGGTGATGTAGTGCTAAATAGTGAGACGGAAAATAAGCTAAATAGTAAGTTGAAAATGTGGAGAAATTTTGAGGAAAATGGTTTAAAAGTTAATAGGACAAAGATGGAATATATGGTGTGGATTTGAGAGTAGGGAGGATGGATGGATTAATAAAATGACTTTGTACCATGTTGTCAGGAACTTCAAATTTTTAGTGCAACTATAGAACAAAATGGAGGGTCTAATTTTGATGTAGGATGGGTGCAGGATGGATAAATGCATCCCAGCTAGTGTGGTGTTATGTGATAGAAGAGATCCACGACGACCAAAGGAGTGTTTTTATGAGACGAAAATTAGACTTGCATTGCTTTGTAGGGCTAAATAATGGGCAATGAACAAAAGGCAGGTCGACAAAGATATGTTGATACAGATACATATATAAGATGGATGTGTGGAGTAATAATGAAAGATAACGAGTGTTTGAGAGGAAGTATGGAAGTTTCCTCAACAAAACTAAAAATGAAGGAATGTTATCGAAGCTGGTTTGAACATATCCATAAAAAACTGAAAACAACCCCAGTTCAAAGAGTTGAAGGATTACAATTAGAAGGTTTTAGAAAGTGGAGTCCATTGAAGGCGTGGATTGAGGTGATGAAGTAGGACATGATGGAATGTCAGTGATAAAGAAAATGATTATTGATAGGGTTAAGTGAAAAAACAGAAATTGGAAAGCCAACTCTAGATAAATGGGACTAAGGCTTGATGATGGTAGTGATAATGATTTTCTTTAAAAGGGATCCTTTGAAATCATTTACACTTTGATCTTCTAGAAAAATTTGCACTTCATGTTATTATTATTATTATTATTTTTGAGCGGTAAGGGATTCATTTTATTATTATGTTAACTATGATTTTTTTTAATATGTGAATTTGTTTTTGAAATGGTAGCTTTATTAAAAGGGCATGTGCCAAAAAGAGTCTAGGAGTCAAAGAGGGAGCCACCTAACACCCAACCAATACCCAGAAAACCAAACCACAAAAAACACCAATGAAAAGGAACCATGAAAAAAAGGGAAAAAACCTAAATCAACCCAGTACATTCCTTTCAGGCTCTAGTGATGTCTGAAATAGACATCCTGGAATGCTTGATTTTGAATTCGAACAACTGAACAAATATTGGATAAAATCGAAAATTTTGAATGTCAGTGTAATTAGTTTCTTTTTTTCTTTTGACAACTAGAATGAAATATCAACCAGTAGATATCCAAGATACTGGATAACATATACTGGGTAACATCTTTGCTAATTAAAAATAAAATTTTGACCCTACGTCAATTGGATGTCCAAGATAGAGCTCAGAATGAATGAATTCATATCACTTGGTGCTATTTGCTTACATATTCAGAAGCCTGTGGGTGTTGCAAACTTTACAATGAACATCCACCCTAGCAGCAAGCACAACATCTCATTTCATAATTCGATCAAGATATTTAACTATTAGTAGCTTAAACTTATACTTTTTTCCCTGCATGGACCAACTGTGATGGTTTTGGAAATAAGGGTTGTTTCAGCAATTTGAACATCAGCTATTTTTTTTGCAGGAAAGCGCTTGCCAATGCCTTGGCAGCAGCTCCATCCATGTGGACTCTTGGGAATGCCGGCATGGGAGCATTACAGGCAATTTCTTTACACTGCAATTTGTGAGGGTTCAATTCACATTTCTGTTTATGAACACCTTCTTAAGTTGCTGCATCTTCTAACAGAGACTTGCAGAAGACAGCAATCCAGCCGTTGCTGCTGCGGCATCTAAAGCAATTGCAGAGCTCAAAAGGCAGTGGGAGATAGAAGATGGTGACAGCTGGATATTTACGATGAATAATCAGATGCCTACAGAAGATGGAGAAGACACTCTAGAAGACAGCGATGAGGCAGATAATCCTTCTTTGTAATACAGAGATCAAGATTCTTTTCCATCCATTCCACACTGTAAATATTCAAGATGCGGTGGAACCAAACTTTTAGGAGTTTAGATTGGTGGTGGTTCTAATTATAAATGGTTTATCAAGAGAGCAACCCAATGCAGATGGTCTACAAGAAAGAAATTGCATTTCGTCTTACATAATTTCCCAATATTATTCAGCTCATCTATAAAATCTGTTCTCAGCCATCTATGCTGTTGGTGCATGAAAGCAATGTTCTCGTTGACTTCTGGGCTGTGGATTGGGGGAGCATAGTGTTTAATAATCTGAATTCATGGTTTTTTAGCACTCCTTATGGTAGCAGACTGGGTTATCACAATACTTATAGTTGGCTTGTCCTGCATCAATGACTAGATAAATCCTTCATTTGCTAGTGCAGCATCGCCGAATTACTGAATTGTTGTTGTAGGCGTCCATACTTCTTCAATGTATTATGGTTTAAGCTCCCCTGATACAATGAGAAAATCTTATTCAGGCAATTATCTCCCGGAATGGTATGATGCTCGGTATTCAGGGTTCACAAGGCACTGTGATGTAAGCTATGGATAACCCATGTACCAAGCATTCCGGGTGGATGAAGGAGATAATCTTACCCTTAACTTGGTGGCCATGGCAATCAATGGTTAAAAAAGGGAATATATGGTCCATATTCGGCAATAAAATGACCAGAGGTTTAGATGACTCAGGTTAGCAGTAGCACCATGCCTGTAACCTCAACCTCTTCTTTTGCCAATAAAGCGCCAGTGGACTACAAGAGTAAAGAGGAATGGTACAATGATTACGGTTTAGATGGCCAGGATTTCCATTGTGAGGAAAAGAAATGAAAGTGCATGGATCATTCTCTTGCAAGCTGAAAATCATTACGAAGTTCATTAGGTGAAAAAACCAGAAATGGGCATTTATAATATAGAATCATCCACAAACTCTCTCTCTAAATCAAAGGAATATAAAATTTAAGTTAATAATTAAATTTTGGAGACACTCATCAAAATTCACGAATTTAAAAGTACTTTTACTAAAAAATTCTTTGTCAAATGCAAATAATATGCAAAGAAAATAAATCATGCTGCCTGGTCCAAAACTAGGACCTAAGGCCTGATCTCTCAGGTCTCTTGGCTTTTGTGTACCACGGAATTGAAACTTGAAAGACACCTAGCATGACATGAAAGATACCACGGATCATGCATCATGCCCACGTCAAAATTTTTTAGGAGGCATGAGATCAAGTAAAATGTACATTTTATCTTTACTAATGCACAACTCAATAAATATCAATGCATCAATAACACGCCATTCTTTATGTGTATGTTCTGCATACCGGTGCACCGGTAATTGTTAACCGGTGCACTGGTAAGAGTAAAATGGGCATTTCACTCTATCCCGTGTCTCTAAAGATTTTGCCTATCTTAAAATGAGTACCCTAAAAAGACGAGGTTACATATATTCTAACACAACTTTTTTGGTTGAAAATTGTTATTTAGAGTTTTTTACTAGTCTCACCAAGTATGGTTTAATTGGTAATTTCCCACTTTAAAAATTGAGAGGAGGTTTGAGTCTTATGGCCTCATTTAGTGTGCCTTAAGAGCAGTGGATGTCATCTGTGAAATTTTATGCTTGGTTTTTCATGGTTTTCCATGCATAAATTAAAAAAAAAAGTTTTTTACTACTTTTTTAAAGAAATTTGTGTCCAAGAGAGTTGTGAATAATATAAAAAATTTATATAAATAAAGTTTGTAAGAAGTTTTATTTCTATTTAATAATTTTGTTTACTATTATTTTTTAAATTTTAAATTATATGACTTAAATGATCAATGTTAATGAAATTTTATAAATTATATATTTATATAATAATTTATTCAATATATTCGGCTACGTAGAGCCTATAGCCTATCTAATATAAATTCTCAGTAGTACCTCACTGGCCTCCATGCAGAGGTTTTGAATATTGTAAATGTAAAATAATATTTAATCAAAATTTATGAATATTAAATTTAAAATAAATAAGATGAATGGTTTGGGATCTATCTGAATCAATCTTTTCATCTGTCTTAAGACTTAGGGGTAAGAGTTTTTAATATATATTTTTTCACTTTATATGTGTATATATCGAACAGTAATTTTTGAATAGTTAGGAGTTGGAACTAGTGGACAAATAAACTCTCACGTGTCATGTGAAGAGGACTCGAGTCATTAGAGCTAGTTACTTAATTAGGTCTCGGTAGAGTTTTGGCCATGGTCATGGAAATTCCCAGCTGTTGATCTTCCCCACGCGGAGCTCCTTTCCCGCCATAAAACAAGAACCCAATAATAGACACCGTACATCTATATAGATTCTCAATCCGGAGAGGTAAAAGTTACCTTTCTTCCATTTCCTCTGCATTCCAGTCTACTGCTGGTCCCATGGAAGAAAACTCTCTAGAGCACAACAAGCTTCCCGAACTCAAGCTTGGTCAGATACCCCTAACCACAATCTTTCTTTCTGTTCTCTTCCTTTCCTCTTCCTCCTCCACCTTTTTTTTTCCTTTTTTTATAGATTGTGAAATGATCTTTCCTTTTCCTGCTGGTTGTTGTCTTGTTTTTTCCCCTTCTTCTTGAGGTTGCAAAATATGTCTAACGCACTGAAATCACTCTTACTGGGTCTTATCTGTTTTTGTCCACTCTCTCTCTCTCTCATGCATTTAATTCAACTCCTCTTTGTATGTAGACGTCAGGCAAGCTCAAGGTTTCATCTCATTCTTCAAAACCCTACCCCATGTAAGAAAGAAGCTCTTCCTCTTCCTCTCGCTCCATTCTACCTTTTTCTATTCTAGTCTTATTATGTAGAGTTCTAAAAAGCATCCTTTTTATTTATTTTTTGTTGCCCTTTGGGTATTACAGGATGCTAGGGCTGTTCGCTTCTTTGACCGGAGGGTGAGTTCTAGAAATTGTCGGTTCTTTGAGGCTCTGTTTGGATGCATGCAAAGTAAAGCATTTCCTTGGAAAATGCCAACTTTAAACCAAAGATGATTACACCACTCTCAGTTTATTGAAAAAATGGTTATTTCCAAGAAAGTACTTTCATTCCATGCTTCTAACAGGCGACAGTGGATGAAGGACTATTCTCCTGGAAAATAACTACTTTCTTTTAGCAGAAATAGCCCCCTTTTTGCTTAGAAAATGGTTATTTTGCAGCAATTATATTCTTTTCCTTCCTTCCAAGGGAGGTACTTTCTCTGGAGAGAGTCATTGTAAATAGTATGGGCTTAACTAATATTGGCTAAAATTTGTTGTTTTCAGGGATGGTCATTCCTTTCATGCATCTAAAGGAAAGTTTGCTTTTAAAATCACTATTTTTAGCTAAACATGGAAATAGGCTTTACCATTTTAAAAGCAGTTATTGTGTAGGAAAAGTACTTTCCTTTATTCAGTTACATGTATTACATGCTCGTTCAGATTCATGGAAAGGGAAGTATCTTATTGGAATATGACCATTTTTAAATAAAACGTTGATTAGTTCAGTTCAACTGTTTTTGGTTTAACTAAATCATAAGCTGGTTTAACCATTTTGGTTAAAAGATAGTTGTTTTCCAGGAAAATACTTCCCTTTCCACACATCCACGTCGTGTTTTCTGCAAAATTTCAGAATTTCCTAGGCATTTGCTTACATATTTCTTTTTCAGGAATGAGTCATTAGAGTTATTTTTGGATTACCTGTTGGAAATAAATCCATGTTGGCCTTGTGCATAGAGCATTGGTGCACCGCTTTTGGATGTGGTGTTGAGGCCCAGAACATGTCTTTGGTTGTTTAGAAGGTGATAGGCTTTCTTGAGCCCCACAAGCCCCACAAGTCAGCATCACCTGATGGTAACTAGCTTATCAATGATTCGTCCCACATGAATTGAATTGATATTGCTTTACTTGAACCACTGGTGTTTTGATTTTAAGACTACCCAGTTTTTGTCTTCTAGAAAGCCAAAAAAAAACTGACAAAAGAAACCCTACCTAGACAATCTCAGCCATCTGCTTCTTGGCCTGAAACTTTATTTTGGGATTGTACGAGTTTTTTTAACAAAATTTTGATGAGCTTCTAGCAATTGTATTGAATGAAAACTTTTACCTTTTATTCTCTGGTTACAGCGAAAATTGAAAACTGCAGTATGTCTTTCATGATTGCTTTTCCATATTTTTTTTTTGAAGGCCAAGGTGTCCAGGCCTCTTAGAGAACCTTATTAATCCTTGGGGCATGTGCAAACCTCCCTATCCACACATGCCGGGTAATACTATGGGGAGTGGCCCTTTTGTGTTTCCCGTGTGGAATTTTGATTAGCTTCTATTGGTTATGTTGAACGAAACTTGTCCTTTGTTCTCTTGTCTATCTTGTATTTGTGGCACTTGAATTTAGTCCATGCTATTGTAACCTCTTTTGGCAACATCTATTTACGGTATCACTTTCCGTGCCTTGTCTTGTTTCTTTCATCTAATTGGGTCTCTGCTTTTTATCAGGACTACTATACTGCTCATGGTGAAAATGCAAATTTCATTGCAAAGACATATTACCACACCACTACTGCTCTACGGCAGCTTGGTAATGGTTCTGATAGTCTTTCCAGTGTGAGTGTAAGTAGAAACATGTTTGAAACTATTGCTCGTGATCTACTGCTGGATAGAACAGATCATACTTTGGAGCTATTTGAGGGCAATGGATCAAATTGGAGGTTGTCAAGGACTGGAACACCTGGAAATCTAGGCAGTTTTGAAGATGTTTTATTTGCCAACAATGACATGCAGGATACCCCTGTCATCGTTGCTTTGTGTCCAAACTACCGTGAGAGCGAGTGCACCATTGGATTGAGTTTTGTAGATACAACCAAGAGAATGCTTGGCCTAGCAGAATTCCTTGATGATAGCCAATTTACAAATTTGGAATCAGCTTTGGTTGCTCTTGGTTGCAAGGAATGCCTTTTGCCATTGGAGAGTGGCAAATCTGCAGAAATTAGGGTTTTGCATGATGCCATAGCCAGATGTTATGTACTTCTGACTGAGAAGAAGAAATCTGAATTTAAGTCGAGGGATTTGGTGCAGGATCTTGGTAGACTGGTCAAAGGTTCAATTGAGCCAGTTCGTGATTTACTGTGCAATTTTCATTATGCCACTGGGGCTTTAGGAGCATTGCTGTCTTATGTTGAACTGCTTGCAGATGAGAGCAATTATGGAAATTTTACTGTCAAGCAATACAATCTTGACAGTTACATGAGATTGGATTCTGCTGCTATGAGGGCATTGAATGTTTTGGAGAGCAAGACAGATGCAAATAGAAATTTCAGCTTGTTTGGTCTGATGAACAGGACCTGCACTGCTGGCATGGGGAAGCGATTACTGAACAGGTGGTTGAAACAACCTTTATTAGATGCTGATGAAATTAATCGCAGACTTGATTTGGTACAAGCGTTTGTGGATGATACTGGGCTTCGTCATGATTTGAGGCAGCATTTAAAAAGAATTTCTGATATTGAACGCCTGATGCATAATCTTGAGAAGAGAAGAGCCAGTTTACAGCATATTGTGAAACTTTATCAGGCAATATTTTCGTCATATTCCATCTTAGTGCTGTAGTTTTGTTGTATATTACCATATTATTGTCTAGATCCATCTGGAGTAGAGGTTTTTTCTAACAATTGGTAGTTAGTACTTATTTTAAAATTTTTTTAGATTAAATATTTGTATACAATGTAAAGTTAATTTGGTGAGTTGACGACTGAGCCTGAGATGACAAAATGGAGCCCACTTGGGCAAGCTGGTGCGTCGAGGGAATCATGTGTATGGTGCGTAGGTGAAAATCAACCTATTTCTATGACCCCTAGCGATATAATTTGGGCTAAACTTATTTCAGCCACTGAAGTTGTTTGTGATTGGATGGTGCTGCAATGTCATACAATCCATCCACAATGTCTCCACATCCCTTAAATCAACCATAATGTGGCAATGAGTGTTTTCTTCGCTTGAAATATTACGTATGGTTCATTGTATTTTTTAATTAAAATTGTTCGTGTGTGGGGCTTGTGTATAGAGAGTGATTTTTTATTTAATGAAAATTGTTTGTGTGCGTGCCCATGCAGGCATGCATACATGTGAAAAGCCATTAGATATGTGTGATTTCTATTTGCCTAATAAAGCTTAATAGTGGCACCCTCTCAGGGCCCTCATGATAAATCACCTCCTTGCATTCACCTTACTACCCTCTTTCCTAGTATGTTGATATGATCTAACTTGAGGCCCATCCTGTTGCTATCTACCACTGGATTGCAACTCCCACAAATGACCATCTAGATAACCATTAAATATTGTGCCACTTAAGTCATACCCTGAACATGTCGAATGGTGAAGCCCTCTACATATTACCACCCTCTGCCATTATTGGCTTTTAGTTGTGCCCTATGGATGAGTTTTATTAGGCCTAATGGAGTTCACACCTTTCCAGGTAAATTGGTTAATACAAGTATACACGTGCTTGTGTGCATGTGTTCGTCTCATATACACTAGGTATGTAATACATCAATTTGTATGCGTCAAAACTGGGGCCTCTTTTGGCCAAAGCAAACCCTCCAAATGCCTTTCTCCTGTGACTTCTCAAGCAAATCCCTTTGACACACATCCATGTGAACGTTAAACGCTATGGTTTTGGATCAAGGGTTGGGATGATTTGTTGGGCTCTAGATTTGAGTGGCACCTACATCTAATGATTCCATGCTCATTTGCCCACTTAATGTGCCAGAGGAATTTTGTACATTATGTAGTTCTTTGAACATGTACATGTTCCTGCATGTGTCTGTATATGAGGGAGTGAGTGAGGAGAGTCTCATGATTAGATGTGGTCACACATATTTGTGACGTAAAAAAAAAAAACCTGTCAAACCGTCCTACCCATCTGATTAAGAAAAATTAAACCTACCAAACCATCCTACCCATCTGCTTAAAGCAAATGCTTAAAAAATTCTGATTGATGTTCCACATCCATCATACTGTTGGACAATTGTCATACTATTATGGGAGTGCATTCTTGTCTTTGTTTACATCTCTAAGTTATGAAAGATTTTGATCTATCAAACTTTTTCTCTAGGGCTAGTTGTGTTTATGTCCTGGTTTGGTAGGTAATAGAAGAAACTAACAATTATTCATGAGAGTTTGACCAGTGTCTTTATGCCTTTATTTCTGGTGTAAATCATTAGTAATTCATTTTTGCACATCATCAGTTCCTGAATATGTTTTTTCCTTTTTCTTTTCAAAGATGATGAATGTGATTCAGTCAACTTGTTTTCTCATGTCTTGGTTTAGTGCATTACTTACAGTTCTTCATGTGCACAGTCAAGCATCAGACTTCCTTACATTAAAAGTGCACTCGAGCGGTATGATGGCCAATTCTCACCACTTATCAAGGAGAGATATTTGGATCCCCTGGAGTATTGGACTGATGATGATCACCTAAACAAGTTTATTGGTCTTGTTGAAGCTTCTATTGACCTTGAACAACTTGAGAATGGGGAGTACATGATAGCATCTGGTTATGACTCAAACTTATCTGCACTAAAGAATAAGAGAGATGCAGTGGAACAACAAATACACAATTTGCACAAACAAACTGCAAATGATCTTGATCTTCCTATCGAAAAGGCTTTGAAGTTAGACAAAAGTACACAATTTGGACATGTGTTTAGAATCACAAAGAAGGAGGAACCAAAAATTAGAAAGAAGCTCAGTAGTCATTTCATTGTTCTTGAAACTCGCAAGGATGGGGTTAAATTTACGAACACGAAGCTTAAAAAATTAGGCGATCAGTACCTGAAGCTACTTGAGGACTACACCAATTGTCAGAAAGAGCTTGTCGCTCGTGTGGTTCAGACTGCAGCATCGTTCTCTGAGGTATATAAAGCTTTATCACACAACTCACAAAAGTGCAAAGCCAAACATTGCTAGGTTTTCACTTCTCACAATGTCTTGCAATATCTAAGTACTGAATGTAGATATTTTTCTTCCTCTAAATATTGATGATTATGGTAGGATATCTGTATATGCAATTTAAGCAAAAGCAATTCCAAATCCGGCATGATTCATGCTTATCCATGGCGTATCTGAGAACCACAGCTGTCGACATGATAATGTTGAAATTGTAACAATGAGCTTTTCCAAAACTTGAAAAAGGTTAAATTAGTAGGAACAAAGTGGGGTAGTTGTTTAAGACCCTTTCATTTCTTGAAGTAACATTTTTACCACGATAAGAATCCTGCACCTTGATATTAGTTATGCCAGACAATGTTTTAGTTCAAAGAAAATTGACTTCCTGGATTAAGTTTGTGGTTTTTAAATCTGTTCTTTGTGCATTACATGGAATTGAATATATACAGTTTTCATCATTTCTAATGTATATAATTGTTTTTCCCCTAATTTATCATGGTTATTCTTCCTAGTTTCAAATGTATGTTACTGTTTTGATGCTCAGCAGGTGGTTGAGATTGATTATATTTTGCTTGTTAACTTATTGAATCTTTAACTTCTTCTTTAAACAACTACTAAGTCTTCAATTTACAATATTGAAAAAAGAGCTATTATGTACAAGAGAAGGTGAAGGTTGAAATTTTCACAATGCATACATTTTTTCTTTAGGTTTTTTAAATATTGTTTCCCATGGGTGTATGTTTGTGCATGTTTGTGCCTACATGCTTGCATGTCATTGGGTCTAGTATAGTTCAACAATTTTTTTTTTGAAGACCAAGGTGTCCAGGCCTCTTAGAGCACCTGACTAATCCTTGGGGCATGTGAACCTTTCCGTCCACACACACCGGGTAAAACTAAGGGGAGTGGCTCTTTGGGGGGACTGGGAATTGAACTCAAGACCTCCCACTTGTAGAGATGGGTTCTTGGCGATCACTCCAACATTCATGATAATATTCCTGAATGGAGTGATCTTATGCAATAGGTTTGAGTCCTATGGGTGTCGGATTAGTAGTTGGCCGATTGAAAAAGTTTGCCAAATCCAATTACAAGTGCCAAGATAGATAGACGGGATAAGTGGCTCTACTGATGATGAGGAGGATGTTATTCCAAATATAACTGTAATATGAATTTCCATGTTTAATTTATACGGGTTATCATTAGGAATTAATGGGAACTCTCGTTGGTGCAGGTTTTTGAGTCTTTAGCTGGGCTGCTTTCCGAAATGGATGTCTTGCTCAGTTTTGCGGATTTGTCTACTAGTTGTCCAACTCCTTATATAAGACCAGACATTACTCCCTGTGTAATGATTTCCACACTGTTTACTTGTGTTATGGACAGACTTCTTTGTTGTTGAGGAGGCGCCTCACCGGGTTTCCTATTCTGTGATGCTGTTTACAGGATAAGGGAGATATTATACTAGAAGGGAGTAGGCATCCTTGTGTGGAAGCTCAAGATGGTGTAAATTTTATACCCAATGACTGTTTCCTTGTGAGTGCTTATGTTGACTTTCCTGTTAAAAAATGACCTCATTTATGATATGGTCTTTCACTTATTTTGTGGCTCTTTCTAACAAACTAGGTGAGGGGAAAAAGTTGGTTTCAAATCATCACTGGACCTAATATGGGTGGGAAATCGACGTTTATTCGACAGGTTCTGTATGTTAATGTTTTCATCATATTAGGTGGTTTTCAGTTATGGTTTCCCCTTTCTGCACTGTCATTTTACATGTTGCTGTCTGCAGGTTGGTGTGAATGTGTTAATGGCGCAAGTCGGTTGTTTTATTCCTTGTGATAAAGCAAGCATTAGTGTTCGTGATTGCATTTTTGCTCGAGTGGGTGCTGGTGATTGTCAAGTAAGTGTCGTTAACATCATCAATTCATTATTATTATCACCATGAAAGCTATTTATATCATATATCACAGTAAGATTTTTGAGTCACTTCTTTTAAGAAGAAATTTTCACTGAACCCTATCAAAACCATGTTCTTTGCTACACTACAATCTATCATGTCCAAAGATTGTTAGGTAAATGCAATTGATTTCATTCAAAGATTGACTATTTGTCATGTCTGGATTATGTTAAATTGATTGGCAAGAATCGACTTCATTCAATTGAACCTTTTGACAATGAATTATGAGTATACAATGCTTGCTACTGCTTACAGTTCCACTTCCTGGCTATTTATCTTAACATATTGTGCTGCAGTACCATTTCAATCTATTATTACCACTTTAAACTTGAATCCTTTTTATCATTTTTAGTTTTTCCCCTTTTGGGTAACTTTATTACCCATGGATGAACAAGCACCTTCTACAAATTAAGTGCTCAGTTGTCATATAATCAGCTCCTTGGAAGGGTCAACAATTCTACACATTCCAAGGGTCTAGTCTAAGTGGGACAAAGTTTTTTTTTTTTTTGAAAAATAACTTTATTAATCAAGAAAGGTTTTCTAAGAAGGGATCAAACAAGGAGCTCAAACTAGTTTCTTAAGAAGGGAATTGGTGATCCCTTTCCTTTGCAATGGAATCAAGTAACCCTTGTATATCTAGTTCGACAGGTGTAACCATACTAGAAGTGGGGAGGATTCGCAATGCTCATCCACCCTACTTTTTAGGACCTATTGTTACATAGATTATTTAAGTGGAAAACACACTTGTGTTGGACATGTCTCCCTGTCAATCTTCATGGATTCTTTATGTATTCTTCTAGTGCTGTGGCGAATTGTTCATGGATTATTATAATACCAGTGTAACATCATTTTGCATTGTGAAAGATATTATCTCACCTTTTCCCTTTTGCAATCCAACTAAAAGACGGAGATGCTTATTATTTAATTGTTTGAGTGAAGTTATACATTGATTTTTTAATTTTCTATTTTAAATGTTATTTCATTTTAAAGTAAATATTTATTGAAGCTTATTCAAATAATATGCTGATTCTAGGAATTCCTTATTTTTTTTGAGCTGTAACAAGACGAATAATTTATTAATATAAAGAAGATATGTCTGATATTGACATATATGTCCAACTTTATAGGAGCAATGTTCAGGTGACCATTTATTTTGAGGGGATGAATCCATGAAAACGTAGAAAATTCTCATATAAAAAATTGTAATTAATCATTGTAAGATTTTTCAAAGTTATTGTGATCAAAATTTCTTCTATTTATCTATTGTAGGGTTTCCCAATGGATATACTACTTGAGCATGAAAAGCAGCAAATTTTCATGCACTTAGACTTCGTGAAATCTCTCACAGTACAAGAACACTTTAAAATTTGTTTGTAGGCTTTCGGCAAGAATCCTTTTATCACGTGTCAATTTATTCTTCATATATTTAGTTATTATTGCTTCTGATCGGCACTCTGCATTGGAGTTCCCCGTTTTCTTATGTTGGTCTTTATGCCTTTCATATAGCTTCGTGGGGTTTCTACCTTCATGCAAGAAATGCTTGAAACGACGTCGATTTTGAAAGGTGCTACTGATAAGTCCCTGATAATAATTGATGAGTTGGGTCGTGGAACATCAACTTACGATGGATTCGGTCAGTCATCTATCTAGTTTTTGACAATGCTGTTTGTAATTGTGGATTCTGGATAGCTATTTTTTTACTCGAGATTTTGAGGTACCTCCTGGGTCTCTTGTAAATATATTATCTGTGATGTTTGTGGATGAGTGTTGCTGATCTTTCAATGTCTTGTTTGTGATTCTCTTTGTCCTTATCTTTTTGAATTTTATGTTCTTTTCTTCGGCTTTCTTTTGTCTGGCTGGCCCATTTTGAAATGGATGTCTTGTTTCCCCCCCTCTCCTTCTAATGCTGGCATAGTTTTCAATTGGAGTGAACGTTGATACTAAGGAAGGTTTAGAGAAAATTAGATGACCCCTGAAGAATGAAAAACTATCCATATTATGTGACAATGTAAATGAACAATATCCTTTTCACAGGATTACATTAGATGCTTGATAAATTGTCATTGGTAAATAATGGTAATATCCTTGAGTTGAAATCAGTGCTTGGTGCATTGACAGCTAAGGATGCAGTGTTTTAATCGTTGGTCGATACAGTGTTTGGAGACATCATTGGTCAAATGTCATTTCTGAGCTTTTCATGGGCGATGTTGATTCCACATTTTTTTTATGTAATATGAAGAAACATACTGAAATTATGAAATGGAAAAACTTACATATGAATTTCTAAGACATAATCCAATGACAATATGGCTGTCACCCCCACCTACCAAATCAAACATAACCAACCGACAAATATAGATATTAGAACTCCAGCTTTGCAGGGGCATCTGGTGCTTCATACCACTTTGGGAACATGTCCTGCCTCCATAGATAAGTATTAACTTTTTTTTAGAGGTACAACAGCTTGAGTATGTGCAGTCTTGTTTGGTTTACCCTTCCTCCAAGCCAAGCCACTAAAAATATCTCCAACTAAAAAGGGGCATAAGAGTTTTGGAGAGACTGAATCTTCTTTAGAGCCTCTGTGGAGGGTGTGTTCGACCACAAAAGTTGTAGCTAAGTCCGTCCTCCCACCAAGACAACTGAAGATAAATTGAGATGGGTGCTCTATGGTAACCAGTGGCCAATGAATTTTGTGAGAAATATCAAGAACGCCAATGGAATCTTGGTGTTAATTATGATTACTAGAAGATAAACTTCCTCTATTAAGATTCAATGTGGTATATTAATGACCCAATGGGTAAATTACTAAAGGAGGGGTGGTGTTCAAGCCTACCAAATCATGGTGTCAAATTCATCTTGGAGGATGCTAACCTGGCAATTGTTTGAGGCATTTTGTAAGAGAAGAACTAAAGGACTTTTAAGGAAGTTTTGTAGGAAATTGGTAAGAGAGGAGGGGAACTTTTGGAGTCTTTCCAAAGAAGTTGCAATGAGAAGTTACAGAGTACCACTGCCTGCTATTTACATTGGAATTGAAATTAGGCACAAGTTTGATGGTAAAGTCGGGACTTTCAGGAGGAGGTACCACCAAAGACAATATCAGTAAAGCTGATCCTGACGTTTTTGGTCCAGCAGCCACACAATATTTGTCCAAGACAATTTGTGGATGCTTCTTTGACTGTGTAAAGGAGGGCACTTTAAATTTGTCCATATGTTGTGTGAACTTGAGGAAAAGCAAGAAATCTTGGAGTTTTTTTTTTTTTTATCTGCTAACCTTGGAATCGTCATCTACTACTATGGACAAGAAAATGCCAAATCCAAATGCAAATGCCAGCCTTAGATTGATGGGATGAATGGCTTTTGATGATGATGATGATGATGACGATATGGTGTCTTTTGCGTCAGCATTCCATCTGCTTGATGGTCTATCATTTGACATGCTAGTGTCTCCTGTG
Organism: Chimonanthus praecox; assembly: GCA_022113865.1. Lineage (NCBI taxonomy): Eukaryota > Viridiplantae > Streptophyta > Magnoliopsida > Laurales > Calycanthaceae > Chimonanthus > Chimonanthus praecox. The sequence continues at coordinate 9,674,584 of CM039086.1, read as the reverse complement.
TCTTTGATTAAAAAAAATTCTTACAGAAAAAAAAAGGTTGTAAGCTTTTCTTCCTGAGTAGTGTATGTCCACGACATGTGCTGAGGCCTCAAGTGATTCTCTTAATATTTTCTTTTAGCATATGCTGCTTAATTATGGGTTATTTCTATTATTCATCTGTTTATTAACAAGTTCTGTTCATACACAGGTCTAGCTTGGGCCATTTGTGAGCACCTTGTAGAGGTGACCAGAGCACCAACTTTATTTGCAACTCACTTTCATGAACTGACTGCATTGGCTCATAAAGAGTCTGTTCAAGAACTTAATAGGAAGCCCCTCATTGGTGTTGCAAATTATCACGTCAGTGCGCATATTGATTCACTAAGTCACAAGCTGACTATGCTTTACAAGGTGGGTGCTGGATGTGGTATGATTTAGAATATATATATATATATATATATTATTTAGTAAAATGATTTTCCAGTTAGTGCCTTCAATACTTTTTTTAACTTTCATTGCATGAACACGAGCTGCATTAAGGTAATTGCACTTGGTAAAAAACGGTACCAAGTATGGTTTGTTAGGAAGTTGATATGGGTGCAATTTGTAGTTTATCATTGCATATTTGTGGCACTGTTCGTAGTTAGCTCAGCTGACCAAAATGTATAGGACAAAAGCTTTGATGATGGTGATGATGATGATGATTTTCTCGATGGTAACAATTTTATAACTTGAAAATATTTTGATATTGGTGTGGCCCTAAATACTTTTATCAAGATTGTTCAACTTTGGAGCTTGAAGCTTTTGTATAGCTGCATTTATAAAGTTCAAAAACTTGAATACTCGAGTTGACTTAATTTTTCACTAGGTTTAGTCAACTCGAAAACTCAGATGAGTTTTTTTTTTTAAAGGTAACATATTTGTATTTTTATTAATAAAATTATAGATGAGTTTTGACTGAGTAAAAAAGTCAAAACTCAGTCAAACTCATTAAAAATATTATTTTTATATTTTGTATTAAGAAATTAAAAAAGATATAAAATCATAAAAAAATGAAAAACTAGGGGAAAAACAAAGAGGATGAAGAAACAAAGAACCAAAAAAAAGTAATAAGAAAAAATGAAAAGAAGAAAGGACAAGAAACAAGGGGAGAAGAAAAAGAAAAAGGATAAAATAGAAAAGAAAGAGAGACAAAAAAAAGGAGAATAAAATCTTAAACACTAAAAGCAATGGAAAAACAGAGAATTTTCAAAAAAATAGTGAAAAATTTAGAAGTGGAAAAAAAAAACAAATAGAGAAAAAAGAAGAAAACAGAAAGGGATAAAAAGAAGAAACCTCTTTGAATAGAAACAAGGATGAGAGAGAGAGTCGACTAGCTTGAGTTACTTAGGTAGTTGCTTAAGGTTAAGCAAAAACTCGTTGCCTAACTGAGTTTAATTCGAGTTCTTTTTTTCTCAAGTTTACTCAGCTGAGTCAATCAAGTCAAAGTCAAGTTTTTATTCCTTGTTCACTGAGGAAAATTGTCTTGCATTTTGAGAGCTTGAATTCGGTTTGATAAAAAAAGATGATTAAAAAAATTCGGAATTCGACTTTCTCCTAGGTCCAGAGGAGTAAATTCAAAACTCAAAAGGATCTCAGTGAACTATTTAATGTAAAGGGTAACTGTGTTCCATTTTCTCTGTAGTTGCTTGCTTCTATAGCGATAGAATAAATCTACACATAACCTTTTGTTTTTCATAAAATAGTTAGTAGAAATTGTGGTAATGATAAAGTCAATACAGAAACAGTAAAAACACCCAAAAAAAATGGAACTGTAAACCCATCTATAAATCCCCACCTCACCCCCCCAGTCCAAGAGAAAAAAAGAAAAAGGAAAGAACTCCTTCACCGCCAAAAACTACAAATACACCCTGGCAACCATTAGGAAAGAAGCACCCCTTTTGGGCCCGAAAAGCGCCAACAGTGCCTTGAACACAAAGGTGCACCCCAGCTCCCACCCCTTGATTATCGCCTTAGATCTCTGCACTCTTTTACTTTCATCACTTTCTCCCCTCGCTCCTTTTTCGTCACCTTTCTTCATCTTCTGGATAAAGGAAAACCAATTAAAGGGCCTGCCAAACAATGATGACATTCCTTTAGCTTTATTTTGACACTTTGAGAGAATACAAAACATTGTCCTCTAACCAGTATAGCACAAGCTTTGCTCTCTCCTCTCCCTTGAAATGAAAGGCCAATTCCCAAGTTTGAGCATTTTGAGAACATCAATCTTAGGAATCCCCCTTTTGTCAATGCTTGTAATGCACTTCCTCCATCATGTTGGCCAAGATTGTCTACTTTAAAAACCATGCTCTTCAAATTTGCTAACAAGGAACGCAGATCACCAGAAAGTTGAGGAGCCTTGCTAGAGCTATGGACATAGTCACCTTTCGTTTACACCTTGAATAGTTTCTCGATTTATATTCTGCTTGTTAAATAAGCTTTTTAAACCTAAGGGTACCCGCTTAGAAGGGAAGGCTTCTTAGGGCCTCTACATGGGTCCTGGTGATCCCTAATCACAAGTCCCCCATCTACTCAAATATTTGGGATAGCCTTAAATGGGTTCTTATAACCCTGATCTTGACTTTCCCTTTCAAAGCCATCGAGATTGGAACCCCCTCTTTCTCATGAGAAATCTAGGATACATGAGAAAATGTACTTGTCTTCCCCTTGCAAGTTTCTCTTGGGATAGTCTGCTCATACTGCCGGTTGCTTTCTTTATTTTCTCAAGATCCATAAAATGCTGCAGCTCTCTTCTACCTTGTGCCTTCCATTCCCTAGTTGTTTTGTGCCCTTCCTAAGTTGAGATGATTTTATAATTCCAAATCAAATCCCTTTTTAAGCAAATGCAAATCCCTTCCACTGGTTAGCTGAAACAACAGATCGTGCGAAGGGCATCTAGCCAATGAACTGATGTTTGATCTTCCCTCTTACTTTTCAGCCCCTCCACCACTGCTGACCACCACCGCTCTCATTGCTAACATTGCCACCATATTATCCCTGCGACACCTCCTCCTTTTCTCCATTCCAGGCATCTCTACTTGGAGGGTCTGCCATTGAATAACATCAAGAGATCCTTAGAGAATTCTTGACGTCCATCGATCTTAACTAGAATTCTTACTTCCTTTAGGTCTTCCCTCTGTACATTGCTTTTATCAACCACCACAGTGTTTCTGATCTTACTACTAACTGTGGATGAAGGTTATGACCTTCTATGCTTGAAGTCAAATACCAAAACACTAAACTCATACCCTTCCTGGACAAACACCACCATTGGTATGCCATCTCTTCAGAGATCTGAAGACCACCTTGTTTTTCCAACTGCATTGACTGGGTTGCAGATTCCACCATTACAATCACCTCGTTACTCCCTAGGCTTCTAATACCCTTTTAGTTATATCCCTTTTTCTTATAGTTTCTACGAAAAATCTCCAAAAGGTAATGGTTTCTTTAGAGATCAAACCATGCAGCTCTCCAGCCACCTAAGATTATCAGCTACATCAATGTCATTCAAAGTTACCGACTCCAATCGTCCTCTTTCCTATAAACCTTGGTCTTCTCCATAGCGGTCGTTCTTCTTAAAACGATTGATAAGGAACATCTGTATCCCCCCATGCACATGGTAGAAGCATTCCAATTTTCTCTATCATTCGCACTGCTGCCTAGGTCAGGTATTGATCTCAACCTGGCTTTTGAATCTGTCGCAACCTCCCTTCCATGTGAAGTCCATTAAGATATTTGGTAGCTGTCCTGCCTAACCTAACCTCTCGTCCACAATTCTCACAAAGTCGAAGATCACGCCCCTGATGTTCCTGTTTTTCAATAATTAGACATCAGTGATGAGACCAAACCTAGAAAATGCTGAGTTCATCCATCCCAAGAGATGGATGTTTTAAGTTCTCTATGATTAAAGTGAAAATCTTAATGCTGGGGCCCCTACGCACCCACTTCTAGTGCCATTCTTAGCTGCCATGTTGAAAACTGTGCAAAACAGGTAGTTCCTTCCAACTTAATGTCAGTTTTGTGCTAGTGGTATAACCTTCTTTAAACTACTATGTCTGAGGATTTTTGTTTTAAGCTTGTGAAAAATGAGGTAATGATGCATTCTAGTAATGATCATTGTGCACCAGTATTTTCTATAATTTGGCCTTTATTTGGTTTTTACTCCTGAACCATTTCAGGTTGAACCTGGGTCTTGCGATCAAAGTTTTGGCATTCATGTAGCTGAATTTGCAAACTTCCCTCAGAGTGTTGTCAACCTTGCCAGAGAAAAGGCTGCAGAGCTAGAAGATTTTTCTTCTGCTTCTACTGTTTCAGATAATGCAAATGAAGAGGTCTGGATAATAGCTAGCTAGCTAAGGCACACAACCATAATAAAATGTGATTGCTTAAAGTTTTGTACAGATACTTATTTCAAAATTTATATTTTAACCACTCTTGACAATTTTGTTTTCAAAATTTAGATTACATTATTTTTTCTGATTTTCATGGTAATATCATGACAACCCAAAATCTCGAAAATATTCTGATATTATACAAAGAAGAAAAAATGCACCAGGATGATATTTTTGACAATGATGGGGATATGGCCTATGGCCTTAGGGATGCAAACTACTGTAAATCCTGATGCAACCCTGAACTAAGAATGTAAATGTTAAGATCTGTTATGATTTATTAAGATATATTTTTTATTATAGTTGATTTAGATTAGATTATGATTGATTTTGAGGGACTATGTAATCTCTCAATTAAGAAGTTATGATTATCTTATGTACTTTATATTTGGACATTGTCCAGTGGAATAAACACAAGAAATTTAAAGAGAAGTATTGAGTGATTTTAGTCTCTTACATTGTCCAACATGTTAAGATATGTTTCTGATTATGGTTGATTTAGATTAGATTATGATTGATTGTGAGAGATTATATAATCTCTCAATTAGGAAGTTAGGATTATCTTATGTTCTCTATATATTTGGACATTTTTCAGTGGAATAAACACAAGAAATTTAAAGAGAAATATTGAGTTATTTTATTGCCCTCATATTGTCTAATGTTAAGATATGTTATGATTTATTAAGATAAATTTCTGATTATGGTTGATTTAGATTAGATTATGATTGATTATGAAAGATTATGAAAGGTTATGCAATCTATCAATTAGGAAGTTACAATCATCTTATGTACTCCATATGAAAATTATGACATTAGAAGTAGCATCTTGTTTTTATTCCAAGAGAGCATTTATTTAAAATTTTTAGGAGCATCTTGTTCAAACCTTTTAAACAGAAAATTTCATATGGAAATATGCCCTAATATTTATGACACCTGTTATGTGAACATAGAGGATGGTTTGAGTGTAAACGTTCAAAAGCTTATTAATGTATACTGCTAAATCCATGGTTCCTACCAATTTTGTGTGCCACACCAGTCCAACTTGCAGAAAATTTGCTATTTTCTAAGCTTGATGTGTAGAATGGTTTGAAAAACTTCTCTCATGTAATCCAGAAGTTATGGTGGTTGGTTTTGTGAATTATGAATATTTAGGCCATGCTTATGTTTTTCCAAATTCTAATATGCTCTACTATATCATTCCAAAAAAATGCTCTACTTCCAAGTCATTTAAATACATGCAACATTCCTTTTTTGCCATCTTATGGATTCCTTCTGATTTATTCATCAACATTGGGCAGGTGCTTATTGCCATGTCTGTCTGGTCCTGTATTAACATGCTGATTTTTTTCCCCTATAAATGTGTTCTTTTCATGAGTTGATTTACAATTGAATCTTACCCATCTTCAGGTGGGATCTAAGCGTAAACGAGTATTTAATCCTGATGACATGGTCAAGGGTGCAGCTCGGGCACGGAAATTCTTGCAGGAGTTTTCCATGTTGCCATTGGATCAGATGGATTTCAAGCAAGCTCTGCAAGAAGTTGGTAAGATGAGATGTGATTTGGAGAGAGATGCAGAAGAACTTCCTTGGCTCCAGCAGTTCTTTTAAACTATCGTCAATTGTCATCTCGGGGTGATGAAACTGAAAGATATAGCTACAGTTTTTTGTATTTTAGTGGCTACGATCTCTGCATCTGTAAGTATGATTTAATTAATCAAGCCTTGGCAATTGGGGAAGTTACATTTCATACTTTATTGTGTGTGCCTGTTACTGTTTGTGCCCCCTCCATTTGCTCAAAAATGTATCACAATTATTTTTTAAAAATTCCACTCATAATGAGAAGAACATAAACTCATGAAACTGAGACAACTAAGGAGGTGAGAAAAAGATACTATGTAACCTTCCATGCCCATGTTGTTGATGGTAGCTCAGCCAGTGCAGTCACTTGTATGAAGCAGCTGCAACCAAGTACTTGTAAATTCTGTCTGGCTGGTGAGACATCAGAGGAAGTGATTATATAGCCAACATGTATATCAATGAAATCAGGCCTGTTGATTGTAAAGGAAGAGATCGGATTTCTCTATTTATGGTTTTCAGGAGTGAAAAATTCAGCATGTATATGTATCGTTTTTATATATGCCGATATATATCAATAACTGTATTGGTCATTTTGAATTTCTTTAAAAAAAATTCAGAAAAATGTCATTTGATCGTTTTGGGTTTGATTTTAAGTAGGTTTACCAGCAAACTTTTCAAGTGTGATAGTTATTAACATTCAAGACTTTGTTTTCTTAAAATTTGACCAATTTGAGTTATTTTCATCAATTATTTTTTTGAAATTTTGTTCTAAGATAATTTGATTTTTGAGTTTTTATTTGAAAACTATTTTAAATATTGAGTGGTTATTGAATTGAATAGAAATGCCTCGGTGTAGGAAAAAGGTCAGAACTCTGAAAATTTAATCACCAAAAGATGGTGTTGAAATTTTGTACACTTTAAACCTCCAATGCAAGGAATTTTAGTTACGAGAAAATTCAAAGTTGAATGGGATTAAGAACGCGATAAAGTTCAAATCTCACCAGAATTATTGATATCAAACAATAACACTAATGAAATTGATGTTCAAATGAAATAAAAATGAACATGAAATTGTAATTTCATATCCAATTGTTAAATTAATTGGAAACCTAAATTAAATTGCAAATTAATTAACTCAATGTAAATATGAAATTGAATCCGGTATAAATTCAAAGTAAAATTTCAATGAACCTTCTAGTGAATTAATTTGGATTATGGAATTTAATTTTAATTAGATAATGGATGAATACACTAATTGAACAATTAAATTCACAATGTAAATGAATAAAATCTAATAGACACGCAATGGGTCTACATTCTTATTTATAATGTGAATGGGGTCTAACAAAATAAGAAAAATACAAGCATAAAATCGCCCGAGTGTGCATCAATCGGCCATTTTCTAAAACTTATCCGTAACCCTTAAATTTTAGTTTGCATTCCGTCATTCTACAAGAATTTGCTTGTAAGTTTTCTCCACAATTCCTATAAAGGATGATCATACAAGTATATAGTATATTATTTTGATTCACTGAATGAGGTGATTATGAATATGTTAGAAAGGTTTTTTTTTAATAAGTGACTTATCAAAAAATTGACTTTAATTGAAACAATTAAGTCACAATTTTTAAACTCTTCAAAAGTTGGATTGGTTTAAATTGTTTCTTAATATTTAAACTTTGGAGCCTTTAAAGTATGTCTTAACTAATTTAGTAAAAGTGATTTTTTATGAGTCCATGTATATAACAAAATGCTTTTCTATAATACTTGGTAACTAAATATGCAAGTAATACACTACAACTAATCTGCAGGAATCAATTAACTTAAAGCATTCATCCACTCCATTTACTACATTTGTCTTATTTCATCTACTTCTCAATTTTTAATACTTATATTCACATTTTAATATAATAATTTTAGTTAAAAGAGCTCTATATCTGTTCTTAGATTTTATTTATATCTTTCAACATATTTATGAAAATTTAACTATAAAAAACTTCACTGCTTTATGTTAGAGATTATATATATATATATATATATAAAACCTATCTTTTACATAGAGAGAGTTGTTTGTAATTTTGTATACTACTATTTTATCTTGAAAATTTTCTATTTTCTTAAAAAAACATCTCACAAAGTAGAAGGAATACTCAAATTATTCGCAGGGCCCCATTTCGGGTTGTGCTCTCTCACTGCTAGTTTAGAACTTTGTATTGTATTGGTATATTCTTCTTCTTCTTCTTCATTAGGTATATACATCATACGCTCAAGAGACATGAACCATCATTCGGTTGGCCTTGTTAGATGGGACCCATTTTTCCGTGCAACCTAAGCATGGGTCCCACTGCTTCAGCAAGTTAATTTGATTTGATTTAATTTTTTTTTTTTTTTTTTAAATTTCATTATGAGAGGATGTAACTTGGTGCACTGAAAATCATATCCCAACAACAAATCAATTATCACCTCTTCTAAAGTGGGGCCACTTGGAGATACGCATTGATGGCTTTTGATCTCTTTCATTGTCTTTAAGAAAGGAATGATAGATACTTAATATTTCATATAATATGTCATGGTGGTGAGAAGGACTTAGGGATTGTAATAATATTTTATTTCAATTTTCAGATGCTCGTGCTTAACCCATAACAGAACATGAAAAGGACATGACTTCATTTCCAACAAAACAAATGTGCAGGAAAGTGGTCCCCACCAGACCCAAGGTGGGCCACCTCTGAAAGAGTTCCTCTTGTGCTTCTGATCATCTGGAATCTGATGGAGGCCCATGTTGAACTATAAAAAGAAAAAATCGGGCGCATTTGGAGGAAGAGTGAAGTCAATATCAATAATCAATCTAGAAAAGATTGAAAATGAGACTACTAGCATTTAAGTACCGGGTCCGATCCAACTGTACAAATAATGGTTGCGATACATATTTGACATATTGGTTTGGATGACTAACTTTATTTTAGAGGGTTGGTGATGGCTAAAAACTCATTTCACGAAGATAAGAGTCTTGTGTTTTATTTATGTTCAATTTTAAAGGATTATTCTCTGTTGAATTTATTTAGTGTGTGGATTGAAAAGTTTATATATACTCCGAAGGTTAATTAGATGAGACGTCTAAACACCTTAGTTATAAAAAAAATCTGAAATATATATTTTTTTTCAAAATTGAATTGTCTCACATTATTTACCAACTAATGGAGCATTTTTAGTGGTCACTAGATGCTGCACCAGCCTGAGTGCTAATTTGATTCATGACTGATTCTTGATTCTCAACAGGGTCCACACACCACTACTCAGTCTCATTCATCAAGTGTGCCCCACCATAAGTTGGCCATTATGACATTTTAGAGATGCCTAAGAACTGGGCTATTATATCATGATTCATGCATGGTCACACGGGCACAAGACTTTACAAGTGCTATTATGCAATTGCAAGAGGAAAAAATAAAAAAAAAATGTTTAGAGTTTTTAAGTCTAAGTCGGTTTTTAAAACCTTGATATCTCGGTCGATACATATCGTATTGGCCGATATTATTCAATATATATTGGTCAATATTGATGATTTTTGTTAAAAAAAAATAAGAGGAAAAAATTTTATTGGCCAATATCTCAATCGATACCGAGATTTCTACCCCTAAATCATACTATCATACTGTCTACACTTCTTTATTATGATTTCCAACACGGGCACGTTGATAGTCCACAAACCCACAATAAATAAGTAAAATAATTATGGGTTGAAAAAAAGGGTCCCATCAATCTTTTGTTGTCCAATTAAATGGACCATACATGGCCATGGATTTAATTGGGCGGCCAGAAATTCCCGTGGGCTAATTTAATGTGGATTTCTGAATGTACCACCCTGCTCTTTGTCACGAGTCCTGGACTGTATTTTTGAAACCATGCTGTGAATCTGTGTCCCACTTGGCATGCCTCAAATTCAGCCATCTGGCATTCTCATTTATCATGTGATGCATCACATGTAACATTTTAGTACAAGTCTTCCATTGAATAGATGACTTTATTGCATGCCACGTGGTGTCATCACACCGTGGATCTTAAAGTCAAATAGAAACTCTATTTACTGAATCAGAGTGGTAATCAATAACGTCATTAATGTTCTCTTTCACAACTTAACAGTCAATTAAAAAGAAAGGAAATTTTTTAAACAATACTACAATAATAATACTACAAGATTCCACGAGACTGTTTGAGGTTCTCACGCTACCCAATCTATACCCAAAAGTCAATCACATATCATCTCATCCTTAATTATTTTTTTAGAAGGAAAGAATCTCATCCTTATACTTAATACACATCTTAATCCTCAACTAGTAAACTGGGAAAAGATCAAAGTTTAGGTATCCCTTTTTTCTTAGATTTGATTTTGAACACTCAAATTTTGAATTAGATGTCAAGGCAAGCGCTGCATCTTTTCATGTTGAACACTCAATGCAACTGAATAATCTAAGCGGTGGCAAGACACACGTTCATCAGAGAATTCTGACCGTTCATCAGATGACCCACTGATGGATGGGCCATAATTCAAAAAAAAAAGGGAAGGATCAGACAATTTCAACCGTTCAAGTTGAGGGTTCTGGAAGATTATAATGGACGGTTAAGAAGGTCTAATAAGAATCTCATTTCATTGTGGGGAAAAAGTCATAGGGGCAGTTGGTATAGTCCAACTAAAATGATTTATTTGGTACGGCCCATCTGCTGAAGAAGAACGTGGATTGCCTTGGCCTGGCATCCAAGGAGGTGACAATGGATTATTTCTCTTTAAATGAAAACATGTTTGCACCATAACCCATCTACCTTGCACCATTAATAAGACATTACGTGCAGATAAATTCCACTTCTCTCGATATGCCGTGCCGTTGCAGCTACTCATTGTTTAATTAGTAATACAATTTAAGCAAAACCCATCTCCAATTGGAAGAGATAAAAACTAATTAAAAAAAGAAGAAGAAGAAGAAGTGGGGCCTTCCTTCTTCGTCTTCGTGTTTGTAAGATCTAAGCTGGCATTGAAGCAGTTTGGTGTGTGGAAAGATGGAGAAGAAATGACAAATAAGAAACTTCAAAAGCTCTCTTTCTTTCATATTACATACACATTTATACTCAGTAAACATACATAAGAGGATGTTATTGATTAATCTGAAATGGGTTTGGGGTGGATTCTTTGTTCACATTAAAAGAAAAAAAGAATTGGATCATGCAAGTGATATGATCATATGGAGCACTCACCAACCTGTTTCTCCCTGCATGGATGTAAGCATGGGTGTAAGCACGATTACACGCACATCATGGATGAACATCCACTTTTTAGGAATCTCAGTGGTGCAGTGGATTTGGACCTGTGGGAACCAATCTCTTTTCGACGCCATACCGAGGATCGATCTCGCTGTCAGCCGGGTCTGGCTCGACTGGAGGAGGGTGCCGTTGTCGATGTCTGGCGGCGAAAGAAGAGAAATTGAACTTGGTCATTGAAAGCTTCCTGTTGAGATTGAGAGTGGTAGGATGAGAGAGAGGAGGAGTGGTGTTTCTAGACTTGGGATGAGTTAAAGCGTGGAGCAAGAGCATGAAGAGGGAGACCCATAAGAGAGTTACTAGTAGATGAGATTTCCTGGTGGCCATGGAGAAGAAAGAGGTGGAGGAGGAGAAGGAGGAAGCATGGATTTGAAGGAGGGGAAATGAGAGAGGAGCTCAAGACTTTTGTGACAGCTCAAGATGGGGTGGTAGACCAACATAAGAAATGGAGGAAGGGTTGAAATGGGGGGTCTGCTTGCTTCCATGTGACTCGTTTTTTTATCGTAATTTAATTGATTTTGAGGGTCTTTGGTCCCTTTGATGCGGAGAGGGGAGCACATACTCGACCCTTTTCCAATGAAACTTCCTTGGCGTTCAAGGAACAATGGCCATTAAAATCGTCAAACCCCCCCACAAACTTCTTGATATCATACTCATGACCTTTTAGAAAATATATGGGGAACATCATCTATCAAATGGCCCCTCATCTTTCCATTTAATCACCATTAACCCAACCATAAACATCTTCCATGCCCTTAAGTCTGCTAATTTTATCACTGTTACACCAATCTCTCTCTCTCTCTCTCTCCCTCTCCCTCCACTTCTTGGATTGCAACACTAACTATGAGGTGCAACTTCATTGTCCATCGTACTACGATTCAGGTGGGCTCAAAGTTCCCATTGGTGGAAAGTGTTTAAAAAATATACCATTTCATCACATGACATGGCCCAATAACCTCTAATGACAATTATCTATAAAATCTTCATCTCCTTTCATTTTGCAAGTGTAGAAGCAAAGGAACTAAAAACAATGAAAACTTGGAAAAAAAGTAGTGTATACTTATTTTCCACAAGGTCAGGACATTTAAGATACACAAATTTCTTTGTATAAAACATAAAAGTAGCATTTTTAAATTCTTCATCGGCATTATACATTGATGGGTCGGGTCCCGCTATTGTGTGGTGAGTCCAGTCAGTTTCACCAACTTCGAAGGGTGGCAATTGCACAAATATAGGGCCGAGTTGGGGCCTCGTAAGCTTAAGCACAGGCCAAGCACACAATAGTTCAAGACTCGGCAAAGAGCCAGACACTAACCCATGTCTAGCCCTTTAATTCATGGGCTCTAAAATAAGCCCAAATAGACCATACTAAACATGGCCCATTACCAGTGCTACCAAATTAGGGAGGGTGGGAAGGTATCTGTGATTCTGTATATTTAATCTAGGCTCAAAAAATATTCTTTGCCATATTAGAGAAATGATGATTAGCTTGACTCTAGTAGAGATGGCCATCAGGTCTATTACTAGATGTTGATGGTATGTGGGGCTACAAACTTAGAAAAACATGACAGAATATCTCTTCATTAAAAGCTAACCTAAAATATACATCCATGCTCTAGCAGGAGAGCAGCAAATTGACTTGCTTTAATTTCTTTCCTTTTCTTTCTGCTACTATGATGTGTGTGTTGGGCCCAATATCCCCATCGCCAACAGATTTATGATTGGACGGTGATGGGTCCTAAATAAGATAATTTTTTGCACTCAAGACAAACGATGGTTAAGATAGTGATTTGGATTTGATGTAAAAAATATTAAATTAAAAAATTTCTGTATGGATGTCTAGTTTCTGGCTTCTGTAAAGATGGGGCTCATTTGGTGATGAGATCGACTCAGTGAACTTCCCCCACCAGTGATTTCTGTCGCTTCAACACAGGATTCAGTGTCAACATGTATAGTGATCAACCTCAGAGTCAACGTGATGGTCAAGAACACAGTTGAAAGGTAGGAGGTCTTATGTTTAATTCATGTTTAATACTGAAGGCCACTTCCCGTAGGCTTATCCAGTATGTAAGTAGGAAGGTTGCACATACCTCAATGATTAGTCAGATGAAATGCCTAAATACCTTCTTCTTAAAAAAAAAAGATATTTTATCATAATCAACATTTTTAATTGCTAGAAATTACAAAAAAATTACAAAATTTTAAATAACAAACATTTACATTATGAAATAATATTGCCCTTCAACATTAAATCCTAAAATAAATGAAAGAAGTAAATTGCTATAAATTATGGCAATTCATATGTTACATAATTAGACATCAACATCGTGCATCAGCGTTACTCCTAAAATGAATGAAACTGACAGATGCTACAGATTATGATAATTCATCTCCATTATGATTGCTAAACCTACTCAAAATTTTGCCTTTCCCTTGAAAGGGGGAAAATAAAAGAGAGACAATTGACGAGACCTTTACAGTTGAGCACTCGGCAAAAAAGTGGAGATTGTAGATGACATTAATCCTTTAGTTTAAAATTTAAAAGATTCGTTTATATTAGGCAAATTAAAAAATTCATATGAGGTTGACTAAAGTTTTATTCATGTATATGTGGGCTTTGAAGTAATGAGTTTATTTTATATGACTATGTAAAAGAAATGAAGATTAACATATATATATATGAGTTAGAGTGTTTGACTATTTATCTGCTAATTTTCCTATCCACTCACACTGGATAATTCAATGGAAAGTGACTATTTTAGAGTAGAATGAAAATCGAACTCACGACTCTCGTTTCTTAAAACGGGTTCTTCACTATTACTCCAATTTCTTTGAATCTATTACAAATGATATTTTACTTTAAATTGATAAAGAATTTTGTCTCTAAAGGATAGAGAAAGAAGTATTAATTAAAAATTGTACTTCAAATAAAATTTTGATGATAATAATAATACTTAGATGCATTTCCGTTACCATCTATAAATTTAAAATCATTCTTAAGATCTTATCAGGGAGCAATAAGGAGTTTTTATTCGTCGGCTGTTGCATAAAAGTTTGATCCTTTTTGTTTTCATTCAGCAAGAGGATTAATTTGTAAATTTAATTCTGCCCTTTTATCATACGTAGTTCACATGAAATGTGACAGAATCATATCAACCAATTATTAGACTTTAGTTGTACTCGTTCTAATGGTCAATATGATTATAGTTGGAACTTGGAAAAATAAAAAATTCTTCTAAAAATATGTTAAAAAGTCGGTTTTTATTTTTATGTTTACTCTCGACTTTAAAGATAAGAGTTTATCTATGATTCAATTCCAATTTTTCACACAATCTAATCCATTGAAAGTTGTCAAGAACTTTAATTTGATAAGAATTTAATTGACATTTACTGTTGAATTGAGATTATTTTATTGTAATTATAAAATCTAATTACAATCGTTGTATCGAATGGTAGAATGAAGTTCTTTCTCCTTTGGAGTATGGCAGCAGATATTTAGCATTATAGAGTAAAAGCATGTCATAGATAATTAGAGGGAGTGAGCATTTCCATGGAAAATCAACAAGACTCAAGGGCCAAACAAAAGACTTCTTAATTAAAGGTATTGGTAGGAGGCAACTGATAAAGACTAAGAAAGAAGATAGTCAAAAATTTTAAAAGTGGAATCCTGATTTTTAATGTGAGAGAGAATTTATGATAAGCATATGTTTATAAAGAAGAAGAAATTATGAAAACAGTGAGACAATACTTCTACGTTATGATGATCATGATTGTCATGGTAATTGATTCAAGCAGCGGCTTTTTGGCTGCATTGCAATTTAATGAAAATTTTCATTTTACTCTTTTATTTTAAATTATTTATTTAACTTATTTTACATTATGAAAAAAACAGTGATGTTCACATCAACTTCCAATGATAATAGTGATGAATATATTGTATATCTTATATAAGTATTTATCAAATGAATCTAAATTTATAGGACCATTTGTATGCGCATGATCAAACTTTATTATTTAGTGTATTGTCAATTTTTCCTTTCACATTAATAGTAAAATTGACTCACCTACTTTCGCATGAACATTAAATCGATTAATTGTTCATCGGTGAACTAATTTTACTGTTCATGTAAAATATAAAGTTGATAATATACTAAAATACATGTCTAATTATACCAACCTCATGTAGGAGAATTGTTACTCTAAATTAAAAAGAAAAAAATTAAAATTGTACCTTCATAATGGAATTGTCTTCAAATGGATAGTTTGGACTTTGAAATGACATGCATACATACGACATGGTCACATTCTGTCAGAAAAGGGTTGAATCTTTTGCCTCAAATTCATAAAAAATGGTGGGCTTTAATTTATTCTTGAATTCCGACGTTGACCAACTTAGGCACTAACATAGAAGTAAACTTCTTTAGAATACATGTGTAAACATATATTATCTGTTCACCACACTCTCTGAAGCTGTTAAAATTCAAAAACCCATCTATCCCTCAGTAATTAATAATTCATCGTAGTGTCCAAAAAAAATTCAGATATATTAACTAAACTATTTAAAAAAGCAAGATAAAAAATTAAAATATAAACCAAAATATCGTAGGCCAGTAGCAAACGCACATTATATTAAAACGATAAAAAAATAGTGTAAAGTAACTATTAAAGGGTTTTGGTTGCTTGATTTTTACACATAAAAGGAGAAAAAGAAAATGGTGGGTTGCAATTGGGCAAATTAGGCCGACAGAGTGTCGGCAAAATATGGAAATACGACCTAAGCTGTGAGAGGTTGATTGATTCAAATACTCGCTTTCCTTCTTTCTATTTATTTATTTATTTCCATCAGTCTCGTCTGTTGTCCCCCCAACATCTTCCCATCTTCTTAGTTTCTGCTATTATATAATTGGTGAGGCTTTAAGTCTTAACTAACAATTTCCCTTGACTTATTATTATTAAAACTATCTTTATTTTTTTGTTTATTGGGAAATCATCCTATGTGAAAGAGTCAGTCTATATCAGCCTAGTCGGTGTGGCAAATGGCAGGTGTCATGTTGACTTCGACGTGGCATTTAAAAATTTACCTCGCATTTAGATTTGAGAATAAATGTTGGAGTCTTGTGCGATGCCAAATGTAGGTACTAAATCTATTTTTGTATGTACTGAAATTGTTTTTAAATTTAAGGTGATGATAAAAATTAAAAATGAGAGTTTAAGTGATCAATGAAATAAAATATAGAGTATCAAGTACTCGATTGTTTATATGATATTTAGATTCTTTTGTATACCTTAATGACTTATCTAAATAAATTTAAGAGTAAGTTCTAAGTTTATTTCATGCATAGGGAAAAACAAGTAGTAGAAGGAAAAGAAAAAAAAGAGGAGACAAAAATTTGCAAATAAAGCCACAAACTATAAGTACTGTAAAAATTAACTAAAAAAGTACAATTTTTCAGCTTTATTATCATAGATGCTCTCTGTTCTCACCAACTCTGAAACCCTCGAGATCTTAGAGTCTTAGGACCAGGAGTGAAAAATTCTTCCGGGTTGAGATATCGGCTGATAAATTTTTCTCTCTTCTTTTGTGTATTTTTTAAAATATCGATATTTTTTTATTATTTTATTTTTGTGATACCTTGCCCAACCGATGTGGAGATTCCCACATCGGTTAAGAAGGAAGAGAAAGGGGTGTGTATAAGAGGCCAGCCCACCTTAAAACAGTGTGACGCGTTTTGGGCCAGGTCATGTGGGCCCGGGCGCAAGAGAAAAAACCGTACGGGCTCGCTTGTGTGCGAGGCTCAAAGCGGACAATTTCACACTGACTTAGACCCTAAGCTTCGTGGTAGGGTCGGGTCGTCACAAATGGTATCAAAGCCTCAATTTTACACTCGGACTGTGTGGGCCTTCCTACTTCCTTGGTGTTTTGGAAATGGGTCGGGTCGAGCCGGGGGCGGCTCGAGGCCTTAGGGGGGGGTGATTGTGATACCTTGCCCAACCAATGTGGGGAGTCCCACATCGGTTAAGAAGGAAGAGAAAGGGTGTGTATAAGAGGCCAGCCCACCTTAAAACAGTGTGACGCGTTTTGGGTCGGGTCATGTGGGCTCGGGCCCAAGAGAAAAAACCGTGCAGGCTAGCTTGTGTGCGAGGCCCAAAGCGGACAATTTCACACTGAGTTAGACCCTAAGCTTTTTAGTAGGGTCGGGTCGTTACAATTTTTTTGAATTAAAAAATAAATAAATAATCCAAAAGAAAGCTGATTTTAAAAAAAAAAAAAAATTGAAAACGATAATGTCGGCCGATATTGGTCAGATATCGGCCGAGATATCAACTCAAGCCCACCACCGTTTTGATTTTTTTTTTTTAAAGGCCGATATTATGAATATCAGCTAATATATTGGCTGAGAATTATTGCGTACGGCCGATACAATACGTATCGGCCGATATGATAAGGTTCTGAAAAAACCGTATCATAACGTACCGACCGATGTCTTCACCTTAGCTTAGGATAAAGTACAAACACCAATGAAGGTTATTTAAAAAAATGATGGTATTTATCGTTAGGGTTTTGTTGTGGATAGGCGAAAGAAGGAACTTTACATAGAATTGAAATTTATATTTTATGGATAATGTTTAGAAATTGCATTAGTGCCAAATTTTGATTTCAATCTATTGATTGAGGAAGGACATCAAAACAACAATAAATCATATAAGATGTTTGGAAGTCCATTCCTGAAGTTCTCAAATAAGAGTGAAATCCAAAGTTATGTGATAATGGGAAAAAAAAAGAAGGCAACGTCGATATCCAATTAAATTTAAGATCCCTATTTGGAGATGGGTATCTACATAACATCCTTGGATGAATCAGTTTCAATTTTGACTTTCTCAAATATTAAGAGGAAAATTGTTTAGTGACTAACTTAAATTGTTTAATGACTAACTTTAAGATCTATGATGTTTATGTTGTGGGTGGGCAGAAGAATGAGGGATTTTGCATATATGGAATATGAGTTTTTTATTATTATTATTATATATTCGTTTAAAAGTGTGTCAATTCTCAATTTATTATATATATCGGCCTTTAAAAAACTGATATATATCGATCGATATTTTACACTATAGTTAAGGGGATGTACTGGCCAATTCTCAAATGCCTATATGATTATTCCATCATAATTGCACGCATACAAGTAAACTCCTGATCACCGAAAAATTATATCTATTCCATTATAAATATGAAATATAAATCTATGTAAATAAAAATATCTGTGTTCTAAATTATACATATTTCTTAATGTATTTCAACAAAAGTCTCAACTTCAGCCTTTAGCCTTTAGCCTTGAACTCTTAAAAGGATTTGCTCAACGAGTTTTTCGTATCATATTTCATCATACGTCGTAATTTCGACGCATCCCAATAACACACAAAAACTAAAATATGAATCAAAGAGAGAGATCCATCTGTATGGACCGATACAGGCACATCCACAGATACAAAATGCATGAACCACAAAATGGCTACTTCATGACAAAAATATACATTTATTTTTAAAATAAAAATACAAAATAATAAAATTGTGAAAAATGAAAAATCCATTGTGGCATATTAAGGATTAGACTTTCAGAACAAAGAATTCGATACAAATAAGTTATCTATAGAAAACTGAAAAAAAAATGATAAAAATTCCAAAAAATAAAAAACCAATATTAATAAACACCTGATATCGGCCATTTTTAAAACAATATTTCAGACACATGTATGAAGAGTAAGATGGGCTGAGATCCTGATTTATACAAGGACAGGATAAACACAAGAAAACAATTGTAACACAAAGATCAAAACTACAATTTCTTGAATCATTTACAGTTATCAGTGTACAACAAACAACACGAGGGTATCCATCTCTGCAGACACAAAGCACGCCGGTCCCTGGTAATACAATTTATACACCACTATTCCCATTCTAATGGCTCAATTTCATCTTTTTCTCCATGCTCTAAATTTTTCACCTCATTAGACTCGGACAAGTTTCTATTGGCAATGGTTGACCTCTTGCTATCCGGTTTCTTCAACTTAGTTGCCTTCTGAGTGGATTTAGATTGCTTACTCTGTGGTGGCACAACAAGCAGCAAGCGAGACATGACATAGGCCAAGAGTTCTTCCCTATGTGAAAATGTGAAATCTAAGTGAGCGTATTCAAATTCCTTAAATGAGACATCCACACCCGCGTTTTTCATCAGTTTGTAATGCTTCCTGATCATTGATGCTGGAATAACTTTGTCCTTTTGTCCAGCAACCAAATCAACTGGCACATCAATCAGTCCATACTGTTGTCCGAGGTCCAAAGGCTCAGGCGACCCATATGCTTCCATGTTTGCAGCTGCATTCCCAAAATCATACATTAAAAACTTCCCTGCATGCTTCATCTGTGCCAGGTGGTGTGCCACATAAAATGATACTCCTGGCATGTCATTCATATTATAGTGAGGGGTACCAAGCACCCCTAACCAATTTGAGCTATCGCCACCAACAACATAACTCATTAGGGTCTGCACCAAACCTCCCAATGCTGGGTAGTTGTGGAAGTCCCTTGCTAACTTGTTGACCAGCATCCGGAAGAACCGGGTTGGTATATAGAGACCAGGCACAATGGGAGCAATGATAGGAGCCAGAATAAGAACCAGATATTCAATCACCGCAAAGACAAAAGTGGAATCCTCATGGAAGCCAGCAGGAGATAATAAAATCAACCTTGATAGTCTATGTGGCTTCTCTTTTATCCGGCGTGTTATTGTGTACATTAGCATAATTGCTCCTCCAAGACTGTGACAGATCGCACAGAGTTTGTAAGGCTGATCATTTGTTACATCAAGATCAGGTTGGCTGATCTTCAGCTCTGAAGTTTTGATTTGATGGATCTTCTCCATAATTGCAGGTATATCCTGCGTGCCATGCTCATTGATGGTGTATCTCCAGTACCTGCACTGGATCAATACTTATTCATAACATTGATGTAACATTTTCTGCACTGTTTTCTTTCTTTCTGAGTGATACCGAGAAACTTTTATTAGAGGAAATAAACAGACTTACACAAGTAATGAGAATGTATGAATACTGAAGTTGTAATCCACCCAACTCCCATTTGATTCAACCACAGGAAAACCTTTCATTTATCATTTCAGTAAACATATCAGGGTGATTCTTGTTAATTGTAGTTTTGTTGAGGCATACAGCTTCAAGCATATGGAACCCACATGATCAAGATAATTGAGCAGATAGTCCATCTAGCCCATAACATGAATGGGGTTTGCCCACAATTGGCGATCATCTGTTTAATCTGGACCTTTGCCAAATTATTCTCTGCCATCTATCTTGAAGGTCATTCATTGAAAGGGTGTTCACATCAATGAGATTCTCAGGTTATATGGTCAGATCAGCAGTCAACATCAAGGCCACGTACACAGAACTGTACATTTGCTCAGTTGCAAGACCAAACAGGTATCGCAATAGCACCTAAGCTATTGAGAGTCCCTCGACTGGTATCCTATACATGTATCCTAGGAAATGAAACTATAAAACCGATACTTACTTCCGAGAAGAAATGTTCTTCTCAACATGCTCCCGAGAAACCAACCCACGTAAATTCCCAAGGAAAACATCATAACCTGACAAAAACAAAAGATTGGTGTCTTTAGTTTGATCGCTTTCCATCTCATGTGCATAATGCATAGCCAATGATGGGTCAGCCATTAAAAAATGAAGTGAAAACAAAGAAACAAATACCTTGATCATAGGCTGCAAAGGCAGGAGAACCGACAACCCCATTGGACACCCAACTGAAAAGAAGTTAAAACATCAGAATGACGTGGGCACAATTCATGTTAACAGAGCCACATGGCAAAAATCAGAATTAAAAAAATGATAAAATAATATAAACGTTTACCATATCCATAAATGAAAAGCTGTCTAGATTCAGGAGAAATGAGATGAACACAATAGTATATATTGCAAAATGAAAAGTTTCTATTAAAATGGAAGG
The DNA here is from genome assembly GCA_022113865.1 of Chimonanthus praecox. NCBI lineage: Eukaryota > Viridiplantae > Streptophyta > Magnoliopsida > Laurales > Calycanthaceae > Chimonanthus > Chimonanthus praecox. Next base: position 9,653,251 of record CM039086.1, on the reverse strand, counting down.
CCATTAGATTCTCCCTCCCTCTCATTTTTCTTCTGGAGGATAGTATCACCAACTTTGATGGTACCTTCTTCGAGTTGCAGCCATGTGATGAAAGAAATGCCCCATCTTTGAGGGCACAACGCTCTCAACGTTTACCACAATTAATCTTTTCGTCAGCAACTTTATATTTGAATTGGGCCTTAAGGTTGATTATTCTCTCCTTGTCTTCCTCCAAGATAGATTGGATTTCTTGAGCATCTATAGACTATCACATCACCATGATGTGTTTGTAGCACCCAGTTCTTTATTTTTCGTTCAACATCTTCAGTTTTGATGCAATATCTACCACAAGATCCAACAGACCCCACTCATGTGGGCCTCACAGGCCCACCTGCACAGTGCCGCGCATGTGCGGCACCGCCCTGATGAACCTACTTCTATGTATGTGGGTATGTATGTGTGTGTGCACGTGCACAGACACACAAGGTTAAAGCAGAGATGCTTGATCCATAATATATGTGCATATATATGACTATACATTTATCTGTGTATATCACATAATTAAACAATCCCATTGACATTAGTTGCAAAGCTAAATGGGAGTAGATGCACAATATAGTAGCAATATGGAAGGTGTAAGATGCACAAATAACGTACCCCATGGATGTATCCATTACCCCATGCTGTAGATATACAACCTTCTGTGAGTCACGCCTGTAACATACCAAGCATCCCACATCCATATATTTTAACATATTTGAAATCAAGATTTTAAAATTTCATAACCTAGCATAGCAATGAAATGACATTCAAGTGATACCTTGGGATTCTTTCCAGAAGAAGAACATATCCATCTGAAGTAATTACATGAATGGCCTCATATGGATACCTAAAATCAGCAGTTCAGTTATAATTCTAAATAAGGCTAAACAAAAATATTCTGATTGGTAAATAAACAAAATGGCAAACAATATGATCTTTGCCCTAAGGATATGTCAAGAAGCACCATCAGGCCCCGAGATTTTACATGTGGGGAACTGGTTCAGCAGTCCAGATTGTAATTTGAAAGGTCTACCATTGGTTTCTTTTGGGTTGAAAAGGAAAGGGCAGAGGAATAATTATCCTATTGTCTCAAAAAATTTATCCAAACATATGCCAACTTTGAATGTCCTATCCATATATATATATATATATATATATGCCAACTTTGAATGTCCTATCCATATATATATATATATATATATATATATATATATTGCCTTATTTCCATTAAGCATAGGCTGGTGCTTTATTCTTTTCATAACCCTCCATTTGCAGGTCACCTTGATCAAATGTTAGGATCATACCATCAAAGGCATCTTTGGGCCATCACTAAAAGATATGGAAAACCTTCCATCCAACTGTTAACCTTCCTTTCATCAGCAAATCTGTGTTGGTACTCATAATTGGGTTTAGTAAACAACTTTCCATGGGATGATTGTGTAACTAATGCTCATATGACTCAGACTCATGACCTTCCTTTCATCAGCAAATCTGTGTTGGTACTCATAATTGGGTTTACTAAACAACTTTCCATGGGATGATTGTGATACTAATGCTCATATGACTCGGACTCATGACCTAATGGTTGCAACGATGACTGCTACCAACTGTGTCTACAGACTACACTCCTATTTCTGTAAAGATGAAGCATTGTTTTCGAAATGGAAACATGCAACCTTGTTAAACAGTCGGATGCAATGAACACCACGATCAAATGATTAGATTTTTTTAGAACAATAATAAATGTTTAGAATGGTCCTATTGAGTACATTTCCTGTTCATTCCACTGATGATGGAGTGTAGGACCCATCAATAGTTCATAACATGGAACCAGAGACACCTAAAAATCTGGAACGGGCACGGGGAAAGTGTGTTGTGCATATCCTTGTTCTGAGACCATAAAGAAACTAAAATTGGGAAGACATGATCCAATGCTATCAAAATATTCTGTACTAACTTATAAATAGGAAAATTCCACCAAATATGTTCCATGTAATTGTGAGTATGTATATAAAAGAAAGAGATAAGTAGTTAGTCTTGTTACCCAAGCTCTGTTATGACATCCTGGCATGTCCGTGCATCAGTATTTAGAGACTGATTAAATGTGGTTTGCCTCTCTCTTGGGGTTGGATCTACACCTCCAAGGGTAGCTGTGGGAACTGATGTATGTGACTCACTGGCAGAAATGTTTTTTCCACAAATGCCATTAGAGGAGATCCATCTAAAGAACATTCGGCAGGCTTCAACTGGGGAAAGAAGAAGATGTGCTCCCTTGTGAACAATGTCAAATACAACTTCAATGAAGATCTCAATTGCTAGTTGGAGGTCCTGTTTAGAATAAATCAGCCACAAATGAAAACAAAGCTATTGAGAAAACATATGTGATAGTCAATGCTCTTCCCTCAACCTATCAGTTAATTTATAATTGAAACACATGGCAAATCATTCATTCAAATGACCTTGCCCTAGACAGGCAATAGCCCGAAGACCACAATCAGATAATCCAAAGAATTCAATAGAATAACTCTTAGGAACATATTAATGGTCAATGAAACTTCTGATTTCATTTGATCATCCATTTTTCTTTAATAGGTATTCCATCAGTTGAACCCATTAAAGGTGGGTGTGCAGAGTAATCAGCTTAGGCCACAATACTTGCCACCAGATAGGATTAGTCTGGCCCAAAATATTATCATTTTGCAGAAACATTACAACAGACAAAAACAAAAACGTGCACATCATAAACAGCACGCAAGTGCATGCATACTAAGGCTCATACACAAATACATGCATAAGCACACACAAACACTCCAAAAGAGTGAAATGGATGCATCATCACCTCAATTACACCACGCCTTCTGTCAGTAGTGCGGTGAACAAGGCCGTCCTTCATAGAGACAGATTTCTTGGGAGGATGTATATCTGAAGATTGATGGTTTTGAGATCTAACAGAGACAGTTACAGATCTTTGAAATCCATAGGAGTGAAAAATGCGAAAAGGTATCCCCACAATGAATGTCGCAGGCCACAATATCCATGAAAGGAAGTATTTAAACCAGTGTAGTTGACGTCTCCCATTCTTGGTGAAACTGCTTGCACGGGATAAACGAGAAGATTGTGACATTGGAGAAGTTGGATACATGTTATCATCACTATCTTCTTCCCCAGATAAATAATCATCACTTGAAGAAGAAGCAGAATCCACAGAAAGCTCATGAATGAACTGGTTGAAAGAAGAAACTCCACTGTATACAGCAATGAGAGAAACACATCTTAGGGAAAAGAGCTCAAATATCTGTCTTAGCATTACACATCTATAATGAGATATGCATCCAGCTTAAAGGGGAAATTCCATGCAGTCAACTATAAGCTGCAAAATGACTAGCAACTGAATGGTCCAAAAACCAGTAGATAACCAAAATGTTGAATAAAAGCAATAAGAAACTCACAAACACATAACACATGTATAAAGAAGGAAATTGGATATATATCTTGTAGAATAATAATCATTAGAAAGATCACAAAAGAGACTAGGGTATAATTTCTAAAACATCATCAAGACAAGTAGAAGAAAATGCCATACATTTGTGTGTGTGTGTGTGTGTGTGAGAGAGAGAGAGAGAGAGAGAGAGAGAAAGAGATTCAATGCTTGCACCATATCTGTATATATACTCAATCAACTTTAATATGTAACAATTTGAAAGACTTAAAAAGCAACATTATCATCAAAGCCCTTTAATAGGTTTAGCTTTATAACTACCATCTTGAACATTATAACCACCATCTTGAACAATATTTTGAAAGAAATAAACAGAAAATAACTAAATAGAGGTTTATGAAAATATAGAGCAGGTTCACCTGTGTGATGCTGCACATGCACGGCACAGTGCAGATGGCACTGTGAGCTCAAATGGGTGGGGCCAATCACATGGGATGGAGTTCATTTGAAAGGTATTCTCCAAATGACTCTAACTATAAAAGAATTAGGTCCTTTGGTTCCAAAATCTATGATTTTCAATGGTCCAAAAATCAACATATAAAACGGGTTAGTTTATAATGGATTTTGATCCAATGGTATGATCAACTCAGAATGGGTTAAAAAAAAAGGGTGTGAGCGGAGTATAGGGTGTTAGTGGGACCATGTGGGCACAAAAACTTTATCCCTCATGAGGGACATCCATTAGGAGATAAAATTTAAGAGCAGCTCAAGGGAGACTAGGTTCCCATTTACATGGGGAAACTACACATTTATCATGGGATGGGCCCACATGGTCTGGTGGTATGGATAGAGGACTTCATGAAAGATACAAGTCAAGCGAAGCTCCTCTATCTGATCATCATTATTTTTCTGTTAATGATCTGATCATCATAACTTTGTGAGATAAGCCATAAAAAGTCAACAATTTTGTAGCAATCAAATTTCCAATGTCTAAAAACACATAATAATGATATAGACTCATATTTTACATAGTCAATGTCCTTGTCATTCTATACACAATCCATCAAAAAATGTGGCCCACATCAATATTAAAGAGCAACCTTGCTGAATAGGAAAAGTCTCCCTAGAGTTCTCGAAAATTTAATGAAAATACAACAGCAACAATGTCAATGATGTGATGACATAGGCCATGATCCAACTCTAGGAGGTGAGAAGAATCCCGAAGATGGACAACCACCTGACAAGAATATCAGTCTCATTTTAAAAGAGTTTGGCATTTTATTTGAAAAAAAAAAGGTATAAATCTTTCTATAGGGAAATAATAGCAACTTTGGAAATGTCAAATACAACTTTTGAGAAATGAAAACTGATGTCAATGGTTAAACCAATGCTTTCACCACCCCTTTCATGAGAGGCCCCTTTACCTTGACAGACATTTGTCCTGACATGTCAAATCTCCTACCCTTATGCAGTGCCTGATGGGTGATTTGGTGGTTTTGTTAGTGAAAAACATTTCACCACCTGAAGTTAGCAGGATAGAGATGGGCATGGTTTACGTTATCATACCGCCGTGCAACACGAAATAATTCTAATCCGCAGAAATCCAGCAATAATCAGTCTAACTGGTATCAAATCACAGACGACAATAAGTACATCCCACATGGAGCACGCAACTAACCAAAGCCTAGAACACAAGTTTGAATCCTTTTTTTTCAAAAAAGTTAAAACTGAAAACACGTGTAATATACAAGTAACCAAATCTAAGAGGTATAATGGGCCCACTAAAGAATAAACCAAGTTCATGTCTGGCATCCAAACCAAGTCACTAACCACAGCTCACTACTATTTTTTTAGCTTCAATTTAATAAAAGGCCGAGGGCCGACCCCAAAAAGATGAGATATTGACAAATGATGATGTTGATGCTGAGGGCCTTTGATGCAGGCACATCTAAAAGGTGTGACCATATGTGAAAACTGAATTTTATGAAAAAAAAATAAAAGATAAAAAATTGTTTACTTTGATGAGCTTTTAGGCTAAAATTGTTAAAAAAAAAAATTGGCCTATATTCATGTACGGGTCCAAGCCCACTTCCAAGTATATTGGGTTAGTGGATCTCATCTATTTAGGCCCATAAAATGCAGCAAGGAAGAATTCCGAGTTCCAATTCTCTTGCGTAAGTAAATCATTGACAAGTCAAAGGAGGTAGAAGAAATCTACAAGATTGGAAAGGAGGTGGAGAGTGTAGCACACGCAGCATGGAGAATCACCAAATTAGCAACCAACCTTGGGCACCTACACATGGAGAGTTCTCTCTTTCTCTCTCACAAGAAAGCAAGGATTAGCAAGGACAGATTGGATGCCCATGAGTCTTGCTCCTTTGGGTTTTTCTTTAATTATCATATTTATCTTAGTTTGATTATGTGTAAAAGTCTAAATGGTGGAGTGATTTAACAAGTCCAAGTGTCATTGCAGAATTGGGTGCAACAAGGTGTAACTAGAATTGGCATGATAGGATGCCAACTTAAAATGGTGCAAATGCAAGGGATGTCCAAGGGGTATTGGAATTTTTCTTCCTTTTATTTTTATTATAGTTTTGTTACAAATAGAGCACTAGGGATTCATTGTAAGCCTATGCTTGACACTTCGATATGTGTAACACACCCGTGTTCTTCATGGATTATTTTAGTAATTTTTGACATTGTTTTCCAAGATGACTAAAACATGACAACACCTTTCACCTCTTAAAACCTAATTAAAACATCAATATATGTCACTTAATTGTTTAGAGTAAATTTTTGGGACCTAAAAAACATGACTTCACTTGTCCACTCAAAGTAATTTTTTATAGGTATTGTATTCAAGTTAAAACCTTTTCAACCAAACTATCTACAGGAGTTCATATGGGCCCCACATGGAGGTACCTCAAGTAAGGCACCTTAGGGAATCATTGTTATATAGTACACCAAAGTGTAAAGATCAAATACTGCCCTTCTTTTTTAGCTACTCATTGAATTATAGAACCACTTATTCCTCCTTAATTATCTCTATGACGATTGTGAACTAACTAACAACCTTCCTCATAATTTGTTAAGGTTATATTTTACTCATACATCTTGGATTTTGACGTGGGTTCCACCTACATGACAACTAACTCAAGGACAATGTCATGAAAGGATTATTATGGTTGAGGTTTGGCAAAAAGCTACACTAATTCCTACCCCAAAAAAACACTAGATTAATTCCTACAAAAAAAAAACTAAATTAACTAATCTCTATAGAATGCTATCTTAGGGGTGTACAAATTCAGTGAGGAAAACTGGATTAAAATAGATAACATTTCAATCTAAGGGTTGTTAATGTTGTTCTTATCAAATTGGGTACTTGACATTTCCTGGGTAGACGGTGAGGGTCAAAGGGATGGTTGATAACATAGAAGGGTGGCCCCCCTTGGGCCCATTCTCCTCTTTTTTGAATATGCATAATTCTTTATTAAGTCAACCACCTTCATGAATCGCTCCATTACTCAATTCATGCATCATCATTAATCAATACGAGAGGTGGAGAATGGGATGCACTTTAATCAATTTACATTCAAAGTATGTCTCATTATCAACAACATGAACACGAGATTTCAAATTTGTACAATCATATAATCTAAAAGTCACTTGAAAATTCTTGGAATCTTTCAAATTGTAATTTGTATTCAAAGTTCCACTTGTAAAAGGGGTGCACCAATATCCCAAAGATTCTTCGATCCAATGCTTAAAAAGCTTGTACCCATTTTATACTCAAATTCAATTTACAATTTGTGAACTTCAAATTTATTTGAGATTTGGCACGTACAACTCTCCTCGTCATTGTTGGCTCCTTTTATGTTTCTAGCCCAAGTGTTCACAATGCCCTTATTTTATTTGGTCACCTCCTTACAAGGGTAAGCCATTTTTTACAACCTTATCACAAACTATTGGGTCTTATAAATCATTCGGGAAAAGAGAAATCATGAAGGTAGAGATTTCAAATTCTATTAATGTAATGTCATATCCTTGGTAAGGTCAGATCTGTGGAAGCCTTGGTCAAAGGAGATCAATTTTCACTCATCAATTGAGTGGCCAGTGCCTTTCCCCTGGCATTTGGTAAATATTATCTTGGAAGTAGGCACCTTATTGCTGCTAAGTGTTTTTCTCTTAAACAATGTCCAATCGGAAAATAATACAATGGCCTTTCGGAAAAAAATTGACAACGAAATTTTAGTGATTGAAAAAAAATTACCAGCAGTAACACAAAATTTCACAGGAAAAAGGATAAAGATATGTTGCCTGACTAGGAGATATCATTTCAATGAAAGAAAATGATACAGCAAGTACTTTCCCGAGAAAAAAAATGCTACAATAGGCAACCAATGCAAGAGAAAAGGAAACATATGGTAAGTTCAATTGCATTTGAAAAACAAATAAAGTAAGCATACATAGATCCAGCCTTTTTGACCAAGTATGAATTTTTTAAAGTGGTTCACCAAGTATGAAACAGTTCTATGTTGTTGGTTAGATTTTGGGTATAACAAGTACTCAATTGAAACTTACTTTTCCATCCAACGAGGAAGCCTAGGTCCACGGAACGTAGGCTTGAGTTCCCAGCCATGAAGCCCTTCTAGAATAGTTGCCTTCCCCGGCAATAATGTCAAAACAAGTGCTGACACCCCATTTATCAGCCTCACAATGTTGTTCAAGAATTCATATGTGAATGTCTTCACTGACCTGCACAGAAATGTATGCTGATTTAAAAGCAGATAATGCAAGACATATTGATCAGAACGTCTAGAAGAATGTTGACGTACCACTCCTTTTCATGCATTCAATGCATTTTGCATGTCTCACATAACAGGATTTACTAAAGAGTTTTACTTTCCTAAGGGCCAAAAACTCAAATCCATTATATATGTAGAAAAAGGGAGACACTTCTTTGAATGGTAACACTTGAATCCACAATATATGTGGTGGTGTCCATAAGCACCTTCCGACTGAGCTACAAGCTCCTAACAAAAAGGAGAGATTCCATTTCAAATGTTAGAGAAACATCTAAATGGAATAAAAATACAATTTACTACACAGAAAACCAACAAATGATTTTGTTGTGTCCCATTTAGCACACTAAGATATTAATTGTCAACCCAAATACAACATTACACTACCACACATTCATTTCATCCATATTGTTAATAAGGAAGATGATAAGACCGAGAGCAAGATTCAAATTGAAAGGGAGGAAAACGGTAAGATAAAGACAGGATTCAGAAAACGAAAGAGTCTTCATCAAATCAATCCATAGAGAAGGAACAGAAGGAATATGAAGCACTTAATCATGAAGAAGCAGAGCTACATGGAATGATGCAATAATGAGATTGCATGGAGATAACCATCAACAACTCAGAGAATGCGATAACAATTCTGCTTTTAGAAGTTGAATATTCAAGCCTTCCCATGTAAAAGTTTCTCACTGAATAGTATTGATTTCAACACAATTATGCTCGAGAAATATCTTGGATACAAAGTTATTTTATAGAGGAAATTTTAAGTTGGTGAGAACCAACAAAAATGAGGTTCTAGGGCCAGATGGTCTATAATAGCATTTTACAAAATGTGTTCGAGATCAATAGGGAGGAAGCATACAGCTAATTCGGCATAAAATGCATATTGCACAAAGGATTGCCCTTGACCTTCATCACATTAATTCCAAAAGTAGTATAGCACATGCAATGCTATTATCAAAGTTCAGGAAGAACAATTTTTTAGAGATCTTGAACAAAATTATCTCAATCACCATAGCGTTCATTGAAGGAGGCAATCCCTTCCATATCTCCTATTACTAGGGCGCTTTCAATCAAGGAGATAGAGATCAAATGAATCACTATAACAAATGAATGCATAGACATCAAGGAATGATCATTACGCCCAGGCATGGAGTGCAAGAATGACTTGCAGAAAAGACATTCTTCTTGGTGACTGGAACTTATTTTATATTAGAAGAATGGGGTTTGACAAAAAAGGGATAGCACAAATGAGGGAGCATGTTTCTACATCCTACTTTTCAAAATTAACAATAGATTCCAAAAGGATTCCTCTAGATATTGAGGCCCAAGATAGAAACAATTCTTATTTAGCATTGTGGCAGAATAATTAAACTAATTAGTTCATGATTACTCGTAGAATGGAGTGAACCAGGGGTTCCAAATAGGGTATTGAGATCTTTATATCCCCTAAGTATGTTGGTGATACACTGATACTATGGTTTTATACATACAAATTGTTGATAGGTTCAAAGGTGATTCAACTAATGCCATCTCTTGGGCTAGTAATAGGAAGCCCTCTCTCTCTCTCTCTCTCTCTCTCTCTCTCTCTCTCTTCCCCTTGGAGATTGGCACGCATTACTAGGGATATTTGGAGGTTGTACAGTGGCGATTTTCTAGCGAAAGTTGGTGTACACAAACAAAGACCGATCATCTTATCAGCTATGGGAGCTTGGGGAGTAGGGGACTTCTTAGTATATATCTTGTGGAGAGGGGTGTGTTATTAATGTAGAACAGCCTGCAACTAGGCAGGGGGCGGAAGACTTGTAACTGAGATAAGCTTGGGATAAAGCCCAAGGCAGCGACAGCAGGGTATCTCCTCTGGGATTAAGCCCAGAATCAACGATGGCCGGAACAAAACCAGCAATGAAGGTAAGGTCTGCAACTCGGCAGAGATGAAGAGGAAAATAAGATAATAAATCTATATCAATTCATATATTCGAAAGAGGTGAGTCCCTCTCTTACATGCATTGTATTTATAAGAAAAAAATAAGAAATCAAAATAGAAAAAGGACTCCTAAATCAAATAGGAAAAGGACTTCTAAATCAAAACAGAAAAGGACTCTTAAATCAAATAGGAAAAGGACTCCTAAATCAAATAGAAAAGGACTTCTAAATCAACTAGGAAACTAACTAAAGTTGGACTGCTAAGATCCCAAACGAAACTAACAAATCCTACTTGCTAATTAAGAAATAAATAAAAATAAATAGAAGTGAAATCTGTGTGCTGCATCTTCCGTGTCCTACATCAGTTATTGTATCTCTTCTTTTGCTTTATATTTTTATCTTCTTCTCTTTCTTTTCTTACTTTGGATCTGGGTATAACTCTCCTACACTTGGATCCCCTCATGTACTCACTCTTTGTTTTTTAATGAATTAAGTCGTCAATGTCTCAACAAAAAATTTTGAATCTTCTGGATGTTATAAAGCTTCAGGCTGCTTGGTGGCTACTCGGGTCGATGAAGTTCCGCAGCATATCAGTATCAGATATATGTAGGGGTTGGGCTTCGGTGGATTTAGTTATACTTCATTTAGATTCTAAGCCCCAGGTTCCATGTTTCCGTCTAGATGTTGGGTTCCTTAAACTCAATTTTGACGGCAGTTGTATGCGTGAGATTGGCCTTGCAGGTTATGGAGGGGTCATTCGTAATGAATTGGGGAACACCTTGGTTTCTTTTGTTGGCCCAATTCCTAATGGATCAGTAGTTGAGGTGGAGTTGTTTGCTTTATGGAGAGGCATTTTGGAGCTAGAAGAGTAGGGGTTCATGGCAGTATTGTAGAAGAAGATTCTAAGATTGTAGTGGGGTAGGCGTTGGGATCTCAATGCCCTTGGATTTTCTTAGATAAAATTGAGAATATTCGGCATTCTATTATTGTTTATGATTTTAAGATTGCTTGAGTTCCTCGTTCAACTAATTCAGCTGCAATGATATGGCTCATCAAGGGTTGACTTTATCTACGGAAATTGTAAACAAATTCTTGTAATTTGGGTAGGGGTAGTATTTTTGTTTTGGTTTTCTTCGTAGGGTGGGTTTTATTATGCTTGCATGTTTTGGTTTTTTTGTATCTTATTTGTGATTAATGAAGTTACCTTGAAAAAAAAAAAAACCAAAGAGCACCTTGCAAACAGTGTACTATGGAGCCACTAGTTCTAGAGCTAGCATCTCTCATTGGATGTTGAATAGTAACTTTTCTATTAAAATATCTTGGCTTACCTTTGGGACAAACCTTAGATCATTATCCATATCGAGCCAATCATAAAAAGATTCAAACAAAAACTAGCATCTCAAAAGAATCCTTATGTTCTAGGTGACAAATTACTCTCATTAGGTCAACCTTAGCCAACTTGCCGATCTATTGCCCATCCTTTTTTAAAATCCCACTTAAGTGAAAATTTTGCTTGAAAAGATGCAAAGCAACTTCTTTGGGGATGAGGGGCATAACAACTTAAAAATAATTACACAATGATGTGAATGGCAATCAATTTACTGAATAAAAAAAAAGGTCAAGGGAATCTCACAAAAGTATTGCCATTAGTTTGAAAATGGAAGATGTGGTACAGAGAAGTGTTGTTAAGGCATAAAAGATGGATACAAGGAGGAGAATAGGAAATGGAATCCAATGGGCACAATTCAAAGGTTGGTCTCAGATTTGGACATTTCGTATGGTGATCGGATAACACAATTACATTAACCTTAGCCAACTAACCCATTGATTCTGAATCCTTTTTTAAAGTCCCACAAGTGAAAATTTTGCTTGAAAAGATGCAAGCAACTTCTTTTGGGATGAGGGCCAAGGTAAGAACAAGGTCACGGGGCAGGCAGCAACTCACAAGAAAAGAGCATTAATTTGAAAATATGAAGATATGATGAGAAGAGTTGAAGTCTTGTAAAGGTATAAAAGGAAAAAAAAAAGAACAAGAAAAAGAGAGGAGAATGGGGGGATGCATAGACTATGATTTGAAAAAGTATGGTCTCATATTTGGAAAGATGTAGCTAATAAATAATGAAGCGAAGTACTCAAAGCAACATGTCTTTTGCTCAATGATGAGTTCAAATTAAGTGAAGCAATGAAGTACCCATGACCCACGTCGATATTTTAAACCTTCAAGCATTAATTGGATTCTAGGATGAAGGGTAAGTACATTAAAAATCATCACCCTGAAGATTATATTCCATTTCTACACAAAAGGATGCTTTGGTAAGGAATATGTGGGTGCTTTGGCGAAAAAGTTAAATGCAATGTCTTACCAATTTCAAGGATAAGAAGCAATATATACTTATCCTGATTTTGGCAGTGCATGTGTGTTGATCCTTTTGAAAGGAATTTTTTTCAACCTACTTAAATCCTAGTCTAGTTCTTTATTTTCCCATAAATAGGAATGAATTTTATGATTCAAGTGAAAGATTTTTGCGGCACTGAATGCCCAGCAAATTTCTCCACACACAAAATTCAAATCTCAAAAAGTTGGAGAGTTCATAATTCCTAGCATCAATCAATTGATCAAATCATGTTGCATAGCCTATTTGTCATTTGGACTTTTTCTTTGATCACTTCTTGATATCAAGGGCCACACATAAACTTGTGAACCCTCATGAACTGACGTAATTCGGCTCCTCTCTTTTTAAGAAGGCCCAGTCTCTTCAAAAGACAAAGAAAAGACCAAACTGGGTCTCTTCCACGGGAAACCTACAAAGAAACACACACGTGCAAAAACAAAAAGAAAACCTACAAGCTCTCTTATTTAGGTTTACAAGATACAAATGTAGACATATCTTGGGTACCCTAAAGTCCTAAACAAATATTGGCATCTCTTATATTTCCCTAATAAGATTAGATAAAAGTGCACTTGTTAAAAATAAAACATAGAAGAGACTAAGGGTTTGTTTGGATGGGAGAAAGCATGAGAAAGCAAGGGCTATGAGTAACCAGTTTGATAGTTTCTTCGCAAGAAAAATAGTAATGGGATGAATCCATGTTACATCATCACTTTCCCCAACTTGAGAGAGATGGTTTCTCCATCTCTATAAGAGGAACCATTCCTAGAACTTTCTACTAAGTTTTCAACTACCTTCGTAGAAACCCCCTAAACTTTTCCTATAAACCTTCTCCTCACCTGAGCACACAGCGTAAATACATGCATGTGTTCATATGGTTCTTTGATAGAACCAAAAAGGATAAGATAAACCAACCTAAATCTCTTCCATTAATGGAACATGAGCTACATCTTAAGATTTCCACGCAAAAACTGAAGATGATGTCGAAGAGGCACCTAAATCGCATGCAATTTTTTGGTGCCAAAAATGGGTCCATAGTGCCCTTTGTTGGGGTCCGAATCATCAAGATAATTGACTCATGGGCTGGTGTATTGGGTTAGGCCCTCAAATTCATGTTTTGGGGCTGATTTTGGTCTAAGAGGCCCATTTGTTGTGAACAAGGGATTATTACGGGATAGGAAGAGAATGATAGAGCTCCACATCATTAACACATGGCAATCTTATCCCTTCAAAAACCATTTAGCATCAAGATCATCTCCTTTAGCAAGCTTTGGGTGACACCTCCTTTTCCATTTAGTATTTTTCTATTTTATTTTATCTTTAATTTTAGATATGACACATGTCACTCAGGAATTTAACAGGAAACATAGTGTAACTTTGTAGGGCATATTTGATGTACCAAATGATCTTGGATTTTCATAAAATTAGATTCATCGGAAAGCTTATTCAATTACCTTCCCAACAAATCTAATTTTGCGCAAATTCAATATACGTAGACAAAGAAGAGGACTTGCACACCCCCAGAGATGTGCACATTTGGGTTCAAGTTTAATTGAAGCATTGGTGCTTTAGTTCTCTCCAAGTTTGGTGAGTTTATGTTTGATTTGAATTTCAGCAAATTAAAAATTGGTCTTTAATTAATTTAATGCTTTCAATTTTCAAATTTTATTATTTGGATTTCGAATTTATAGTTGCATATTAAATTAATTATTGCACGAAATTCAAATTGAATTGAAGTCTAAGTCAAGGTGATTCCGGTGAGAATTGTGACCAAAGTGAGATTAGGACAGTTGATTTTTCCCTATGAGTTGAACCTTTTTGGTTCCCTCTAACCGATTTCCAGAGTTCCATATAAAATTGGCAGATTGAGATTAATATTTTCATGTGATCAATTTGATTTTCCCACTTTCTCTAGCTTCGATTCCTAAAGAAGTCAAATCTTATTTTCTTTGTGGATTTGAATCATTGGACCTAACCTCAAATCTTCAAATTTGGAGCTTTTGGCCGAACCTATACTTGTACCCGGAACTTGTTTGTATTTGCTTTGAAGCTAGGCTACGGCAAAATTGTTACCATTTACACAGTACATCTTGTTACCAAGAGAACTGACTAGTGTTTGAGAAATGGGAGCATATGTTACGTCAAGACAACTTAAGTACGACAGTTAGGTCCCATGAGAAAGAGTGAATTCAAAAGAGAGGCTTGAGGCTTGTCCACTCATCAATTGGGCCATATGAGCATATGGGCCATTGATCACAGCAGCAGACCAATTGACAAGGATTTTCCAAAGTTCCGTAACCAAGAACTAGCCCAGATCTCACACACATGCACAGCATTGGCACATGGGATATATTAAGTGTTGACATCTCCATGTGAATATCATTAGCATGAGTCCACATAATATTATGGCATTAGCCCTTAGGCGAGAACCTCAATTTCCAGAATAAGCGAAAGAATGGTAGACCCATTGTTCAGTTCAAATATTTTTACTGAAATTATATGACATCTCCATTAAAGGCAGGGCCCTACAGATAAAAATTCCCTATGGGAAAAAAACCAACCATTTGTTTGGCAAATACAAAAATTACATTTCTGCAACATGAACAGATCCAATCTTGTCAAGTCATTCCTCCATGGACCAATCTTGTGCAGAGGTAGATAATTCAAGATTCGGCATCAGGTATTTCAATATATTTCAACAAAACTAATATTTGTCCATGGCTTGCAGAGGGTTGCGTCCATCCAAAACCCAACGCCCTCGTACTCCGAGAGATGGGATCTTCGGGTTCTTCGTCTTACAAAAACATATCTTTTTTTTCACCTTTTGTTTCAAAGATGTAGAAACATTAGGCAAACGGCAAAAACACCGTAATATTCGAAAACAACATACGATGATCCTATCACCATAATCTAGAAATCCAAAATGAAAAAAATCATAATATCCTCAAAAAATTAACAGAACTTAAAGAGGGATTATATTTTATAATATATGCACTGATGAACATGAATGTTTATTATTTTTAAATTTTTTTAGTTCTTCAACAAATGAGGGAAAAGGAGAAAAGAAAATGATGATGGCTTACTCTTTGGTTACGGCGAGAGCTTGATCGACGAATTCCTGCAACATTGGATCATCTGAGTCGCTCAAAAAAAGAAAAACCGAAGAAGAGAAGCAACAGGAAGGAATTTGAAAAAAGAAGCAGAAAACAAGCAACGAAACGAAAGGACGAGCGCAAGAGGGATTCAGCTTGTTTATATAAAGTACTCCGCTGGAGTTCGGAAGAAGACACACCTCTATACACGTGGCGTGCAAGGAAAAAAAACTACTAAATTGCGCAAGGCATTATGCTTGAATGAAGCTTCAGGGAATAGTACAGAAGATGAATCCGCAACAAGAGTGATTTACTCTTTAAAACTAAACTAAAGAGGTCTTTCGTATTTTTCGAATTTATATAATTCGTAAGACATTAATAATTTATATATTTAGGAGATTAATTTTACCTTTTTTTTAAAGTTATTTGTGGAAAATCGTATAAAATCTAATTTAAAACCTCCACAGTTGATATCTTCTAGAACATCACGTGAGCCCATGGGACTCATATTTAAAACCTCCAAGAAAATTTTTTGAGGTGGGAGATTATCACTTGAACTACACGTATATAGATCCGATAGATATTGATGTTATTGTTAATAATAAGGATTAAGCTTGTCTATCTAATAAATATATAAATAAAACTTTTATAATAACTTTTAAACAGAATAGTGATTTAATCTGCGTTAAATTTTATATAGGTAGATTGAATTTAGAGAAATAAAAAGATATAAGTTGCGTTTGGATAAGAACAACTTAAGAGTTGGAAAATAAGAAGAAAATAAGTGTCTCAAATTGAGCGTTTTGACAAATAACTTTCTTTTGAATAAGAGTGTGACGAGAATTATATTTTTTTTTTCCTTCATTTTTCTCTTCGTTTCTCATCTAAATAGGAAAACTCAATATTATACAATTATACAAATAATACTCTCTTCCTCTCATTTTAGTTGTCTCACTTGAAATATTTATATTTTTTAAGAAACTCTCTATATAATGCTAGCATTTTATATAATCTCATCAATTTTCATCACACTTTATATTACTTCAATATAAATGAGACAACTATTTTGAGACAATTTCAAAATCCATTTAAGACAACTAATTTAAGATAGAGAGAATAAAAAATTGAGTAGATTTCACATTCAGACAGAAATCTATATAAGATAGGTCCACAGTCAATCATTGACTTAAATGATTAAATTTCAAAATATAAAATCATAAAAATAAAATGATTTAGTAGAGTTAAATTTTAACTGTCCATTCTCTTATTATTTCTAGATATTATACACGAATACCTGTAGCATAACTGAAATTTTTTAACAATTAATAATTTTAATTAAGAAGATAAAGATTCTTATCTAAAGTTATCATTAGGTCAAGGTATTGTAAAATGGATATTTTAAATTATATTAACATTTTTTTTATATCACATTATTGGAGATGAATGACTATAAATTACACTTCTTAATCAACATGTGGGCAACAATGGATCAATCTTTTTATCTTGTACATATTTAAGAATTAAGAATTAATTTGTTCACATGGGTTAAAAGGTCACTAAAAATTTTATAGTTATAAATAAATAAATAGAATGTGACATATGATAAAGAATAAATTTTTAAATAATATAAATATTAGAATTTTGACTAATATTCTAATAACTTTAAAGTTGATGAAATACATAAAATGAGATCCGTTATTTTAAATGATAGATAAGTCATTATAACACAAGTTGAACCTTTTCACCTCTTGGGTTGCTTTCACTATAATTGGAACAATAGATGTGAAATCTAATTTGATGTCAATTATTAGAATTCTAATCAATAATTTAAAAGTTTTATAGTTGATGAAATATGTAAAATTAAATATTTGTTTTAAATCATTGATACTTTTTAATAATAAAATATAAAGTCTTGAAAATTAACTATGACTGGATAAGAATTACAAATCAATTTTAGGATATGAGTCAAAGCATTGGATTGGATTCGCCTTGTTCATTGCTTACCATTCATTTGCGGCCGACTTGGTTATAGATTACGTCTTTGTCTCTTGTGGCCTGAGAACACTGGCTGAATGAAACTTCACGGTGGCAAATAATTGGGAGTGCGACCCCGGTGTTGCCCATTCCATGCCATTGCTTACCATTCACTTCATGCACCGTCCATTTGGGGTTACGCTTTCTTGTTGCAATAGTCTTGTCTTGCTGATGCCAGACAAGTGATCCACGTGTAAAAGACGTGGCGACTGGGTAGTCCTATGTCTTGTCTTTGTTCAAACAGGAAACAATTTTAATCTAACAACTTTTTGAGACACGTAAAAACTTTCTAAATTTTATCTTTGGATAACTAACTTTGAAATATAGTTGGTTGGAGTCTATAAACCAAACCCAAGATTTCACTTTTTAAAAGAAACACATTGATTTTCAAGTCTAACTCTTCAAAATTATGAAAATATTTATTACTCTCTCTGTCTTATTATATTTGTCTCATTTTAAAATTTTGATTTTTTTAAAGAAAGACCTTTAAAAGATTTATGAACTTATTTCTAAAAATATATAGATAAGAAAAATCAAAATGACATATCACAAAACTATTTTGGGATAGTCCCAAAATACATATCAGACAACTAAATTAGATCAAAAGAAGTATTTGAAGAAATTCTTTTAAAAAGTGATAACATGTCAACATCTCTTTAAATTATTTGTCGTCTCTTAGAATATAATTTTGTTTAAAAAAATTTATGGAGGGATAATTTCTTGCTTTAAAATACTCCAAAATCTCATGGAGAGATGGTAGTTTGATCTTAAAACACATTGCTCCCTCAATATCCTTGCCAACTCTCTCGAGTAAATTATCACCATTTCAAAGTCATACAATGGTAAAATTCTGTAAATGACCCATTTAAAAACTTCAACTAATATAGCTAAATATTGGCCATTTTTTTTTTTATCCCTTCAGGCTGAAAAAGAATTGTAATTGAATTTGTAAATAAGGTCGAAAATCATGCCCGACAACTTTAGAATTTAGATTGATTTTTCTATCTATCAAGAAAAAAAATGTGTTGGTCAAGTTTGAAATGTAAACACAGGTCAATCTAATGGCTACTGCATGTGCTTTACATGTAGAACTCAATGAAAATTTTGATTTTCTTAATCAAGTATGTTTATAGTGTACTATTTTGCACTAGAAAAGTATGAATACGTCGGCAAGTATCAATTGTGTACACTGGGTGCTTCACAAATTAAAGTTTGTATGAAGACTTTATAAAAAATTAAAAATTGGTCTTAAGGTATATAACATCTACTCCCCGCTCACCCGGTGCCTATTAAAAAATACCGGTGTATATAACATCTTCCTAAAACCTCACCGGCCCCTATTGAGATTATGCCAACTCAATCCACCGACTCAAAGATCGGATTTGTCGATAATTCCATAAAAAATGGCTCTCCCGCCATTAAATAAGTTCTGATTTTATTTTAATAACAGAATACTCTGATATTTCAGTCATTTTAGAAAAAGATAATATAAAAAAATTTAAAAGTAAAAAATATAATAAAACATGAAAAAAATACTACATATTTACAAAAATGTTGTACTTGGTTATTTTCAGATTTCCCACTAAGTTATACAGAGAAGAACATAATTATCATCATATGTCCATTTATGTTTCTAATCTCAGGTTAGAATAGCGTAATTAGAAAATACTAATTTTAAGAATTTGAATTTTAATGTAATAAAAAACAAATGAAAATTTAATTAGACGAAATACATATACAATAAATAAATATGAACTCTAACTTTATCTAAAATCAAAGGACAAAACTAAAACATATTGCTATACTAAGCTCATTTCATTTTTCCAATTTTTGTCAAATCCATAAAGTATTAACCGTATGAAATAAAAACAGTCTTTACTAAAAATTTGTTGGTAGATATTTTTTTACAAAATCTCATAATAATTGGGCCATGAAGAGAGGTCTAGTTTTTTTTCCCGGTGACAAAGATGTCTAAGTTTTTTAGAGTATTCATTAATCTTCGAGGTATGTCTAAATCTCTCTATTCATACGCTGTATAACTTTATGTAGACTGACTCTTTGAAGGTAAAATAAAAATTAAATTCATAACTCTCGCTTCTTAAATTAGGTTACCATCACTTTAATTCTTTTGAATTAAACACAAAGTATAATTGTGATTAATAATTCATTTCAAACTGGAGAAGCTTTTTAGCTTTTTTATTTGCTGATTGTTTGTCACAGGCATGAAAATCATGTTGGAGATGAGTTCATCACTTTCAAATTGTACGTTGAATTTAGTAGGATTAAGGGCTTAACAAATTAATTATTTTCTTCATTTGGACTTTTAATCAATTTGTTTATTTCAAATGAAATTTATTACTCAACTTTTAATTTATTTTGACTATTATTTTTTTATGAGTTTTAAATTTAATAAACTTAATTTTGTAAAAGAAATCATTTTCTTTCTTTCTGATACACCCATTTCAATCCATGGAAGTGTACAGACACAGGTGGGCAGATGAGTAGATGACAATGCAGGTGCGACGGCTGAATGGATATTATAATTATAAAAAATTAATTTTAATTAATATATTAATTGATTGGTGATTTTGCATATTGGGTAAAAGATAGAATAACTAATAATACCGGAAAAAGAATTAAAATTTCCCACTAATAAAAGAGTAAAATTACATTGGCATACCCTACATGCAGAAGACAGTTTCGATAACAATCTCAGCACGGAAAAGTCGCTACAGAAATGGGTACAAGAATCTCGGTAGTGTCGAGACCAGCGAATCATTTCCTTCGGAATTCAAACGGTTTCTGTTTCATTGTACCGTTCCTTATCTCCCCATTTCATCTCTCTGTCCCCGACGCCTTGAAGCATTTCAGGTTAGTTCCTCTCTCCTCTTCTTTATTTGACAGTCTTATCTATTTCCTTAATTGTTAGATTGTTTACGTTGATTTTAAATTGATAGCTATTCCTTTCATGAGTTAGAAAGAATTCATTCAAGACACAGTTGCCCATTTCCTTAATCGTAGCTACAGGGCCCCATCTGATTGGGATTCTTCTCACGAACTAGAAAGAAATAATTCAAGTAATCTCTTTTGAGTGGTGGAGCCATCCTATCTTATTTCTCATAATTATCACTTTTGTGGAAGAAACATTTTTAAGCTTCTGATGCTTCCGCTTTTCTACCAAATAACCATGTTGTAAAGGAGAAATCAGTGCTATGTCAGCACAAGTCCCACAGATTCTTTTCGACTGTTACATCTGGGATGCCTACATCAATACACAGATTTCATGAGAATTTTCATACGCTGTCGATTTGGACAGTGGAGATTGTGATAACAAGGGCTACCTATTTGCTTTTGAGCAGTGACGTACAAGGAGACAAATTCATTGTTCCTTATTATTATAAAAAATGGCCCATGATCCAATCCCTAGCCTTTTCATAAATTTTCTTTTCAAATGTGAGAATTTTTCATGGATCATTGGTCTATTCAGATTTAATGCATATAGGATAGGAGCTGAACAAATAATGCCAAACTGGTCCAATTTTGAATTGATTTTTGGATTTTGGTTCCAACCCATTACTTCAAATCCAAACGGTTCATTTGGTGGGTCCTCATTCGTGATGGGCATGCGTTGTTGTATACAGAAATAAGATTTTTCTAACCCGACCTTCGAGTGGGTGCTCTGATCTTTGTGATTTGTATCCTTATCTGCCGTAGGTGCAGGAGTCCTGTTTTAGCAAGAGACAGGATAGTTTACCCAGTTACTTTCGCATTTAATCAATGATAGGGTCCAACCCCTATATGCGCCTTATAGAGATGGATGCAATGCAAAGCAAGGAAATTTTCATAGTAATCCTTGTCTCCAACAAAAATAGCAACAAGGTCTAGTTCAAGAATTCCCAGCAATTGATGAGAACTCTCCAACGTGGGTTATAAGTGCATGTCCACGAAAGAGTACAATAGTACAAAAGCAACTTGTGTTTCTATCCTCAGTGAGTTGATCTTGGTGTATTTTGGTGTGCTGAAGCAAACTCTACCCCGAGTTTAAAGCAGTGTGCCATGGCACTTGTTGTATCGGATACCTACAATTCATATCTAGAGATAGATCTAGTTCCTACATGCATCAAGATCTCCCTGACCTAATGCATTGATTTGTCAAATTCATGGATTGTTTGGTTGGGGAGAGATTTTGGTGCATAGTCTGTGTTTGATGATTGTGTTAATTATTTGGATAAGCAAAAGGTGGTTCCTCCTATTTGATTCCTAAACTAAACAAAAACTATTGCCTCTCTTTGTTGTAGATTCTACAATAACCATCATGTTAGATGACCTACCTAATCAGTCTTGATTTTGTTCTTTGAATATGTCTAGTGCATGGTGGAAATCTTAGAGATGTGAGAATCTCCATCTCCAATACTCTCCACCTATGCAGTATGTTTTTCATGCTTTATTGACTCCGATGAAATTGGAAGTGCCCATGGTCCTCTTGGAACCACATATTTCAAAGGAACGTCTCTTGCCTAATTCTGTACTTGTAACCTATGCTCTGCCTCATCATTCTTTGGATGCTACATTTAGAATGCTATTCTCAACACAGACAGTTAATGAGGATTATTGGAAGTAGGCAGATATTTTAATTCCTTCAATAATTCACAGATTTCCTTTTTCTCTTTGGTGTCTCTCTACTCTTAAGATGTTTGATTAAAATGATCAGATATCAATGAACAGAGTCAATTTCTTCTTGAGGCCATATTTTTTTGGGTCTTTGAAGAGGAAAACATGCTTTTTGCATAAGAATCAATACTGCTTTTCCATTGAAGTCTGTTTTTCAGAAATCATCCAAAATTGAAAAGAGGAGCAGGGATAAAAGCACTGCAAATGATCTATGCTGTCATCCTAATAGTATGGGTTGAGAGAAAATGGTGATATTTGGGATATGTGGGGATCACTTATTAAAAACCCAAACCGTTCATTAATTTCTGAACACAAGGATATATATAATATTCAGATTATTTTGTGAAACTATTGGATCCACTGTTTGATGGAACTTGAGAGGTTTTCTAATGAAATACTTTTCATTTGATCCATGGTCCAATAATTTTACAAAATCTAAACGTATGCGTGTCTATGCATTTAGAAATTTATGAATGGCTTAGAGTTTTAATTAGTGGATCTTACATATTCAAAATGCCACCATTTGCTCTCATCATTATCATTAGTATGATTGCATAGCATCATTCCTCTTTTATAAATACCAACTCATTTTTTATGCTAGTGTTCATTTTCATTGAATGTTTTACCCTGATTTTGCTAGATGCATAGACTTACCCCCAGGCTTAGGCTTGGGCTTCCTTTTTGGTATATGTTTGTATCTTGGTTGGTCCAGCTTGTGGGCTTTTGTGCGTTGTTGCTGCAGTTCTGTTTCATCTGGCTTCCCTATTGGGTCCTTGCCTGGCCTCTTTTCTCAGCCAAACCTCTTTGTAGGCTTGACTTACATGGTCCTTTCATTGTCAATGGGCTTCATCTGCCTGTTTATGTTGTCTCCCCTCTGCTAATTGATTACTAACTTTCCATAAAAAAGTTTGGCAGTCTTTGCAGATTATGGTTGTTGACTATTCCAATCTTCTAGTGGTGCTCAATCAAGTGTTGTTTGTCAAGATTATTCTATCTAGATGAGTAAATGGCTAGTGATGACACTGATTGTTTCTATTTATGAATTTATCCATTTGTCTCTCTATCTATCATGTTATGATCCATGTTGAAGATTGTTCATTCTTCTGTGGTGGATTTGATGTATGCCATTTTCATTATTAAAAATGATAAGTTAACAGTTACGATGAAATATTGTCAAGTTTCAAAGATGGTTTCTGTTTTAATCTTCATATTTATTTTTCTTGTTGTCAGGGAAAATGCCAGATATTCAATTGGCAACTCATACTATAGAATCCCATGGAGTAAAATTGGCAAGGCTGCATATGAATGATTGGCTGATGCTTATACTTCTTGGTGCAATAGAGATCACGTTAAAGTTTGTTACTCCATTTAACCGCTTTGTAGGAGAAGACATGATGTTTGATCTAAAGTATCCATTGAAAAGCAATACAGTGCCATTTTGGGCTGTTCAGGTATGGGGTTCTTTCATTTATATATATAAGAACTGATGGCTTCACTATTTGTATCAAGAAAATGGTGGAATGGTTTGGTCATTGTGGACTCACGAGGGCTTTAAATTTTCCAATTCTAAGCTCTTCACCAACCATCTCCCTATGATTGATTATTTTATTTGTGTGAGATCATTAGATCCTGTTCGAGTGTGAGCCTTGATGTAATGTTGAAAAAGTGCAATTTAAAAATAGAATAACATACACACCACACAAGACATGACAAAAATTTAATCTGGTTTGACATCAATGCTCAATCCATGGGTTGAAGTAGATTTGCAACTCAACTGGATTGGGCTATACTATGTTGTACGGACACTTGAAAGTAATAGGTCACAATAGATTAGTTTTTAAAGTTCACAATAGATTAGTTTTTAAAGATCTAGGGGAAGAATGTACTGTAGTATTTTATTTTTTTGTTGTTGTTATAGATTTTAGAGTCATTATAGGAGAAAAATCTTACAACACAATATGGATAATTGATTTTGGATGTTTATGTCAAGGCCAAATTAACATATAACAGATAGAGGGTTGCACCCACAGAAAAAGGCAGCGGGATCTGAAAGGGGAGAAACTAGTGACCTTTAAAGAAAAACTGCAAAACTACTGAGAAATGGAGATTGAGACTGATTGGACTGAGACTCAAATCTCAATGAAATGTGGAATCGAATGGCAAGTGGTTAATGAGTTGCCAAAGAAGTGCTAGGATAATCTTAAGGAAAGATGATCCATAAACATCGAAAGACATGGTTATGGAACAAAGATGTCCAGAAGAAAGCTATTGGTCAGAAGGGAATACGTAATAAGGAGTGACAGAGCATAGACTAGAATACGTGGCAAAATATAAGTTACTGAAAAGAGATGGTAACTAAGCCGTAAGTTTGAAGCATATAACAATTTATTTGCTCAATTAAGAACAAAAGTTGGGGGATGGGGTGGTGGAGGGGAGAGGGAAGGAAGGTGAGTATCTACAAGTTGCTAAAATGAGAGAATCATACTAGAGAATCAACAAGTTCTAGTGAAAATTAATAAAATAAAAAGTAGGTGGGGAGATATTTTAAACATTCATTAAATATAAACATGTGATTGACATTGGCGTAGAAGCATACATGAAGAACAGAAGATCAACAACATATCTGAAACAAAGGCAAACATAGCTCTGAGAAAAGGGAGAAATGTAGGGCATTAGGACCAAATGGTATCAATATAGAAGTATGGATATTGTGGGGTGAAGTAGAGATTAGTTGGTTTACTAGATTCTTAACAATATCTTAATTTCAAAAAGAATGCCTACTAAATGGTGAAAGAACACTTCAGTCCCTTTTATAAGAATAAAGAAAACATCCAAAAGTGACCGATTAGCAAGTTATTAAATTTATGAGCCACACTTTGAACTTTGGGAGTAATAGAGTAGTATATGAGACACTAATCAAATATTTTAAAGAACCAGTTTGGAGATCTCTTGTGCCAATTAAACTGTGAATGACCTAGTGTCACATTGTGCAAATGTATGTAAGTGCAACCGTAGAACCAAATGGAAGATCTTTTCTGGGAGATATCCATCAAAATGGATGGAGGGTGGGCTAAGTGCAGGAGTTCTGTTAGAGAGGGGAGTGTCACGCATTTAAAAGACAAGTAGATCAAGTAATGGTAAAAAAATTCCTATGTTTAGATGGATGAAGTAAACTCAACAGATAAAATTAGAAATAAGAGCATTAGAGGAACTCTGAAGGTATCTCAATAGATGAGATGATGAGAAATACTGTTCAAGAGGTGCGGATGTACATAGTAGACTGGTTACTGCCTTAGAGAAAGGGACCTTAAGAGTTGGACTGAAGCAATGAGAACAGACATGTAAGACTGTGGAGTGACTGAAAATATGATTTTGTTGGAGTAGAATGGAACCGTGAAACTCAACAACCTGATCCTAGATAGATGGGTAAAATGGCTAATGATGATGGTTCAATCAGTATACGATTATTTCCTTTTGCATAAATGGCAGTCCATGGTGATGATATTTCTTCACTGTATGGCAGATAACTGCAGTATTATTGCCCATTGCTATCTTTTCCGTATATTACTACAACAGGAGGGATGTCTATGATTTTCACCATGCAACATTGGGTAGCTTTCTTCCCTTTTTGATTTAAGTAGAATAGATCCCCTGTTGTTTTTGCAGTGCTAACTGATGACATGTGCAACTTCAGGGCTTTTATATTCTGTACTAATTACTGGGGTAATAACAAACGTAATCAAGGATGCTGTTGGTCGACCTCGACCAGACTTCTATTGGCGTTGTTTCCCAGATGGAAAACCAGTGAGTCCTTAATTTTTCGGAGTTTATGCTCTTCCAGTTGTTTTTGTCATTCTTTGACTTCTTATACTCCATTCACGTAGTGTTGCATGCAACATGTCTAGGAGTATGACCCTCTCAAGGGAAATGCTATTTGTCATGGAGAATCAAGTGTAATTACGGAAGGACACAGGAGTTTTCCAAGTGGGCACACTTCTTGTAAGTATACTGTTATTTTGACTATTTTAGCTTTCTGCTTCTGAACAGCTAACCTTTTAGGTTTTTGGACAGTAATGATGAATATGGTTTGCTCAAGTTGTAATTGTTGTTACACTCTAATCATTCTTTAATTGTTTGCATTAGATGAAGTGCCATGTTTTTATCAATTGTGTTCAATTGTATTTTTTTTGAAGTCTAAGGTATCCAGGCCTCTTAGAGCACCTAACTAAGTCCTTGGGGGCATATGCACACCTCCCTATCTACACACACCGTGTAAAACTAGGGGAGTGGCCCTTATATGTTGAGAGTGGGACTTGAACCCAGAACCTCCCATAACTTACTGAGGTCCTTAATCGTCAAGCCAACGCTCATGGGTTAATTGTGTTCAATTGTTTTTTGCAAGTTGATCCACCATTCAATTTTGAGCTGCAATCAAGTTGTGCAAGTGATATACTAATACTATCAGTTACTTTTCAAAAAAAAAATAATACTATCAGTCCAGCATTCATGCCTCTACACAGCACATGCATCCATGGAAGAACTTCTAAATAACATGAAAGTAGCATCTTTTGATTCCCTACAACATCCAAAATGTTCATGCATGCAAAGCCAGACACAAATTTAACATCAAAATGATTTGTTGTTTTGGTACTTAAGTAACAAATGAAGTTGAAGGAACACTAGACTCATACATCTAGACTGAGGTTTACAGGCCAACACCATCCATGCGACCCCTTTCTAGTTCCCCACAAGAGGAAACCATCTATTCTGAAATTATGCTCCAAGTATTAGCAGAGATGCTTCAGCCATTTAATCTGATTATTCCATTAGTTCACCGTGCTCATGTTTGTACTCGTGTTGGCTAGGATGTTAGATGCATATATTTTATGAATTGTGGATACAGACACAGATATGCGTATGGATATGACACTCCATTTTCCAAAATCTAGGGCTTAGATTCGAATTCTAGCATCCGATTGAAAACACTTCTTTACATTTCTCATGATTTTTTATTTGAATCATTTTGTCCATGCTATTCATTCTCTTATTCGAAAATGAATTAGTTTTTCAAGCATGCTAGATGTCACACGAGTGTGATTTTCATAAAGTTTTCTTACAGTAAGACCCTTTTATAACATTCCTTTTTGTTATATTTGTTTATTAAGTTTACTAAAACCATTATTGTTCAGATATAAGAACATATAACATCATGATTGGTTAGAGCATATTCTACAAAGTATCATATATAAACATTGGAGTTTCTGACAGAAGTCATGGGTTTCCAACTCAAAATGTTGAGCCTACATGTGGGCATTTGAGGCTAGAAGAAAAAATCATACAGTTGTATACTGAAAACCCAAAAATTTTGGGTTGCTGGTGGAATGTGTGATTGTGATCGGTCCAGTTCCTGAGTGAATCATGTGGATGAGGACAAAATTCTTAACCTTTGCCTTGCCTACCCAAAGTGAAGCTAAACCTCCTTGCGTTCTGATCAACAATGTGAGATTAGTTTCCTGCATGAGAGGCTACCTTTCTATTGGGAGTTGATTTTATTCCTGCAAATGGATTTAAAAAGAGGAGGAAAAAGTGATGGCTGCAAAACTGGCCTGAGTGCCTGACAATTAAAAGAAACTGATTTTTGTCCTTCCATTTAATGTTTCATCACAGACAATCGAAAATTGTTGTCAGATTAGCATTGGATGAGGATATTGTTGCCAATCATTTGAAAATTTGATTTAACTGTACTGTTTTTATTTTTCCTTTTTTTTTTCAAAGTCACAGTATAATACTTGGAATTCCAGAATAGATTTTCCAATAACATGTGTATGCAGTTATTGATTTGACAATTCCAATTCATCATTGTCACTCGCCTCTTTTCCATTTATTTCGGTTGTTTTTTTTTGTTCTACTCTTTCATTTCATCATAAACCATAACCTCTATCAGTCCACAATCTAATATGACAGTTCTGATGAGTCTAAATAAACTGTAAGAGATATGAGAAGAATAACTTTTGATATGGATTTTGCAAGATATACACTGATTCCAATGCAAATGATGGAGGTGAGCCATTAACTGGAAATTTCATTTCCAATTTGTACTTCTAATTTTTATGGACTTATAATAGTATCCCTTTTCCATAACTATCTATTAATCAGTGTTAGGAATTTAGTCTCATGATTTCTGAAAGACCAACATCTATTTTGGTATTTAAGATTGCATACCTTTCATCCGGTTATCAATCTTGCATATGTAACTCAAGAAGGGCCTGAAATGTGATTAATATTCAGGGTCCTTTGGGGGTCTAGGTTTTCTTGCATGGTATTTATCAGGGAAGATCCGAGTGTTTGACCACCAGGGCCATGTCGCGAAACTTTGCCTTGTCATTTTTCCACTCCTTGTTGCAGCTCTTGTGGGAATTTCTCGAGTGAATGACTATCGGCATCACTGGCAAGATGTATTTGTTGGAGGTTTCATAGGTTAGTTATTGTAGAAGGTTGATCATATTGGAAAATGTTATGATCAAATGCACACTCTGTTATGTTCAGTTACTAATTCTTAACTTCCAATCCAATGTCATTTTCAGGATTAATCATTGCTTCATTTTGTTATTCGCAATTCTTCCCACCGCCAAATGACCCATATGGTATGTTCCATGTAGTTTGTCCATTCCTTGCATATTTAAGAAATTCCTTAGTTTCTTCTGTTATAGTTTACTGTTTTCTCGATTGTCAAGGTGCAATCCGTTATTGCAGAGATCTGCAAGTGTGATGTCTTCTTGTGGGGAATTTTTCAATTTACTCTTTTTTTAGCGGTAGAATATTTCAATTTACTCATAGCTCTAGTGTTGATCAAAGACTTGTCATTGTTCTTATTATTTGAATGGACATACTTGCTGCTTACAAAAATGCAAAACAGAGTCATTATGTCATTATATATCAGGACTAGTCAATATCCTGATGCATATGTTCCATTTAGTACACTCATACTTGATGATGATGAATGTCAATCTGATGGCCAGAACTCTAAACAAGGGATGCTGTAGCAATCTTCCAAATTGAAATATCTTAGTTGTAGAATGTAGCCTAAAAGTAGATTTTGCTTAGAAGAAAATGCAGATGATGTAATTGACAAGAACTTGGAGCATCATTGTTGCGACAGTAAAGGTTATAGATTCAGGTCACCACCTCAAAGAAAATACAGAAAATTTTGAGAGGAAAGAAATGAACAGGTGGCTAAGATGTTTTGACAAGTTTTTGAGATAATCCTTGTCCACAATGAGGTCTAATCAGATCAACTTCTGGACCAACTAAACTTTTGTTTAGCATTAGGAATCCTGCAAAGCGATCATTGCCAATCTTGTCTATGGATACTAAACCAGACCTGTTGGAAAACTTATGTATTTGTCTTGTTTCCACTCAAATCCTCAAAAGTTTATGAATCATTTTTTTTATGCAGGTTGGGGACCTTATGCATATTTCCAAATGCTGGAAGAATCCCGTGATGCTTCTGTACATTCACCAACTAATACAAACCAAAATAGTGAGCACTCAACAGAGAATGAATGTGTTTATATTCCACCACGATGTTGTGGGGACAGTGTAAAAACCAGTGAGACATCAGCATGAACCTTTATACAACAGAAGCAAGGAGGAGAGACATCAAACTTGGCACTTCAGTAGTTTCGTGTATGATGGAGGTCAAGTGTTTCTTTCCAAGTATAGAATTCAATGACAGACAGATGTATATTCATTTTCTGTTAAGTTCAATAGTTAAATAAACAGGTTTTTCTACACAACATGGTGATTATAAAATTCAGGTGACAACTGGGAAGCGTATGTGCCTTTGAATGTTGATAATTACAACTCAGAAGAGGGACATTGCATGTATAACAAAAATGATAAGAGGTTCCTATGGCCTGGTATATTGCAGTCAATTTCTAGGAAAATGGATTTTTCAATGTTCATTTGCAATTTTTTTCTAAGAAACCACGTACGACACCATTTCCCTCAAATTCTTAGGAAAATAACTGAACCCTATCAAAGTCGCATTTAATAGAAGAGAATGTTGCAAACAAAAGATCACCTGCACACCAGTACTACCTTACAGACTTAGGTCTAGGATCCACCAAATCTAGACTTAGGTCTAAGGATCCACCAAATCTACTGGTGATTGATCTGTTGTAAAGATATATATATATTTTAAATATGTGGTTTACTGAAAATCTCTTTCATTGAATCAATCAAGTTTTTAAAATTTGTCAAAATTTGATTGGCTCAAATTATTTTTTATCACTTAATTTTACTGCATTTAAAACATGGTTTGATTGGTCTGATCAAAGTTAATTTTGGGAGATCTCATACTCAAATAAAGATTTTTATGGTAGATCCATCACCATATCATTTGTTGAGCTCCATATCTAGATTTGCATGGTAATACCACACACAGTCGTGTGTGGGTGACCATCCTTTCTAATAGCTTGTTGATCTCTCGACTGTGGAGTGCTTGTATAAGTGTTATTTTCATTTGAATATTTATTTATGATATTTTAATTATTATTATTCTAATTTTTTCAATAATATCACGGTTAAGAAAACCAAAGTTACATATGCTAAAAAGGAAAAAAAAAATTTGATGAGTCCCTTTGTGACTCAGGCAAGACTCAGTCCAGGGCAGGAGTAGAAATCTCGATATCGACTGATAATTTTTTTTCTCTTATTTTTTTATTTACAAAAACTATCAATATCGATCGATATCGACAATATATATCGAATATATATCGTTTCGGCCGAGATTATTGCCTCTTGTCCAAGGGGTCCTATAATCTGATGGGAGTCATCACTGGTAAAAGAGTGAGTCTAAAATCTAAATACACGGCTCATTATCATCTCTCATTAGCAAGCAGGTTGAAGCTTTAAACCGGTTAATACAAGATAGCTTTCTGCAACAAGTGGAGTTTCATGGGGCCCTCAAAGATGGAGAATGAATTCTATCATCATTCACTTAAAAAGTCACAGTTTAACATTACTTTACATTGAAGTAAATGCTATCATCATGTCTTAAGCCTTTTCTAACTTCTATCTTTGAAAACTAAATTATGATGTCGCTACAAGTTTGAAGCTTTTATCATGGAGTTGTCTTGGCATCACGATCGCAAATTTTCATCTTAATTCTCACAATCTCACTATCATGGGAAGATATTAAACATGACATTACCAATAGTTTACCCACGACTTTGATAAAAATCAATTGCATTAGATTTTACTTAAAAAATAATATGGTTAATGAGACCCAAAAATATGACATACCGGTATTTAAAAAATATTTTGGCACACCAAATTGCATACAATCGAAGTAGAACTGAATCTTTTCTCATCGGAGAAGTGGAACAGAGACACAGAGAGAGATAGAGACGCATGAAATGGATGATTAAGTCTCTAACATAAGATGTAATTTTCCCATGTAATGATAAGAAGTCGATGATAGTAAAAGTCTGTAAATTGAATTAATTTGAGTGAAGAATGTCTTTAAATAAAGTTAGGTGATGAAAAGTAAAAAATATTAAAAATCAATAAGATTCAAAGTAGACTGGATGTTTCTTTTTTAATCGACTGTTAAAAAGAAAAATGTGCTTCTCTTTGAGCCATTTCAATTTGATTTTGTTGCACGTAGAGATTATAAGTGATGCAGGCCAAGCTGCATTTAAAATTTTAGATTTGAGATTTTAAGTTGAATCATAAATTTCTACAAAAAATTCAAAATACCATTTTTAAATCTCTCGATCACTCTCAAGAAAAATGAAAAGGGAGATTAATTTCGATGGATTAAACGTTTTTTAAATCAATTCGTACCGTAAATTGTTATTCCAAATGCTTATCAAATCACAATCATGCATGAAATTTTAAATCTGGCTCAAATTCGGATTATTTCTCAAAAACCTTCTAATAAATTAGTTAGAAAGTGGAATTAAAATTTAATTCAACATAAAATAAAACTAAATGGAAAAGGATAAAAAAAGTCACCAATAAAGGAAAAAACACAATGTTTTGATCAATTTCAATAATAAAAAATCTCAATTACAATTTAGGCCAAGCATTTACTTATAGGCCTTATTTTCCAACTCAAAACAGAAAATAAATAAAAATAAGTAAATAAAAACGAACAAGTGTTCATGTACCCGAGCCTTCCTCTTCGTTTCTTGTTTCTTCTTTTCATTGCTTCTCTCGGCTGTCCTTCTCTGCCATTTATTAATTTATCTTCATTACAGCCACACCTTCCTTTCTATCTTCCTTTCTTTCCCTCATTTGCATATGCATATATCATATCTCAATGGGTTTTCACTCACTAAATTAAAGCACAGCCACTTCCATGAAAAATGAAAATCTTCCATTTGGATTCTCGTTGGCAGCAGCAACCCATTGTTTTCTGTCTCTGATTCGCCTTCAATTCACCTCCAAATCATATTTATCTTCTTCCAACCACCACCGATCGATCACATCCTTATTGGGTGTGGAATACACAGTAATAAAATCAGTAAAAAACCTCCACTTGAGAATAATGGGCGGTCCCCAAATGAAGAAGCAAATAATGCTAATTTTAGATGAAGATGTTTTCATATGCTTCACGGTCACTTGTATCATGTATGTTATAGACTGATAGTCTCGCATTAAATTCCACACGGTGTTCCCCACGTACCTTCATGCTTTTGGACGGTCCACATCCTCCAATGGGCCCACGCGTGCTTGCACCCTTGCTAGCTTCTGAGTGGGGTCCTTTCTTTCCACCATCGATAATATCTTGAATTTGTCCACTCAGACCTCGACCGAGATATTGTTGATGGATCCGGTGCCTACATTGTGATACCCCTGCCCAAGTGTGGGCTGTGGGCAGCACACCACCAATGTGAAGAGAGTCCAACATCGGTAAAGAAAGAAAAGAGAGAGGGGGTTTAGGAGAAGATAACCCCCTAACTGTGTGCAAAGTCCAAAGTGAACAATATCACACTGAATCAAGCTCTAAGTTCTGTATTCGGGTTAAGTCGTTACTTGTATCAATAAGTACAACCTAAAGGGATTTGAATGATGACTAAGAACCCACCTCAGAAAACGGAAGCTTTGAATCCAAAAGGTCACTTGTAGATTTACTCCATATGTGTAGATAGAAAGATTTGCGCATGTCCGATGAGTAGTTGAATGCTCTAAAAGACCTCAACACATTAATCATAAAAATAAGTTATAATAAGTCATCCAAAATCATTTGGGTCATTTTAATCAGTGCCAAACGAAAGTGGTGTCCACCAAAAAAGTATCTTTGTTGATTTTTTTTTCTTTAATATTCAGTTGATAGATACTATTTATCATCATCTAAGTTATTTATCTTATTATACTAATAAATAATTAAATAAATTCACTAAATTTAGATTCTTACATCAAAACAATTATAATGTCATTGAGCGACAATTAGTATGCCACATGAAAATAAAATTTGGATTTATGATAATTTACTCAGTTCCATTTACCTCTCTAAACTCGACTACTTGACCTTTTATGTGACAATTTCAAATGTTGGATATAGAGGTGCAAAATTCAGTATTAGCCGATATATCGGCCGATATTATTTTCTCTTATTTTTTTTAAAAAAAATAGTCGATATTATTATACCAACCAATATAATACGATCGAGATATCGACGTATCGGCCGATACGTATTTGCACCCTGGTTGGATAGGTGGTTTTAGGCTATTAAATGGGCTTTCACCTAATTTTTCCAAGGTTTTCAAATCCAAGGGCACAATCAAAGAGTGCATTGATGGTAATTAAATTTTTAAAATAAGTATCCATTTTATTTAGACACTGCCTTTTTTGTTTGCCTGTCCTGCCAATAACATGCCCTGGACCATCAATCATATCGTAATGTTTTATTTTTGGATTGCTCAGTGTGAGTCGTCTTGATGATGGATAGGTTCAGTTCCTAAGCTGAAATTGGATCCTAAAGCAATTATAGATGTTGGTGTTGAATTTTGTTGGAAAATACAATTTATTTATTTTTATAGATATATTCAATTCTTATAAGTGATTTATTTCTATTTTTCAGAGATGTAAATGCAAGAATCCTTAAAACTCATTGTCATACCAAATGTTGTAACTACAAATTATGTTTCCACCAAACAGTTAACAATCAGCTCAACAATTTTGGGAGATAATCCCATAAGAAGTTCTCCACATCCATAGGGTGCTCAATCTTTTTAGAATCTATGTCTTTCACCAGTTTCAACCCTGTCGCTTCACATGGATTGTACATAAATGGAATGAAAAAAAAAATTAATTCACATTTTAATATTATATAAATGAAAAGAAATTTGACTAACATACGTGTAAATTTTTTTATCTACACACTAATTTGCATTTTAATAGAAAAAAATTAATAGAAAAAATTTATAATTCTATAGAATTTGAACGTCA
Organism: Chimonanthus praecox; assembly: GCA_022113865.1. NCBI lineage: Eukaryota > Viridiplantae > Streptophyta > Magnoliopsida > Laurales > Calycanthaceae > Chimonanthus > Chimonanthus praecox. The sequence goes on along the minus strand of CM039086.1, from coordinate 9,618,414 downwards.
TTTGATGATAAGTTTGATTTTAAATTTTAAAAATTCGATTTTATAAAATCATTATTTTTTATAATATATCTTATAAGATTATAATGATCGGATCAAGAGTTTCTCTTAACTCATATCAACAATAAAAAAATTTATTTATCTTATTTAATACATATAAATTTTAGAAAATTATTTAAGAAAAATGTAAACCATTAAAATTTGAAAATAAAAGAAAGAAATCGAAGCTATTGCATTACAATAAATCAATAATATCTGATTTTGTCAAGCTTTTTTTAAAAAAAATTTACATATGAAAAATTACTGAATACCCAGTGTAAAATCTCTATACATAAACTCCTAACTTCAAAACACAACCAAATTAAATAATGAAAATTCAAACTAGTAATCTTTCACTGAAACGAAAGGTAAAGAGCTGCTGCACCATTTGGGTTTTGTCACGCTTTTCTCCCTTGAAATCTTTTCCTTGTTTAATCTACCCAACTACTGTCTTTAAGTAGGTTTGGAACTCATTTCTTGCCAAATCATTTTGTTTTTACCAATGCTTCTGACGTGAGTCAAGTTAATGCCGACCAATATTATATTATTATACACCACGGGAGCACCAAATATCGTGTCCATCAACCACAAAACTCCAAAGTTCATACCCGACTAATACGAGGCCACTGTCAATGACCCATTAGCAAGAAACACCCCTGCCACCACTGGAATCATCAAATCTAATCTTTCCCGTGATTACAGATTTGAAGATAGAAAATTTAAAATATATTGTGTGCAATATTTTTTTATAGAGAGAGAAAATAAATTTTTAATAAAAATTATTTTTATTATTTTATATAATTTATGAAATTTTGTTTATTTTTCAAAAAATGGTGGAAAATGAATATTAAAGAGAGAGATTAGAAAATAATTTTTACAATTTGAAAATTACAAGATATATGTTCCAATCTATGAATTAACCCTCGTCTTATCCAATTCACAATGCTGTGATTCAATTAAAACACAATCTATTATCCATCAGATGACCCATGACTTATTCGATAATTAAATTGACTCTATTTATTATTCAATTCATAACCCAACTAATTCACCTATTATCTCATGGTGAATTTAATTCAATTTATGAACCAACCTACAATTTAAGGCTTAGTTAGAGCTCAAACCTAACAAAAAAAAATAGTTCTATAATTTATTATTTGACTCGTGATATAAAAACCAAACTCATATCTCCACTTATGATCAAACCCAACTCATATCCCATGTCCACTCAGTGTCTACCGAAAAACCAATCCAATTCGACCAATCTTATGAATTGCTATATTAGATTGAGGAGCCAGTCCAAAAACTAAACTTATTGTAGTCATTATTACATAATATTAGAATTTTAAATAATTTATAGATTGAAGTAACTATATAATTTATAATTATTGTTGTTATTGAATTGATTATTATGACATTATCATTGTCACCATCTTCATCTATAATTAAGTGTATCAAATTATAATCTACACTTCTGTCATCTAACAATAAAAAAATTTCCTCCATGAATTATTATAAAAACATTTTATTGTACAGAATTAAAAAATTAATATATGTGAAAAAAACAAAATCTAAACATTTTATTTTTTATGAAAATAAAAATATCAAGAATATCAGTTTTTATAAAAAAATAGTTGCACACAAACATTTCTTGATAAGAGAGATCATTTATTTTTCATAAATAATGGTATATTATGTATTAAAATTACATAGGTCGAAATGGCTGTCCTTCCTCCTAATTTCTAGTGGACTAAAAGGGTGAGACAACGGTGACTTGGAAAATTGGAATTTCAAAAAATAAGATACACTTAATTGATTATTGTACAACCTCAATTATGTGAATTCTAAGAAATATGTTAAACCTTTGACTCAAAATAAATTAGGTTTGGTTGTATAATTTTAATTCAAGTTTAATTGAAATCAAATCTGTTAAGTTGTTAATCTTCTCACCTTTAATCTACATATAGAAAAATAATAACGGCATATAAATTTTTATATAATGTTCATTGATAGAATAATTATAAACTTGTTAATATTGCTAACCTACTGCGCTCCAAAATAATTTATTAAAAAGTTCAATTAACTCATAATAATTTGATAACCTGAAAAATCTGATCTAAAGTAAAAATAAGTGTCTGTAAATATTCAATGAGAAAAAAAATTCCTCCATCAGATGTGTATCAAACGATCAATGCATAAAGATTTTTATTGGGTATAAATCGACCTCATTGTCAAGTAAAATCAGTGCTCTTTTTTTTTTTTTTTACTTTAAAAAAAGTAATAATAGTAGCTACATGAAACCCCGTCGGCAGGAGGCGTTACAGAGTTCTACTCCTACGGTGCACAATTCAAGAATATGGGCCCGCCTCCTTAAAAGGTTCTGAGCATAACTATGCACGTGGCCCACGGCCTTTTCATTACTAACTCAGTGCTCCCGCGGTGTACCGTCCCCCGTTTCCAGCCCAGTACTGCCATCCCACCCCTTCTCCCCAATAAAGCCCCCTTTTCGCTTCTCTTCCCTACTATCTCTCTCTCTCCCTGCAATGGCGGAAAATTCCTTCATCCACTCCCTCTTGTTTTGCTTTATCTTCTTTTCTTTCCTTTCTTCTGCCATTTGCAGAAGCCTTACAAACGGTCACAAAACTACAACCCTCGACATTTCAGCCTCCCTGCACAAAGCCCAGCACGCTCTCTCTCTTACTCCACAGACCCTGCAATCCCTCCACCAACAGTCTTACGAAACACCCCACATTTCATCATCTTCCCCTCCCTCTTTCACCCTCCAACTCCATTCCCGAGACTCCCTCAGGCACCATACCACCCACAAGAACTACAAGACCCTCACACTTGCCCGACTCGCCCGCGACTCGGCCAGGGTCAAGTCTCTCAACACTAAAGTGGCTCGCACTCAGTGGCGTCCAGCGATCCGACCTCAAGCCCCCTCGTTTCGGACGAGTCGGCCACCTTGGAAGCGAAGATCGATGGGAGTGGCGGTCTTCAAGGCCCCATCGTGTCGGGAACGAGTCAGGGAAGCGGTGAGTACTTCTCCCGAGTTGGGATCGGTAGCCCTCCGAAGCCTCTCTTCATGGTTCTCGACACGGGCAGCGACGTGACGTGGGTCCAATGCCAGCCTTGTACGGACTGCTATCAGCAGGCGGATCCAGTGTTCGACCCCTCCGCCTCTTCCTCCTACTCCACCCTCTCCTGCGAATCTCAGCCGTGCAAGTCCCTCGACGTGATGGAATGTCGCAACGACGCGTGCCTCTACCAGGTGTGTACGTGTGTTAATGGTCCTTGACTCTTGACCTTTTTTACCACGCCCTTCGTAACGGTCATTTGCTCTAACAATTTTTTATGTTGAAGAAAACGTTAGACGTTTAAATGGCTTTTGCAAAAATACAGGAAAGTACTAGTCATTACAAATTGTTTATACCCACAAGTATTATCATAATTAAAAAATGTTATTTTCCTCAATTGTATTTATCATCGGAATGTCTTGAAAAATAATAATAAAATTTAGTTATACTCAAAATGGCTAAGCTGATTTCTATTTTTAGTTACCATTTTTTTTTTTGAATTAAGCGTTGTTCATTTCCAGAAGATGATAAGAAATGGGTTCTTACTTAATTTCGAGTTACAGTGAAAATACATGATTGATCACTTTATTAAGGTTTATTCTTCTTTTGAAAGTTGAAATTGACTAAAGACCAAACATGGTTAAATCCATTCCCATCCGGTCTTGTCAAAATATTTGATATTTCCATATAGAGATACTTTTCACTCTGAGCAAATGGACGGAGGAAAAAACGTTTAAACGGCTGTTATTATTTCTGCCGATACACTTCTGAAGAATTATAAACAAGTGTCAGTACCATCTTCGTTTTGAGTGAAAATTATTATTTTTTTCACGGAAACACTCGTCTCTGTCTTCCAAACGTAAGTAGTCTTTGGAGGAAGACGCTTAAATAGTCAAATATCTTTTACAACGGATGCTTGGAGAGTGGGTTTCTGAAATAACTCTTTTTTTATAAACTGGTTAAACTCATTTCTGTTTTTACTTGAAACACTCGTCTCTGTCTTCCAAACGTAAGTAGTCTTTGGAGGAAGACGCTTAAATAGTCAAATATCTTTTACAACGGATGCTTGGAGAGTGGGTTTCTGAAATAACTCTTTTTTTATAAACTGGTTAAACTCATTTCTGTTTTTACTTGAAATTACGTTACTTTTAACAATTATTTAAGAAGTATTGTCTTTGCCAAAATGGGGGCTTCGATAAAATTGTTTTGTTGGAAAGGTTTAAACGTCTGTTGTGGTGAAGTGAAAATGTGGAGAGAAGATTTCTCAAAGTAACATCTTTTCTTAAAAAATGGTTGAAAATTTTCAACTTTCTTTTTGAATTTAGAAATTTGCATGTTTTAATTGTTACTCTTTCTAAAGGGAAGGGGGAAAAGTCGAGGATAAACTTCAAATTTTGAAACACTTGTTGTGGTGGTGATGATGATCAGGTATCGTACGGGGATGGGTCATACACAGTGGGGGACTTCGTGAAGGAGACACTAACGTTCGGGGACTCAGCTGCAGTGAACAACATAGCGCTGGGATGCGGCCACGACAACGAAGGTCTGTTCACGGGGGCGGCTGGGTTGCTGGGCCTGGGCGGTGGAGCCCTCTCTTTCCCAGCCCAGGTCTCCGCCACTTCCTTCTCCTACTGCCTCGTCGACCGTGATTCCAACTCAACCTCCACCCTCCAGTTCGGATCCCTCAACGGGGACGGTGTCAATGACGGCACTGTAACGGCCCCTCTGCTCCGCAACCAGAGGGTGGACACATTCTACTACGTGTCCCTGGCGGGCATCAGCGTCGGCGGGCAGATGCTTTCGATCCCACCGTCTTCGTTCGCGATGGACGAGATGGGCAACGGTGGTGTCATCGTCGACTCGGGAACGGCCATCACGAGGCTCCAAACCGACGCCTACAACTCCCTCCGCGACGCCTTCGTCAAGGGCACGACGCATTTGCCGTCCACCTCTGGCGTAGCGCTGTTCGACACTTGTTACGACCTGTCGTCGAAGACGAGCGTGGATGTTCCCAGCATCTCATTGCATTTCCCTGAGGGCAAATCCCTGCCGTTGCCTGCCAAAAACTACATAATCCCCGTTGATTCGACGGGCACCTTTTGCCTCGCCTTCGCTCCCACCTCGTCTTCGCTTTCCATCATCGGCAACGTCCAGCAGCAGGGCACACGTGTCACCTTCGACATGGATAAATCTGTGGTGGGATTCTCGCCCAATAAATGTTAGTGGGACGGTTTTGCCCTCCGTGAACTCACGAAAGTTGTGAGTTTATTTATTTAGGATAAAGAAGCGCAAGCAGCAGACAGAGTGTGAAGGAAGACTCTGGTGTCTGGACCCCCCAGCGTATCATAGTCCATGTGGTTGCGTACTTAATAATAAATTAAATGAAATGAATGAGAGGTGGGGATGGAGTGATGAGAGAGAGAGAGTGTAGTATTTAGTTATTTATTATTTAGTGAGTGAGTGGAAGTGGTTGGGTTGGGTGTATTGAAGTGTATAGTAATTGCGTCACGACTCCTGTGGGAGATAAATAGACGGTAGACGGGTAGGATGTTGCTACTTTTTTTACTTAAATCAAGAAGGATGGTGGGATTTTCTTTTTGTTTAGACTCCCGAATTAAAGAAAAAAAAAAAAGGGAAAGAAAAGGATAGAAGCTGTAACGGATACATACAGAGATGGCAAGTTACTGTGTTGTGGAGTTTGTCTGTGTTTTATTTAATTTTTTTAACTAGTGGTGGGGTATTTGTGGCTAAAGAATCTGCTTTTGTTTCTCTTTGTATGTACGCTTTCCTTTGTTTTGTTTTGTTTTATTTATTGGTAGCTTTGAACCTTGATTGATGGATGATGTATTGTATGGAAAAGAGAGTCGCAGTGGAGGATTTCGACAACCCAGCAAAGTGGAGTGAGAATAAATTACAGGAACTCAGTAGGCTTAGGCAAAATTATAGAATGACTGAATCAGCCGGTGGTGAAAAATGGATGCGCCGGAAGTCTCCTCTCCAGTCGGATTGACCGGAAGAAATCTTTCCACTTTCTGACTTGTCAAATCGACACCTCCTTAAAAGCTACTGGACCATAACGTTAATGGGTTCACCGCCCAAATGGAACCATGCTCATTTACCCTCGCACAATTCCACAGCCTTCACCCAGGAGTGGCTAGACCAAATCCAAGACCGATGACCGTCGTCATTGATGGTTAAAAAAAATATAAGTGCAGGCTCTGAACAAGAAAGTCTTCACTCCTGTACTTGACGTATATCATTATGAAAATGTTTTTTTTCAAAAAATATATTTTCTACATATGAAGTTAGAAAAACGAATGGTTGCGCTTCAAATAAAATTTTAAACTCAAAAGGTTGAGGTTCAATTGTTCATTTTTGCAGGTTTAGAGTTCTATGCTCTGCAACACTCATGACTCATCAATCTTCACACAAGAAGTGAGAAGTTGTAGGTTTGAGATTCTATGACATAACCTTGATATGCACTTGAAATACTATTGAGTAAATTCGAACAACAGCGCAACTGGGCATGCTTTGGCAAACATTTTCTTCTAGAAGGATCTATAACCCTTTTAAGCTTATTGGGGCTAAGAAATTTATGAAATTTTGGGAGAAAGGGGAGTGGGATGTTTGTCTTGTACAAATACAACATATCATACATTTTTTTTAGGTCACAACTGTTTTTGTGTTACTCATCTTTGGTGGTCCATGTGAGTACATGTTCCCTCTACTCGTGACAGAAACTGGTAGGAAGACATATACTATCAATTGAAAAAGCCCATTTATAAAATGTTGTAACTTGTAACTGAGTTAATTCATAATAGTATTTCATTTATCAAATGAGTATGCCGTCTGTGAACAACTCTTTCCATATTAATAAAGAAGGGACGATCCCAATAGACCAAATGTCTCCTCTTAATTAATTTCTGTCATTGTTAGGCTCATGAATTATTTCAAATGATAAAATCGTTTATGAATTTGAGGCTGAATGTAAAAATTAGAAATCTCTATCATTTATGGGCCACTTAATGATTACCTATTAAAACCAGCACGCATTAATATTTAAAAACCATTCACTTGACTTGACAGTTTGATTAGAATTTTTTTATGACATGATAATATTTCAACTTCAACTAAGCCTTGATGTTTCTTTTCTATTTCAAATCAGAGACAACAATTGTTGGGACTTGGGAGCACCAAATAAAGTTCTGGTTCATTTTAACTGTTCACAGTAGGGTTCAGGCATTATTTATTTTTATAAGATATGAAAATAGATTTTATATATAAAAAAAATGAAGCATTCAATTCCAATGGGTGACCGATCCTTTTTCTCTGATGGCTATTGTTGTCCATCTTTATGCAAATAGAATATGATTCTTTTTAAAAAAATAGTGCACTCAATTAATCTTCACTTATTTATAAATCTTACTATTTTATAAGTTTATATGGAGTGAGCATTAAAATAAAATGAAAGTCAAAACTCAAGTTACTGCCATCCTGCGAGTCAGAACCTGCTCATTTTTCTTCCCGTAAAAGGGTAAAAAAAGTTTATATCAACACTTCAACAGTAACACCCACTTGTAATTTGTCAAGCAACGATCTGTTTGGGACGCAGTCAGATGCAGAAGTCTCACTTTATTTTAGTCATAATAACAGAGAATACTGAATAGCAGAGCTCAGTAAGTTAAATGGGGAATGTCAGCCCAATCGCTTAGTTTATAGAACAAACATGGTGTGAACTGGAAAGGCAAAACAAAGCGGGAGAACTGATTGACCAGATACTAGACGCTGGACTTTTTCTATATCTACACAGCTATTCGATCAAGCACGTTAGAAAAAGGGTAATCATTTAGACACTTTATTTTTATTTTAAGAGATATCTCATTTTAAAATTTTATGTAAAATTATCATTTTACTCTTCAGTTCTGTACGGAAGAATCATTCTTTAAAAGAAATTGAGGGACAAAATGGTAATTTTCATATAAAATTTTGAAATGAAATGTCTCTTAAAAGAAAAATAAAGTGTCTAAATAGCCACCTTAGAAAAATGGTTAAAGTTTTGAACTTTTACTAAAATATTAAAGATTTTAAAACTGCCCAAATGGCGGTAGTGTCATCCTATCTACCAAATTCCTGTATGAACTATTTAAAATTTTATTCAAAATTATGATTTTTTTGTAAATTTGAAATATCGGTAAAATCTAATATGAAATGTCCTACCCAAGGGTGGCTCTAGGGGAAGGCAACTAAGGCAGTTGCCTTAAGACCCCGAATAATTTTTGCTAATTACTTGAAGTTTATACTATATTTTTGGTTATTCACGTGGGAAGGATTTTGGGTATACGTGTTTTTATTGAGGAGCACTTTTACACGTGGGAGGAATTCATTGGATCATTTCAAGCTTTGGAGTTAAGTTGGAGTGTCAAGGCTGTAGTGTTAGACAAAAATGTCAAAATTTTAAATTGGAAATGCCTTCTATTCTGAGTCATGCTTTCCTTTTGAATTTTATCCACTTCAATTTGATTCTCTCCAAGTATTGACGCCAGTTTTTGGGGTTTCAGTGTTGCAATTCAATGAGAGAGAGAGAGAGGCATTTTTCTTCTGTTGTAAGCTGTATGTTAGATAGACTTTTATAACATTATCAATCGAAGTTTAACATCTGTTATGAACTTAAATTTTATTAAGAGGAAGTATCGAATAATAAAAAATAAAAAATTTATTTTATATTTGATTTTATCTTTGGTAAATTAAAAATTAAAATGAAAAATTCATTTTTTAAATCATCTAAGCCAATCTTAATAATATTAACGTGAATACCGGTGCCCAATCAATTGGCAGGAGAATGCCTACTGAAAGTCAAACAATCAGATATCGGGGAAGTACAGACAGAGAGCATGTGCCGGTGATTGAGGATCTTGTCGTGTTGCAGCGTGGTGGGTCCCTCTCCTCTTTTAATTTTAGTCCAATGTCAACGTCTGCATCACCCAATTCCTTCCTCGCTTCCTCTCTTTAAATCTATTCAATATATTACTCTATATTTTTTTCAAAAAAATAAAATTAATCATTAAATAAGTATTTTAATATATCATAATTAATAATTAATTTAATAGTGGAGATACATCAAATAAAATTTATAAATATTTGAATTTAAATTCACATAAAAAAAAAGATTTATTGGATTAGATTTTATATTTAGAGGATCCGATACTCTTTTGTGGTGTGCGTAAACATTAAAAACGCTGACAAGTTTTTGTGGTATCATCCTCTTTCTAGTTGGACTAATTTTATGATTGTTGTTGGTTGGATTTCTTTTCACTTTTGTAACACGCAAATAGTAAAGTGTAAAAAGTAACAAACCTAAAAATCTCACGGTCAGGATTGGTCCATCAGATTAATGAATGATCACTAAATCATGGCCCACTTATAGTTTTGGGTGATATTATGGGTAGGTGAGTGGGATGAGGCAAAGGAAGAGGTGGGTGGCATTGGATGTGGGCTGAACATCCATGAGTGATTCATCTACTGAATTTTAATGGAGACTGAGATAGAATGGGAAGGGGGCGAGACAGAACATGCTTACAAAGTAGGGAGCAGCTGTGCTCATAGTCCTAAGTAATAGCACCCAATTCCCAACTTGATTTGATGAAGGATAAGAGTATAAGAGCCGACCCTGGCCCTGTGAATTTTAGGCCAAATTATAAATATTCATGCAATGGGATGAAAATGCAAATTGTTTTTAAGAGATCAACTAATTTCATTATGTGAATATTCGTGAAAAACACATCTTGTAACAGCTTATTTGCTCTTTAAGTACGCTGAATGGGACAGCCCCTGCAGTAGAGCTTTTAGATCAAGACGGGCCAACGCATAGGCTTTCCTAAGGAGGAATACGAGCCTTTATTCTGCGAGTTAAAAGGCTGTGGCGAAGTTAATGTCAGTCGCTGAAGGCCCAAGTGTTAGGACTTGGGCTTCGATACCACTTGTTATGGAAAACGATCCAACTCACATGCATATTCAATAACAGATTAATCACACAAGCGCACACATATAAGGAAGAACATGTGATATACTTGGGTCGACCCAACTTTGGCCTACGTCTATGAGAGGTGTAGATTTTATTCATAAAGAAAGAATACAATATACAAGATTTATGCCTCTCAAGAACCCCTGACCCATATCCTTTATAAACTCCTAGACTCTTCCCGCCGGCCATCCCGTTCACTTGGGGGATCTCCTAAGCCTGCTATGAGATAGTCTGAGACCTGACTCTAATACCACTTGTTGGAGACTTTGATCACTCTACTTAAAAGGCTAGTCTTTCGGCTAGAAGTCTAAGTCCCAACACCAAGAGTCTCTTCAGCTGTCCTTATGCTCTATAAAGTATAAAATATAAACAGAAGAAAGTCTTATACCAAAAAAATGGAATGGTAACCATTTCTTTTTCTATTTCCCATTTTCTTTTCCCTCTTATATATACTTTGAGACAAATGTCAGTCAGATCCTGTCTGTAATTTCTCCTGAGAGGTAATATGGAGTCCTAGTTAATACTGGTTCTTACTTCTTAATCAGGTCGACTATTTTTAGGTACCATCAACAGCAAATAACAGGACCTATTGACGGGCCTAGCCATGGATGAATTTATGTGGGCTACCTGGAAATGGCTCTGGTATGGATCTGAATGTAAAAATTATTTAGTGACCTGAGAACAGGATATTCTATACAAGTTAATTGTCAGACTTGTCAGAACTCAGAAGGTATTCGATAGGTTAAATAGGACCATTTGATTGATGGGCCTATTTTTGGGGTGAAAGTCCAAGTTTTAGCCCATAAAATGAAGCTTAATGGTCGAACCCTCAACTCCACTTTAGAGTTAAGAGACGAGTTGATCCAGTTCATATACTGGCCTACCCGAGTACCGGATTCATGCACCATATTGAACCAGTATTATAAATTAATAAATAATCGTTCGGTAATGTGCCACCAAACTAAGATGGGTCCATCAGTTGACGAACCTCAAAGCAAGCACTGCCTCTTTCATAAAATAGTTTATTGATTCCCATGGCAGAATAAACGGGAGATATGGCTGGGGTTTGTGGGAATGAGCTTAGCCTCTCTAAAATATTGTCTCTTGTCCTATTTCAATTTGACTAAACGGTTGCTTTCTTTCTTTTACTTTATAAAATAGAAAAAAAAAAAAATTTGTAGAGTAGAAGACATGGACTCGCCCATATTCTCCATTTCTCCGTGGATGGAGACGCAATACTGCCCACATTCTTCTATTTCGCCCATCCGCCGTGAATGGAGGAGGAGACCCACCTACCACCTCCCAAGTCCCTAATGACTCTACAAGTAGCACTAAATGATGATTGGGATTTCGGTCAAGCGCAGTTGACCTATCTTAAAACTTTCATTTTTGACTTTTTAGCTTGGACCCAAGTCAATTTCTTTCCCGATCATCAAAATGCACGACTTAACAACTTGCTATGATAAATTTCATATTTATTTATATCCATGTATTACGACGAGGTGTCACAGTTGGTATCTCAATGTTCTACATCCTAAATGAGAATTTGTCGTCGCCATCGTTCAGCATAAATATCATCACTAAAACCATTTATTCTTTTAAATTTCATGTAAATTATTTTTATTTCTTATAAATAGGAGCTATAAAAGGAAGATCAACTAGGTCGAGCTATACTTAAAACAAGATGAGATTCTTCTTATCTATTATGTTTAGGCAATTATCTAAAAAAGGTATTCATAAAAAATTATTATAACGATGCATGGGGCTAAGAGACAGATATCTAAACTTCTTACAAAAGATGGCAAAGGATGGAACCCACACTGATTTAAAAAAAAAAGAAAATGTGAATGTTTGGATAATTCATCCAAATGGACCAATATAAAGGTGAATCGGTTATTTTAACTTGATCGATAGCTATTATAGCAGTCCCACTGGTCATGTCATTCATTATATTTTGGTGGTGGATTCAATTTAAGACTCTCATTTAAGCCAATTAACCAATAAAAAACAAAGATTCAATTTAAAATTGAAACAGAAAGTCAAAAGACAATGTAATTTTATTGAGATCAATAAAAAAATCTAATCCTATCAAATTAGGGAGGTAACTCTCAAGTGCATTCTTTCTATTTCTCTTCTCTATCTTCTATTTTTTAAGCAAACCATTTCTCTTCCCTCGAATGACAGGAATCAGACACGTCTTCTCTAAGCCTCACAATATGATGCAGAAAGAAAACCAGTCCCGTTTGCACTGTTTATTTATTTTATTTTAAAAAAATGCTGGCCATATAGACACTGCAGAATCTTGTCACCAGACACCGATTTTGTGATTTTAAGTGAAAATTACTATGCTGCTCTTCCGTACAGAATCGATCGATCGAATGTGCAGTGCATTTTTCGCATCGATCGATCGATTACACGAGCGGAAGAAAATGAACGCAAAAATGTGAAATTGATTCTGTCGATATCAATCGATCGATAGAATACAGTAATTAAAAAAAAAATTAAAATTTTAAAGTTGTTTTTTAACCACTGTATATTTTCAAAACACTCCTAAATGTATTTTCGGCACACCCTAGGGATACCTTTATTTGTAAAACACTCTGTTTTAAACATTTGGGAGTGTCAAAAGACCTTGAAGTCTTAAAGTATTTTTATCAGGTTATCGTAATTAGTCTGGATATTTAATTTGAGAAATTTTGAAAATACACAGTGTTTAAAAAATAATGTTAAAGTTTTATCTTTCCTTTAAAACTTTAACATTATTTTTTAAGCACTGTGTATTTTCAAAATTTCTCAAATTAAATATCCGGACTAATTACGATAACCTTATAAAAATACTTTAAGACTTTAAGGTCTTTTGACACTCTTAAATATTTTTCGACACACCCTAGGGATACCTTTATTTTTAAAACACTCTGTTTTAAACATTTGGGAGTGTCAAAAGACCTTGAAGTCTTAAAGTATTTTTATCAGGTTATCCTAATTAGCCCGGATATTTAATTTGAGAAATTTTGAAAATACACAGTGCTTAAAAAACAACTTTAAAATTTTAATTTTTCTTTTTAATTACTGTATTCTGTCGATCGATTGATAGCATACTATGAATCGATCGATTGATAGCATGCTATTAATCGATCGACTGAATCAATTTTACATTTTTACATTCGTTTTTTTCTGCTCGTGTAATTGATCGATCGATGCGAAAAGTGCACTGCAGATTCGATCGATCGATTTTGGCGGAAGGGCAGTACGATAATTTCTATTTAAAATCACAAAATCGGTGTCTGATAACAGAATTCTGCGGTGTCTATATGCCCAACCAAAAAACTTTCTTTTTGTTTTTCTTACCCTTGCTGTAAAGATCGCACAGATCACCAGCCGATTTCTTTTCTTTACTTTTTTTTTTCCTGTTTTGATTTCTTTTATAAATCTCCAATGCTCGATTGTGAAACACATATTATAAATAGAATATTAAAACTCGAGATTTGTCTCTAGAGAGGATTCCCTCTCTCTTCCTCTTCTTTCTTCTCGTTCTTCTTTCCCTTCTCTTCTCTGTTTCTTCTTTTCTTCTTCTCCTCTTTACCTTGGTTGGGTGGATTCCAAACACATCTACCTCCTCTGCTGCGCAGCTGCAGCCTGTCTAGCCTCTGATCTCCAGACGAGCAGGTCTTCCCTGCCGTTCATGCCGCCGCAGCCGGAGCTGCTGCCAGCCATTCCCAGCGTCCAGCACTCACCAGTGCCTACTGCCAGCCTCGCTTCCGTTCCGTCCAACGCCCGCAGTTTCATCACCCCATCGTTCATATCCATTCCCAGTCGAAACCCATCCCTTCTCACCGTCACACAGGATCCCTGTTCGCCCAGATCCACCGCCCTTTTCTCCCTGTCCGAACCTTTTCTGCAACTTTGTGGGTCTTTGAGCGTTGACCCATTGACCGCATCCCCTTTCTTTTGTTTTCATTGTTCAGAACCCCACCTTTTGTCTGCTTCCTACCAACCTCGATCCATACCCTTCAATGCATTAATTGGCCTTCTGGAATCTGGGGACCAAGCCTAACTCCTCCTTTACCCATTCACCATCGCCCGGCCAAGTTCCCGTGGATACACAATCTGCTTCTAGTTTTCCCCAAACAACACACCACTTTTGACCCCTTTGACTGAATTTGATCCACTTTTATTTACCTGTCAAACCCGATCCTTAATCAGATCTATTTAAAACTAATCGTACCCACTGCGTCCCAATATCTATTTATAATTAACTATAGTTTTCTCTAAAACAAATAAATGGTATGTGGGGCAAAAAAAAAAAATGAGTCCGATGCATTTGGTCGATACTATAATAAGTGGTACATAGGCTGTATTTAGGTGAGGAGAGGTAAATTTTGCTCTTGACTGGAAGTTATTGTGAGTATTATAATCAAAAGTGAAAGAGGAGAGATAAAATGTTTATTTCATCCCTACCCCTTATTACCAAAACAGCTATAGTTTGTGGGAGAGTTAAAAAGAAATGGAGGGCCAATGCATAGGCAGGTCTCTCTTCCTTTCTTTTCTTTTGATTTTTTGTTTTTGAAAAATTATATAAAAATGGAAAATTTAGGTGAGATTTTTTTAAAAAGCAACAATTCATTTTTATAAAGTTTTAAACCCTTGAATTGAAATTTTGGAACATTCTAAAAAATTGTAAAAAAAAATGTCTTAAAACTTTGAAAAGTGTAATTTTTTTATAAAGAATGAAACTAGCATGAGGAAACATTTAATATGAATTTTATCTTATCAAGTATCTTTGGTTTTATAAAAGACAGACTTTAAAAATTCTTCCAATCATATTAAGGACTCTTTATTTAACTGTAAAAATATTTATATTATTTCATTCATTTTTTTCTAAGAAACTCAAAATGGAAAGTATATTGGAAATCCTGTCTTTTATCAAATTTTGAAAAAAAAAAAAATCTTAAATAATACATATCCGTTTGACCAAGATAGCTAAAAATACCTCTAAAATTGAATAACTTATTTTTAAATTAAAAAATATTAATAAAAATAACTCAATAATCAGTTGAAACTAATTTGAAAGAAAATAAAAAAACCAGCAATCAATACTATACAATATAGATCGATAAGTCAACCAGTATCAGCGATTCAAACCTTTCGAAAATACCATAATATGTATCGGCGGATGCTTGAGATTATAGTGTTTAGATCTCTTGTCATTGAAGAAGATTCCTTGTGGTACATAGTATGATAGTAGACGGATTTGGATCAGTTGCATGATCATGAATATTAGGAATCTAAGTTAATTAATTTATAGATTTTAATCATTTTTTTTTTTTAAGATGAATGATAATTTAAATTTGTTCCAATATGTTAAGAGAAGTCATTGTGAAAAGAATTTGAATAATTCAAACAAAAGATTATTATATAGTCAAAATAATCAGGAGTCGAAATATTAGTATCAGTCGAGATATCGATCGATATTTTTTTTAAAAAAATCTAAGAATATCGACCAATATCTAGACCCTTGATCAGAAGCACAATGCACCTCATATTAATTGGAAGATACAAACCAGCATATCAGAGTTTTTATGACAAAAACGTGTGGGGATGTTTAATAAATTTATATTTTATATAATTATAAAGTTAAAAAATAAAAAATAATTTTAAAATATATCATTGAATTAATTAAATTATAATAATTTTAACTAAATAAGATATTTAAAAAGAGATCTATTCAATAAATGATATATTTTTGAGTTAATTATTTTAATTATTACAACAAGGACTGTTCCGGACAGAGGATGGCAAGTGGGCACAGATGATATCGTCACCTTCCATTTTGTAAAGCAAATGGGTCCCAGTTGTGGAAAAGCTCTCGTTTCCTTCACTTTCACGTCACTTGTTTTAATAAAAAGGTTTCTTAAATTCATCTGTCAAGCCGTCCATCTGTCACGAACGGTCCTTGTTGTAATAACTCTTGAAAGGTCACGGTGCAATATGTTAAAAATAATATAATCAGTATAGGTAAGATTTAATTTTTTACTTAGTTCTTACAATCTTATAATTATTTACTGTAGAAATTTGTTCATACTTTATACAAACTTTTTTTTTTTTACTTTTTCTTACAAAACTTCAATAATTAAAGATGAAATTTTTAACATGTTTCTGTCAATAACTCAATACATTATTCTATACATTTAACTCAATCATTATGAAAAATAATTACCTAATTTTTTTTAAATTATTATCTTTTATAATTCAAAAATCGTCATATAACATAGGTGAGGACTCAATTCTAACTTTGATAGCACGTATAATTTCATAAAGTTCATTAACCCGACTGAATCAGTAATAGATTTTATTTAAATATATTTACCTATATAATTTAAATAAAATAAAATAAATAATTAACAAATTGGTTTTATAAAATCATTATATCCCACTTTATTATTAAATATGAGGGCTTCATATACATCATAGTTTGCTACAATTTCAGTTTCTTCAAATCCATTTTTAATTAAAAGTGGTATTTTTAGATGTACAAAAAAATTCATTAAATACTATATAATTTAAATAAAATAAAAAGTAGCTCTTCATTATGAATCTCCACGAGTCTGGAGATCAACCAATGAAACTTTAAAGTCTTTAACATTGAAGGGGAAGGGTTAGTCCGAGTCGTCTCTTTCCAAGAAAAGGATTCCCTTTCTTCCCATGTTTAATTTTTCTACATTTAACCACACACCTTTCCATTGCATGTCCACACCTTTCCTTCACACTTTCACAGGCACAATTAGTCATCATTAATAGAAAGGATGATCAAGTGTCTATATTTAGACACAAATAGAGCGGTGTTCTCTACTCTAAGAATGTATCCTTCATCACATTCTCTACTAAAAAGAAATTATAATTAATAATTTTATTTTATTTTGAGTGGATTTTTGTTTGCGATCAAGGAGTTCGGAGGCCTCATCTGTATTTAGACAGTGGATATTCAACCCGATTAATCCGTGGAATATATGCAAGCCTTTCAATCCCACACACACTTAATAAACAATTATGAAAAGTGGTTTAGAGAGGTTCAGCGTGAATCAAACTCAAGATCTCCTTTCATGAGAAGAGTTTTTCATAGTCAGGCCAATCCCCTTTTGGGTTTTTTGTCCTAAATTTATCTAAATATGGAAGGGTTAATATAGTATATTGTTTGATACATCTCATTTATATTTTGAAAAATTAAAGATTTTTAAGAGCTTTAATTTCAAATTTTAGAAAAGATTCTCTTAAATTTGATTCTAAAAGAAGTCGGATGTTCACAGTCTTCAACAAGCATATGCCACAAAAAATTGATATGACTAACTCCCAGAAATCCATAGACTATAATAATGAGTTACTTAGTCAACCATACAATTTCATTATCATCAAAATTAAAATTTTATTTATTTGATATTTAACTTTTCATATTTTGATTTTATCATAAATTATACAGTAAAATTAAGCACATAATTTAATAGACCTAAAATTATATATCAAATGCAATGACTTTCTAGCCCGGATGAGCTAGGGTGGTGAATGCCACTTGTGTCCATGAGAGAGGAGAAAAAGGTTCACCAATTTGTTGGTGGAAAGTTAGCCGCATTCATCATTCTGAGAGGCCTTTATTGGACAAGTAAAACTGGCCATCCATAGATAGATCACAATCCATGGCCTTCACCGAAGAAGGCACTACTACCACAGGGTAGGGGAAAATTATTAGTCAGCAATTTGGTGAATATTCATTTGTATTTCAGCCACTTCAAACGGACACTTAGCGTAATTTTATCTAAGTATAATGATAAGGAGACTTGTACACTCTAAAAGACTCCAAACACTCGAGTTATAAAAAAAAAAAAAAACAATTACACCTCTTAAATTAATCTAGTCCTCTCACCCACTACCACTACCACTACCACTACCACATCATTCAATTTTAAATTAGGTCTTCATATAACAATATCTGAGATTTGCATTAAATTAATGTATTTCATCATTCCATTTCATAAGAGAATAAGTATGTGGTATTTAATATAAACTTCATAATCTCAAAGCAACACTTTTCTAAATATAAGATATTGATACCTCATTTGTATCTCTTAATAAATGTATTTATTATAAATATCTATCCTAATGAACTATGTAGTGTGATCCTGTAAACAATTAAACATATAATTGTTGAATCATTCTTTTGGTAAATTATTAATATTATATTGATATTATAACTTGTCCAAATAAAAGAATTTCACATCGAGGTACAAAATTCATACGGGAATGGATTCAAGCATCAATATCTTTAATAAAACTGAGTGCGATTCTTATTTTGTTTTTTTATTGGCCAACCATTTACACATTCAGTTTTTTTGCCTCTATACACTCGTTTCAAAGTGCGGGTGGCTAATTACTATTTTGATCCCGCGTTTCCATTCGTTCGAACGAATTTCCAGGTCATTTTGGCATTCGTTCGAACAAATGGACGCATACCCCATCCAATTTGATTCGTTCGAACGAATCCCCGTCTAAAATCAATTCGTTCGAATGAATTAATCGGGTGATTCATCCCGTGAATGAATTGATTGAATGAATCGATTTTTTTTTAAATTTCAAAGTTATTTTTTAAGAGCTGTTTATTTTTAAAAAAATTCAAATTAAATATCTGGACTAATTACGATAATCTGATAAAAATACTTTAAGACTTGAAGGTCTTTTGACACTTTTAAATATTTAAAACACAGTATTTTACAAATAAGGGTATCCCTAGGGTATGCCAAAAACACATTTAGGAGTGTCAAATACCTTAAAGTCTTAAAGTATTTTTATCAGGTTATCGTAATTAGTCCGGATATTCAATTTGAGAAATTTTGAAAATACATAGTGCTTAAAAAATAACTTCAAAGTTTTAAAGGAGATTTTATTATTTAATACACTATGCACATTGTTTTTTAAGCACCGTGTATTTTCAAAATCTCTCAAATTGAATATCCGGACTAATTACGATGACCTGATAAATATACTTTAAGACTTTAAGGTCTTTTGACACTCCTAAATGTGTTTTCGGCATACCTTAGGGATACCCTTATTTGTAAAATACTGTGTTTTAAATATTTAGGAGTGTCAAAAGACCTTGAAGTCTTAAAGTATTTTTATCAGATTATTGTAATTAGTCCGGATATTTAATTTGAAATTTTTAAAAATACACAGTACTTAAAAAATAACTTTAAAATTTTTAAAAAAATCGATTCAGATTCATTCGAATGAATCAATTTTTTTTTAAATTTCAAAGTTATTTGTTAAGCACTGTCTATTTTTAAAAAATTTCAAATTAAATATCCGGACTAATTACGATAATCTGATAAAAATATTTTAAGACTTTAAGGTCTCTTGACACTTCTAAATATTTAAAACACAGTATTTTACAAATAAAGATATCCCTAGGGTGTGCTGAAAACACATTTAGGAGTGTCAAAAGACCTTGAAGTCTTAAAGTATATTTATCAGGTCATCGTAATTAGTCCGGATATTCAATTTGAGAGATTTTGAAAATACACGGTGCTTAAAAAATAATGTGCATAGTGTATTAAATAATAAAATCTCCTTTAAAACTTTGAAGTTATTTTTTAAGCACTACGTATTTTCAAAATTTCTCAAATTGAATATCCAGACTAATTACGATAACCTGATAAAAATACTTTAAGACTTCAAGGTCTTTTGATACTCCTAAATGTGTTTTCGGCACACCCTAGGGATACCCTTATTTGTAAAATACTGTGTTTTAAATATTTAGGAGTATCAAAAGGTCTTGAAGTATTAAAGTATTTTTATCAGATTATCATAATTAGTCCAGATATTTAATTTAAGAAATTTTGGAAATACACAGTACTTAAAAAATAACTTTAAATTTTTTAAAAAAAATCGATTTATTCATTCAATTCGTTTACGGGTGAACAATAACGCGTGTTACTGTTCACCCAATTCATTCATTCGAACGAATTGATTTTAAATGGGAATTCGTTCAAACTAATCAAATTGGATGGAGTATGCGTCCATTCGTTCGAACGAATGCCGAAATGAATTAGGAATTGGTTCGACCGAATGGAAATACAGGGGCAAAATGGTAATTAGCCCTCCGCACTCGAAAATAAGTGTATAAAGGTAGAAAAATCTAGTGTGTAAATTGATGGCCTTTTTATTTTATTAATAAGTTACAAGACAAAATAAAATTATTATTAATTTTATTATATATATTAATAAAGATATATTCATAAATAGATATATTCTACAGTTAGATTAGTGAGATACATTAATGAGATATATTATTAGATAGATTGTAAGCCATATACGTTTATATTCATTTGATAGGTGATTATATAAATATAGAATTTATAAAGTTATTATTAATTGATGATACAAGTCTATTATCTCGATCTTTAAATTTTGATGATTATAAACCATTCATTTTTAAAAATTGAAAATCAATAAGTATGATTATCAAATAGAGTTAGTTTTTTTTTTTTATAAAAACTATTCATACGATTCTCTTCTCGTTAGATCCAACAAAATTGGCTCTAAAATCTAATTTTAGAAAATATCTCGCCGTCAATCCAGACAGCACACGTCGACGTTAGCGTTGCTCAAACATTGACTGCAATCAACCGACAATTTAAGTTTATCGCGATTGACCAAATTGGCCGTCTCCTCTAATCTCGCATCCTTCTCCTCTTCTCTCTGTCTCAAGTACCAACTCACCTCCGTTCTATTCATTCCTTCACATGTCTGAACAAGCAGCGCAATGGAGCACTACAATATCCTCACAATGTCTCTCTTCTTCCTTCTCTCTCTTCCTCTCTTCCTTTCCGCTCCATATCCATATGGTAATCTGTCTCTCTCTCTCTCTCCATCTGCGTTCACCTTTTTTTCCTCTTCTTTTTAACACTCTTTGTAATGATAAATCCATTTTTTTATGCACTAACAATATCACTATGCCAATGGATTATTTTGTGTGAAACTCTTTCTTTGTCTAATAGTCTGCATCTTTGATGCTTTCATGACATCAGATTGGTATTCAGATTCCTTCTATTTTTGTTCTCTTTCATTGCACTGTTCGGATCATGCTTTCGATGTAGACTTTACATTACACTTTTTGTTACACGGGCACTTCTCATTTAAGTTCACTATACTGTTATTCTTCATATTTTTACTTTTTTTTTTTAAATTCTGCTTTTCTCTTCAGATTCTATACACCCTAAATGTTAGATTTCAATACTGGTAATTATATTCTGGGTGCTTTGGATATACCCCAAATCACTAATGGCTGCATTGAACTCTGGTTCTTCATATCTCGTTTTAGTTTTTTTTTTAATTGAAAATTATGATATTCAGATTTTCTCATCAGATTATGGGCTCCCAAAATTTAAGATTCCAATTGAGGTAAATAGCACTCTGGATGATTTTGCCTGTATAGAGAACACAAAAATCACCAATGGCTTTTAGCAGAGTGGATGGTTTTTGGGGGCAAAAGAATTGGTAACCATGTAAAGTGGTTGACTTTTTTCTTCCCTTCCTTATCTAAATAATTGCCGAAAAGAATAATCTCTCTTTTCCGATTTTATGTAGAAAAGCTGTAGGTGCATTTGGTTTGTGAATGTTGTAATCTCATAGTTCTTTCTTGAACCCACCCTGCAGACACGTCTTTCAGGATTGACTGTGGTGGTGCTGATAACTTCACTAGCCAGTTTAACCGGACATGGATTGCTGACCAATATTACACTGGAGGGGCTCCAGGGGTAGTTGCTGAGCCCCACAATTTCCAACAGCCACAGGAAAAGACCCTACGATTCTTTCCGATTTCATTTGGGAAGAAGAACTGTTACATTGTCAATGTCCCCAATGGGCGTTACTCCATTCGAACATTCACAGTCTATGATAACTATGATAGCAAGCTGCATTCACCCAGCTTTGATGTCTCTGTCCAGGGAACACTAGTATTTAGCTGGCGGTCTCCATGGCGGGAAGACGTGAGCAGGGTTGGTGCCTACTCTGATGTCTTTGCCTTTGTTAACAATGGAGAGGTTGCTGTGTGCTTCTACAGTATTGCTACTGATGCTCCAGTGATTGGGTCACTTGAAATAATACAAGTAGACCCACTGTCATATGATTCCTCTGATACAGGTCAAGATCGTATATTGGTGAATTATGGACGCTTGAGTTGTGGCTCCAATTCATTTGGGCCAGGCTTTACCAATCATACTGATACTTTTGGTAGAGCATGGCAATCGGATTCGAATTTCCGGGTGAAGAATTCAAAGGTTAAGGCATTGTCGACTATCAATCCAATATTGGGTTCCAATCAAGCACACAATTACTTTCCAACACATCTGTACCAGACTGCAATTACAGTTGTAGGTAGTGTAGCTTTGGAGTATTCCTTGCCCGTGGATACAAGGTTGGATTATATGGTCTGGTTTCATTTTGCAGAGATAGATCCAAGTGTCAATGCAGCAGGGAAGCGGGTATTTGATATATATATCAATCAAAAGAATGTCACTAGGATAGACATATACAAAGAGGTTAAAAGCTTTACTGCATTTAAATGGTATTATAATATTACAAACTTGAATAGCACATCTTTAAATGTGAAGCTTGCTCCAGTTGTGGGTTCTCCATTGATTTGTGGTCTTGAGAACTATGCCATGGTGCCATTGGATCTTTCTACTGTTCCCAGTCAAGGTATGGAGAATGTGACATTCTGTCTCAATTTTATCTTCATTATTACATAGCTTGAGTCCATGAGCTCGGCCGAATTGAGGTTTATTTGCAATTTTATTTGGACCAGAAGGATATATCAAATATTTGATTTTATTGTAAGCAAATTGCCATATGCTTGAAGCCAGCAGACCTAAACCATTCATATACTAGCCCTGTTATGGATGGGAGAATCACCCTAACTTGCACATTGTACATTTTAACAATCCAATTGTCGGCTGAATTGTTGGTTGTAAATGGCCATTTGCAAAGCAAGAGATGGATGGCAAGAATAAACCAGAAAGTAAATATTTAAGGTTGTGCTGCATTTTTTGATGATGCCCATTGGGCATGAATTAGACTGCTAAGCATCTTACAGTTCTAAAATGTGTTCCTTCCTAATTGAGCAAGATCGAGTGTTTCTTATATCTATTTTGTTTATTCGCCAATCATTTTGATCAATGTGTTTGTCTGCAGTAATTGCAATGAGAGCATTAAAAGAGTCGCTTCGGATTCCTGATAGAATGGGTTGGAATGGAGATCCTTGTGCTCCATCCACATGGGATGCTTGGGAAGGAGTTACTTGCCATCATAGTGAGGATGGACGTGGTCTTGTCGTGACTCAGTTGTAAGCACCATAACATTTTTATGAGATCTGTTAACTTGTTTGAGTCTTCATTAATGACTAATAGGATGAGGGTTCCGTTTATAGTCCATTGGATGACTAATAAGCAGGTTTAATTTATCATTTATTTATTTCCTTATGGCTTGAACACCCTCCATTCGGGTTTTCATGAATTGCTTGCTTACCATGATGGCTGATTATCATTGTTGTTAAAATCTTACGATACACAATTTGTATCTTATGATTCTACGATAAGAGGAGCAATTTGTATCTATTAACAATCTTATGATTCCTATAAATAATAGAATTATAAGGTTATTTGGAATGTGAAAGAATGAAACCTTTTGTTTTAATACTCCCTCCGTCCCATTTTAGTTGACTCATTTGAAATATTTGTATTTTTTAAGGACCTCTCTATATCGACTAACACTTCATGTGATCTAATCCATTTTCAACATACTTTATACTACTCGAATATAAATGAGACAACTATTTTGGGACAATTCTAAAATCTATATAGGACAACTAATTTGGAACAGAGGGAGTAGTTTTTAAGGCTTGAATCATTGAGCATTTAAGATCTTTCAATTTTTAGCTTTTTAGTTCATTATTGACTTTTCCCACTATATTTGGATTATATATTGGTCTTATACTTTTGGGAGTTGGAACATTGAAATTTGAGCTTTAATGAACGAATTATATAATATTTACTTGATATTAAAAGAAAGTTGGAGAATTATTCACATTATTTACCTTTTAGATATATTTACGTTACTTCATGTATTAAATAATTTTGAAGGAAAACACTTATGAATTTTATGATTCTAAAGTTTACGATACACAATTTGCAGTTCAAGATGTATAACGATTTTACGATATGATTCGATTTTCACAACATTGCTTATTACAATTAGGTAGCAGTATTTATGATAATATTAATTTCATATTATATGATATAATTTGAGCACTATGTAAATATGTAATTCTATTAGGCTAAAATTTTAAACTGTTTGACTCAATTTTTAAGTGCTCAATTGAGTATCTGCATCCATGTCATTGGTTCACAGAGTGTTTGATTTTGTCCCAATAATGATATGCTGGCTGCCCAACTGTTTTTCAAGGTCATGCTGCATCTGTAGAATTTTGTGAAGAAAATGTAATGATACATTCAAGAAAGCTTTATGAGTCACCATGCTGTTTTAGATTTATTTTTTTTAATATTTTAAATAGGTTACAGTTGTTTGCATTTGTAAACTTGCAGTCACCAGTTTGAGTGCCATTTCACATTTTGGCAAAGTGATGTTATTCTTTTCAACATATCTCAAAGCAAAAAAGAGAAGTTATTCTTTCAACATCAACTTTTGAAATCCATTTAGTACCTCTTGATACTCTGTCAACCTCAGCCTTTAAATGGTCATCTAGGATCTCCACACCTTCAACATCACATTTTAGTGTTCATTAACCTTTATATTTCTTGTGTTTTCTTTTATCATAGTACATTTAGACATGTAACCCAATTCATTTTTTTCACACTTTGTTTATCAGTAAATAATTATGCCAAGCGTGGCATGTTTGGCTCATCTGACTTGATAGGAATTATAGGGATCTGCACCATATCTGACTTATTTTTAATGTTCAACTTTATTTAAACTTCTAGACTCCATGATATGGTGATCCAGGCCATTGACTTGATGTGGCCAGCTGATGATTGGACAATGCTCCAAATTATTGTGCATTGTCATGGTTATTTTGGCACAATTATCTATCTGGATTATCAAGAACTATGGATTTCTGTATAGATCAAGTAAATATTTTAATGTTCAACCCTTTTTAACACTTGTAGACTCCATCCTTTGTGACCTCGGATATGAATGGACCATTTTGTCTGCAAAATGCTTCAAGTTCCCAATGCGAAAGGCAGCCCTTCAACCTTTTGTTCTTTTTCTAGACCATATGGTCTATAGTAGGTGTCTTATCAAAGAGTTAAATGCTTAGTATGTTAAATGCTTATCAAAGAGACCTTTTGTTCAGATTTTGTTCTCCTTCTTTAACAGGCATAAGGCTTGCTAGAGGCTAAAGATGCCTTTCTGGCTGATCAAACTTTTTGGTTTAGGTTAACATAGTTTTGCAACTGTAAGAATTGTTGTCTCAAGGATTGATTGCAGGGATGGTAGTTTGTGAGTTCAACTTCTATCCCAATATAGCCTGATTGCATCGACCACTACTTATGTCAATACTCTTTCTTTGTCTTCATCATCAACAACCAGTATCTCATCTATCTGGAGTCAGCTTTATGAGTTATTCTTCTCCAATTAGCCTTATCATAAATTATACTATGAGTCACTCTACAGTCTAATATGTTCTTTTTATCCCTTCCCTCCATGTTTTCAAAGGTCACTCTCTCCACCTAGTACCTTCGATTCGTAGCCTCTCACTCTAATACATAGGGGGTATGTTTGGTCTTCTATTAACATGACCAAACCACCTTAAATTTCTCTTCTTATCTTCTATTGGAGTTTATCTTTAAAGTTTAAATTATCACTAATGTGTTCATTTTAACTCTATCCTTTACTTAAACCACTATCTCCGTTATCCTAACTTTGTTTATTTGTCTTATTTTTTTCATTGCACAAGACTCAGCTTCGTATACTCTTTTTTTGTCTTGTTGGGCACAATAAAGAAAATGTAATATTCTAAGTTCTTTTTTCTTCTTTCTACTGTAAATTTATGTTTATTTGTTAATAGCATGTTCATTGTGGATTTCTGTAGGTCTTTGTCACAATGTAAATTGTTTTTTATTTATCTACCTTTTTTCTAAAAAAAGAATTAATTCATAACTCATTCTAAAAATTATTCTGTTTAAATGGGTAAGTTTTGTTCTTCTTGGTGCTTCACTTATATAGCTCTTTAAGATTGAGGCTTCTTTTTCCTTATAAATTCATAATAATTATATATGAGATTGTTGACCTCGACAGGGATCTTGGCAGTCAAGGCTTGAAAGGATATATTAGCGATCAAATAAGTCTTCTAACGAATTTGGTAAGCCTGTAAGTATCGATGCACATTATGTTATTTAAGATTGATATCCCTATTATTTTGAGTAATAGAACGAAAGTCAAGTGGATATTTTTATCTCTAGTTTATGAAATTGGCATCTTTGTTCTCTTTCATCTCATGATATCAGCATGGCAATGTACCTGACAAATATGAAACATGTTATACAATAAAAAAAAGAATCTGATAATGCAAAAATCATCAATTTTTTTTTTCTTGTATGCCCATGTAATGTTTGAAGTTTCTTATTCTGTCTTTATCTTTTTAATTTTTTTTAATCAGTTGTAATTGTTAGGAATACTGTGAACCACTTCTATTTTGAAGATGCTATTTTTCTTCTCATAACATGTGTTTGGTAGAAAGAATGGTTTTAGAAAATTTAATTGAGAATGAATTTGATTCTCGTGCCTATTCTATTCTCCTTGAAAAGGAGGTATTGTTTTCATTATGAATAAAAACAATTCTAATTCTATTTCTATCCTGAATGACCTACCAAATAGACCCTTGTCTTATTGTTATAAAATAGTAGTTTGTCTTTTCTATGGTGTACTTTAAGATTGTTTGATATTGTTACAGATTTGTTGCAGTTTTGTACTTTTGTTTTTCCAGAGAGAGAGAGAGAGAGAGAGAGAGAGAGAGAGAGAGAGAGCACTCTCTTTTGTTGCTTGCCTTAGATTATCTAGGTTTCTTCATGTATAAGATGATACTCTTGAGTAAAAATTATCGATAACTTGCAAGTTATAGTAATTTGGATTGCAATCCTTATTATTCATTCTTCAGGAACTTGAGTTCTAATGCTTTGGGAGGCACATTACCATCAGGCATAGGGCAAAGATCTCTTTTCAAATTGTAAGTTTGAAGCTTCCCTTTACTAACGATAACTTGATTGATCTTATAATTCACTTTTCTATGAAATGTCATCCTATGTTATGGTGCAGTTTTAGATTTAGGATAATTTCGATTCATCATTAAATTAATGTTTGTAACTGTAGTATTACACCCATTTATTTCCATAAGATTAGAAGAATGTATCATTGTACTGGTAGGTTCTAGATTTGAGTTTGTAGAAGTTGCTAGTGACAAGTGGTTGTTTCCTAGTACTATACTACATGAAGTGGCAATGCGATCCATCCCCTTTCTACGATGCCCTTCTTTTTGAGTTCTCTAGTTCATCTCCTGCTGTTGCTCATGAGGACAGTGTCCATTCTCTAGTCAAACCTAATTGGTATAGTGGCTTTGGGGACAGCAACCTCAACTTCCTTTTGACACATGTCCTGACATGCTTGACCGAACTTAATGATTTGTTTACCTGAAAATGAGGTCAATGGGGGAGGTATTGAGGGGCCATTACATAGAAAATTTTCATCTTTTGGTGAAGGTTTAGACCTTGAATCTTTTTTGACTTTATGGATTTTATTGACAAGTGGATCTTTTCCAATTAGACCAATGAATGACTGAGAATGAGACAAAGGTAGTCCATTGTAAATTCGCATGGGCTTGAAATAAGACAGACAGGCAATAGTACGAATCTTGTTGTCTGATGAGTTTTCCTCCCTCAGGTCATCCTGTGACTTATGACTTCTTTGCATATGAATATTTGGGAAATGTAATGTAGCATTTTTATTTCTCAGATAAGAGAATCATTTGACTCTTATCCTTTTTGATCTTTCTGTCCTTTCATAGTGAAGCTTTAGACATTCCTTGATCTTCTAGTGGCAATGGGAGGCTTTAACCTTACTGAATTGAAGTAATACATTATCATTTCCTGAACTCCAGTCAGCTTTTTCAATTGATGGTAGTGGGCTTCACTTCATAGATTAGCTCTCAGAATAATTTCTTATTATGAATCAATATAAAAGGAAACGGAGCTTTGCCTTGAGCCATTGGGACCAATCAATAATTTTTGTGAGTCTTTTAGGTTACAGGTCTTTTCATTGAGGTGGTTTTGATTTGTCACTACAAACTTTTCTCAAATGCAGTTGTGGTCATTTTCACTTTCATTACATGCATAATGGGTATGCAATACTAGAATTTCTATCTACGTTGTATTAAACTTCTAACCATAAAGAAACCTGGGTATTAGAAGAACAGCCTAATGTCTTGATGAGGTTACTAATTACATGTGACTGTCACAGCAGTTGATTCCATATAATGGGCTGCATTAGCATCCCCCCCACCCCCTTTCCCCTGAAAAAAAAAAAAGAATACCTATTTCTTAGCAAATTGCAGAGAATTATAAGTATACCGTATGAGCACACAAGCATATGCTGGTTATCTTTTAAGTCCCAATTATCATAAATTTTCGCACTTTTGAGCAAGCCAATATGTTTATTGGGGTTTGCCTTATGCTGGACCTGAAATCTTCTAGAATCTAGAGAGTTCCTGTTTAGTGGCGCTAATCGCATGGATGGATCTTTTTGTAATATCCATCTCTTTACTTTTTATCCATCCTACACCTCTATTTGATGATATTATTTTTGCTTGGTGATTTGTAGGGATTTGTCAGGTAATCAATTTTCGGGGACCATCCCAGAAAGCTTAGGTTCTTCAATTCTTCAACTTGCGTGAGTACATTCATTATGCCATATAAGATGCCTATTTGGGTTTATTTTTCATGTTATTTTAATAACCATTATATTGTTCTTTTCATTCTTATTATTGGACATTAGTATTTCAGTAGTTCATTAAGCACTTGTAAATGGGATAATGCTTTGATGATAGTGATGATAATGTCTTGTTTCCATTCTTTCACAATTCCATCCATAAATGAGCATACCTAATAGTTATTATATATTTTTTTTCCATCTTTTTAACTCTTATTTTTTAAAGTAATCTTATATTCAAATAGAAGCTTGATTTGTTTTCCATCCTCGAATGAATTATATTCTGGGTCTGAAAACAAGACCTCTAGTCTGCTGCTGGAATGATTGCCTATACCTAACCATTCTCCTTCATGCTACCATGCTATATCAGTGGAGACTTCATCTCTGCTTAGCCCTGCAGAATGCATATGAATCCCCGTCCACGGTTGTCGCACAACCGATGGGCCAGTTTGTTGATGATAAGTGATACTATAAGTTGTTGTCTACACTCATGCAAGAGGTACTCCAGTAATCCATTGCCAATTTCAGCAGGATGACGTATTTATATATGTGGTACCAGTTAGAGATGGTACTGTAATAGGCTCCTGAACCATTTGCTAACGATTCCAAGCTTTGAACCTCTGTGTTTTTATCTTATTTTATCATACCCTATTCAAAATTTAAGACTGAGAAGCCTCCTTTACAGAATCATGAGTGAGAACATCTATGGGAATACATTGATGTTAAACAGCTTGTCTTGTCTTCGAGGTGACTAGGAAGTAGGTATTTTGTGAAATTAAACTCCTTTTGAGCATTAGCTTGGAGACAAGTTCTTTAGTATAAATGTGTTTGTATGACAAGAAATACTAGCACGATCAGTGTAAGTGCTTCCTGTGCAACCTTTGGTTGCAGGTTCAAGTCATATTACTATGTAAAAAGAACATATGTATGTACATATACACATGTAGTTTATTGCATGAGTGAGACCGAAGCTAATATGCATCAGTTGGATACGACCAAAACCTATTACAAACAGCACATTCTGAGTTCACGTGTTTGTGTTGTCATGCTGTACATGCACATTTTTCTTCCACTATGGGCTCAGGAAGGGTCAAGACCTGCATAGCTCATTGAGTGCACCCCCTAGATGGCCATTTGCTGCATGGATGCAGCAGGTACACGCCACAATGCAGGAAAGAAGTGGATTTTACGCATAAATATTCAAGTGTTAAATACAAAATTTGTTTCAGGTGGGTGATGCCACTCATGAGCAGCATCTCCATCTGGAACCCAACTCGGGCCTCACCGTAGCCCCATTTTCTTCCCCTCCTTTTCACACCCATCCACCTCCTATGAATTGGATGCCTACACAACTTCAGTTGGATTAAGGATTCATGCAAAACTGAGCCCTATTTTGATTGTTGATTATTAGATCATTGAAAAACATGCCTTTTTTTAATCTCATGGACTCGTTTTTTTATTATTGATTTTCAAATGCACCCATTATTGTGCATTTGAGCCCATCCTTGTGGGTCCTCAGAGGGCCTAGACGGGGATGCCACTCATGGGTGGCATCGCCCAACCGAATTGGTTCATTAAATAAAATATCCTACATTGTAATATCCGGCTATCATAGGTGTAGCACCTTGTACTAATGAGCTAGTGAACAAAAAAATCCTCTACTAGTTAGAACTTAGAAGGGTATTTATTCTGTTCTCCTTAGAATGGCATCCATTTTATTTCAAGCACGCATATTTGTATTATCAATTACTTTTATTATGTTTTCATGAAACGAATGTCAATAGTTACAGCTCTTGACACGTTGATAGGGCAAGGCCTAGTGGCCTAAATCTTCTTTAGCTTTTTTTTTTTTTGGGGACTTGATGATGGATTTGTAGAGC
Source organism: Chimonanthus praecox (assembly GCA_022113865.1). Taxonomy (NCBI): domain Eukaryota; kingdom Viridiplantae; phylum Streptophyta; class Magnoliopsida; order Laurales; family Calycanthaceae; genus Chimonanthus; species Chimonanthus praecox. Next base: position 9,587,359 of record CM039086.1, on the reverse strand, counting down.
CTTGTCATTTTGTTCACTCCCCCTTTGCTTCCCTTAAGCATTTCAAGAGAAGTATCATTGTTCTTTAATGTGTTGTTGGTCCTTACTGTTCATCAGTTTATTATGTTATTGATGATCACCTCTTCTTTTTGATATTATTGTAACCTGTGCATTTTTTCATCTATTTCTATTTTCAGGCTATTGAACGGCAACGAATTAGAAGGAAAAGTACCGGAGGAGCTCTATTCAATTGGCGTGCGTGGTGGAGTGATAGAGTATGCTGCATTCAAATTCTTGACTTCTAGTTCTCTTTATTGGTTTTAAATGAGATCAAAGTATATCTAGGTTCATTTTATGTTCACTGAAATGGACATGGGTGGGTGTACATTATGAGTTACCAATTGGATGATGTTAGCTAAGTGCTATAACCATTCAACATGCACACTTTGAGGCATGGAATAAGAGAGAATGATAGCTGGAACTTTTTTATCAACCTGTCTTGCATTGGGTTGATATTTAAACTGTGTGGAGTGCTAGAGTTTATATTCCTTTTAAGTCAATAAATATAATATTACTGGCTCTTTTGAATTATGCAAAATAAATCCATAATCTATATTTTTTCTCTGCATTTTGGGTAGAGCCCGTCTTCTGAGATGAAAAAATTCCAGCATTCTGTCTAGTTTTGTTTCGCTCACTGGAATTGAAATGGCAAAACAGAAACGTTATCATGTTGTGAATATTTTAATAAATTTGCAGGCATGCAGCTTATAATGGATATACAGTGTATTTCCCGTCACACCCATTTTCTTTCTCATCCAAATGATCATTGAAGCTTCCTTCATATGTCCAAATACTATACTTTCTCCATCGACAACAACAACAACAAAGAAAGTCTGACCTCTTATTCTCTCTTTAATTCTAATACACTATTTATTTGACCTTAACCTTTGTGATCTTCTCCTCTTATTTACAAACAACTTTAATACTTACCCTACTCATTCCTTGAATTGGTATTTCTTCAATAGAAAATCTTAAATTCTTCCCAGAGGTATTCAGTCATCAGCCCTCTACTTAGTCTCATATAAGAAAGCCATATTGCTCTTCTCTCTTCATAGTGTCTAGAATTTCGGCCCTTTTCCATGCTGCAGTACCAGTGTCTCAGGATGTCAAATGCATCTAGAATTTCGGCACTTTTCCATGCTGCAGTACCAGTGTTTCAGGATGTCAAGCGTAACTTCTGGTTTTCCTTCTTTACCTTCACCTATCAACGAGGGTGTTGGATGCTAGTTCTGTTTCCTTTGTCTATGTTCTTTTTTCATTTTATTTTTCCTTTTTTGGCAATAGAGTGTGATGTTTCTACAGAATACTCTAGGATTTAATTTAACTAATAGCATGTTTATCTCTTTTTGTTACTGCTAAAAAAACTTAATATCATGTTTCATTAGGTGGTTGTGATTTTTAATATTTGGGCATACTTGTCTGATAAGTAAAAAAAATCTATGTCCAATTTCCTTGTTAAAATAGGTTTAGTGTGATAAGATATGTTGAACTCTCCCATCTTATGGTAAAGTTTATGCATAAACTGTATGATTAGATGTGGTGACACAATGGTGTCCGTCTCTGCTATGAACGTCCATATTCCATGGCCATCAAATATTTGGATGTAGAAAATGACAGGGATATTTGAATGTTGTGTAGAGCCAAACGAGGGACTGGATTGAACATGGCTAATGGAAACGGCACAAGGTGGGCTTATGTGTAGGAAAGCTAGTGGGAGAGTTGTGTGGTAGAAGTGTTCCACGTCAATCATGTGGCATTCCTATAGCATGACACATTACATGGAGCTAAATTGTGTGTGATAAAGAAAGGCATGTAGATAAAGGAACATTGATAGTGATCCATATGTTCAGGTGGATGTGTGGTGTAACGTGTAAGAATAAAAAGATGCAGCTAGAAATGAGTGCATTAGAAAGAGCCTAACTGTTGCTTCAGTTCTAGAGAAGATGAGAATGTATATAAGATGGTTTATGCACGTATTTTGAAGATAATAAACAGCCTCAATATGTAGAATTGAAGGATGACAAGAAGGTATTAGAAGGGTCGGCCGTTAAAAACATGAATTGATGTGGTAAGATAACTAGATAATTCATGTTAAATTGTGGAGTGGCAGAGAACACGATCATTGGGTTGATTGGAAACTTTTTAACTTGGAAATCCAACCCAAGATGGATGGGACAAATGGATTTGATGATGATGAGAAAATAACTAGGCTATTGCCCTCAATTTGCATAATGGAGAACACCATTACACTGCATGCTTCTGTGAACTCTCTCAACTATAATTGCAGTTGATTTACTGGTTCATCAGGAAAAAAAATTCATGGAGTCTAGTCAAAAGGTGTTCACTAAATTTTATTAAATGTTCCATGGCTACACGTAGTATGTGCCTATAATACCCCAACATTTGAATGCTTAGAGAAATTTATATCTTTGTTCTGATAATGTATATAAACTGCAATTGCACCTTAAGCTTGGGTTTGGCCCATAGGCAGGATCAATTTAGGATGTCCTTATTTATGTTTCTGATATTGATTGGATGTGACCAGTAGCTCAATACAGTTTTTGATGCATATTTCTCTCACATCAGCTTATGACTTGCTTGATTGCCATTTCTGCCTCAGTTTGCTGCATTTTTTAATCTTTACTGTCTCTTTTTTTTGATGTATGGCATACCTTTTGCAGTCTCTCTGGTAACAAAGGACTATGCGGTGTACCTACCTTGCCAACTTGTTCTTTCTTCTGGGAACGAGGAAAGCTATCGACTGGTGGCAAAGTTGCAATTGGCTTGTCTTGTGTGGTTATTCTCTGTGTTCTGATCTTGATAATCTATATATGCTTCATTAGGAGAGGGAGAAATGATTATGACTTTGCTCTTCCTCCTGATCTGATATGTAAGTGTTGTTTCTGGCACCATTATTCCGTCAGTCATTTATTCGTTTTTTCTGTTTGTGTCCACATTCTTTGGATTTACATGTTCACTCTGTTTTGGAATATATATATATATATTTTAACTTAACCATTTTTAAAATCCTATTGAAACACAACTTAGAAAAAAACCATTTTTAAAATTCTATTGGAACACTGGAATTTGTAATTATATTAAAAAAGACCAAAATAGAAGGTACTTGTTAGAATGAACCCTTTTAGGAGATCAAAGAAGAGGAGATAATGATTGTTAGAAAACATTTGAAGGCAAATGGGCTCTATTATACTTTCAAAGGCTAACTAGAAAAAAAAAATGTTAATTTGAAGCTGTTGATGTTTGCTCTTGTCAAAAGACCCATGCTTATCCAAATTTGCTGGCTTTTGCCAACCATTAAAGATGGTGTACTGCTTTCCTGTTTGTATCATCTTCATATAAAGTTTTGATTTTAGCTCTTCAAATCACTTAAGTTTAATTTCTCATTTTAATGCAACTTGCTATGGATTTGATTTTTGGTTTATGAAGAAAATAGTTTCTCTACTAAGCCTACCATATTGGTTCTTTTCAGCACTTGCAGCAAAGAGGAATAGGTATCAAAGACAGAAATCAATGATGCTTCTTGAAATGGAGACGCAGAATGCAAATGGATTTCCACCAACTGTGAGTACCATTTAAATTCAATCCCTGAAATCAAGATGTTGAAGTGGATCCTTTTGAAGGTGAACCCTGCAGACAAGTAGAATGAGATTTGATGGATGGCATACTTGACAAGAAGAGATCAGAAGAGGTTTTATACTATGGTACACGGGATATAGAAGATCACATTCAGTTGGTTTCTGTATGCAATTGAAGTCACTGTTGGTGATCAACTTGGTTGTAAATTGCCATATATTTATGTCATGTATGTATTATTCTGGGGATGGCTGAATTTCACCAATTCCCCACTCATATGTTATTCAAATTTTTGGCAATTGCTGACACAATAAGTGATGACCACCAGCAGAGTGTAGAGGAATGTTGGGCACAGTGAATGGCACAGGTCACAGTTTTGCATTGTATACTTTTTCTTTGCTCTCTAGTGTTTTTTGTGCCTTGATTTCAATGGGCTGTCTGTTTGGAATTTCATGCTTGTACTCGGAAGAGGCTGATAAAATGGATGGAGTCTTAAGCTGTCAATGTAGACACTGTCATGCAGCTTTTTTTACAATTTTATTTACTTGTTCCTATATGTATGCCTTGAACCATCTATTGTGGAAGAATCGTAGCGGGATTTGCTATGTCTCCACCGTTGAATGAATCTTCAGTTCAGCCAAAGGATTTTGAACAGTTTGGCTTCATTTTAAGTACTCCAGATTGATCAGTTGATGGGAACTGACTTACGTGGCCATGTAGACAATGCTGTTACTTCATCTAGGAATTGTTACTCTAGTATGATTTTGTGTATGCATCGCTGCCATCTTGACATTTACCATCTGCATTTGTTTCTGTCCTTGCCTCCATCCTCTACGTCATTGCCCTGTTTGTGACCCGGCATTCACCTGTTTTGTTTGTTATCATGTCTATCATGACATGCCTGTGGCTCAGTTTGTCACATATCTGTTTGGATTTCATCATTCTGGAAATGGTTTAGATCTTACATCAAGAGTTCTAATCTTAGGCTGCTAGATGATGTAAATCAAGGTAGTGTCAAAAAGACAAAAACTGTCTCAATTATCAAGGACACACACATGCCAAAGGGAGAGAATTCAGGGGTTGTGGGCTGCCATGAGGAGTCTCCTACATTTTGGGAGAGCGAAAGTAGGAAAGGAGTTGTCCATAACTAGGGTTCGGCTTCAGTAGATAGACATAACTTAGGCTACGAAAGCTGGAATTGTACAAACTTAGGTTTGTTGGAAAGGTCTTTGAGTAAGTTTTTCGGAAAATCTAATTTCATAAAAATCCGACTCATTTGATGCCTCATTATGCTTGCAAAGTTGTTTCACGTCTTTTACCAATCATATGTTGCCACCTAGAATAAGTGATATTTCCTCCAATCACAAGCTTTCAAGTTCGTGTTCCCAAGGTAGAGTCTAAGGAGGAATAAGAATCCATGTTCATGTTGGAGTTGGAGAGCTAAGAGTCCATACTCCATTGCTCCAGCATCCATGTGAAATTTGTAACTCCACTTTAATGCTAGGGTTTTGGCCTTGGAACCGTCCATGTGGACTCCATTGTGCTCTCAAATGGGTCTCGGGCCATGGGTGGGTCTATGTGCATTAGAGACACCAATTTGAAACTCTAATTAGCTTGTTTCAGCCCACCTTTAGCACAGTAAAAAATCTTGTAGAATTACATGGCGAAAGAAGCAATTTTATCAATCTCGAGTTCATGCATGATGTCTGCATCAATAGATCAGCTACTGTTTTTCTCTTTTTTGTTTTAGCATTGCATATCCTCGCAAATTGAACAAAGAGAGCACATCGGTTAATCAATCGTAAATACCCAATATACTTCGGTTGCAATTTCTGCCACTTGCTGTGTTCATTTCATATCCATCAGTGGTTCCAAAGTTGTACAATCTTGATTTACCTAAAGATGGGCCGGGCCTCTCCTGTGGGAAATGCTTAGCCCAACAAACTGTAAATGGGATTAAGATTATGGTTGTATATTTCTCTTAATGATATCATCATCGTTAGAGGTTTTTATTCAATTTATAACTTATTTAGAGTTAACTTTCTGACTTCTTCTCTTCCATTTTATTCTATTTAAAAGATATTCTCTTTACCATACAATCTATCTATTATATCCTTCTCTTCAAATATCGACTCTGAAAAACTGTTCTCCCATCTTCAAATATTGAATCTGGATTGTTAGATCCTGATGCCATCATTTGATCTCTGCTAAAAAATATGCCTATTGGATGATTGATGACTTTCCAGTCTCCGGATCCCACAATTATGATTATCCAAAGGGTGCCAATATAGACACCGACAATTTCTGCTAGCAGACACCGAAATTCGGATTTTAGGTGAAAATTACCATTCTGCCCTTCCGTCTTTTCGTGCGGAATTGATACGAAAAAATCGATCGATCGAAGCACGAAGAAGAAATCAATCGATCGATAGATCCTGAGAATGAAAATCAATCCATCGATCGATTGATACTGAAAACGAGCGAAACCTGAAAATGAGCGAAACCTTAACAAATCGATCGCACGATGGTGCGATCGATTCTGTCAATGATCCTATAGTTAACATATTATTTAATTAATAAAATTTCTTTTAAAACTTTAAAGTTATTTTTTAAGCACTGTGTATTTTCAAAAATTTTCAAATTTAATATCTGGACTAATTACGATAACCTGATAAAAATACTTTAAGACTTCAAGGTCTTTTGACACTCCCAAATGCTTAAAACAGAGTGTTTTACAAATAAGGGTATCCCTAGGGTGTGCTGAAAACACATTTAGGAGTGTCAAAAGACCTTTAAGTCTTAAAGTATTTTTATCAGGTTATTTTAATTAGTCCAGATATTTAATTTGAGAAATTTTGAAAATACACAGTATTTAAAAAATAACGCTAAGTTTTAAAACTTTAATGTTATTTTTTAACACTGTGTATTTTCAAAATTTCTCAAATTGAATATCCGGACTAATTAAAATAATCTGATAAAATACTTTAAGACTTTAAGGTCTTTTGACAGTCTTAAATGTGTTTTCGGCACACCCTAGGAATACTCTTATTTGTAAAACACTTGTTTTAAGCATTTGGGAGTGTTAAAAGACCTTAAAGTCTTAAAGTATTTTATCAGGTTATTGTAATTAGTCCGGATATTTAATTTGAGAAAATTGAAAATACACAGTGCTTAAAAAATAATGTTAAAGTTTTAAAGGAAAGATAAAACTTTAACATTATTTTTTAAGCACTGTGTATTTTCAAAATTTCTCAAATTAAATATCTGGACTAATTACGATAGCCTGATAAAATACTTTAAGACTTAAAGGTCTTTTGACACTCCAAAATGTGTTTTTGACACACCCTAGGGATACCCTTATTTATAAAATACTGTGTTTTAAATATTTTGGAGGGTCAAAAGACCTTAAAGTCTTAAAGTATTTTTTATCAGGTTATTTTAATTAGTCCGGATATTCAATTTGAGAAATTTTGAAAAACACAGTTTAAATAACATTAAAGTTTTAAAACTTTAGCGTTATTTTTTAAACACTGTGTATTTTCAAAATTTCTCAAATTGAATATCTGGACTAATTAATAACCTGATAAAAATACTTTAAAACTTTAAGGTCTTTTGACACTCCTAAATGTGTTTTCGGCACAGCCTAGGGATACCCTTATTTGTAAAACACTCTGTTTTTAAGTATTTGGGAGTATCAAAAGACCTTGAAATCTTAAAGTATTTTTATCAGGTTATCGTAATTAGTCCAGATATTAAATTTGAGAAATTTTGAAAATACACAGTGCTTAAAAAATAACTTTAAAATTTTAAAAGAAATTTTATTATTTAAATAATATGTTAACTATAGGATCATTGAACAGAATCGATCGCACGATGGTGCGATAGATTTGTTAAGGTTTCGCTTATTTTCAAGATCAATCGATCGATCGATTGATTTTCATTATCAAGATCTATCGATCGATTGATTTCTTCTTCGTGCTTCGATCGATCGATTTTTTCGTATCAATTCCGCACGAAAAGACAGAAGGGCAGAATGGTAATTTTAATCTAAAATCCGAATTTCGGTGTCTGCTAGTAGAAATTGTCGGTGTCTATATTGGCACCTTATCCAAATATGAATAATGTCAACCATCTAAGAACATTGTTCATATGATGTTATTTACTGTATGTAAATAGAGAGATTTACATATGCTTACAAAGATTAGTCCGGTATTCAGCTTACACCTTAGTTCATTGGATGATTAGATCTTTGTGCTGGTTTGGATTGTTGGCCAATCATTAATGTGGCGAGTGGATCCTGACTGTTCTATGAAGTTGACCTGAATCAGCTAAGTTATCAATTGGATAGGATCATAGGAAGTGTGAACTTTCTTCACTCGCTATAATATAATATAAAAAAGTTATGCTATTTTTGTCAGTCTTTTAATGGACTCTATACTGAAATTCTGAAAAATTTCAATGATGTAGTAAACTAGGGTAAAAGTAGAGACTCTCAAGGATAAAAATATATGTAGAACCAATTACAAACATATAAAGTTATTTTATTTTTAATATTCTCTATGTTCTGACAAAACTAAGCCAATTGGAATATGACCCGCAGTATGCAAATACATCACTTAATTTATCGGGTCGGGTCGGGTCATGCGGTTCCGGTTAAAACTTAAAACCCGACCGGAGTTTCACGCCTAAAATAAACCCTGATCTTCCCTTACTTACTCCTCATATAAATAAACCCTATCTTCCGTAAGTTCAAAACCCTAGTTTTCTTAAAAGAGAGGAAGAAGAGCAGCAGAGGAGGAAGCAGCAGCAGTTCCACCAGCCGCCATGAAGTTCAACCCGCGCGTGTCGAGCTCGCGGCGCAAGTGCAGAAAGGCTCACTTCACTGCGCCGTCGAGCGTGCGGCGTGTGCTGATGAGCGCACCCCTCTCCACAGACCTTCGTAACAAGTACAACGTCCGGTCAGTCCCCGTCCGCAAGGACGATGAGGTCCAGGTGGTCCGCGGGACATACAAAGGTAGGGAAGGGAAGGTGGTTCAGGTCTACCGTCGTAAGTGGGTCATCCACGTCGAGCGCATGACCCGCGAGAAGGTCAATGGCTCCACCGTCAACGTCGGCATCCATCCCTCCAAAGTCATAATCACCAAGCTCAAGCTCGACAAGGACCGCAAGGCCCTCCTTGATCGCAAGGCCAAGGGCCGTGCAGCAGACAAAGCCAACGGTAAGTTCACTGCCGACGAGGTCTCCGCTGCCGCCGCCTCTGCCCCTTCTCTCCAAGAGGTCGATTAGGATTTATTAGCATCTCCTTTCATCGTCATTACATTTGCTACTGTTTTGTCTTGAATTTTATATTATCGGTTGTGGACTCGCTCTTTAGGATTGGCAATGTTGTTTTGAATCCCATGGTGTTATCAACTTTTTTGAGGTTTTTTAAATTGTTACGGACTTGAAATAGTATCTGCGTTGCTTGTCAAACAAATCATAGAATGGAAAAATCAGAAGAACCACATATTAGTAGGGATATAATTGTGGAGATGGATGGAGTCTTGCTCAGTAAAGAGAGTTGTAGATTCGTAGAATTTGTCGTGCTAGGTCACTGAATATCCCTTGTCTTTATCGGACCCCAAGAATGGATTCGATCGAAATGACTTTCGTGTTGAGCCCCTTTGTGTCTGTATGAATCTCTGACAGCGGAATCTCCATGAATCTTCCTACTGTCAGACGCCTGGGTAGATCTTTTTCATTGGTTTGTAATTTGTTGTACTCATATTGCTATGTATATATCATGTTGCAGCTTTTTACTTAGGTTTTTATTTTCATCTTTTTGTTTACATACTCCATTTTCATTTCTTCTTTCCTTGTGAATTTGAGCTAACATGATAAGTTCAAAACTAACCACTATTTTCATATTTAATGGGCCTAAAATTGTAAAAGTTTCCAAGTTTTTTTATTGGGGCAGAAATTTTATTCTTAGCTGACATGAGCTCTTAATCAGCTGCTTAATATACTAAGAAGTGACCAATATTTATCCATATGGACTGAATCTTTCTGTCCTATTATAAATTATATAACTGGACATTGCTAAAAAATTCTTAAATTATAGGAAAGAAATTGTACGAGTGTAGAGTTTCTTTAAGTGTCTTGTGGATAGGCCCAATCTTTCTCAAAGAGCTGTGTTTGATTTAAATGACTGAATAAAGAAATCTTGCTTGGTTGCTTCTTTCAAAATTTTGGTGGACTGCTAAGAGGTTCATTCTAGCAAGTGATGCTCTAAATGGACTACCACCTTGTCATATTATGAAGTGTAATGTACTTTTTGCTTGGAGAAATAAATTTTTGTGGTTGGTTTGTGTAATTTGTTTTTTTTTTTTTTGGCCATCTAGATTTGTCTGCTCATCCCTTATTATAATGGTATTCCTTTCAAAGCTAGGTGTGGTTTTTGAAACTCATCCCTGTTCCTAATAGAACAGTGTGTTGTGCTGCTCGTGTTTTTTGAGAAGAGGTTTTTTGAGTTTTGGTTATGAACATTGTTTATGCCTTTATGATCAATGACTCGTTCTTCCACCCACTTCTGTTGGGAGGACTTTTTATATTTCCTTTGAGTAAGAAATATGAATTTGTTTCCATTTATGTGAACAAATGTTTGGTCCTCTGTTTTCCCTGACAGTTGGAGATAGTTGATTACCATTACCAAATTTGAAACTGATTTTGAAATAATATTATTCTAATATATTTCTTACACACATATATATATATATAATCTGTGTGTGTGTGTGCGCGCGCGTGCGTGCTTGCGTGCGCATAAATAAAAGCATAACTTATTAAAAACACACATGTTTGTAATCTCAATTCATAATAGTGTAATTATCAAATACTAATTCAAGAATGTTTGAATTTTACTCTAGTAAGAATCAAATACAAATTAAACTAGAAAAACTAGAAAAAAAACAAGAAATGTCTAAGAAATAAGCACATAGTAAAACTGGGTCTTTTTTTAACTCCAATTTTAGTCACATACATCAAAAGTAAACCTATCAATTGAAAATAGACTTCATTAAACTACATTTAGACCAAATTTTAGCTCAAAAGTCAATTTCTTGAAACTTTATCTTAGTGGTCAGAGTCTTCAAGCTTGGTATAAGATTTGTCCAATTGTAGCTCATAGAGTATATTTTCCATTTGTATGGTTAGATTTTATATGCATATTTGAAAAAAAACGTTTATAACATAGGAAATCAATAGAGCAGAATGGGTAGGGCTATAATGGCCTCTGTTCTGTTTTTTTTTTGGCATTCAGAACTCATTGTCTATTTTGGCTAGAACAGAATGGAATTGACAACTGAGAGTAGAAGAAAAAGTAAAACAGGAAAAACTGGGAAGAAAAAAAAAAAGGGAATTAATTAAAATAGGAAACTGAAAAAGGAAGAATAAAATGAATTAAATCAATAAAATTTAAAATTAAATAATAAATAAATAAAGTTAAAGTAGAGTATAAATAAACATGAACAGGGAAGATAAGGAAGAAGTGATGAAGTAAAACTTACCAATCTTTTGGTTATTTTTGTTTCTCTCTTAAAAAATAAATAGAATGGAAGAAGAATGAGAAGTTATAATATAAACTATCATCAATGTTTTGTCCATGTTGCATCTCCCTACTTGCCTTAATTGCTTCCACCTCCCCTTTTCCCTCAGGAAATGTAGAGGCTGCCCTAGAAGAAGAAGAATGAAAAGTAATTATAAAAACTTTTGTCAATGTTTTTACCTTGGTGCATCTCCCTACCCCCCTTAATTGCTTCCCTCCTCCCTCTCAGGAAATGGAGAAAGCTGCCCTCCTCTCCTTGCTTCCCCACCCCCCCCCCCCCCTCCCTCCCTCCTCTCTTTTCCCTCAGACTGAGATTCTTCCATTCCCTCCTCCTTTTTTCGTTTTTTTTTTTCCAGTTTTACTTCTGTGGCAGTTTCAAATGACTTTCATGTCTTGCTGGACTAAATTGAACTATAGTCAATTTTCTCAATTCTCGCGAGTAACTTGGCAAGTCATCTGAATCACAAAACTTGGTGGCTAGTTGAGTTTCCCGTTTATTTGTTTCTTGCTTAACCCTTCCTAAGATCAATGTTTTTCATGTTTTTACATTTCTAGGGTTTAGGTAAACCATGTTTCTGTGTCTTGTCATTCATTGCTGTCTTACAGACCTCGTACCAATTGTTTCTGGTTGTGTTTCTACTCCGTTCTTCATTATTTAAATTATTGGTAAAAAACCTGTCATCATCTGTTTTATAATTTTTTTCCCAATAATGACAGATCTTGATGATACTTTATCAAAGACAATAAAATTTATGATACCTTTTAGATTTTTCTTATGTCTTTTACTCTGTTTTTTAGTTGACTTTATTCTTTTTTGTTGGTGCCTGTGGACACTAGATCCATCTTGCCTCATGTAGAATGCTTTCTTCCCTTTCCTTTCTAGCTTAACTGTCTCAGGTACTTGGCCCTCAGTGATATTTCTTTTTTCTTGTCCCTGAAGAGTTCTTTTGGGTCTACAATTTATCAAGTGTTTTTTGTACCTTCTACAAAATTTGGGAACTGAAAGGTTCAGAGAGTATTGTCAGGACCCTTCTCTGTTTCTACCTGTCCGTTTCAGTATCTATGGAGGTTGTGGAAATTCTCATCTACCCCGATGAGTCAAGTGACCAAAGTTGTCTGTTGATGTATTTGGTGCTTGTGTCTTCTATGACAATAGTAATTGTTCAATCATGTGTGTCAACCTGTCAATTTGCTTGTTTTCTATGTTGACAATATTTTCTTTGCATTCCTTAATGGGATTCTCTAATGCAACCATTTCCATGATGGAAGGTTTTGTTCTTGTGTGCTTCCATGTCGTTCACGCAATGTAACCTTTTATTGGAAGCCTTGCATTCTAATCAACATTACTTTAGATAATTAAAAAATTTATTCAGTCAAGGAAATGCCTTGAGACACAGGACCTGTGCCACATAACAGAGACCCCTGAAAGGATGTATGAAGAATTCTGTCTGGACATTCCTTTGCAGGTCCTATGTGGAGATTTGTTTGAATGTATCTTATTAGGAAATTTTCTGATTACAATTTGATGTAGATGACATTTTGTACATGAGGGATGATCTAATGAGGTGGTTTGCATGAAAAGTTTCCATACGCTCTACCACATCTTCTGTCCATTCAGGAGTGCTTTATGAAACCCCTTTTCTTCAGTCCAATGGACTTTCTCTGCATCCTGCCAAAGCCCCTCCCCAAACTCCCTCACTGACCCTGAACCCTTTCTCATTATCTCTTCTCCAAGCTCTTATCTTGTATGAATCACAGATGTTCAAATATTGACATCAGTCACACGATTAAAGCTCGATTTGAATCACTAGGGCTTTACTTCCATTTCTCTCATTTTCCATGTTCATAATCAGCATCATTGTTACGTTGTCATGGGCATCTTCGTCTCTCTGTTTCAGTAATGAAGTTAAATACCATAACCGTTCCATGTTTCCATGGAAGTGAACCTTCTTAGAGCACGCACACTTTAAAGGGACCAATGAGGGTAAGAGTTTATTAAATATTTTTTTATTAAAAGGACCAATGAGGGTGAGAGCTCAAGAGGATCCGGACTCGGGGGTTAGGGGGAGAAAAGGAAGAGAAACATAGAAAGAAAGAGGATAGAGGAGTGCTGAATGCTACCATGTTCACTTCTCTTTCTCGTCTTTGATACAAAGAAAATGTTATTTTAATTGAAAATAGCCTGAAAGTATCTAGAACAGGCAACAAAAATTGTCCTCAAATGTACTATCATTATTTTGTAAGGTGACATCAATACGGGAGCAGATTTTCTAAGCAGTCGTGGGTATGGCCAATTCTGATGAGAAGTGTGAAAGTAGTCTCGAGTTGGGACCTTAGGATGTACATATCGTTCTGTTTTTTTTTTTAAAAAAAAAATTGGTTGGAACGTTCTGGATCTGGTCCAAAAAATAGAATTGAATGGTTCCAAATTTGGTACTTGATTTTAATGGTTAAAATTATCAAGTGTTTTTAATTTAAGGACGTGTGGTGACTTTGATCACTAAGTTCAAATGATTACAAACTGAATTTTGAGTTAAAATTTAGTCCCTTACATTTGCATTTCATATGGTTTATTTCTAATTTGGATGATGAGAACAAAATGAAATGGAGTTGGTTCTTAAGTTTTGACCTTTAATATATTTTTTAAAATTTTTCTAATGTAATTTATAATTAATTCTTTTTAGAGTAAAATTTCAAACATTCTTGAATTAGTATTTGATTATTATAATATTATGAATTGTGATTACAAACCCGAGTACTTAATTAATCATAATTTATATTATTATCTATGTAGGTTAGTGTATATGATGAAAATAATCAATTTAAATATATTATAAGTTTTATTATTGTCTTCATATTCTATTATAGTTTTTACTTTTTAAAATTTTTAATGTTGTCTTAAGATGTGATGAGCAACCCCTTATCTGACGTAATTGATCTGTAATGGCATTTAAATTTGTAATGATCAATTTATATTAGCGGCCATAATATAAACACCGAATGGAATATTATCTTGGAGAGATTCGCCCAATGCCATCTTGATTTGGTAGCTTATAATTTTATATCACGTCCTTTATCGGACATATCAACTTTATCGAAGGCCCTCTATAGTCTATACATATTTCTGATACGTATTGGTCAAATCTTAAGAAGAATACGTATATTGGCTGCTTTGCTGTTTAAAATCCTAGCTTTTGATGGTGGAAACCAAACGTGTCCATCTCTTTTCACTTGTAGTACTTGAATGTAATTCAAGTAGATACTAAGAAGATAAAAAACGATCTCTAATTTAAAAATTAAATAAATTTCAAGTGAAAGGAATGAGGAAGAGATGGAAGGCAATAAAAGTTTGAGTAAAAAAGAGAATTCTAAAAGAATAGATAAATTAATTTTAAATAGAGTAATTTTTTAAAAAATAGAGTTTAGAAAGCAATTACAATGGTGATAATGATTCATCATCATTATAGTCATCAAAGTGAAAATATCATATTTATAAAGGAAGATATTGTTTTTGGATTGTCCAATATGTTTTGACTGATATTGTAATGACCCGACCTGAATACAGGGTTTAGGACTTAACTCAGTGTGATATTGTCCGTTTTGGGCCTCGCACACAAGCGAGCCAGTACGATTTTGTTCTTGGGCCATGGCCCACATGACCAGACCTAAAAGGCCTCACATAAGAGTACATGGGCTGACCTTCAAATATACCCCAACCCACATCCCTTCACTACCGATGTGGGACTCTCACATTGGTGGTGTGGGCTGGGTATCACAAATATCATTGGATCGAGATATCTCGCCGAGATAGTCACATATTGTCAATGTATCACTGATATGATATATTTTGATTTTTTAGTAAAAATATTTTTTGAACTAATACCATTGTGTATCAACCACGGGATACCCAGCGTAAAACTCACACGGGTGATCCCACTACCTCTACAACAACCTGCTTTCTGAGACAGAAGGCAACCAGTTGAGTTATACCATATGGGTGATATAACGATATTTAGTTACATTAGTTTCAAACTGAAATTTAGACTCATTTGAAGTTTAGTTTTTTAAGTTTTACTTTTTTTTATTGGCTCTATCATAATTATATAATCACTAGAATTCTCACTGCAGTTTGATCCTCTTCTTTCAGTCATTTGAATTGAAGAAGTCGCGTTCTGGAAACTTGGCTGTGTCAACAGTGAACTCATCTATTATAATAGAAAGGACCGTCTCCACTCAAGATATCTATTACCGACAATGAAAATAGTCATTAACTCATTATTATCGTTGTGGCATGTGATTCTTTAGAGAGATTGTCTAATTAAGATAGATTCGGTCTTTGTTGACTGGATAGAATACGTTGAGAGAATTATATAGATGGAAGAAGAATTACTTTTATACGAAGATCGCCATTCTAATCCTCTTATGCTGGTTTAGAAAAATGCAATTTCAAGAATAGCAGGAATATTATCACACGTTAAAGAATGAAATTTATTGGTATTTTTTTTTTTTTTGAATTTATCTGCAGAAAACTGCATAAAACTCTGTGAAAAATCTCTACGGATGATACTGACATTTTTATGATTACCATGTATATAAGACTACTCTTGATAAAAATTTAAGAGATAAAAATATTATCTAAATACACTTGGGAGGATACATCATTTTTAAAAGAATTCACCTTTTTATAAATTCAAACTTTTGCAGTCAAATGTTCTCAGTCTCTAATAATTTAAATTATAATCTTCCTTTTTGTTTTTTTGGAGCTGATGATAATCATAACTTTTTTTATGAATAGTTTAAAAGAGAAAATATCTTTTTCTCTTTTCTGTTACCTCTCACTTCAATCACCTTGTCACAAGTTCGGTCTCTAATAATTTATTAACAGTAGAAAGACATTTTCCTTCTCCACTTTGTATTAATTATGTTTATAAAAGTCGACCCACCCTTTAAACCCAACTAGTAGGAGCGGCTGGGCAGGTCATACAAATTATTGATGTTAATCCATAATTGTAAACCACTTGTCGATACAACATACAATTCATGCATTGCCAAACTCATTTAATAGTTCTGCCTAAATTTAGAGGACGTCTTTTTTGTAATGTTAAACCATTAATTTAATTAATTAAATATAATGAAATAAAGAAGTAGAACTTATAAAGTCGATTCTACCTAAAAGATAGATTTTAATAAGTGTGATAATATTAAGCTGGTTGGGTAGGACCAAAGAGGCAGTTTATCTCCCAAAAATGTGTCATGTTTGGGTCCAATGCCTTAGAAGATAGAATCTTTGAGGATGGATCTGAAAGCCTAAATGAAAAAGAATTGGACGTTCATTTTAACTTTTTAGGAGACATAGGATGGAGTGAAATTTCTATTTTACTCTTATCGATGTACCGCTCATCAAGTACCGGTGAACCAATAATACGTCGCTCTGCATGTATATGTTTGCATATCGGTTCATAGGTACTTGATGAGCAGTATACCGATAGGGATAAAAATGAAATTTCACTCAATCCCGTATCTCCTAAAAGATTTTGCCCGTGTTAAGATGGCCGGGCAAAAGAATTTTATATTTCACTAATTAATATAATACTTACTACATTCATGTGTTACGTACGACTGTATGTTAGTTCAATATGATTAATTATAAAAGGGCCAGCTTCACCCAAACCCAAATCCAATCTTATTGTAGCCTATCTCACTCGGTATAGAAAGAGCAGGCCCATGTTTGTTCCAAGCATTATCTTGTGGAAGGCCTGGTCGAGAAATTAGAAAACCCAATGGGCCTTCCAAGTCCACTGTCGATTCCACATACGAATTTGAGACTCCTACCATCAATTTGGATTGAGAGAAATTTTTTTAAGAGATTTTCTTAAATTATAAATTCAATTTTGCTGAGTGAAAAATCTTTAAAGAGAGATATCTTGCTTCACTTTTGGGTTTATTTTTAATCATTGAAAAGTATAGAAAATGCTAATTCCCTAATTTTCACAAATCTGGGATTGAAGCCTTAACCCACACTTTTTAATTCAAATTAACACACACATATATATATATATATATATTCTACAAAAGTAGTAAAAAGGATTATAAGAAATCATTGCTTGTCTTTAGACAAAAAATTTAAATGGGCCTTCTTGGTATTTAATATATTATTATAAGTAATATGTAATTAAAATTTTAATTATATATTATATAATAAATTATTCTAGACAATAATTTTTTTAACTTAAAAAGATCAAGAGGCCAATAATACAGAGCATTGAAAAATTTACCCATCTGAGTGAAATTAGCATATTCATCCCAGTAAAATTAGCATATTCAGAAATTAAAATAGAATAAGAATACTTTAAAAGATAAGTATACTGAGTAGGCTTAAGTGCAAAGAGAGAATGAGAGATGTGTTAAGAATATACTTTAAAAAATGTATAGTAGAAATTACAATTTTGCCCTTCTGCTTCCATTACGTCCGAACATGAGTTAAGAACATTTTTCTTTCGTTCGGACCATTATTCATGTATAAATTTCATTCATCCGGATGGTCTGCAGATGCCACAGTAGTGCATTAGTTTTAAAAAAAAAACTATATAATTCCTATTGTTTTGAATAATAAAATCTCCCTTAAAACTTTAAAATTATTTTTTAAGCACTGTATATTTCTAAAAGTTCTCAAATTGAATATCGTACTAATTACGATAACTTGATAAAAATACTTTAAGACTTTAAGGTCTTTTGACACTCTCAAATATTTAAAATACAGTATTTTACAAATAAAGGCTATCCCTCAGCTGTGCCAAAAATACACTTCCGGAAGTCCAAACGACTAACAGTAAAACCCGTTGAACTCCAAATTAAAAACTAAACAAATATATGAAATTTGAAAACTTAAATCTTTCAAATGATTGTTTAACTGGATTTTTTTTGTTTTGAAGAAGGGAAGGGATTTGGAATGGGAAAAGATCACCTATTTTTGGTAAACAATCATTTGAAAGATCTAAGTTTTTAAATTTCACATATTTGTTCATCTTTGAATTTGGAGTTCAACAGTTTTTACGGTTTGTTGTTTGGACTTCCAGAAGTGTGTTTTTGACACAGCTAAGTGATACCTTTATTTATAAAACACTTTGTTTTAAGCATTTGGGAATGTCAAAAGACCTTAAAGTCTTAAAGTATTTTTATCAGGTTATCGTAATTAGTCCGGATATTCAATTTGAGAAATTTTAAAAATACACAGTGCTTAAAAAATAACTTTAAGAAGATTTTATTATTCAAAACTATAGGAATTATATAATTTTTTTTAAACTAATGCCCATTAAAACCCAGCCACGGCGAGAAGGGGTCCTTCTTCAACTGGGGCCTAAGGCGACCGCCTTTCTTGCCCAATGGTGAAGACGGCCCTGGTTTGAATCTAACTCACCTTCTGCCAAGTTGCAACTTCTTTGACAATATTGGGTGAGTGTGAATTCCCCAAGAGAAAGTGCCAAACACATGAAAATGAAACTGCTGGTTGGTGCAAGTTGACTATTCTTTTAATTCAAGTAGAAGACTTGAGAGTGGCTCATTCTACACTCTTGAGTTGAATCTTCTTTGGTCCAATAGCTCATGTGTACATCTATCTACTCGTGCTAATCTTCGGAAGGAAATAATAAAAATAGAAAAGGGGCATATGGTTTTGTATTATAATATTGAATCCATATTCAAACTAATGTATTTTATTCAGAACCAGCTCATTTGTATATTTGGAAGAATAAGGGTTCAGTGTAGAAAAAATAATATTTGGGTTTTGTTGACGTGGTTGACCTCTAGATGTGTGCATGGATGGTCTTCCCTTCACCCACTCACAGTCTTAGAAGGGGTGTGGAAATTTAGGTTAACCCATTTTGTTTACTTCCTGCATATCACTCTCATAAGAAACAGTGTTCAACTTTTATCCTTATTCATTTGTAAGTGAATTTATGTACTATTATTACTATTATTATTTTTATTTTTTAAGTTCCTTATCTCCCATCATTCAAAAGTTTGGTTCTAATCATATTTATTAAATTAATGTTAAACATGTGCAATATTCAATTTTTTGTACATTTTATATTTGGTGTAGAATGTAGATATTTGCAAGGGAAAAATATTTTAATATTTCAAATTTTGTAATGAAAAGGCTAATAAATTTAGAATACCATATGTGTAATAAAAAGGATACTACACTTTATTTTTTTTATATAGGGGCCATTACATGAATGTGGAAATTGAAGAGGTAATTTTTTCAATATATGAAAATGCATTTTTGGGCATTTTCTACCAAATTATGGCCTCTAGTTATGCATATTGATGTTCAAATCATAGGATAAATAGCATACAACAGTAGTTCTAGTAAAAAAATAGAAATGGAAAACAGTAGCATGTCCCAATGGACTCCACCAGCCTATTTAGAAAGTGACACACATGTTGAATGAGAAATGTACAGAAAAATCAGTTGAATTTGTTATTTTTAACTGTACATTTAAGGTAAGATAGATAGTAATTTTAATGATATTATTTAAAATACTAATTTCATAATTTTAGATAGATTAAAATGATTTACAAATTAATTGATTGGTCAAGTCAATCAACTTCACTCGTAAGGATGTGTCATATACTTTATATTTCAAATCCCCCTCTGGAGAGAGAGAGAGTCAATGGATCATCGTTGAAATAGACCTTTCATCCGATAAAAGTCTTAAGAAATTATTCATTGTGAATCGGTTCATAATTATCTATTGTGAATTTTCAACAATAGAAAATGATAGGAATATTGGTGTTTTTTATAAAAATTGATAAGTGTATTAAAGAACAAATCTAAATATCTTTTGTTATAAAAAATACCGAAAAATAAAAAAGGACACCGAATTTATCATCACTTTCGTGGTGAAAAAGTATATTACTATCTCCTCTTATAAAGAGTATTGGTGTCTCTATTAAATTTAAAACACCAATGTTCCTCTAACTGCTGTTCGAGAAAAAAACTATTGGATTGAATTATTAGTTGAACTTAAAATTAAAATTTGACATTTCTATTTAACTTTAATTCTACGTTCACACTGATTTTTGTGAACCAATTTAATTGATCAACGACGTTGCAAATACGCTTATTAATAGACCAATTGCAAAAGAATTATGGAGTTGAACAGTGGAAGAATTCTAGAGATGATGGGTCGACTTCAACATACATCGTATTGACTACGTATTTCGGTTGTCCATGAGTAGAGATGTAATTGAGAAGCCAACTTAACTTAGTTTTGGTGTTTATTTTTTAGTTCTCTGTTTTTTTTTTTAATTTCATTATAATTAATTCTTTAAACTTTTAGAGTTGCTGATTAGAAAAATTTTAAAAAACTTTCAAAGTTTTTTTAATAAAATACTCCCTTTCCCCAATTTAATTGTCTGAAACATATTTTTCGACTGTATCAAAATAATGGTCTGTTATTCTATATTTACAAATTACAAACACATGTAAATTCTCTCTCTCTACTTTAGCTCCTAAAACTATCTTTAAAAATTCAAAATTTTAAAATCAAACACCTAAAATACAACGGAAGGAGCAATTGTTTCACAAGTTAAGTTGAACCATCTAAGCTGAGAGATATAATATGATCCAATGTAACAAATTTACTTGAAAATTAAATAGCAGCCATGTATGAAATGGACTGATTAGAATGGTTGAGGGTTTTGATAACTATTGGATTCACTGGGCGCGGATCCACTAATCGGGTTGTGCGTTTCATGTTGGGTCTGAGAGAATCACGTGACTTGTGAGGGAGGATTAAAAGCTGATAAATGTTAATCCTATAATAATAAAATACATGATGAATTGAAAGAAGGAGAAAAAGGGTTTACTTGGACACTTCGGACGGACACACCATTTATTAACTATTAATTAAAGTGCTGATTGGCCAAAAACAACAACAAATGGACTTTATCAGCACTTTAATTAATAGTTAATACTGCTACTGTTAGAGCATCATTTTCAAATTTCTAAGAGAGAGGAAATATCGGATCCCAAGTCAGACCAGGTGGACCCACCGTCTCTAACATTTTACAAATTGACTCAGCTCATGTCACTAAAATAAAATTTAAAAATAAACCGTCCATTTTAAAGCTCTAAAGTTCTCTTTTATATTATTTTTGTTTCCAACTGTGAGTATAACTTCAGTTAGATAGAATCATTTTAAACAGAACTAATTTAATTTAAAATATGAATAAGCTAAGTTATTCATACCTTATGCTAAACAAATTTAATTTAAATTGAGTTGGAGTTGACTCTTTATTAATCTAACTCCCTCAGATTGTATATAAATGTGGATTCCCTTAATCCCAGATTCATTTTAAAATGTCAATATTATTTATTAAAAATTATTTTTAGATATTCAAAGTGAAGGTGACTTGAATTTGAATATACTCGCCTAAATTAAAAAGAACAATACTGGAGTTTCAAAAGTAAATTGAATTACTGGACTGGATAAAAAATTGTAATTGAAATTTAATACGGATCAAATTGAATTTGACTCCCCATTTGCCCAAGTTACACTTTTAAGATTTTGAAGAAAAATACTATTGAATTTTTTTTAAAAATATTTTTTTTCAAAAGATGAATAATTTGATGGTGATGACAATTTTCTACTCTAGAGAGGGAATATTGAACAATCAAATCAATTGCACAAATCATAATATGAGAATCCACTCTATAAGTTGTCAATTAAAATTTAGTGGCATCCACATGAGACATGGGGCTTGCTTCGTGCAGTTGAAAAGTTTGAAAGATTATGCATTTATCAAAATATGAGTTCTATATAGTTAGGTACAATGAATAGAAAACTACACTAAAGATATAAATTAACATAAATTTTTCAATTTAACATTATAATTTTATGAAATGGACCATAAAAGATCAATTATTTTGTAGGAATCAAATTTTTAAAGTCTAAAATCACATAACTAATATGATTCGATAAGACTTAAATTTACGTAGTCAATATCCTTGTCATTTTCTACATATTTCATTAAAAAAATATGTGATCGAGCAATCTTTTTAAATAAAAAGATTTAAAAATCTTATTGGAATTTTCAAAATATTATATTAAAAATTAAAATGTCCCCCCACCAAGCATTATACCACTTGCAATTGTTTTTGTTTTAAATTTCAACCCAAAGCACCAATTTTTTTTTTTTTTTTCAAAACATGGTGACATGATCCAATCCGGGATTATTTTACTCAACTGTCTGTCACTGTGCTTCTTTACTTATTTATTTTTAACATTAAGACCGTTGATTTGTATCCACGTTAGTTTCAAAGCTAATAATAACTCCATACAACCTGTAATAAAATTTAGTTAGTTTTGTTTGTTTTAAGCAATTAGCTCCATTAATACAGCCATCACGTGCCTTGACCCGGAGTTTTGGGTCAACGTTCACGTCGGTGGAAGAAAATCTGGCAACGGTCAAAGATCCGATCATGGGCTTCTTGAGGAGGAGGTGCCTCTCTCTCTCTTGAATTTTTCTAAATAAGAAATTTTCTGTTGGCATTAGCGTGTGAACGGGGGATTAGACTTTAAGAGCAAGTTGGAGGAAAATGGCGCACTACAGAGTTGAATTATTACAGTGGGTCCCACTTGCGGTGACATCACAGCCGTCCGATCTAGAAAGACGGAAAAGCGACGAAGCACGTTGGCGACTCCAACTGGGTCTGGGACTAGTACGTGGGGAGAAGGTTTGATTGGAACAGAAGAGGGGAGGGGAAGGTAGGTAAAGTACTAGAGTACAAGTACTGCTACAGTCAATAAATTTTAATTTTTAACATGAATTTTTCTGTGTTTGAGTACTAAATTAGAGAAAGCAAATCTTTCAAATTTAATAAATCAAATTTCAAAATTTTGTTTTCTATTTTTAACCATTTTAGATGATTTTTTTTCTTTTTACTTGCCACTATAGAAGCAGATTACATTATTTAATAAATAATCAATCAAAATTTACTTTCTAATAAATTATTTAAAAATAAATATAATTAACAGTTTAAATTTTAGAAGTTCTAGAACCCTTTTTTATATCCGATTATGGAAAGATTGGCAGCAGAGCTTGCTACTTGTTCCATCTTTCACACTGCATAATGTTGGTGCAGCTTATTTTTATTTGTAGCCGACACGATTAGGCCGGCTGAAAAGTGGGATTGGGATGGCCCCCGAGAAAGAAGAGAGAGAGACATCTGGTAATTGTATTTTCTGTCATTTCCTTTTTCAACTTGGAAAGAAAGTTTAATGGAAAGTTGAAAGCTAGTCATTAGCTTTTTCTTTATAATTAGTTATTGACAGCAATAATTTAATAATTGAAAAAGAAGACGAGAGAAAGTAGTAGAACAATGAAAAGACAAACTGGTCTCCCTGTAAAGAATTTAATATTTTTAATCAGGCCGACATCTTAATTCCTCACAAAAGTGCTTATACTTTTATATCTGTGGGTGCTTTTTATTTGATACAGATTTATCTTCTGAAAAATTGATAGACATATTAGTATTTTTAATAATAATTAGTAAATTTATCTTTTTATTAATTTAAGAATACATTCATGTCCTTTATCATAAAAACATCCACATGTAAAAACCATTCAACACCATTTTAAAATTCAACTGAAATTAAAATTTGTTCTCTGACACTGTTCATATTTTAAGATTCAATTGATAGTCAAATAAATTCACATATATAACTCATAATATATTTAACCACGTGACTCACTAAATTGTGCCAGTTAAAGTGTTACGCTGGCCTACCTCTATTAGATAAATCAATCCAAGATAAAATAAAAAAATAAAAAGAGTTGATTGCTGGTTTGAATCAAGAAGGATATTATGGCAATATCCAAACACTGAGCTATTTCCTAACCTTGTGAAGCTTTTCTGGAGTATGATGTGGCAGTGTTGTCATGTCCCCTCGTAAGCCCAACAAATAGCCGAAGGTAGGCAAGTCATCCCCAACTAAACTCCTTACAGAAAGGATTAAAGACAGGCCAAGATAATTACAAGCAAAGCAAGTAACCTGTACTCGATAATCACAAAGATTATATTAGTATTATTATATGATGATGAAGTCTGTAAGACGCCTGATATTTATTCTTGGTGCGGACCACGCACTAAAGCTAAAGCCAGTTGGAATCTGACGGCGACGTTGAACTTAGGCTCCATACTAGCAAATTGCAATAACAACCAAGGCTGGCACCAAACTCTCTCTCTCTCGCAGTTTGTTTCTTTGTCCCCAGTCCCCACCCTTCTTTTTTTAATTTGTTTTCTTCCATTGTTTGGAGAATTGCCAATAGAAACTGCACTGCTTGGTAAGGTAAAAAAGTATAAAAGGAATCAGGGAAAAATTAAAAAGTATGTTAATGTACTATTTGAACAGGGAAAGATACACATCCCCCATATAATATATGGCTTGAAAATTCAACAGACAACACGTTTTCATGTCTCTGTCATAGACAAGTCATGAGAGAAAATGGAAGGATTAGATTAGATTAGATTAGATTAGATTAGATTAGATTAGATTGGATTAGGAGGGATTGAAGCCAATAACATATGCTATCTGTCCACAAGCACAACTTGGCAGAATGATAAGGAAGGGGTGAGTAGAGCAGCACCCAACATCAACATCATGCGCCCTTTATCTTCATAAAATATGAATAGTAACCTTTCTCTTTCTCTATCTCTAAAGTAATTTGATTTATTTACTACTGAGTAAACAAGCCCATCAATTGAACGAACTTTTCCAATGGATAATTTTGTTTTTTAATTTCCACTACCACTATTTCGCGTTTTTGGGACATTTCAATGCATCCATCTTAATTAGATTTCTAGACTTTCTCGCATTTTCATCACCCTATGCTTATAATTAACTTCACTAGCTATCGTGAATAAATAGTGTAAATTCGAATTCGAGTTTTAATCTAAAATTTTAAAAGGAAATAAAATTTGTACTCAAACTCATTTATTTTGAGTTGGATGTGTCAGATCTTCAAAATTTTAAATATTCATTTAATCAATTATCATCGTATACGATTTTCCTATTAATCTAATCAGTAACATCCCATCACATAGAATGTCACCAAATTGCCTACATTTTGCCCATTGCACGCCGATCCTACAATTTCTGTCCATATTAGTTCTACCATTTATAAATATAATTCAATCTTAATTGAAATCATCACAATTTACCACTTTCACCTAAGGTTGTTTTCAACTTTGATGGGTTCTTCCATATTCTCTAAACTTGCACTCTTTGCTTTTTAACCCATCTTATTTTTGTCTTCATAGAAATTACAATAAAACTAATAATTCTCAAAAATCTAATATTAATTTATTCAACTAATTTTGAAGTCTAAGAATTTATAAAATATCCATTTTAATATGTTAAGAGCTTCAAATTATTAGTTGCAATACTTTGATTTTAAAATCAACGTGACTCCAACTTTAAGAGAAAGACTTATAAATTCCACAGACTTATAAGGATGTGATTTTCATAATCTAAACAATAGAATTCGTATCTCATCAAATATGGATTTTATGAGGGGAAATTAACAGTCAGAATAAATTTTATTCATATTTTTTATCTATTAACTTAGATTAAATGTATACAAAGGACCCATTTTATTGCTTTTGTTATATAACATTTGATGGGGTCCAATGTCCCCTGTGAAAAGATTTTGGATAGTTGGGATGTTGGGATATTTTCCCTTGATTTTCATCGTGCATAATGAGTTGAAACAATCTCTTAAGGTAAGAAAAGTCGTTGATTTTGAAGATTTTTTAGGAGAAAATATCCATGCATCAAACAGACCCATGAGTGGTTCTTGCGGAAGAAACTTTAGTGAGAGCCCAATAGCAGCTTGATTGGTGTCACCCACATAAATTAGGATTACCCTAACTTTTTATCTGGTCAGCCCATTCTAAATTGGTGGTAGACTATATGCTACTTGGGTACAGTGATTTTCTCTTCTGTAAACCATCCATTCTTCACATGGTCCCGTATGATGTGATAGAATTTTCAGGCATGGCAAATCCAAGGTGGGTCCCCAAGATAAATTGCCTAACTCAAGTTGACACAATGTCGGTAGGCCTAAATAATCACTGAACTTCTTGACCAGAGTTTCAACAGGAGGCTTCAAATGGCATCATAGTCCTAATAAATTTATCCCATACCTACTGATATCCTAACACTTGTTGTTCTAACCTTCGAAAATAGAAAAAGTTAGATCATGGTTAGGCTTAGGCATGACCACTATTATTCTGTAAGTGTCGATGCAACCGTATTGTTGTATAGTACTACATGCCCCTACGTAGCATACATGCCAATGATTATCATTGGCTGGGCCGTCGACACCGTAAAGCCAATGATGCGGTCGCCTTAGGCCCCCGTTGCCGCTGCAAAACCCTAGGGCCCCCATTTTTATGTTGCCACATATCCTATACTTTGGGCTCTCACTGCCCTCTCTTTCTCCTCTCATTTACAGGCAGAGGTTAAAGAAAAAAAAAAACCAGCAAAGAGAACTTCAGATTGAAACAGAGAAATATCTGCAGATCCGAGGCTTTGGGGTTTTCTGGGTAGCAGACCTGATCTCCATCAATTGGTCGTGGGGTTCAGCGGAGACCCAATCGCAGCGATCAGATTTGAGTTATCAAATATGAGGAAAAGGGGAAGAACGGCAGAAGAAGATCGGAGGAGTTCCCTTCAATCCACAAAGGTGACGGCAGCAGAACTAAGCTGCGGCAATTTCTGAGCAGAAACTCAAAGGATTTCGAAGAAGAAGAGGCGACGGCAATTTCTGGCAGCAGAACAGAAAACAAAAAACAAGGGTTTTCTCAGTCTCTGACAACTCCAGATCGTCGGAGACCAAGAAGAAGAAGAAGGAAAAAAAAAACATAATCATGAACTGACCTTTATCAAGAAATTTTTTCTTTGTTTATTAAGCTTGTTGCCCAACAACTTCTCCCCTATTTTTGCATTTGAAAATCTTAATGTTAACAATACAATGAAAATTTGCTTTTCTAACTCGCATAATATAGAAAAATTCAAAGAAGCAATCTTTTGTAACATAGGCATTTGACAATGTGTTGATTTCTATTTATTTTGGATTTCTTTATGATTTAGGGGGATGTTGCATTGAGTTTTGGACATTTATTTTGTTTGTCTATTGCATTTTTTGAGCTTTGTTGCTCTGTTTCTTTTCCATTTATTTATTTATTGTTATTTATTTTTTTGTTTTTTTTTGTTTTTTTTTTTTTGTTATTTAGGACTTAAATTTTGGGTTTCATAGACTTTGAATGCTTTGCATCATCAATACTAAGTTTCTAACAATATATTTCGTTTCTAATAAAGGTGTGACTTTTAATTTAGAAATCTTTAATAAATTGGTAGAATAATAGAGGACATTACAATCATTCATCAATTCTTTTATTTTTACGATGCCAAGTTCTATTGTTCCTTAATCTTTCAAATTTAGTTCATTTTAATTATTTTTAATTTTAAAGGTTTTTTTTTTTATTTATAGTTGTGTTTTAATCATAAATATATCTAATAGAAAATATAAATCTGCATACCAAATATTATTGACAATACTTGTAACACTTGCTTCTCCGAGAAAAAGTTTTTCAAAACTAAAATTGATACAATCTTATATACGATCAACAATGTAACAAAAAAGATTAAGTGAATTAGCCATATTATCAATTGAAAATGATATTTTAGCAAAACTTGAATACAAAAAATTAATTAGTAATTTTGTATTTTAAAAAGCAAGAAAAATATATTTTAGATAAATTCTTTTTATTATATACAATTAAAATTTTAATTAAATACTATTTATAATAATATGTTAAATACTAACAAGGCCTCATTTAAAGTTTTTGCCTTATGCCTCATCTGATGTGTAGACGGTCCTGATCATTGGTTCATTACTCTTTCTCAAAAAAGATCCTCAATCGATCTGGCCGATGTGCTAATGACATTTTAAACTGTTATTATCCACATCTTCGTGAATGGTCAAGATTAAAATAAGAGCCAACACTCCTTGGTTATTATCTCTAACATCTAAAAGAGTCTAGTAATGAATTGGATCTACGTCACAGAGGATTGGATCACCCAATAAAGGTCTAAGAAATTCGATCTTTTTAGCACTTTCTTTCTTTTATTCATTTAAAAACACTGATGGGTACTGAAGGAAGAGACTTTCGCTTGAATACCAGTATAAAATAAGGTGGGGTTTCTAAAATAAAATATTGTATGCTGTTCTCTACATATCCATTTCTCACTGTGCATCATGGGTTCAGCTGAAAAAGATAGGATAAGCACACTGGACTCAGTATACTACCATGTCTCCACAGAGAGGGAGAGAAAATAAGGGAGGAAAAATCGAACATTTTTCACGTTCCCACCTTTGTGGAGTGGGAAGAAGGCATAGACAGCGGTACATGTCTCCATTCAAGCTACAATAATCATATTCTCAATGTTGGAAAAAAAATTTACAACAAGTTGGAGATATTACTGGCTGAAATTAAAAGCTTGCAAGTGGAATATTGGGTGGAGCCCGGTTAAACAAGAAGGAATACCACCCACCCATGACCGGAAACCCAAAACCATGAGACCTGAGCACAACGTTTGGGGAGGGCTTAATGTGCAGGGTCCCATCCCAGCCACTTGTCCTCCCAAGTTCCAAGTCCTAAAGGGAATAGCACCCCAACCCCTACCGCCTCTGGTTTATTATCTTCATATGACTTCGTCAAACTATCATTACATTGATGAAATGAAGACAGATCCACATCTGTAGCACCCAAAGTGTTTCTCATCATCTTTGGGGGTAAACGATGATTGGAACTTGGAAACGCAAATTCAGTTTTCACATGTTTTGCTGTGAGAAATATTTGTATTAAAAGTAATTAGCATGTGATGATTTGGAATTATATGTTCAAAATCAATTTTAATATATGAGCTCACTTGAGGTTAATTTAAAATTATCTTTAAGTGATTAATTTTTTTTTAAAAAGTCATTAGCAAAAGTAGTCTCTGAATTTGTAATGTGATTGGATTGATGTGGCTGTTAGGATCTGGATATTGAGCCCAAAATATTAGTTTGTTAGTTAGAATGATTTAAGTCTTCTTTGTAAAATATGTAAAATTAGATTTATAAAGTGCCATCTTGAGTCTTTATGGCTTTTTAGTATATAAAATGAAATGAATAAATAAATTTTGAAGTATCAGGAATTTTGAAGTTAGTGCTTTGATTGAACTTGGCTTTGCTAACATCTAAGTCACATCAAGTTGATACAGATGGAACGTAGCTTATCATAACAAAATCAAGTTGCATGGATGGATGAGACACACCTAATTGGAAATAATTTTTAAAAAAATGAATATATTTTTTCTCATTCTTTTTAACAACCAATAACTTAAGAAGGTCTACAAAATAAATGCCTACAATTAGTAAAACTGTGAGCTCCAAAAAACACGTATATAAAATTGAATAGATTGAAATTGAGTATAATTTTTGTAAATTTCGTTTTAATATTTAGAAATCTAAAATGTAAAGACAGATGTAGAGCATATGAACGTTTTGAAAGACGCCCCCAAGAATGGAAACTCCTGGGCAAGTGGTATTCACATGCATACAACAAAATCCATGTGCACCAGTGATGGCGATCATCCACAGTAAGGGTCCCATTGGTGGGCCATCGCCCAAAGTTCTTAGTATGAGGATGATCTATTGAAATCCAAGGCCTGACCAGTAATCGTCATTTGTAGCCCGCCAGTCATTTTCAGCCTGTTTGGCTGCATCTTCAACAGTGCTCTCTAGAGTGAGGCCCACTGTATCAACAGTTGAAGCTTGGAATATGCCCATACGAATCTAATAATGACACCTAGGCAAAAATGATAATAATAATAATAATCGTAAGGATAATACACACTTTGATGTTTATCAACAGTTACTGCATTAAGTAATGAAGGGCCACTTGAGAAGTCGGTCAATAATAGTAGAATAGCAAAGCAATGCACCTACAGGTGGAGGTGAACCTGTCCAGTAAGACAAACCCAAGTGGGAGCCAACCAATGCCCATAAGCCACGTCAGCCCTAAGAGAAATGCTGGATGGGCATGGTCGTGTCTATCTCTCGTCCTTTCCTCGGAGTAAACAAGGGTCCACAGCCCATTCCACACCTTACCCTTGCCCTCACTCCACAAAAGCATATGTTTCTATCTTCAACCCAATTGAAGAAGAAAGAGGAGATTGGTTAGTAGATAAATAAAACAAATTTTGAAAAGAAAGAAAGAGATAAAAAACAGCAGAGAGGCCATGCTCCAAGTCAGCACTGGGAAGTAGCAGCACAGCTCAGGGGGGATGCACTTGCAGCCAAAGGTCCACAGTCATGTGAATTACTTCAACTTGCCACTGTGGGTCCCACTCTAAATACAAGAGGGAGCCTCTAGCTATGAATCTTCCCACCACCATCCGATGAGTTGACCCACATCAAAACCCAAAATAGAAAAATCAATGTACACATCCAAAGCCCAGCAGGCAACAACCAAACGCCCTCCTATAAATTCAATTCTCCATCATCCCCTCCTCTTATCGTCCTTACATCAGCAAACGCCAACCACCAGAGTCTTTCTTCTTCCTCGTGTCTAACCTTTTACATATTGCTTCTGTTTCTGTTTCTGCCACCTCAGACATGGATAGCAGCTGCATAGATGAGACCTCAAGTGACTCAATTTCCATGTCCATGACGCCGCCACCGGCAGCGCCATCCACCCCGTCGAAGCCGCTCTCCGATGGCCTGGAACGAGTAGGGAGCGGTGCCAGCGTCGTTCTCGACTCGGAGAGCGGAGTCGAGGCCGAGTCGCGCAAGCTCCCCTCGTCTCAATACAAGGGGGTCGTCCCCCAGCCCAACGGCCGCTGGGGGGCGCAAATCTACGAGAAACACCAGCGAGTGTGGCTGGGTACCTTCAACGAAGAGGCCGAGGCCGCCAAGGCCTACGATGTCGCCGCCCAGCGCTTCCGTGGCAGAGATGCCGTCACCAACTTCAAGGCCTTGTCGGAAACGGACGATCAGGTGGAGACCTACTTCCTGAATTCTCACTCCAAGGCTGAAATCGTGGACATGCTTCGTAAACACACATACAATGACGAGCTCCAGCAGAGCAAGCGCCAACACGCCCAAAGCAAGGGCGACATGAAGCTGATCAAGGGAGCATTTTCCGACCTGAATGCCGGTAAGAAGGCAAAAGTGCAGCTTTTTGACAAGGCGGTGACGCCGAGCGATGTGGGCAAGCTCAACAGGCTGGTGATTCCGAAGCAACATGCAGAGAAGCACTTCCCTCTCCAAGTCAGTGCCGCTTGTAAAGGTGTATTATTGAATTTTGAAGACGCTCAAGGAAAAGTGTGGCGATTCCGCTACTCTTACTGGAACAGTAGCCAAAGCTACGTTCTCACCAAAGGTTGGAGCCGGTTTGTGAAGGAGAAGGGATTGACCGCTGGGGACCTTGTCAGCTTTCAGCGATCTACAGCCGCCGATAATCAACTGTACATTGATTGGAAGGCGCGGGCGGGTGGCTACATGGTCTCCCCACCTCCAGTTCAGCCCTCCGTTCAGGTTGTTAGGCTCTTCGGTGTCAACATTTTTAAAATTCCAGTCGTCGCTGATGGTGATGATTGGAATGGCAAGAGGGCTAGAGAGGTGGAGTTTTTGCCATACGAATGCTGCAAGAAGCAATGCGTAGGAGCTTCGTAACAGTGCCTTCTTTCTCCTCTCTCTTCTCCCTTCTTTTTTTATCTAAATTTTCTCCTTTTTTTTTTCCTTTTTTCTTTGTAAAGATGTGATGAAAGAAAGGGAATTTTGGGCCAACTTGCAAAAGTGATGTGTACAGTTGAAAGGAAACCGTAGAAGAGGAAATAACATATTCTGGTTTCTTTGCCAGTTCTTGTTTTTCCATCTCTTCCCATTACTGCTCTTCTGTTAATTTGATTCTGATAGTTTGATGACATTGAGTTGTCCAACACAATATGAATTTTTTTATCGCTATGCTAATCATCTTCAGGACTGATAATTCCCATTGCCAAGGAAAATTTTCACTTGATGTTTGTTTTTTAATGCTTAGCCTTAGCCCCTTTTATTTCCATCTCCATGGGAATGCAAGTCCAACAGGGCACCAAAGACCCAACAACAGAGAAATGTCTTCCAAGCGAGGACCACAATCATGGAAAGCTGAAATGGCAGACACATGGCTAATTGCTTGTTAAGAAACAAATAAAACTTATTTTGGTATCTCGAACTTGGGTCTAGTGGGTGCGTGTGGTACAAATGAGATATGAAATACTCCACTGCTCATGACTTTCAGAAAAATGCTGAGATACAAGTCAAATGAAAATTTCCCCAAGAATTGTCAGATTGTTGCCGTCCTATTAAGTGCATTTAAATATTCTTCAACAATATAAATCCTAACTCTGATATTAATGTAATTAAATATTTTTTTTCAATGAGCTTTGATCTCTTGTTGAGGGAAAAAAATAAAAAAAAAGGAAGTTGAAGAATGGAGTTAGGGTTAAATTATACGTTAATTACATATTGAACTCCATGGCCTGCATTCTTAATCAACTGATGGAGTCGAGAGAATCTCCCTCATCCTGAATTTTGTCAAACATATGGGGACAGCTTAATATCGGTGGATAAGTAAGAAACTAATGAGCTTTCCAAATGAAGGTTTTGTGGGCCCACATAATTCCAGTGATCTATAATTGTATGCTCTATTGTATGGGATTGGAATTTGAGTAATTACAAACTGGAAAGCTTCTCTATGCAGTGCACTGATGATTCTTTCCTTTGTAAGTCTGTAGTTTCTATCTCAGTTGGATTCCTGCAAATTTTCTTTTTCTTTTCTTTTTCTGTGTGTATGTGTATTAAGAATTTCTATGTTTATAACTCCTAAATCAGCAACATAGGGACAATTTCTCTCTTCTTTTTTCAACTTAATCACAGAATAATAATTAATATTGAATAATGGAAATAGCTAAAATTTACAAATGCATCCAATTGTGCTTCAGAAAAAGAAAGAATCATAACCATCCAGATGTTGTTGGCCCATCTAAATATGGCTGACCACTTTTATTCAAGATAGGAAGAAGAGAAAAGAACATTTTTTTTAATTGAAGCAATTTTTTAAAAGCCATAAGTAGTATATGCCTGGGCTATCATTATTGATTAAGCGCTTTGATTTGGTGAGGTTAGGGCCAAATGTTTAATGGATCCAAATCTGAATGGAACATGAAACCGTACAAAATATCTGTGGTCGTATCTGACTAAGTTCCAATGATCTGAATCCAGATTCATATTTAATTTTTAAACTATTTTATAGTCAAATATATATGTAAGAGGACAGAAAAGACTCGAATTTTGTTTTGTTTTTTTGGGTTTCACACTATAACTTATTAGCTTAGAGATCCTTTATATATCTGACATAATATTATATTAATTTAAAATATAATAAACATAAAGCAGGGTCTTTGGACAACAAGGTGTGGATACTTTAGCATCCAAATGTGACATTGTTGGCAATCAGATCCAATTATTGGTTACATCCAGTAATCGGGTTATGCATCTACCTTGTGTAATGGATAGACCAAGTTGATGATTGAACATTTGAATTTTGAACCTCGTCTGTTTAAAGGAAAATAACAAGTTGGGTAGAGATCTGTTGGTGGGGTACGCAACATATGGTTGGGATCATCTTGATGGGCCATGGTTTTCTTTTCTAGTTGCTAATGATAAGCTGCATTCATTCTTCACGATTTCAATGAAAATTGAGAGAATGAATATTTAAGTTTTCGTGGGTAGGCACTAAGTTGATGGGTAGAGAGAAGAATTGATGCATTTAGTGGAAGTGGGGCTTTTCAACTACATTTGAAGGAAAACTGGAAGTGGTGGGCCTTAAAAGTTAGGTATTATAGGGCTTTGAGAGGTGAGAACTGATAAAAAAAGTTAGGCCTTTTTTTCAGGGATTGGTTGGATCCTTACTGAGGATAAGGCGATCAGGGTATGATTGCAAAGCATCATGTTCTTTCCATTAGCTTTCTAACCTCACTGTTCTTGTCATATACGCTGTTTTCTTTGTCTTTCTGTTGTGATATTCTTAGCGTTTGCAATGTGGTCATCGGTTTGATATAATACAAATTGATCCCAACATGGAAAACGACAAAAGGCTCTTCCTCTGGTTTGGTCAATGAGAGAGAGAGAGAGAGAGAGAGAGAGAGAGAGAAGAAATGGATGGTTTTCCTTCTCTTTGAATGTTCTTATGACAAATGGTACCAAAAGTCTTCAGTTTGTTGCAAAGTAGACTTCATTAGAGGGTCAAGGATGCTTAGCGTTGTTCTGCTCATATTGGCAACAAAAGAAAAGGAATTACCAGCTCTGTAATTGTTGATTTATCAAACACCATTCATGGGCTATGACAAATGATTGTTTGTAGGTGAAGATTGGATTGGATAAGCCATTTCTTATGATGGCATTTCATCTTTAATTTAATCACCATACCCTCTGATGAGAGAGGGTGTCCTGTAATAGAACTCCTTTTCAGGTGTTTCTAAGACCCAGAAGAGAGAGGCTTAAATCATTGAGATTTAGGATCTCATTCACGTGCAGATGGACCCTACGTTCGATGGGGCAAAGATCAAACATCTCATTGTTAAAAAAAGTAATCCATCAAGATGGATGGGTCACCGGATCAAGAGAGGAACTTCAATCGAATGGTGACTGTTTGGCTACGATCAAAGTTACCTCTATGTGTTTGTCAATCATTTTTTCACATGATTCCTCCCATCTCCAAAAAAATTCAATGTCCATAGAGAAATGATGACCTCTGACCAAGCAACTGTATCATTACTGTTCAGTTCTGAGATTAAAAACGATCTTAAAATGAAAGAGAAATATTTATGCAGATTGTGATGGTGGGGCATGTGCCAACTTACCGTGTGGGTCGCGTTGGTTCATCTGCAACAACGACCCACTCAAATTATGGCCTGAAGAAAACGATCGATCCCTTAGACATGAAATCTTCTACCCATGTGCCCCTGTACGGAAATAGACTTACTGGTAAGTGGTGACTTCGGGACACAGCAAGGGATCCTCATCCTCTACTGGGAGCTGGAGTAGTCCAGTCAATGATGGCCACATTCCCTCATTTTCCCTCAAAATTCCAAATTCCAGACATTTTGCTGACAGCTACTCTCCTGTTATGTCAAGCGAGACATTTCCTCGCACATGCTTTTGCCTTCTTTGACACAGTCCAGAACCCCTCAACACTTCAACAGAGAGGATCAACAGAGATTAATTGTGTTGAATCAGTCAGCCACCACCAATAGGCTGGATTTTCATCAGGAAAATGTCTGGGTCATCTCTTCTCTTGAATTTACTCTCTTATAGTTCTTGAAAATTCAACCATGCATTACTTTACTAATCACATTAGCACTCTGTAAAGAAGTAAAAAATTATAGAAAAATTCTCCATATGCACGCAGCCTTCCCCTTCGCACCCAGCTGTAGTTGAGCTTAAGTTTACCTTAATAATCATTTAAAAGTTAAAACTATGGAATGGACAGGTGGGTTCGTAGAAAGGAGTTGATTGACTGGACCAAGGGTGGAAGAGACTGCAGTAAATTGCGTTAGAGGTTTCCAAAGGGATGTGAAAATTCAAGGGGAAACAGAGGCTGAGAGTGATAAATGTAAGTCGTCTTCGACGACCAGTCCTTTTCTCAAGAAAATTAAACTGAGTAAAAGACAATCCAGTTGCAATGTAAGATATATGGCCAGATCTTTTGTTTATGTTTTCAAGACATGGACTTTACGTCGATGGCTTTATCATCAAGAAGTTTCTCTGCTCTTGTGATGCTTCAATAATCAATGCTGTTGGGGGTTTATTAGGAAGGGGATTAGTATAAAATAATCCTTCCATATCAGAAATTAGCTTACAGAAGACGTGATGTGATTAGTGCTAAACGACTGTAGCCACGTTGTTTGAATGTTGAATTTTTGCACATGGTTGGACCAGGGTGTGTTGCATCTGACAGTGATAAGACTGTCTTCTTTTTCCTTGCATTTTCCTCCCATAGGCCTTTAATGGCGAGGAAAGGAATGGTGTCAAGGGTAAGCATGCCATTTTCAATTGAAGAAATTCAGAAACATAACACAATTTGTACTGAACGATCCATGTTTTTCTCATATTTTTTTTTATATTTAAATATACTCTTAAACATAACATCAGGCAAGTAAACCCAGGTTAACTTGACTTTGATTAAACTTTGCATCGATTAAGTTAGCAAGATTTTTCCCGAAGTCCTGAAAAAAAAGTCTTTAAAAAAAAATTCAATTGCATTTGAATTTGGGAGTTGAGTGAGAAACTTCAATTCACTCTGAAGAAGTAAACCCTATTTAAATCAAGTTAAACAGTAGAACTTAGAGCTCTTAAAAAACAAACTGATTTTTTTTTAAAAAAAACTGTTGCATTCAAAAATCAAAACTACACAACATTGATCGAACATCTCTACCAAACTGAGCGGTTCTTCAAGCAAATTTATGTTCTTCAGATAATGCAAAATTCTCTCACTCTAAAGTTATCAAACATGGTAATTTGAAAAATAGAAAAAGTAAAAATAGGGTGTTTCCCATATATAGAAGAACCCCTATTTAGTGATCCCTCCATTTATAACTTCCTCTTGCTCAATTGTGGCCTCTTGCTTATTTAACTCTTGATCAAATTTCAAGTCAAATATAAGTTTTTAGTTTTTAAAAATATGCTTTTATGCTAATTGAGTGCATTTGATTAGGATTTTTTTTTTTCAAGAGACTTGTCCAAGTAGGAATACCCTCTAGTTACATTTTGTTATAGACTAGAAAATTAAAAAATAAAGATGTCACCAACCTAAAATTCAGATAGTTTAAAAATAAGAAAAAACTAATAATAAGGTATCAAGTTAATAAGTCATTCAGTATTAATTTTTTATACCAAAAAGTTGACAAACAAGATTATTGTGAGAAGACTCATCTTCAAAAATTGAGAACCATATTGATTCGAAGTTTTATTATAAGCTTATGATCTTTATATCTTTCTCATCCAGACTACAAAATGACAATCCATCACTTCTACGGGGATCTAATTGTTCTTTTTTTTATGACCAAGATATTCATATCTTATATAGTACTTGACTAATCTTTAAAGATATAATAGTTTAAAATGAAATTTTAGATCTCAGTATAATGAACATATGATATATCACTGTAAACCCATCAGATGAAAAGTAGATCTCCTCTATAACAAACTTCAAACTAATTAGGTTTCTAGTGTGTAAAATGATTAAGAACATCAAACTTCAACCATTCATTTGGAACCAAACCCCACGGCTAACAAGACCAATTTGAGCAATACTAGATTGGTATGTTTTAGTCCATGTCAAACGTCCAAGAGTAAAAAATCCTGTACACTACGATGTGATTTGTCTACAAGTTAGTCATTATAATCCACGGAGTCACCTATAATGGATCTATTGTTAGTACTTATTTAATGTTTATAAACAACCATGTATGGATCACAGAATTGGACCTGATCCAATTAAATATGATTGCCCTTTGCATCAGGTTTAGGCTAAACCCCTCAAACTTGACCCATTTACAGCCCTTATCCTGTCTAAAAAAATATCATGAGAGAGAGGGAAAGAGCTCATTAGGAGGCTTTTTATCAATATATATTTTTCATATTTCACACAGATCCACTTATAAAATAAAAATATAATATTTTACTAATATTACAAATCAATAGTTGGTGCAAATGCCATCCAGTCCACCATGAATCATATCTTTGAAGTCTCCCTCAGAGTCTATACAACACAACGTCCTATAAAACTAATATTAGGCCTTCTTTAGTACGTCACTCGTTAAGTCTCTGCAATCAATAGAAATTAGTCACGAGTTTTCCACGCCATAGAACTTATAACCCTACCTAGTTGAACGATCTGGCCTATTTTCACTTTTTATCAGTTTTTCAATGGTGGTTTCCATTCCACGCAGACTTTGTCAAAGTCGTCGGTAATTCTCATCCAAGCAACATAACTCACCTCCGGTGATCTACAGTGAGAAGAAGAAGCTTTTTTTTTTTTTTTGTATTAATGATTCCTGGAGGAGGAGGAAGCTTCTGAGCATCTTCCCCATCCTCAAGTCAACTTTAGAACAGCATTTGGTAATTATAATTCTATACCCACTTGAGTTGCAAGTTGTGCGACCTTTTCCTTGTTTTGATGATTAGAATTACAACTATCTGTTTAAACATTTTGTACAATTTGTTGTGAGTTGTCACTTCCAATCAAAGCCTACTTTCGTTGACAAAGGAAGCAAAGGCATACGAGGGTGATAATTGTACTTCTATGGAAAAATCTGTTGGTAGGAAGGGAACATAAGGTTGGCCACATCTACTGAAACTTTGACTGATGGTTCAACAAAGCCAATTCTACAATGTCTGACCATGGATGGCATTCCATGTCCATTACCGTAACGGGTAATTGTTTTTCTTCGGTTGAAACTTCAAAAAGTTACTGATTTATCTAGATTTCGGGGAGCAATATGGACATTAAATTATATTAACGGTGTTCCTAAGGGCAGCAGTATCACTTATGGATACTGCTGCAATTTGGGTTGAGTGGGTCGAGTTTCTTAAAACTCAATCTGACCCGAGTTGATATATATAGAACTTGATTCGACCTGACCCGAATTCTCAACTCGAATCTCACAACCCAATCCCACCCTAATTCTAACCTGAATCAATCCGAATTCTTACCCGACCCGTATTTTGAACCCATTTTAGACTAATTTTAGCAGGGTCGGGTCAAGTTGTGTCAGGTCGGGTCGGGTCGGGTTAACTTATAAAATCCTCAACCCGACCCGACTCAAATTTCATGCGGGTTTTAATCTTCTCAGCCTAACCCGACCTGCTAACCTGAAATTCTAGAGACAGTGAGTATCAATGATTACAGTGTTTTCTAAAGACAGTGAACATCACCTGTGGAGATTTTATGCTAGATTTTTTATGATTTTTCACACGTAAATTTAAAAAAGTGACTGTATCATGTTTTTAAAATGGGGGCGAGTTTAGATTTTATGCCGTCACGCTAACATTCAAAATAAACCACAAATTTCATTTTACATGTTGCCATCTCCACACTCATGCTTGCAGTTTGAACGAGATATAGACTTTAAAGAAAAACGACAGAGACTTCTCAAATCTCTTTGTCTAGAAGACTCTTTTGTAAATATTAAA
Organism: Chimonanthus praecox; assembly: GCA_022113865.1. Lineage (NCBI taxonomy): Eukaryota > Viridiplantae > Streptophyta > Magnoliopsida > Laurales > Calycanthaceae > Chimonanthus > Chimonanthus praecox. The sequence goes on along the minus strand of CM039086.1, from coordinate 9,547,794 downwards.
GTAGATAATATATTTTTTATAAAATATATAGTAAATAGCAAAAACATTGATTGTATAGAATTTGAACCTCATTTGATCACTTTAGATTTGTGATTTTAGACTTTAAAGATATAATTGCTACAAGATATTGAATTTTCACGATCCATCTCACAATATTGTGATGATTAGAGCTAGACATGACAATGGGTCGGGTTGGGTCAGATCAATTTTAGGTCAGGTCCTATTTAAGTTTGGGTCAACAATATTCAATATATTACTTATTTATTAAATGGGTTAGTTGGTTCAAGTTTATCTCGGGTTCAATTCACAAAATTATAAATGCATACCCATTTAAAATGCTTGGGTTCGAGTTTAGTAGTCAGGTCAAGTCAAATTTTGTAAGTTTAATTAAAAATATACATTAGAATGGGTTAATTGGGGTTAGATTCATTTCAAGTTGACCAAGCAGCACAGATTATGGTGGCTCACCAATCACTATTCTAAAAAGGTGTAAGATCTTTTAGTGGGCCGCAGTTTTTCACCAAGGTCAGAATCCAGTCGAGGAGCAGGTGTCCTCGTTTATCCATCGAATTACCATGTTTCCTAGCTTGATCCGCTTACTTTGGATACAAACAAGTGCATACGAAGTCTGAGGTGAAATCATGTTAAAAGAAACTCCTCCATCCACAGATGTAAAGTGGTTAATTGTGCTCAGGATTAGCATCCAATCTATCCATGTTTGAGAATGTGGCAAGCTCAAAAAGGTACAATGTGGGCGCCTGCATTAACATCATTTGATAGATTAAGTTCGCACAAATCTCAAGTGGACGGTTTAAAAAGGCCCATCAACCTCCTGATGCGAACAGTTGGGCTTGGATGATGTCGGCTAACGCCTTCGTATACCACTATAGTAGTATAGTACTATACCTTCAGGATATGGGCTGAATCTAGGCCACCTCAAGGCCCAGCTATTCTTAACACAGGGCTATCGGATTCGGCGGTGATGGTTTATCACTTGTTAAATGAAGAACTTAATTATTTAAATAACCTAATTATATTGCCACATGAGTTGTACCTTAGTATTTTTTATTTAAAAAAATGTTTGGTGAGACTGAAAGATCATTTAATTATTTTAATTGAGTATATAACTTGATTATTTAAAATAATATAAGTTATTTAAAATAATCTAATTATATTGCCACATGGGCAGTACCTTAATAATTTTTTTATATGTTTTGTGAGATTGAAAGATCATTTGATGGTGCTACATATGAAATAAATTTCAACCAAAAGTCAAATCTAAGACTCTTGATTTTAGAGGCCGAAATCAATTTTCATTTTTAGAAAAAAAAAACATATTTTTTTTTTAATTTCAATAACTAAGGTCAAAAGGCTATAATTTGAATTTAGATTAAAATTTAGTCTATTAATAATTCATTAAGTGAATTTTAAATCCTATAAATTATATTTTATTAAACTTCAAAAAAAAAAACTATATATATATATGTACAACCTGCTTTTCCTAAGCCAGGGAATATGACTTTCTATCATTGTTACAAATACCATTCTCGAAATAATAATGACGATTCATAATATTATGATATTTTCAAATTCTCAGTTTTTTATTGGGAAATTAATAGGAAAATCTCACTGAAAATATAATATTTAAAAATTAATAAAAATATTAATAAGGAATTTACCAGGAATTTATCAAGATATTATCGCAATTTTATCAGGAATTTACCAGAGTGCCGATAAATCTCGATATATTAACGACTGTTGATATTTTACATATAATAACATGGTAAATATAAAAATATCGCTGATATTTATGACATTGTTTCCGATGCTAGAGTTAGAGTAACAGTGATCTGAATTTTGGATGAAGAAGTCACATAATCGAGTTTGAAATTAAAGATTGAAAATGCGTTAAAAATTGATGTGATTTAACATATTCAGTGTTTAGATTAAAGGAAATTACATTTAAAATAAAACACTATTTTAACTATAGAGAAAAATAATTAAATAGAATTAAGATGACGAAGATGTATATGTTATAATAGATGAGTGGAGTACCACTTAAAAATATGATAAAAATGATCGCTTTAAGAATGATTTAAAAATAATTCAAATAGAAGATAAATTGAGAGAAATTCGTTTATAGTAGTTTTGGGCATGTAATGAGAAAACATAAGATAATTTCGGTGCATGGAATTGTGAGTCTATTAATTGATGGTGCAATGAGGAATCTACACCAATGAAAATATAAAGAGAAGAAATGAAGAAAGACACGATGAATCATAGATTAAATAAAAGTATGGTATATGATTGAATTAGAGAAGAAAAACTAGAAAAGCCTATCTTAAATAGATAAGATTTAGATTATGATGATGATGTTGTTGATTTTATCAATGTTTATTTCTCTTCTCAATCAGGTATAAGATTCATGGTAAAAGGGTTTATTTGAATATGTGAAACTTCAACGGCCAAAAGTAAAACATCGACAATGGAGTCAATGTAAGAGATGGGTTTATCCATGACTCAAATGAAAATGATTTTAATCATAAATAATTAATGTATTTTATTTTAATTTCTTGAAATTAGCTTTTAAAATGTAATGATATTGTATTATTACGATAAATTTTATTCATATACAATTCAAAATGAATCGACTCGGCAGTTATAAGTTATAACCTAATCAGACTGAACCGTTTGTTACGGTTCGACTGCGGTCCGATTTTTTTAAATCATTGCGGCCTCAAACTGCTGCGCCATCTATTATCCTTGTAATCTGAAGCTCCCTCTCCTTTTGTTTTCCGCTCCCTTTCTCCCTAAGCTGAGAGAAAGGAACTAACGTTCATGGCTGCTTCTGCTTTCTCCCTCTCCCTCTCCTCTTCCTTTACTGGTAACTCTTTATCCTTCTCTTATTCTTCCTCTCTCTTCGCGGGCTTCTCCAGATTCTGCTTCTCGCCATCTCCTCCTTCAGGTATGCATCAAATTCTCCACTTCACTGCTCTTTAAATTTGTAAATCTAGTTATTACTACAATAAAATATTTATGGGCAACAATCATGCTTCCTTTGGCTGTATAGAAAGGAAAATATTCTTTTGAAAAGAGCATGTTCTATTATTTTTAAAACTAAAATAAGAAATGGGTTTAAGTATTTCTGTTTAAGGATGTCTATTTTCCAGGAAAGCTCCGTAAACTTTCCATCTATCTGAATGAAGTACAAGATGGGTTATTGTTTAATATGAGTTTGATTGCCTTTCTTGGTCTCCATGTTGAACTAGAAATGGAGAATTCTACTGCAATTTCGGGGCTATTGTGGAAGAATTGTCGTTTAACAATTTCTATTTAATAGAAATAGTTATTGCAATACCATTGAATATAATGTGTTCAAGTGCATTCTCAACTCCTTATATTTGATGACTACAAGAATTCTTAAGCCAGTGCTCCATTGTCTGATAGACAAAGGCCACATGCCCACATCTATTAAAGGGGTTTTTCTCTATAAGGTGGCAGTTATATTTGCAATGCTATATGGAGCTGATGTTGCATTGTGAAGAAACAACAAGTAGATGAAGTAAGGATGGTGGAAATGTGTTTATTAAGATGAATTAGCTGAGAAAGAACTAGAGGAAACCTAAATGCTTCACCAATAGAGGAAAAGATCAGGGAGTAATGTTTAAGATGGTTTAGTCCTGTCCTAACAGTGGTATCAGAACTAGGTTCCCAAGCCATAACATGTGGGCTCAGGAATCCCCTAGCCGAACGGGATGGTTGGCGACGTTCTATCCTCCCGAGAGCCTCGTTCGAGGAAGGGATTGTTGGGGGTGCGAACGAGAGTCCTACATTAGTTGTGAAAGGGGAAAACTAAAGACTTATAAGGGACTGGGTCACTCCACTCACCAGGCCTGTCTTTTGGGCTAGAAGCCCAGTCCTAACATTTAGCACATATATGGAATATTGAAACAAGGATTTTTACAGAAATTGCAGTGAACTAAAGGTTTACGAGAAGAAGGTAGTAGTAGAAGAGAGACCATTAAAGATATGGATTTAAGTGGTGCAAGGACATGATAGATTGTGGAATGATGGGACATGATTTTTGATGGGGTTGAGTGGAAAAGCAGGACACTAAGAACGATGATTTTAGATAGTTGGGATGATGGCACCAACGATGGTGGATGCTGACCTACAAGAAAAAAAAACCTACCATTTATTTTGCACCTGTGGATTCTTATTTTATATAATGAAATTTCTTAAAAGGCCTGTTATGAATGAGTGGAGAGTAATTCTAGCTGGTTCTACTTGAATTTAGGTTGTCTCTGAAATAATCTGTTGCAAATGAGTGGAGTTTTCCTCTCAGACTTAGACACCCCTCCCTTTTCAGCTTCCTTCCACTCCCTCTGAGCTTGGCAGTAGTTCTACCAAAGAATAGGTCCTTATATATTTTATGCTGCCTGTTCCCACCTCTATTCACTACTTCTTGGGCATAAATGTGATATGCTTGATTTCATTGTTACAGAGAGTTAGGATATTTCCACATTTTCCAAATTCTAGTAAATGGATTCAGAACATGCATTCCATATGAATTTGATACTGTGAAGAACTTGTCAGGAGTCTGGAAAATACTGAATCCAATAAAATTTGAAGCATTGAATTATCCCATTGAAGATGGCTCTGAACCTTCTCACTAATAAAATTGGAAGGATGAAATATCTCACTGAATACAACCCTGAGCCTTCTCGTTCAAGCATCTGTAGTTTTTTACTATAGTGTTCTGTACCTCAATCATGTCATTTAATGATACCAGTACATTAAGCATATATGTGTCTAAAAGCTCCTCTTGTCATTTTCTTTTGTTAATATATCATATGGGACATCAGGAATTCCCCTTAAAGAACAGAGTTGGCACTTGTGCACTCTCTTGCGAAGACAGTGAGTGAAAACCCTAATACATGGAAACATAAAACCATATCATACATTTCTCAATTAGTCAACCCTAAAAAATTTGGCAAATATGGAATGACTACTTATTGGCCAATAATGCCTTCGGTATGTTGATTGTTGCCTAGGATTGCCACTTTGGTTTCTCCAAAGAGGTTGGTACAAGTTTTGAGTTGGTGCTCCCTTAATGCACTTATATCCTATTGCTAGCCATTCATCAAAGGTTAAAGAAACAATTATAAATATTTGTTGTGACTTCTAAAGTTCCATTTTATTTAATTCATTTAAGAGTATTTTCTTGGTTTTCTAGCTTGTTAGTCAATTTTCTATAACCTTCCCTTGGATGATTAAGAGCCAAATAATTGCATTGCATATTCACAGCTACCTTTTCAGATTCAAAAATACCAAAATACTTATTACCTGATCTACAAAAGTTTTTGAGTTTAATTTGGTTTCCCTCATTTTCAGTCAACGCTTAATCTTTGGTTTGTTGGAACAGTAACTGTGAGAATCTAATAACTGTTCATCTAAGAGATACTCATTTCAGATCATGTTGGACAGAGTACCAAAATTGTTGACTTATAACTGCGTTGATTTGGTGCATTTCAGGAAATAAGCATACACCAAAGAGTATTGTAATCATTTCAAAGAAAATATCAGGGATAGAAGAGGCTATGCGAATTAAGAGGTAGGTCTGTCATACTAACCTCAAATGTAGCTTGAGTGGGATGCATGACTCATAGCTTTATAGTTAAGTAGAAAGTAACTTGTTCTTAGTTCTTAATGGACTTTTCAATATGGGTTTCAGAATTTGTTGTCATTCAGACTAGTCTTTTTTAAGTTTATTAAATGTGCTTTTTAAACAAGTACTTGGAAGTGTCAGTGATTTATTTATTTTGGGTTCTCTGAAGCATTTTATATTTTTACATATAGTAAGTGGCATTTTTATAAGTAGGGAACTGCTTTCTTGTTTTCTTGCATTGAAGCTTGCAATAGCAGTTTCTATAATTTCCTTATGGATGTATTTTGAAATTTGAATGTATACATACTAATAAACTCTTTTAACAGTTATATTAACATTCTATTATGTGTTCTTCGCATGTCTTGAAGATTTCAATTTTAAGTGTTAATGAAATACGTGACACATACCTACTGCTGTTTGTGGTTACTAAGTGTATTCAGAGTGAATTGTAGTCTTCATTTTGGCACTGCTGTTTCTATTTGTTGTACTCTGTTCGTAACTAATATGTTAATCATGTATTCCTTTGGTATTGCTGACTTCCATGATATCAGATTGCCCTATATTTCATGCTCATTCTACCATTGACATGTCTGATTGATAGGATAAGATAGTTTTGCTTGTGGATTAGGAATCCCATGTGGATTCTTGTTTTTGTCCTCAATTTTAGGATTAGATTGTTTGCCATTAGCTGTTCACATCCTTCCTTGACTTGGTTTTGCCCTAATTTTCATCTGCAAAAGTGAAAGGTTGCTGCTAACTTCTCAAATTACTCTCGTCTTCTCTGTACTTTCTGACCCATAAGGCATGAACTTGTTGGTATTACACAGGTAATGTATAGGATACAACTTTCAACTCCATATTCAAAAAAAGCCTCCAGTAGTTTTGCAGAGCTTCCAATTAACAATGATGAACTAAAGATAATGTCAATTATTTTAGAAATTTGGTGATGAAAACATGTTTGAATAGATTCGATGGTGATACTCTTGTAAAGCATTGTTACATCACTTTCTCCACTTCTCCCTTCTTTTTGTGATGATAATTCTTGAGCATATGTGATTGTTTTTCCCTAAGGGATTAGATAATCTAATTGTTAAAGTTAGTGACAAGAGACTTGGATCTCAGTTCTCTAAAATCTAAAATTCCATAGTCACAACATTAGAGGTAGGGCAACTCAATCAGAGTACATGTTATGTTGTATATATTTGACCACTGGCAGTTTGTTTGATGTTGATTTGATTGATCTCTGCCATGGTATATGTGTTTATATCCTCCCTGCAAGAGCATGTCTCAGATTGCATTGGATAGACTGCTTCAAGTTCTTTGAGAACATTTACTTGTTTACATTTCTAAACTTATGATTGGGGAGCTATGGGAGTGAATCACATCTAACCAATTGAAGGATGCATCTGGGTCTGGGTCAGGTAGTCTTCTACTTTTCTGCCTTCGACTCCTGAAATTATGTGAGTTTGATTCATGTAAGCCATGAAATGAGCCAACCGATGGTTCCTGCTGAAGTTTTGCCTATGCCTTCTTTTGATACCCAAAAGTACCCTTAAGCTTCTAGTTGCACTGCATTAAAAATGTTAATGTCAAGCAGGGAATCTGATTATGGGATAAACAATTAACACTTGGTATCATTTACATTTCTGGGTTGGCTTGCATTAATTTGTTTTGTTGTCCATCTGCATGCGACAATCATCGTTTTTTCCCGAGAAGTTACTAGCAACAGAAAAATAGGTGTTTGGTATAGCACTCTATTAAGGCCTTTTGACTATACTATGAAACTTGTGCTGGTGCTAATTTATTGTCTGACCACTTGTAGAGAACGTGAGCTTCAAGGCACTGTAAAAGTAAGGAAAAGGCCACCTTTAAGGCGTGGAAAAGTCTCAGGGCGTCTCTCTGTCCCTGATCATATTCCTAAACCACCTTACCTAAGTACAAATTTATTGCCAGAACTTTCTAGTGAGCCTCAAATACATGATTCTGAGGGAATTGCACGCATGAAGGCTGCATGTGAGCTTGCTGCTCGTGTTTTGGAGTATGCAGGAACGCTTGTTAGGGTGAGAACAAGTTATGTTATTTCTGAAATAATGAAGCTCCCATTCCATGTGAATTGTCTATGCTGATTGCAGTAGAGAGACGAGCTTCAAATGTGTCCTTTTGTACTTAGAATGCATGCATTCAGTTTCTGGTTGTTGATATATATATATACACAATAAGAAAACGATATGTCATAGCTCTTGCAGGTAGACTTCAAAGAAGCTCCCTTGATGAGGGAATGCATTTTCCTTACTCAAATATAGATTTGATATCTCCATTTCCTTTCAAATATAAAATTATGGTAACCCTTGCATGTTTTTTTTGGTGCTTATGCACTCTTAACATACCATCTGCTATTTGTATATTTTTGTAGCCTTCTGTAACGACGAATGAAATTGACAAAGCGGTGCACAAGATGATCATAGATGCTGGGGCTTATCCTTCACCTCTTGGCTATGGGGGATTCCCAAAAAGTGTATGCACGTCAGTTAATGAATGCATGTGTCATGGAATACCTGACTCTCGCCAACTACAGGTTTTTTCCCCTATGCACTTGATAAACTTTTAGGGTGGTCTTGGACAGCAAGAAATCTGATTGTCATGTCAAATCTGATTCTCATGTCACATATTGAACTTCTGCAGGATGGCGACATTATAAACATAGATGTAACCGTCTACTTGGATGTATGTTCTCTACGCCTTTCGTCATTTAGTTCATTTTATGTAATTTTTTTCAAGATTTTCCATATTTTTAGGTAATGACACGACAAAAGTGCACTTGTATCTTTCCAATTCATGAAATTTAATTCTAAAATTTATTTTATTTTGGCCAATTTTTTACATGAATTTTCTCTATTGTTTAGCTATAAAATCACAATGGTTTGATGAATGATAGGAGAAGATTCATTTATCAGTCACCTCTGTCTCTCTCTCTCAACCCTTGACTTTGAAAACCTAAATTGTCTCTTTTATATTAAGAGATAAAAGTAAAAGGATGTAATAATGAGCCTTGGGTGGAAGTCTAGAATTATATCCCTCTTCTATTCCTTTTTTCAAATATCTAAGTTTAAATAACATATTTTGCTTTTATAATTTTAGTTCTATACATTTTGGAACGCAACTACGGCAGGCTGGTTGGGTTTAGAGCCATCCCTAGCCCAAGTTGAACCCCTAGTCTAGTTCACCCGTGCACTCATTTTGGCAAACATTCATGTACACTCCTATGTGTTGGCTGGAAAGGTCTTTGGTTCAATAGGGTGAAGCCATGTTTTTTAAGGATCCAAGGTTTGTATCACTTTAACAAATTTGGGGATATATCATGTGCTTTAGGGAGTACACTCTCCTTCCACATTAAGAAGATAGAGTCCACCTTTTTATGAGTCTCAACCACCGGCACACCCTACCATCATGTGAATTATCAAAAGTTTACTATTGAGAACACCTGTCCAAGTAATCTTCGTCATTCATTTAACGAATCTTCTCTCAAACCATTAGAATTAAGACCAATGGTTAGGATGATTAAATAAGCCCCAAACTTTGCAAGATGTCCAAGTGATTTTATATAATTTCTTTTAGATAAATGTTTCTAAATGGGGGGTGGGGGCGCTACCCTTTGAAATGGCTTGTAAAAGAAAAGGAAGTATGAGTGTGGGACACATGAGAAAAGCTCTCTCTCATACACATGTAGAGAGTAAAGATTGAAATAGACCATTTTCTATTTCATGAATTAAACACCTTACCCTTTTCATTTAAAGTCCACCTAAATGCATGCAAGTCACTAGAAGTGGTGAATGGGATGTAAATATTACCATTTGAAACTTGGACGCTTAATTCTCAAGTACACATGTTCTGTCAGCAACTGTCCCTATCCATATTGGAGGTCAGCACCTGGATTATGTGATGACATGTGGGGTGCTAGATTTCTTTTTCACGTAACAATATATTTCTATTGAAGGCTTCAAAGGAATACCCTCTCCTTTTCAAACAAAAGGAAAAAAGAAAGAAGGGAATACCCATTCTCAACATTATGTTTCTTCCTGCGCCTGATATGGGTGGGCATTTTTCTATATTCTTCTCTGCACTCTCAACATCATGATCCTTCTTGTGCTTGATATGGATGGGCATTTTTCTAGATTCTTGTTACTACTTACAACATTATGTTCTTTCCTGTGCTTTTTATGGACAGCCATTTTTCTGTTGTGTGATTTGGACATATTATTTTGTGATTTTGCTTGAATTTTAAAAAAAAACTTTGTAAAGGTTGTTTTGTGAAGCTGTTCTGCAGTTTTCTGCCCTTTGAATTTAATGGTTGATCCACTTTATAAAATGCCCCTTGTACCCTTTAATATTTTAATGATTATGTAATCCCTTTGTCTTTTTTACTTAATCATTTTATTTTAATATAGTATTTTTTCTTGGTTTCTCTTATGCACTTTAGGGTTACCATGGGGACACATCAAAGACATTCCTCTGCGGAAATGTAGGTGAAGAAGGAAAACGCCTTGTAAAGGTTCCATCTTCAAACCATTCTTTGGGACATTGATGTATGCTATGCTTGCCATTGTCTCCTAGTCCTTGATTTTCTTGAAGGATCCAGAAAGATTTGTATCTTTATGAAAAAGCTGCCAAACTAGGGTGGGAATGAGCCAGGTTTGGGCTGTATGGAGACCAATTTTATCTTTTAAAAGATGAGTGAAAAGATGGAAGTGGGTAGAGCCAGGTGCAAGCTGAGATGGGGTAAGCAGGTGAGAGATTGGGAGTAGATGGAGAAGATGGCAAATGGGCTTGTCAAATCTTGGATGTGGAGACATCCCTTGCTATAGAACCTCCTTTCTTCCTTCGATTTCATGAAAATCTCTTGTGATTCTTCCATAACAATTCTAACTAGTGCAATGATGATCTTCCTCTACCCCACTCCCTTATCTTTCTTAACCTCTTCCTCGTGATTTTAAATTCTGAGAGAGAGAGAGAGAGAGAGAGATGATGATGGAAACTCAGGAATGGGGATGGTAATGTGGGAATTTTTGCCCTAATACCTTTTGTCTTTTTTATGTTCCAATATTTGACCCTCTCATGTAAGGTGAGTTGGTTCATTTCAGATGTGGTTTTCATTTAAATTTTTTCAGACGTGGGAAAGGGCTTTCATTTAACATGCTGTTGTACTTATGTACCAAATGCAGTGGCACAATTCAAACAGGCCAGGCTTCAGGCTTTCGGGTTTGAGCATACATAAGCCTGAGCACAGCAGTCAGATTTTAATGTGAAGCCTATGCCCAAGTCGTTTATCTTTCGTGCTGAAAAATATTGCTCAAGCCCACCTTTATGTCTGGCCCTACTTGGGCTTTTGGTTAATTGGGCCAAATTTCCATCCTTAACCAAAACCACAAGAAGCTATCCTGTGAATGTGAACCTCTATACATCTGAAAAGCTAAAAAAAAAAAGAAAGAAAATAACCCACAACAGAACTTGTATGCTCTTAGACTCCAATCAAGTGCCTGTCCAAGATGTACCTCTGACTACATCATGCTTTCTCAAAAGGCTTCATTGTTATTGCGCTCATACTAATCTGACATAAAGAAAAGCCCAAGGCTTATTGTCCGATAGAAATCAAATCTTTCTTTCTAGTATGAGCAATATCCATGGTGGGATGTATTTCAGATTCAGAACAAAGTTTGAGAACAGGATTGAAGCTGAATTTTTTTGAAAAGTGAAGGATACCCAACAACATAATAGAAGGTGCAGAGAACACTGATAAGCTTTCAGTATCTTACTGTTTCAGATCATCTCAAGTATAACATATGTATTATTTTAAATCTCATGTCATCAAAACTAATGATTATCTGCGAGCATGGAAAGAATGTGCTGATCTTGCTTGAACTCATAGTATTTTTTGCCTGCTTTTTGGAATTTTCTTCTATTTGTTACTCGTGCTTGTAGCTTTCCTTTATCTTTTTTTTTTGGTATTTGCACTTCTGGTGCCTTTTATATATTTAATATATGAACCATTCAAAAAAAAAAAGTTATCAATTTTTTTTGGCGCTTCTGCATAGTTATGATAAAATCACCAAAATCAACTCGTGCAACTGGTAGAAAATGTGTTGTATATGCAAACATCTTAGGGGCATTTGATTAAAAGGTTCTAGTAACAAGAGCAGATAATCATTAGTTTTGACGACATGAGATTTAAAATAATACATATGTTATACTTGAGATTATCTGAAACAGTAAGATACTGAAAGCTTCTCTGTGTTCTCTGCACCATCTATTATGTTGTTGGGTATCCTTCACTTTTCAAAAAAAATCAGCTTCAATCCTGTTCTCGAACTTTGTTCTGAATGTAAAATGCAAGGTTTACAGACGTTGAGTGCAGCGATGTTATAGTAATTACATAGCAAAAAATTCACTTGCAGTGTGGCATCCTCCTTTATTTATTTTATAGGTTTGGCATCCTCCACAATTTTTTTTGAATGATTAACTCTGCTACTTAACTTACCAATTCAACTCCTCCATGTGTTGGTATTCCATCATGTGCCAATCTCAGACCTGGATATAAGAAGCTGGCCCAATGAAATTTAGCTCTCCATGATATGAATTCTACATTTGACATAGAAGCTGCTGTCCTTGGCACTTGCTGGACAAAGTCGAAGAAATCAGGAAATGTATTACTGAAATGGAATGGGTCGTCTCTCATGTGCCCAGATCTGCAACTAGTAAGGCGGATTAGCTCGTAAAGCAAGGCTCAGAATCCATCTTTATGGTGGAGAGTTTTTGATGTAGTTCCTGTGTTTTTTCCTTTAGCTGTTGTTCTTGGTGTCGTTTTTGTGTCTGTGCCTCTTTGGCCTGCAGGGTTGGTTGCTTGAGGCTGTTTCTTTTTTCTTCTTCTGAAATAAAATGGTTACCATTCAAAAAAAAAAAAAAATGCTTCAACTGAGTCTGTTTTGTAGTGAGTAGTGACTGAGGGTTTGCTTGGCCAGATTTGGCCCTAAACAAGGATGTGTGGAGAAGTAGAACTAACAAATCTGACCCTAGATATGATGATGGTGGTGGTGGTGACAAAAAAGACAACCATGATCACATGACAATGACTGACATTACCAGTTTACCACTACCTAGCTGTCTGCACTCTTAAACTTGTGTCTTAACTGTAGTTACTAGTTAGTTTCTTCCCCCCTTCCTTTTTCCAAACCAAGTACATGGCTCCAATTGATTGTTCATCATTTAAGTCTCTAGACCCCACTAGACCAGTCTGTTTAAGTATTTAAGAATCATCTTGACAGCCTCAAAGTTAGAGCTACTACATTGATGTAACTATTCACTTTATCCGATTGACAATCTCAGTTCCTTCCACTTTAGAGATACGCTAATGCTGGTTGTTTTAGGCTTAATGTATGAACTTACTGATTATTTCTGAGCCCCAGTATTCTTATCAATCAAGTTATGATTGTTACTTTGGAAGCTTTTTAACTCTCATGTGGGAGATACATTGTTATATTTTCAACTCAGAAATTTGAGAAGTGAATTATTTTGAAGCACTAATTCTTAGTAACTAATGCCAGATATGTGACTTTATGAATATCAGGTAACAGAAGAATGCTTGGAGAGGGCCATATCTGTTTGCAAAGATGGTGCACTCTTTAAAAAAATTGGAAAGAAGATAAGGTTTGTGGGTTTTGATCTATATAATTGAGCATTTTATGAATCTCAAGTTGTTTTTTGTTTTGTTTTGAGGATCAATACATATTTCTTTACATTGTACTTGTTCTGCATACTTAATGAAACTATGGTTACCCTTTCAAGAAAATGTAGAATGGGTCACATACGACTGTCTGAATCGTTTGTATTTCTTGATGATCGAAGTATAATTATATCATGATGTAGCTTATATATCATTCTGCAAGATTGGTATGACTTGTGTTAGTCTGAAAGCATTATTTTCTGGTAATCTTAGTGAGCATGCTGAGAAGTTCGGCTATGGTGTGGTGGAGCGTTTTGTTGGCCATGGTGTTGGTCAAGTTTTTCACTCAGAACCAATCATATTACATAATCGTAAGTAGTCTTTTGATTTCAGTTCTTCAATATGATCCATCTTTTATCGCTTTAGGTGGTTCTCTGAAGGCTTTAATTATGATCTTAGTAATTACATTGTGAGTAGACAATACGCAACCCTTAATTGTAAACAAATTGATTCAAAACTAGTTTCCTTCCTGGATCTCATAATTCAGTTCCCTTTGAGGTCTTAACACCCCTCTGCCCCCATCTTCCACCCTGTGAGTATTTGTTCATGTTCTGGACCCTTTGACCACGGATCATTCACAAACACGTGTTTGTTGCGAACTTCTTCCATAAAGCATTCAGTTGCATATTAAATCTCCACCACCATGTCTTTAACAGCTCCTTAAATAGCTCCACTGTTTTCCAATGTTAGGACATCAAGCCATGTCATAGGATTTTGCGCATGCACCATTTAGTGTGGTGCAATATTTCCATTTGCCTTTTGCGTTCTATAAAAATCTCTTCGCGACCCATGAAGCTTTTGTACACCAGTACACCACACAGTGAATCTTATATGGCAAAGTGAACAAGCAAATTAGATAGAATGGCTTTAGTATATGTAGTTTAGCTACTTCATTGCAGATTTTTTACAAGATGCTAATTTCATCAAATCTATTTTTCATTTAGCTTATATGTCGCCTCAAATTGCAAATGGTAGACTTTCAATTCCAAGTTTCCAACCTGAGAAAGAGGCAAATCCAAAGTTCGGAAATGTTTCGTGATCATACCAGTCTGTGATTACCTGATTTCTATGTCAATATGTGCTGTTTAAAATTTAGAAAGTCCTCACTTCCACTTTCCACCTTAAATATAGACTTGATTGTATAAAAAATTATGGTTCCTTGGATCCATTTAATAATCAACTTATGATTTTTGGATCTGCTCCTTATTTGGGAATGGTCCTACACATAGGATTCATTTTGGATTTGGATAAAAATGTGGATAATCAGATTTGGGTATGTTCAGGATCTGGTCCTAAGGGAGCCAAAAAAGTGATACATTCATTTTAATGAGACCTTGCCTGATGTCCCCTTACTCCGCTTATATTGTAGTAACTGTACAAGCTGACTATTTCGCAGGTAATGACCGACCTGGGCGCATGGTTGAAGGTCAAACTTTCACCATTGGTAAGTATCTTGTATTCCAACTCTGCTTATTTGGAATGATTATCTTGCATCTGCTTTGTTCGAATAGGATTGTCCATGAACATTAGCAGATATTTTGTTGGGTGTGACTAAGTTGAGTGATTATATCTGTAATAAATGCCACAAACTTCTTTCAGTTTTATTTTGATATAGATCCTAGGTATAGATGCACCTTTGTAGTGAAAGATGGGGTTTATTTAGTGGACCTGTCTCCTTCGTGCATTGCACTTGCCATAAATGAATTTTCTATAGTTCCATTACCTGATTTTGTGTTCCCTGAATCATAACATGAACAAGTTCTTGTTTGTCTCGAAATAATCTAGCTTAGTAATAAATAAATTTTCCATATTAATTGCAATGAATGTTGACCGCAGAACCAATCCTTACATTGGGAAGCATCGATTGTGTTGCGTGGGATGATAACTGGACCACTCTTACTGCTGATGGCAGCCTTGCTGCACAATTTGAACATACATTGTTGATTACTCGGACTGGAGCAGAGGTTTTAACTAAGATAGATAGCTCCCAAACTGTTGACTGACCATTAGAAACGGTATGTATTCCTCCCTGACACCTCATTCTTTTAGCTTAATGGCATTATTTATCTTGGAAAGTTTTGTGCTTTTGTTGTGTCCAAGGACTGTCAACTTGTGCTAGAGTTAGATGTGTCCTTTTTGATCATCCTGTAATGATGTAGGTCTTGCCTTCTGGACCATCAACTAAATGGGAGTGGCATGGGATGCTAAACGCCCAATTATGTGGCCCCAGCCTGAGACGTTTGAATAAAAACGGGGCCAAATAAATGGGTTGTGCTTGGACCTGATTTTAATTCTGTCAATTGAAGAAACTCTTTTGGGTCAGGGGCCTGGCTAGTCCTTGTACATCACTGATTGCTGATGAGCCCAGGGACCATTGATACAAACTGCACTGTGGAATGTTGGAGGATCCATTTGATCATCATTTATGTACAAGTCATAACTTGTGTGACTAGTTCATGCAACTAAATCCTTTGTAAAGCATAGTTTGAAGAAATGCTGATGCAAACAATGGATCTCGGACCAGATTCAAAACAGTGGTTTTATATGGCTGCTATATTCACATGATGCAAAATGTCACACAATAAAGTGATAGTTTGCTAGGCTGTCATGCGATTAGTGTGGCATGTGTAGGAAAACCCAGCATGCAAAAGATTAATGACTGATAGGACTGGCCCAAAATTGCAAAATCAGGCTGATGTACTAACCAAATGAGCCAAAAAAGGTTTATAAATTGAAAATTGCAATTTACTTTGAAATTCAAATTTGAATGGAGTAACTTGGAACACTTTTTGAACTCTCTCTCTCTCTCAGTTTTTTCATGTATGTTAGAGAGTTTTTAACCCCAAGGCCAAACGTGCTTGAAGTTGAAATTTGGCAGAGGTCTTCAAATTTTTAAAAGAAAATTATGGGCAGCGTAGCATTAACCAACCAATTGATCATTGGGCTGCAAGGAGTCCACATTTTCCAGTGATTTAACGCAGCACATGTGATGCTTGTGAAGCTTTTAGAAACTCTTTTTGAGTCATATTGTAAATTTCCTCATCATTATTGCATGTGAAACTTACAAAAGTGTTGGGTGTTCATTGTTTTCACAGGAAAATGAATGCAAGTAAGAATGTAAATACATTTACATATGAAACTTTTCTGTATAGGCATTCAATGAATATCGTAATATGGTGTAGCTTTTCTTTATTTAAATATTAGTACATGATTCATATCTAATAAAAAACCATCATGTCACTAGAATTGAATGGTGCAGAGGCTGCAGTATATGCAATAACCATTCTTCATTAATTACCTTGGTTTAAGTAATATTGACTGACCAAGAAGAAAATTGATTGTGCTTCCATCTTTCATTGATTACCTCATAAAGCTTCAAACATTGCTTTCCATTTTCAAGTTCTTCAGTAGCTGGGTTGCTCTACTAAGTAGGAACTAGCTGGGTTGATCTCTTTAATTTTTTTTGCAAGTAATCTCAGTAGAAAATTACTTCTTCAACTAGCATAAACTTTAACTGATTGTTAATAATTAATACTGTATTTTATCCAAGGCATCGATCTGACCTCTTAGTTTTCCTAGTCTGCCAAGTTCATTGTCCAATCTCTTAGTCGATCAGGGTCATTCAATTATAAGTCACCAAGTTGAGTTTAACCCACGGAGGGTGAGATGTATGGAGAACTTCTCTAAAAGAGTTTTAAGTTCTAATGAATCATATTAATCTTGTCTTTTATCTTAAAAATCTATCTCATCTTTTTTTGTTTTTACTTTTGAGATTTTCTGCCTAAACCATTAATTCCTGTTTAACTCATCTTACAAAGTTGGAACGATTGTATTAAGATAAATACCATTCATCTCATATGCATATGGTTCTCAAACCATTCCAACTGTACTGTATGTGTAAGTCATATACTCATAGTAAAATTTCATAGTTGAAACTTTATAAATTATATACTCCATCTGTATCAAATTAATTGTCCTATATGGATTTTGAAATTGTCCCAAAATACTTGTCTCATTTGTATTTGTGTAGTACAAAATATGTTGAAAATAGATGAGATCACATGAATGCTAGGCTTATATAGAGAGTTTCTTTAAAAATACAAATATTTCAAATGAGACTATTAAAATGGGACGGAGAGAGTATTATTAATATGTACTGGTATTCTAAATACCAGTTGATTGTTGAAAACATAGTTGGGACTTGGGACGAGCAAAAGATCCCTCCCACCTTTCCCATTCACTGGATTGCACTCGTAGTTTTATAATTTTGGAATTAGGATAAGATTCATTCAAAAGCGGAGAATAACTCTGAAAATTTTAAATACAAAAATGGGCTCAAATGTCAACAGCGAGAGCCCATAGTCCAGGCCAGACAACAAAAAGAGCAACAAGGGTTCAAGGAATAAATCTATGAGTCAGAAAAGACTCCTTTACCACAAAAAAAGATAGAAAGGAAGTGCTTAAGTTAATACCCTAATTTTTAATATTAAAAAAAATAGGGGTCAATTTTGGAATCAGATTTGCATTAAATATTCAAAAATTTGTTGCCATTTGTAATGCTACTAGATTTTGACTAATATGAATGAATTAAAAAAATCCATAATCTATATGCGTGTGATCGTATCAGCTGAAAATTACTTTTAGTAGAGATGATTCATGAGGCCAAATGCTAAAGCAACAGGTTTCAATTATTTTGATATGGTAACAGAAGCTACTATATTATAAATAGGTGGACTTTATTATATCAATTTATAAATTTTAAACATCTCAAAATAGAAAATTTATAATTAAAACTTATACTTAACCATCAGATTTAAATTAGTGGCATCAATAGTGAGATGATAGTTTACTTTAAAGTATTCAGATCAAATAGCTAAAAATTACTTTTGATCTTAATTTTTTAATACAATGTGATAGGATTTATAAAAAGGATCTTAAATAGATAGGATTTATATTAATTTATAATATGATCGAATAGAAAAAAAGATTTTGAAAATGAGGTTGAATATATAAGATTTATTTATACTAATGTCACTAATAAAAATAATATTTTATTCAATAAAAAGTCAAGTAGTGCCTAAAGTTGGTTGGTTCTCGGTAGTAAGAGACTAAAAGCAAGCATGTAAGTTCTTGAGTAGTTATGAATGGTTACCGTTGGATCTTGCCTGGTATATTTTCGGTCCGGCTTTTTTGGTAATATAAAGTGTACTTACTAATCTTGTCTGAGAATGCTGTCAGTTATGATACATGGCCAGGATTGTTGGACAAATGTTTTTTTTGAGATGCGAACCGTGACAGGTCGGGCCTATAGCTCTAGGCTAACCCTACAAATCATCTCCAAACAGTTTTGCTATTCATGTGGTTGGTGGAACTTTAAGTACACCGGCTAGACTTAACATACTTGTGGAGAATTTATTGAAATATCAATTGGTCCACTGTTATTATTTCACTGTTGAAATATTATAAGTATTTTTATTCTAAATAAACGATTCCATATAGAAAAGATAAAAATACTGACACATACGCCATTTAAACGAAAGAAAAAGAAGAAGATAATTTTGATATTTTACAAAATATGATATTTATTAAGAAATAAAGAAAGAAAATGAAGGGGTATAGTCGCAGAGAGGAGAGGAGAGGAGAGGGGAAGGCGAAGAAGGAAGGGATCGAGTAAGTAAGAGAGGCAGAAGGAGAGGGAGTGTAATAATGTTGGGGTTATTTACTGAATTTAAATAACGGAATCTCTCTCCCTGTCTTCCGACAGTGACACATGATACGTACGCTAATAAAGAAAGCATCATCCACGTTGCACTTTATTTTATATTACTCCCTCATTCACATTCAAAATGGTGAAACAGTGATTCCGCCGCGAAAATTCTCCCTCTCGCCTCGTAAATGAGTGAAAATAATAGGACTGGGTCATATTGAATAAGATCAAATTTGAGTTCATCTAATTAACTATTTTAATATCGCGAAACAAAAAAATAACCACAATCTAGGCGAGGTGGAGAAGAAAAAATTTTTGCAAGAGCTGATTTTGCAACTCAAGTAAAGCACATAACTCGTCTCTGAGTTTTGGATTTTTTAAAAAGCCAAAATAACTCTGCAGACTATTTATTTTAAAAGTTTTTAATAATATTATTGTGTGTCTGGGATGTTAAATAGAAAGGCAACTTATTTGAAAAGTGGCTGTGTTGGGTTTTAACCAAATTTTGCATGAGTGGTTGATTTGTACGTACGTGTCACAGCTGTATGTGGGTAAAGTGGGCAGGGGACCAACCCAACCCAAGCCAAGAGGTGTGACTGTGTGAGGCCGTCTGCCATAATCTTCCCAAATATTGGATTCTCGAGTGTGGACAAAAGCATGCAAGTCTCAATCACTTGGGTCCCACACTGACAGACTACTAAATTAGCCGTCCAACGAAAACAAGGCTGCATACCAACTTGTTTAGGTACATATAGCATGCCCTTCAATACATACATCCACAAAATCAATTCACTCTAGGGATTGGGATCGGATCGGATCGTGGGTACGTAAAAATCTAATCATTTGAACATCTTATGCTACATGGACCATCAAATATTTTTTATGGACCATTATTACCCTAATTTGATTAAGATGGTAATATTTCTGTGCTATCCACATATACTGTCCATTTTCGAGGTAATGGTGGTTAAGAAATTATAATTGTAATACAAACGGTATCTTAAATGACAAATAAGTTTGAATATTGATACTCTCAAGTCCCCGCGAGTGAATTTTATAACAGCAAAAGAAAAAAAAACTGACAACTTATTATTTTGTACAAGTAAATACAACTTTTTTAAGTGAGGTTATTATCCTAATTCATCAAATAAACAGATAATAGGATTTCAAAAATCAAACTAATTGATAAATCCCCATCATTTTATAGCTTAGCTTCATTTAGTTTAGAGTCAATCGGTATGATTGGGCCTCTGAAATTACCTCTCATGAATCCCAAACTCTTTAAGACGTAATTTATTTTAAAAGCAGTCCAGTCAAGATTTGATGGCCACCAACAACACAGGACACAGTCTGTCTGTCTATCCTGCCAACAATGGCACACTAAATCAGATTGAGACAAACGATCGCTTACGCTTTTAGTCCGGGCTGAGGCCGACATGGGTGCCATGCTATGCTTGAACCAGTCTTCTCTTCTCACGAACAAAAACCCAATCATCTGCTGGACCAACCAAACCAACAAAGCGTTTTTAACCCCATTTCACACTGAAAAAGGATTTTTAAAAAAAAATTAGAAAAGTTTACACTTTCAAAGAGAGAGATAGAATTCAAGATTGAAAATAAATGAAATTAGTGTTGATGAATCATAAAAAAAATGTCACCAAAAGTAGAACTGGAGTTGGCCAAAATAGATTTATTGATAATGGGCAATACTGAATGTTGCGGATAGCGAGTAAAGATTACGGTAGTGATTATGACGATAGAAGTAGCATTTCTAACTAAACACACAAGTTACATTTTAATCTTTCACCCACATTTACTGTGCATTTTCTTATTTCAAAAGACAACTCTTCAGAGTCATGATCAAAAGGGCAAGTCAGAAACAAGATTCAGGAAGAAAAAGTCCCACGAACGAGTGATCAGTGCAAGTCATTGTGCAGATTGAGATGGGGATGATGAATGCCCATCTGCTCCACCAGCTTGACCAGCTTCAGATGCTTAGCAGCCCACATCTCCACCATTTTTGCCTCTTTGCTCTCTGCATCTCTCTGTATAGTTCCAAGCTGCTCCCGGCATTCGCTCTCAATCTTCTCCAGATGGGTCCTCTCCTCCTCTCTCAATGCTCGGATCTTGGCCTCCACCTCCTCCATCTTCTCCCTCCTCTTCCTCGCCTTCTCCGACTCCAGCTGCTGCTCTAACCTACTCAATCTCCACGTTGCCTCCTTTTTGTGCTGCACCCAGCTCTGCCTTCCTTCCTCTACCTCCTTGCAGCATTGCATCAACGCAGCCAGCTGTTGGGAGAAATCCTCAAAAGATCAGCAACAAAAAGTATACAAGTGTTAAGGTAGATTAAGGGTTGTGACATCACATCCTAATCACGATGATTTCTCCACTAAATAAATGGATACGATGAAAATCTGGTGATCGGAATACGATACATTTAAGCAAGCAAACGCTTCATATCTGTACAAACTCAGTCCAAAAACCAAAATTAAAATGACATGAGATTTATGTGATTTCCACTCACGCAGACACCCATATGGAGAACATTGAGAATTGTCTCGAAGAGTGGGATTCACATCAACGAGTGAGTAAAGCACCCACTTTTCATGAAAAAATCATCCTTTTAGGCTAATAATGATCATGAGTCATCTTCATAGTATTCTGGAAAACATCCAACATCACCTGCTGCACTGTCACCACCCCCATACGGCCCAGTGCCGCCTCGGCCGATACCTCCCCGGCGAGCCCCGGCTCCGATGGGGAAAGTGTCAGGCTCACCGACGGAGAAACAGTAGAGGAGGACGAAGAAGATGGAGACACAGAAGAGGAAAGCCAAGGAGGAAGAGAAGAAGAAGATGGGGGCAAGTCGGCAGCGGCGGAGGCGCCACCTCCAGCGAGAGTTAGGACGGGCTGCTGGTCGGCAACGAGGGCAAGATTGTGTAACATGATGGGAGGACGGTGGAGGTTGGGCTGTACGTACTTTTCAGCAAAGGTTTGGAGGATGTGGTCGTATTGGCTGTGGAGAGAGGAGGAGGAAGAGGAGGGAGGTAAGTTGGAGGAGATGGGGGGTTTGTTTTTGTCCTTGAGCTGCTTGTCCTTGAAGACCTCCCACCACTTGCCAAGGCGCTTGGCAGTGCGGCCAGGGAGCTCAGATGCAATCTTCTTCCACTTGTTGCCGTACTTGGCTTGGAGGGAGATGACGAGGGACTGCTCTTCTGGGGTCAAGGACCCCTTCTTGATGCCGGGTTTGAGGTAGTTCTTCCACCGCTCGAGGCAGGACTTGGCGTCTCGGTGGAGAGGCTTGCCCATGCGCTGTGACACCAGATTCCATTCCTTGGCCCCATACTGCTTTACGTACGCTCGGAGTAATGCGTCTTCTTCAGGCTGCCACCTCTGCCTCTCCTTCATCTCTTGTGCTTCTGGGAGAGACATGGATATTAACCACAACCATGGCGGAAGGTGGGGGCACGGTCGCCACCTCTTCCATTCCTCACTCCATTCCTTCTGCCTTGCTCACTCCTCTCTCTCTCTCTCTCTCTCTACTATTCTGCGTCGTTAATGCTGGGTAAAGGACTTGCTTGTGGCTTTTTCTATGTAGGGTGTTAGCGTTTGGGAGTCGGGGGTAGCTGGTGTTGCTGAGGACCTCTTATAGAGTTATTAAAAAAAGAAGAAAAAGAAATCAATATTTATTGGATTGTGACCCTGTATATAAAGAGGAGTTGGGGAATGGATGCAGGAAGCAGAAAGGAAGCAGCAAAGCGGGACCGAGGAATTGAAGTGGCAATATCGCAACTCGCAACTCACAAGGTTGAATGGATTGATTAATGAAGCAGGCCATACTATTTTAGCTATTCTCTTTTTAGGACCATCTAGAAAAAGTATTTCTGCGTAAAAAACATTATTTCAAATTTAAATCTTTTGATTTTATTCGTAGAAAACAGGAGTATCCAGCTTAAAAGTCTCTAAATCAATCACCACTGGAGTACTAATGTTAGACTATTTGAACTCGAACTTACAACCTCCACTTTTATAGGAGGAACCACTTGAGCTACACTCATGTAACTCAAAATATCTCAAAGTCGAGATTTATTAACAAAATGTCTCAAAAATGTGAATTTACATCAGCATCCCTTCAAAATTTGTTATTGGTTCAAGGTGTCCTCTCTGCCAAGTCAACAATTTTTCTTTTCAAATTGTTTTCATGCAACAGAGAGCAGTGTCATCTTTTCATGATAAGAAGTAAAGGCAACCACTGATAAAAACTAGTGTTTATATGCAAAGTTATCCTATATATAAATGATAATAAAAAAAAAATATGAAAATCATTGTACTTTAATGATAAATATATTTGTTTATCGTACAAGTGATCTAGGTTTGAATTATGTTGATGGTTACTTTTTACATTCTTATCACTTTTTTTTTTTAAAAAAAATGTAATAATTAAAAAGTATTTATTATTTCGACTCCAACTTAAATAAACGGACATTGACAATGATTTTTTGTTTAACGGATAGAGCTCAACACACTTTTAAGCTCATTTACTTTTAAATGGCCTTAAAAATATGAGCCCGAATCATTGAACAAAAAATCTTCATTGAAATCTATTTATTTAGGTTGGAGCTGGGCTCGGTCTTTTACTTAAACCCCATCGAGGTTCGTTTGACTTGTACTTAACTGTACTTGAACTTAAAAGTCCAAGTCCAATCTGTCGAACAAATTTTATTGTCAAAGCCCGTTTATTTAAGTTGACGTTGGATTCAGGTTTTTTTTTAAAGTCTGTCAAGGCCCATTAGACTCGTACATAACTGTGCTCTGGCTTAAAAAATAAACGGCTTAAAATCCCGAACTTTACCTGTCGAACAAAAAATATTTGTTGAAGCCCATTTATTTAAACTTGGTTTGGAAAATGAACATCTCTTAATTATACTATTTTTTTTCAAAAAAATAAATAAAAACAAAAAATAACCACAAAAAATATTCAAACCCTGGTCACTTATATGAGAAGTAATATCTGTATCAGTAGAGTAAAATAGCTTTCATGGCTTCCTTTATGTATAGTATTGGTAAAATTAGCGCACATTATCCTGTGCATGCCTTGTAAAACCTAATGCGGGTGTACTTCTATTCTGAAAATGTGGCAAATGTCATCTGTCGCATGTGGCAATTTGGATGAAAAAAATTGTTGATTAGGTGGCAATCTTTCGACACAAAAATCCCTTATTTCAAGAGTCCTCTACGATAGAGGATATATTGGTCAATGTATTTTTTTAATAGGTGATATATTTGAAGTATCACATATAGAAAAATAACAAGGATTGAGGTGCCCATACATTGAGAATTTGAGAGTCCAGAAAACGACTACCTTATGAAATCAAAGTGGCTCCCTCCTCTCAACTTTCTTAGTGTAGTTCAAGGAATTCATTTAGCACATTGAAAAATGATTCTTTAATGTCAAAATGAAATATTTAATGCGTATTATGCTTGGCACAACAATGAAAATGGATTTTACAATGTAAAATTCAAAGGGTAGATGATGTATCCAATAATGTTAGTTTATGGAAAATCCACCCAAGCACCTCATATTTTAACCATTGTTTTGGCAAGAGTGGTCATCACAACATTCATACTCCTCAGAGCCTCAGTGCTTCTGAGTTGCTGGGTCCCGTAGTGATGGACAACACATTCACGTAACTGCGAGGTCTGTAGGCTATTGTACTTTATCTACAGTTGTTTTACTCCTGTGACCCAAAAACTAGAAGCCTTTTTTTTTTTGCTGCTACTGCCGTTATTATTAGCAGCAGTGGGGAACTTGTAGCCAAGCCGGAGGGTCGTCAGAAGGGTCGAAAAGACGGGTCGAGATTCTTTTAAGAGAGAGAGTTGGGTTAGATTGTAGTCGTACAGGGAAGAAAAAGGGCCATTGCACCTGTAAAAGCCTACAAGAGTTATGACTTGTGAAGGGCTGAACTGGCCTCTCTTCAATGCATGATTTCATCGACTGAACAAGGAGCCTTTTTTTCCCGAAGGTTCATGCTTCTTCCCTTCATTGAATAAAGAAAAAACTATTCTCTGGTGGGCCCACATCCCAAGGCGTTAGTTCAATAGGGGCATGGCCCTCAGTTGAAGTGAATGGGCCCCATCTTTAGATGGGGGATGTATCGTGAATATTGGGAAGGTTAAGATGAAACAGATGCATTTTTACTTTCTTACTAGAATCTGTGACGCCCAATTTCCAATCTCAGTATCTTTCAAAGGAATAGCCATCCACTTGAGTACTAAATTATATTCAGTGAAAGGGATCACCGATGGAAATGACCCACTTTGACAGATTTGATACAACTAAATTGTTATCAATAAAAATGCTCGCTATCTTTTTTATATAAACTAACTTATTATTATTATTATGTTGAGTTAATCAATTTGTGAGAAGAATATAATTTCTTTTCAAGGGAGAACCAAGGACAACATCATCATTTTTTTCATTTTATCTTAATTTTATATTTAAAGTGAAAGATAAAATGAGAAGAACATTAAAATTATCACTTAGATTTACTGCAAAAGAGAATACCTGTGCTGAAATTCAATTCTAATTAGCCGTTGAGGCTCGTCACCCATGAATCCATGAGTAAAAGAGTCGGACACTTTCCACTTTCTACCATCCCTCTCTTTGTTTGTTTCGTTCTCTCTGCTCTTGACTGCTTCTCCCTTGGGAGGGGAGATTTCCATTTCCTTATTCACTCTCTCTCTCTCTCTCTCTCTCTCTCTCTCTCACGTGTTCATGCTTGCCATTGAATGGTTACTGTTGCCTGCTGTTTTAAGGCTGGAGTTGTCAGGATGAGGCCAAAGCCGAGCCCCATCCTTTCTCCATGCCAGTCTCCATTATCTTTTCTCTTCCTCTCTGCCTTCTTTTCCTCTTTCTGGTCCAGCACACATCATGTCACCTCCTCTGTAACGGTTAATCTTTTTTTTTTTTTCACCATGGCGACCTGGATGTATGAGGGTTTCTCCACTATTATAAGGTTGGGTAAAATGTCAGGAAGTCTGATGATCCGGTCGAAGAGGGCAACCCACCGGAAACATTGTTGTAGGGCGTATCAAATTATTTAAAATGAAATATATTGAAATATTTTAATTTTAAAGATTAAATAAGATTTTTAAATATTTATTTTAACCTGTAATATTTAATCTAGTAATTAGTATGCATCAAACAGATATAAATTTATATTACATTTAAATTTAAACAAAAACTAAACATTTTAAGTAGTCTATATTTATCATGAGGAATGATCTTTTTTTTTTTAAGATCAAGGTTGGATTCTACGCGGAGTTTGGATTCATAAGATTGTTTTAGTCTTTTCTTTTCTTTTCTTTTTCCTTTTTAGGGAGAGAGGATATTGTATTGTTCTTTTACTTTTATTTTAGGAGAGTCATATAGACACTCGAAAAATCTGCATCTACATATCCATTTTTTATTTTTTTTGGTGAAGTTATCATTCTACCCCTGCATATAAATTCATTCGAACGAATTTTCAGTTTATTCGAATAAATATATTCATCCAAACGAATGCCTTAGTATAATTTTCGTTCCTTCGAATAAGTATTCATTTATTCGAATGAACATATATATATATATATGTCAATTCTTCATAAAATTTGACTTATTCATTCTAATGAACCAAACTGTTCATTCGAACGAACTGAAATTACACTGATTTGTTCGTTCGGATGAGTACCTTCATTCGAATGAACTGAAAATGAACTGACAGTTTGTTCGGATGAATAGAACAGGGGTTTAAAAATCAGTATCGGCCGATACGATATGTCAACCGATATATTGTTATCGGCCGATATTTTTCTCTTTCCTCCTCGTTTTTTTAAATATCGGCTGATGTTTTTCTCTTTCCTCCTCGTTTTTTTAAATATCGGCCGATATAATACGGCCGATATATTCAAGACTCTTTAGAGCTGCTAGAAATGGGCAAGCACTGGTTCAAGAGGTCTACTGCGTTGACGGATCTCGTGTATCTTGGCACTTTGACTTTAGGAGAGATCTTCGATCATTTGAGCTCGATAGCTTGAATGATCTGAAGGATCAATTGAACGAATATCCGATAGACCTTGAGACAGAGGATGAGCTAGCTTGGATAAGAGTTTCCTCTGGGATATTTTCCGTTAAGGCTTTGATCGACTTGATGACACAAAACTCAATCAACACTCTATCGTGTCAGCAGTTAATCTGGATGAGTCCTGCACCCCCTAGAGTTCAAACTTTTCTCTGGTGTGGAGCGAAAAAAAAAATATTGACCAGGATGGATCTTAGAAGAAGGGGATTGTTGAGGCCAGATGAGGACACCTTGTGCCCTCTGTGTGGGACAGCCGAAGAAACTTTGGATCATCTCTTCATCACTTGCCCCACTGTTAGGTACCTTTGGTGTTACTTTCTGAACTTGATGGGAGTTTCTTGGGTCTGCCCTGACAATTGGTCTAGTACGATCGATTCCTGGTTTATCCCTAAGCTCAACATCAAGAGAAAATTGGCGTGGATCACGATTCCGGCGGTGGTTGCGTGGACTATATGGAAGGAAAGAAACTCCAGAATTTTTGAAGGAAAAAATTCAGAAATTAGTGATCTCTGCCAAAAAACGAATTGGAGATTGTGTGTCTGGCTCTTATCCCATAAGTCTTTCAATGCATTTAGGGCTACCGATCTCCAGATGTCTTGGGAGGGTTGCATGTCAGCTAGTTGTCGTAGACGGAAAGAGCAAATGGTTTGGGTTCCTCCACCAAATGGGACCTTGAAATTTAATGTGGACGGAGCCGTTAGGGGCAAACCCGGACTGGCTGGGATTGGGGGTATCCTTAAGGATCATCTGCGTCATTCTCGTGTTGTCTTTTCTGAATCTGTTGGAGTTAAAGACTCCAATGAGGCAGAACTTCTTAGCATCAGGAGAGCCTTGAGCTTAGGGGCGGGTATTGGGGGAGGAAAACTAGTGGTTGAAGGCGACTCGACAAATGCTATTAGGTGGGTAAGGGGATTGAAACGGCCTCCATGGAGGTTAGTTACTATTGTTAGGGAGATTAGGGAGTTGATCTCCGGCATGGAGGTCTCCTTTATGCATATCAGTAGGACTGCAAATTGAGTGGCTGACTTCTTTGCTAAGAATGGTGTTAACGGCCCGATCACAAGCGTATTTCATCTTCCAGGAGATTAGTGCTATTGTCCTTTTTGAGTTTGTTGCTGTTTATTTTCTTTGTTGCTTTTCCAGATGTTTTGAGTTTTTGTTTTTTTGTTTTTGTTGTTGTTTCTTTCTTTTTGGCCTAACCCTCTTAGGCCTTTTATATTGGTTTCTGTACTTTTCTTCTTTTTAATTTAGTTCAATATTACCGTTCAAAAAAAAAAATTACGGCCGATATCAAGGCCGATATTGTGAATATCGGCCGATACGATATGATATCGGCCGATATTCACATATCGTATCGGCCGATATTTCGACCCCTGGAATATAACACGGAGGGGTAGAATGATAATTTCATCAATTTTTTTTTTTAATCGAGTGTGTAGAAGTAGAAAAATTGAGTGTCTATATAAGGCGCATTATTTTATTTTATTTTAATAAAATTTTGTAACCATTCAAGAAATAAAGTGCCCGGCATCTTTGAAGTGCATTCAAAGTGAGACCCACCAGCCAACCCTTGAGAGATTTTCTTAGGTAAGATATTCTTGAATAGGAAATTCTCTTGTTGAGGGATTCTATTGTGCTTGTTTAATAATTTTAGAAGAAAATATATGTGGAGAAAAGAAATAAAAAGAAAACAAGGAAGAATGAAAGGAAACTATAGTTTTTCTCAACTCAAAATAAAACCAAAAAATAGACTCGAGAGAAAAATGAGTTTTACATTTTTTTTGGATAGTAATGTCCAGAAATGAGGAGAATTCTCTCTATCCTCCTGCTTTCTCCTCATCCAACAACCACCCTTATAAATTTCGAGAGTTCTACAAACGGATCCTTAGATAAGAATTTTTGTGTTAAGACTTCACTATAAAATCTTCCAAAGAAAGTTTTTTTTATCCCATCCGAAGATGGCCCAACTGTCAAAACATCATGGGAAAAATATTTTTCCTGTATATTTCACTTAATCAAATAATTACACAGACTGAGGGTATATTTATACACATAAACTTCCTATTTCTGTCAACCCCTGATTTTATGACAGAATCACGGTTGACCCTTCTATCAAGGGATTTACAGGTCACGACTCCTACTATAATTCCCCTAATTAACAACTCACGCCAACACTCCCCCTCAAGTTGGTGCATACAGATCTCTCATGCCCAACTTGTCAAGTGAGTTGTAAAAATTCCTGCTGCATACAGCTTTTGTGAGTACGTCTGCCAATTGATCCTCAGACTTAACAAAAGGAAATCTGATTGTCTTGTTCTCAAGATTTTGTTTGATGAAATGTCGATCCACCTCCACGTGTTTGGTCCGATCATGTTGGACAGGATTGTGTGAGATATCAATGGCGGCCTTATTATCACAGAACAGGTCCATCTCACAATTTGGAGCAAAACCAATTTCTGTTAATAGTCTTTTAAGTCAGAGAAGCTCACAAAGACCTTTAGCCATTCCACGGAACTCAGCTTCAGCACTTGACAAAGCTACCACATTCTGTTTCTTGCTTCTCCATGTTACAAGGTTGCCGCCAACAAACATGAAGTACCCTGAGGTGGATTTTCGATCTGATATATTTCCCGCCCAATCTGCATCTGTATATCCCTCGGCTTTGAGGTGATTGTTTTTTGAGAACATAAGCCCTTTCCCTGGGGATGACTTCAAGTAGTGAAGAATTCTGAGTACCGCATCCATATGATCCTCACTTGGACAATGCATGAATTGACTTAATACACTCACCGCATACGCAATGTCTGGGCGAGTGTGTGAGAGATAAATAAGTTTTCCAACTAATCTCTGGTATCTTTCTTTGTTTGTCGGTACTTGGTCTTGGTATACTCCCAGTTTGTGGTTTTGGACAATTGGTGTGTCCGCAGGCTTGCATTTTAGTAGTCCCACCTCTGATAGAAAATCTAGGATATATTTTCGTTGGGAAAGGAATATACCTTACCTTGACCTAGCAACCTCAATTCCCAAAAAATATTTGAGCCCTCCCAGATTCTTCATTTCAAATTCATTCGCCAAATGCTCTTGAAGCCTTGATATTTCTTCTGGATCATCTCCTGTGATAATCATGTCATCTACATAGATTATTAAGGCCGTGACCTTGCCCTGTTGATGTTTTAAGAATAGTGTATGATCTGAGTTACTTTGTTGATAGCCATATTTCTTCATTGCCAAGCTGAATCGCCCGAACCATGCTCTAGGTGATTGTTTCAAGCCGTACAATGCTCGTTGTAACTTGCACACCACTTCAACTTCAGAAGTTGCTGTATAGCCTGGTGGAATATTCATATAGACCTCCTCCTCTAGATCACCATGGAGAAAAGCATTTTTTACATCAAACTGGTGCAGTGGCCAATCAAGGTTCGCTGCAAGGGATAACAACACTCTAACCGAGTTCAATTTCGCTACTGGCGAGAATGTCTCTTGGTAGTCCACACCATATGTCTGGGTGTAACCTTTTGCTACTAGTCTTGCTTTGTATCGGTCAATCGAACCATCTGCTTTGTGTTTAATGGAAAACACCCATTTACATCCCACTGTCTTCTTTCCTTTGGGCAAGGGAACAAGAGTCCATGTTTCGTTTTTCTGCAGTGCCTCCATTTCTTTCTTCACCGCCTGGGTCCACTCATGATTTGTCAGAGCTTCATGAATACTGGTAGGAACATGGCATGAGGAGAGTTCATGCACGAATGTCTTGAGTGGGTCAGAGAGCCTTTTTGTAGACACATAGTTGGCAATTGGATATTTTGAGCTTCTCTCTCCAATATCTGGAGAATATCGACTTGGTGGTTTGCCACGATTATGCCTGAAAGGTAAAGTATAGCCAACATGGATATCTATATCATTAGAGTTTGAAGATATAGTGGGAGAGTTTACCTCGGGGGGATATTCTCAGGAGATGGGTCGTCGGGTACTGAGGAGTGGGAGGGGGTTTCCATTTCAGCTTCAGGTGATGTAGATATAGCTTTGGAATCTTTCTCCGTTCTGAGGACACATGTAATTCTGTATTGAGTTCCTCAATGTTGATGTCGGTGTCATTAAATCTTGGCCAGTCAAAGTGTAGCCACTTCGGTTCGTCATCCCTGATCTCCCCCTGACGAGGAGAAGTGGGTAACGAGGAAGAGAAGAACGTCTCAGACTCCAAAAAAGTGATATCCATAGTCACATAGGTGTGTTTGGAGGCTGGATCATAGCACCGATACCCTTTTTGATGGACGGCATATCCCAAGAAGAGACATCGAATGGCGCAAGGGTCAAGCTTCGTGCGCTGGTTCTTATGAAGGTGGACAAAAGCGACACAACAAAAAATCTTAAGTGGAAGCAATAACATCGTAGGTAAGGGAACATACGTCGACATGACCTCTAACGGAAACTTGAAGGTCAAGACTTTGGAAGGCATCCGATTGAGGAGATGTACAGCTGTAGCAACGGCGTCAGTCCAATGTCGACTAGGCACATGGGTGCCCAGTAATATAGCCCGAGCAGTTTCAAGGATATGGCGGTTCTTTCGCTCAGCCACACCATTCTGCTGAGGAGTTTGTGGACAGGAGGTTTCATGGATAAGACCATGTTGCTGAAAATAGGCATGAAACTGGTGGTTCACATACTCACCACCATTATCTGATCGAAGAATCTGAATCTTAGCGGAAAACTGAGTTTGAACCATCTTGTGGAAGGACTGAAATGTAGTCAATACTTCATCTTTATGTTTCAGCAAATAGAGCCAAGTCATGCGAGTACAATCATCTACAAATATCACAAACCAGCGGTGACCAGATATGGTGGTAATTGGGGAAGGACCCCACACATCGGAGTGAATTAAAGCAAAAGGAACAATACTTTTATTCATACTTGAAGGATAAGTAGCTCTATGGCTTTTTGCAACAATACAAGTTTTACATTTGAGGTCCAATATCGAAAGCTTGGAAAATAAATCTGGAAACAAATACTTCAGATAACCAAAGGACGGATGTCCTAACCGACGATGCCAAAGCCAAATCTGTCGCTCTTGCTTGTCAACCGGAGGATGCATGTGATGTGCGCGGCCCATACTGAAATCGTCCAGGTAATAGAGCCCCCCCCTCTTAGTACCACGCCCAATGATCTCCTTGGTAAGAATATCCTGAAGTAAACAAAAGGTAGAGTACATTAGTACAACACAGTTCAGGGCAGCAGTAACTTGGCTCACAAAGAGCAGCTTATGGGAAAGGGAGGGAACATGCAAAGCATGAGATAATGATAAAGTGGGTGACAATTGCACAGTGCCAGCCCCCGTAACCGGAGAGAGAGCCCCATTGGCATTAGCAATGCAGGTGCGCCGTGGTGGAGAGGTTAGGCAGAAATCAGTGGCATCAAATGTCATGTGATCGGTGGCACCCGAGTCAAGGATCCAAGAACGGCGATTACCATCGCGAGACGAACTACAAAGAGCAGTACCAAAGTTACCTGTTTCTGTGATTGGTAAATCACCCTGGGCGGTCTCCACATGGGGAGTGAGGGAGAGACTGGACTCGGCTGCAACAACTGCAACTTGACCTGCTCTGCCATCAGCAGTATCTCGGCGTTTGCGGGCCTGAAGGTCATTCCACCAGTCAGGGTAGCCGTGGAGTTTGAAGCAATTTTCACGGGTATGTCTCAAATCACCGCAGTGAGAGCACTTGGTACCATCAGAGGAAGAGGAGCGGGGCTTGGCAAAGGTGCCAGCCTTCCCAGTGCCCAGAGAGAGAGACCGAGAAGACGATGGAGTTGATTTGCTGGGCTTGAACCCTTTTGAGGCCAGAACTGCCCCGGGAGTATCGGGGGGACCACCGGTAATCATAACAGCTTGCCGGACAGCTTCCCGGCGAACATGAGCATACGCAAGTTCAATGGAAGGGAACGGACGCATCTGTAATATGTCACTGCGAGTGTTATCGAGCCGATCATCCAAGCCATCCAAGAATGCATTACACACGGTCTTCTTGAAGCATGTCATTATAGTGCTGAATATCAGCAACACATTCCATGGGGTTAGGGCAACGAAAATCAATCTCGCGCCATAACCCTTGGAGAGAAGTGAAATATTTCTCAAGGGAACCACCTGCCTGTTTCAGACGGGTCACACGCCGCCGGAGGTCATACACTTGAGAGGTATCGCTGCCGTCAAAATAGGTAGTAGCAATGGAATCCCATACTTGTTTCGCAGTCGGAAACCGAATAAAGTTGCCGATGAGGGATGGGTCCATGGAGTTAATCAGCCAGTCCTTGACAATGGCATTGTCTGTGCGCCATTTGCCGAAGGAGGGATCGTTCGGTGGAGGTTGGACGACATCGCCGTTAATGAGTCCCAACTTGTCTTTGCCGGAGATGTACATCTCAACAACTTGGGACCAAAGAGCGTAATTGAGCCCGTCCAATTTAAGGCCAATGGGAGCAACAGCAACATGATCACTGATTGGAGTAGGAACCGAATTTTTATTCAAGACATCAGTCATTCGGGCGGTTAATTCGGTGATAATGGCAGTGGAGTCAATGGGCTTGTTGTGGTCCGCCATGGGAGCAGCGGCAAGTGGTGAAGGTCAAGCCACGAGCACCGGTGGCAGAGCAGTAGGTGTAGAGCGGGGAAGGCGACGGCAGCTAACCCAAGATCTCGGGTCAGATCTGAACCCGGAAAGCGGCGGCCGGAATCAAGCAGAGGGTCGCCGGCCAGAAGTGGCTGGAATCGCACAGAGCGACGCCGGCTATACGCGGTGTCGGCAGAGGGGTTTTTGAACCCAGGTCGAGGCCGGAGGCAGCGCCAGGGGCGGGACCGAGAGAGCAGCAACCAGCAGAGGCCGGAGCAAGCAGGATCGGAAGAAAGCCAGAGGAGGTAGCAGCGGCAGAGATCTGAGGCGGAGCGCAGATCGCGGCAGCCTGACGCAGATTGCGGCAGCCTGATCGGTGGGAGAGAAGAGAGCGGCAGATCTGAGGTGAGGGCAGGCGGTACCGACGCCGTAATCAAGGGCGAAAGGGCGCGGGAGCCCGGTATCTCACAGATCGGCAACCTCGCGGTGTGAGAGAGGATAGCGGCAGATCGGAGGCAGCAGGCAGCCGATCGGAGCAGAAACGCCGACAGCAGACCGGGGTGGAAGTGCAGGCAGGCAGAGCCGAGCGGAATCGCAGGCAGCCGAGAAGAGCGGAATCGCGGTGGAGAAGGTGTCCGACGCCGGCGAGAGGGCAACCAGTGAAGCCACAGATGAAGGAGGGGAGCACACAGTAACGTCGATCGGGAAGATGTGAAGAGAAATCCCGAGAAAACCCGGAGGAATAGTAACGTCGGTCGGGAAGCTCTCCCTGACACGGGAAGAGTAAAAAAAATTTAAGAGAAATCCCATCGTCTGTGTCAGACGGAAAAAAATTTCGATTCCTACGAAAGGAGATCGAACCTAGGCTCTGATACCATGTCAAAACATCATGGGAAAAATATTTTTCCTGTATATTTCACTTAATCAAATAATTACACAGACTGAGGGTATATTTATACACATAAACTTCCTATTTCTGTCAACCCCTGATTTTATGACAGAATCACAGTTGACCCTTCTATCAAGGGATTTACAGGTCACGACTCCTACTATAATTCCCCTAATTAACAACTCACGCCAACACCAACTTGTCTGATTGGTGATCATCAAAATCAGAAAGAAGTGTGCATAGAGTGAAAGTAGTTCCCTATGCGCTTATTTATTCTGCTTTGTGCAAGTGTTGCGTTGAAGATAGTAGCATCCACCCATAAAAACACTATAGACCATCTTCAAGTCTTCAACAGGATCAATAAAAATAAAATCAATAATTTTATACAATATTTGAAGTATTTTTCGCATAATTACTAGTTTTTGACAATAAATACTACTTTAAAAATATTATCAGGTTGATTTTTTAATCTTCTCTCTTTCCTACGAGCGAGATGCGTGTAAGATTGCGGGTGAAAAGGTCAAGAAGAGGCAAGGATAATGAGGAAAGGAATGGGTACGAGCATTTGCCAGACATTTTCCCTTAACCTTTTAATCTGCTACAGTTGGTGTAAATGCAGTTCCTTGTCATATCTTCGGTGACCTTTATTTTTAAATGTAACGACACATTGAGGAGAATGGAAGATGAGACAAGATGTTGCTGACATGTCAACTCTTCACCACTCTTTTGAAGTAACTTCTCTTTGCTGCTCACTCTCTTTACTCTCATCCCTTCACTTCCCACCCGTCCCTCTGCTTTCTAAGCTACATATTCCCACCTACGCCCCTCCCTACCTTCACTTGTTTATTTTGGTCGGCAAATGCCAAACCCAAGTGTGTCTCCGTATCTATGATCCATCCATATCCTTCACTGCTGTCAATGGAAAATGCATAATTTATTATGAATTTTAAAATATTAAAATAATACATGTATGAAAAGTGAAAGGTTTTGACTTGAGGTTCTCAGCTGGCAGATTTCTCTCTTCAAAACTGTGACGTAATATGAAAGAGATACAGAGACTCTAGAGGTGCGGCTTGGAGTGTCTAAATGAAATGAAATGAACGATTTTTTTTCGAGTAGATATTTGACTTTAAAATGTTAAGATAAATTAACATGTTGTCCTTTTGATTTAAAAAGAAAAAAAAAAATCTGCTCTCATCGTCTGAACGGACACTCAACTCATTTTTTTTGATTCTGATGATGAGACCGTCCAAACAGATTCAAGATAAAATGCAGTCTTTCAGATTGTGTGCCAACATACTTACACTTGTTAGCTGCTCCACCTTCTTGCTAACCTTCTCCGTGCAGACCTGCTACAGAGAGAGTCCTCTACTCGTGGAAATACTTCGTTGATTTATGAGAAAGCATTGAACACATGTCTATTAGTCATAAATCCATCCAGTACATAATCTACAAATACGGGTTTTTCTATAATTCTCATTATTTAATTTTAGGCTAATCCGAATGCATGAGACTGTTTCCATTAATGTACAGGGGAAAGGAAAAGCACGTTAAGTTTTCTTGTCTCGGGGCAAGGTATCACCAAAGTTATTATATACGTTTAACCGATGGCGTTAAGAAATCAATTTAAATAAATTATTTCTTAATTTGAAAAGTTATGAAAGTTTAGTTATTTATAAAATCTGTGGCTTATTGTAAGTGAAATGATAAAGATATTGATATTTGTGATAATAAAAGATTGAATTTATAAACTTTTTTACTTTGTCATAAATGATTACAAATAATGGTTTACTGATCCGGACATATGGACAATATGTGGGCCCAATATCCAAATGAGAGATTTGTTATTGTTTTAGTGGACTCTTTGTAGACCTTGACCGGATTAAAGAACTTGCAAGACTTTTATAGATCAATTACATAGGGACACGGCCAAAAAAGCTAGTCCAGTTGCCTACTAGAAGGCCAATGACCCATTCAATCCCGCTTGACCTATTCAAGCCAGGGGTATAACATTTATTTGATATCGGACAGATAAAAAATATCAATCGATATAGTCAAAATCTTAGTCAATTTATTTATTTATTTAAAAAATAAATAAATAAATATCAGTTGTGTTGGATGAATATCGGCTTATATATATATAAACAGCTTTTTAATTTTTTTTAAATGATTTAAAAAAAAATGCCACTAAAATTTTCAAAAAAAAAATCAAAAATTTCAAACCTAGACTTTAATCAGTCCAATTCAAAAGCCCACTTATCTAGGCCCAGTCCAAATCCACCAAACCCAATATCCCAAACTCCATAAATCTCTTAAAACGCCGTCCTATCTCAAATTCCCTATCCATATTGGTTGGCAAGAAAGAGCCATGCACATTGGCAAGCTGGAGGACTCCATGAAGATCAAAATGACACGAACGTTGGGGACTCAAAGAATCCCAATCATGTTTGGATTAGAACACAAGTTGGAGGATGCAATCATACTAGTGG
This sequence comes from Chimonanthus praecox, assembly GCA_022113865.1. Taxonomy (NCBI): domain Eukaryota; kingdom Viridiplantae; phylum Streptophyta; class Magnoliopsida; order Laurales; family Calycanthaceae; genus Chimonanthus; species Chimonanthus praecox. The sequence continues at coordinate 9,510,548 of CM039086.1, read as the reverse complement.
CTTTAGGATTAGATTAGGATTGTTTTTTGTTTATCCACTGTAAGCCAAATTCGAACCCACAATGAGAAATTCGAATTTAGCATGCTTAGCTTAAGTTTTAGGATTTGTTTTTAGATAGAGTTTGATTGAATCCAGCCTTCGGATGATGGATTTAATTTCATATTTTTAAAATCAATTCATAATTTAATTAAAAAATATAAATAATCTTAATTCTTTCATAAAAACATTGAATTGAAGAAGAGAAACTTGTCGTTGCTGATCGATTATTAATCAGACCTGTAACTAGTCCATTCATAAATATTTAAATGACTAGAGATTTCAACAAGTGTAAAATTATTGAACTCGAATTTATTGTGAATATTGAGCTTCTTCAATGAAACGACCGATAATTACATCATTCATTTTTTTAGAAAAAAGAAGCATTCGTACCGTATCTAATTATCTATCGTTCAAAAGTCATAAAATAATGGCAGAATGTAAAAGTGAAAGAAAGATAAAGGTCCATGTAAAATTGTAAATGTAAAAATGGAGTCCGAGTTTCACAAACCCAGAGGCGGTGAGTGAAGAAGGGACAGAGGAAGAGGAGGGAGGATACGTGGGAGCAGTGGACAGGAGTGGCTTACGTCAGAGGGAAGAGGACGATAGAGACGAGTCAAGGAAATGAGCGGTGGAGATTGCAATTGTCAGATGAAGAGTAGCAGAGATGAGAGAAGAGACGGCAAATGCACGCGCGGGAGCAGCGTGGGCTGAGAGACAGAGAGAGAGAGAGAGAGAGAGAGAGAGAGAGAAAAGATGATGAGTGATGAAGGGATGAGGATTGCGATGGAGATGAGATTTCAAGGGAAGACAGAAATTAGGAGAGTAAGAAGAAAAGAGAGGGAGTAGGGCCAGTCTACGTTCGAGAAGTCTCCATCGCTGCTCCCCACAACCCCGGGCGCTGACCTCTCTCTGCTCAGCTTTCCACTTCCCCTCTGTCTGTACACCCAGGACCACCTTAATTATTCATTCAATTTCTCTTCCAAATTTCAACTGGGATTTTAAACGCTTTTAGCTTGATTCACTTTCCTCTTTTTAATCCCATTAGTCCATTACCATTACATTGCATTAGCAAGCAGTACGCATTTTGCCTGTAAAAGTAGAAGTAGAAGTAGAAGTAAAAGTAGATACAAAACTTTTCTGTATGCTATCAATTTCTCTTTAATAATTTTCTATGAACATATTTTATATTTAAATAACAATATGATGAGATTAAATGAAATCTTTCGATTCTCTGATTTCAATATTAAAAATCTCTTGCTTCTATTTTTCAACCTATTCTTTTTCTAATTTATTTACTTTTCATACCAATATGACAATGATGGATTTAATATTTCAAATTCATTAAGTTAAATTTTTATTTTTTAACTTTTATATAAATTTTATCTATTCTTGTTTATTAATATAAAAACAAATCACAACTATTAAAAAAATAAGTAATGAGGATTCATTTTTGCACATTTAGATGATTCTCCACCAGAGAGTAAACCAGAATTTAATTACTGTAAGATATTTGGCAATTAGTCCATCTTAATAAATCATGATTAATTTCTAGAGTTTCACTTTCTACGTTTCAAATTTTCAATTAAAGTAATTAGTGCATCTTAATGCTTAAAAGTGAATTCCATTAAAAAATTGATACAATATGATCTCATGCCAAAATCTCAGTCCATCGTTGATGCATTTCTCATCACTTAGACCATCACTTAAAACAGTTCAGTGCCACCTCTAAGTATTCAGGTAACTCTTCTACTTCGATGTGCACAGAATGCTTACCCGAGTCTTCTGAATTGTTGGATTTGTATTAGAGTCGATACAGGTAAACATTCCTTATGGATGCTTTAGTGCATTCAAGTCATCTAAATGAAACTTGAAAGTTTTATTTATGATGCAGACATCGAGTCTGATTCGAGTTCAGGTCGAGACAAGCTGACTCGACTAGAACCGGTAAAGGGTTAAAATCTCAGTTTTTTGAAGGCCGTATCAGCCAAAGAAAAAAGAAATCGGCTATATGATTGAAATCATAGCCGATTTCTTTTTGAAAAAAATAAAACAAATATCAGTTGTGGAGCCGAGCCGACATCTTGGCCGATATTTACCTATATCAGATGAATATTGGCATATATATATATATATAGCAGCCTTTTTTCGATTTTTTATAAGTTTTTTTTTACAAAAAAATTACTAAGATTTCAAAAAAAAATAAAAATTGAAGAGAGAAAAATCTCGGCTATCCGATTGACGTGATAGTTCTCTAGATTTATTGTCGGATCAGCGTAGGACAAGGAGGTCCGCAGACACAGCCAATTAAGGCCCACTTTCTTTAGTTTTGTACGCAGGCCCACTTAGAAACATTTTGGGCCTTCAAGGCTCGTGGATTCGAATTCAATTGCTGCCCACAAAGAAGGTCAGTTGCTGACGCACCACTTGTGGAGCCCCCTAAGTGCCATTAGAAGAGTGGAGTCATTCCCGTGTGGACCCCACACGGTTCATGCTCCACCGTCCACAGCAGTGTGGCTAAAAAGAGAAGGTTAGAGGAATCATCGGTGTTGCTGCCCAGTTGTATTAGTGGGTCAAAAGAAAGAGATTGAATGAAAGGATCAACCAATGTATTGAAGAGGGGATCCACTCGATCTTCACAAGCGGAGAAACCAGTGCAAACATACAAGAAACAAAAATTAAAGAAATAAGAGCCAGCAAAGATACAGAGAGACGGTGACTGAAGAAAGAAATAAGGAAAAGAAAAGTTTGAGGAGACACAGAAGAACGAGAAACACGAAGAGAACGGCAATGAGAGAGAGACGGGGGTGAGCCGTGCGAGTTGACTAGATTTGGTATTTTATTATTTATTTTTTAATTTTAAAATAAGGCCAATAAACTCATTATGTGGCCAAGGCTGGTAAATCAGATTTTAATTTGAAATTAATCAAAGCTTAGAGCTTTTTGAATCACTTGGTGAGGTGAGTTTGAATTTTCTTTTGAATTTAATTTTATATTGTGATGAGTTAATTTTAGTTAGAATAATTGGAATTATTTCATTGCATTTTGAATTTAATTTTCAATTAATACAATTTTCTCACTATCTGATTAAAATTTTATTTCACAATCTAAATTAATTAATATATTTGGCCCAAACCAACCGATGCACATAAAATATATTTATGGTGTGGAAAGTTGACCTTAGCCCTAGAAAGGCTCAAGTGTCTTCGCTTTAAGGTAGGAGCGGTAGGACCAGCTTGCTCCAGACCTGTTTAAAAAAATATGGCACTAATACATACTAACCAAAGTTGTAATCATTTTATAATTTGTTCCTTATAATTGGATTTTATTTCCTTCTTCTGGTTGTGTTTCTGAGCAGGAAGAGCCTTTGATATTCCAATAAGTAATGGTTTTAGAGGAGACTGTTCAATAATAAAGAAAACGACTTGTGTAGATCAATTATATTCCCTTTTGCTGTAACATCCATGGCTTCAAAATTCAAATAGCCTCTGCACAAACACACCATTTAATCTCTTTCTTGATTACACTCACAACATCCAACACATCTTCTCTACCTAGTTGTGAATTGTGATTGCATCTGTCATCACCAATCGCTTGTTTATTTGACAGTCTTCATGGTTTGGTCAAGAGGCTGCTGGAACTTGTAATGAGCTCCACTGTAAGGGTTGCACCTCCAGCTTTTGTTGCCCAACATGCGGAAACTGGGCTCCTTGGGCACTGTCAAGGGCCTAGTCGACCTGTCCAAGTTCAGGATTTAGGCATACATTTGTCATGATAAATTACTGTGTATCGTGCTAATTTATGAGTCTAATGCATTGATTGTACCTTTGTGGGAAGAAAGGCCTGTCGAACAGTGGCATCAGTTGAGCTCTTGGGACCATTTCCTTCCGCAATATCTTGATCTCTTCCTCTTCTATTATCTGCACCCACTCAATTTTTTCCATGCACAAGAATAGTTCAGATAATAATACTGATGCAAAAGGGAGAACATGTCCTGGTGGTCATACTATTACAGACTGCTGAGCCAATGATCAACAGATGGGTCATGCGACATCAATTCCCCCAATCAAGCTTTTCTTATTTTCTCATTTCATTGCTCAATCTCGTTTCTATATTATTTTATGTTGTTAAAATTTTGAAGTGATATTTGTAAAATGAAAATAAATCTGAAATGCATACCAACTCATGTACCTTCCTCACCCAACAGGGTAAGTTTGCTGTGATTTTTATTGTCAACCGGTTGGGTCAAATCAAAAGAGTAACTCTAGTTAGATCCAATCAAATCGAAGAGTCAGGTCATTACAATTTATTGTGTGTATTGTAAAAATCTTTATTTAATATGTATGCATATAATAAAGATGGAAATTGGTGGAATTAATCAAACACAACACCCTGGTTTTGCCCCCCTATTGACCATTGGCAAGGTTCATCCTTCACAAAAAGATAGATTTGTTACAATCGACCCAAATTAATCTTGAGAAGTTAATTTGATGATCAATTTTCATTTTTATTTTGGGAAATCTTGGGATTAAATCCGTCTCAACCTAAAAAAGTAATTCTATTTAATTTTGTATTCGGTGTATAGAGATTGAGAGATTTACACATGATTAAAGGATTATGACGAATATAAATATTTATTTAATAGTTTTTTATAAATTAAGAGTTAAGATGACTTAATAGTCTCTTATTTCAATACGTTACATATTATTATGTTACTATTAGAATAATATTTGATCAGAAAAATGTAACAATTCAATTAATTTATTTTATAAGCAAGTGGACTGACTTCATCGCAAGTGAGCGCCTTTTTAAGGGTATTAAAAGCCCTTGTTGATTTATAGCTTTCTGCTAAATGCTAATTGGATAAAAAGTGAACAAAGCAAATGAACCGATTGAGTGAGAAAAAGGAGAAAAAAACAAAATTCAATCATCACATTTTTGAATGGTGTTCTCCTTTTTTAAACCACTTTAATCTTATAAGCGTAATCATTAACCCGTCCAAATAATTGGAAGCTGGAAGTAATTTTGGAAAGGAAGGGTCCAAAAGATTGTGTTGGTGTTGATCATCATGGGTTCAGCCTTTTGTCAAACCACTCCTCCAAACACAACCCCACATTGTATTATGATGTGGGTCCCACCTAAATAGGTCCCATGTATAAAAAAATATTTATTTTTCCGAACTTTGGTCTTGGCCTACCACCCATGGGCTCAATGCATTGAGTGTATCTTGTGCCGTAGGAAGCCATGGGCTCAATGCATTGAGTGTATCATGACCCAATAATTCAATTTATAGTGATTACACATTGGCTGAATCATGAAATCAGTAGATTATCCTGCCTTTTGCAACTTCTCTAGTTGCTGCCTCTGGTGCTCTATCCAACTTATCTTCATCGCTACCTGTATGTTTGAAAAAATGGAAAACAATGATTAGGAAGCCCAAATTTTTCATATTTACATATCTAATGGAAGTATTATAGGAAAGTGTAGGGTCACGGTTGGAATATAAACCAGATCATTGAATCCGGCACGCCTGGCCGCCCTTTGTTGTGTGTGAAGCTTGACATCCACTGGCTTAGTCTGTTCTTTCACTGGAGGTTTGTACAGTATCTGTTGACAGGAGTTTTCATCAAAACATGAAGAACCATCTACAGTTCTAGACAATCTGAAACTCAGTTGAGCTGGAAGCCTGGAATAAGTCCTCCTTGCTTGAACCCGGTTAGATTTGATCCAGCCTGTCTTACCTTAAGGGCCCCTGGGATTAACTGAGTCTGACTCTGGTTTTAAAAACATATTATATGCCTGCATTATTCTAATGTCCAAACGTGAAGCCTTCACTGTCATTATTTAGAAAGCCGAAATTCCAATAATATTCTTAATGAGATTCTCATGACCCAGATTTTAGGATCCATTGGCTGGATGTGGATGAGAGAATGGGTCCAGGTTCTGCCCCGATCTTTCTGCAACAGTTGTAAGTGTACCGGCCATTATATTAAAAGAAAAATAAAATAGTGAATGGCTTTTATAGCTTCACAACCAGGCCTCTTAGATGAATAATATGGGCGTGGATTGAACAAGTTGAATCTGGCATAGTCCAACTAAACCTAGAAATGCGTCGGGTCGGGTCGGTTCGGTTTCGGATCACAAAATTTAAAACTCCATACTTATTTAAAATGCTTGGGTTTATTTCCGGTAATTGAGTCAGGTCAATTTTGTCAGGTCTAATTTAAAGTAGACCGCAATGCGTTAGTTGGATTAGGTCTATTTTGGATCAACAACTCTCAATCTATTACTTGTTTCTTAAATGAGTTAGTCAATCTAGATATTTTGAGTTTGAGTTACAATATATATTTTTTTTGAATAATGGATAAGAATTCATTTAAAGAGAAAGTCCAGAGATATGTAAAAAGAAATAAATAAAATTCCACAGCTCGGACCAGGCAAATGCGGCCAAGCAAAAAGAGGCCCAAAGATAAGCCCTGTAAAAGCCAAGACTAAAAAATAGAGGACTAAGGGGAATAATGGGTTACAATATTTTAAATCCATGCCCATTTAAAATACTCGAGTTCGAATCAAATTTTGCCAGGTCCAAGTCGAACCCCATTGAAAACAGTAGAAAGATAACTACCCAACATTGAAAGAGTTATAACACGCATGCCTCGGAGAGTTTTTTTTTTTTCACCAGCTTTTATAGTTTTAATAGGTATGGTTAAAGAAAAGAACGAAGTTTGTCCATTTAAAATATATCTGTAGCGCAGTCGAGGAGCAAAAGACTATGACCTCAGGTTTGATCTCTCTCTCTCTCTCTCGTTAATTACCTGAGGTTTATCAGTTGTTAATGGCAAGCCTTGTGCAATGCGAATACGATTTTTTGCCGCCTCAGCGCCGATTTCCTGTAATCTTTTTTCTAGTGCTCGTTCTTTCATTTGGCCTCTAGACTGCAAACACCACCCACAATCTTGAAATTCAGCAGTTGTGACCATAAACTAAAGTTAATTTAAGGAATGCTTTCGAGAATTCACAGTCAGTGAGAAATACCATATATAACGAAATCATTTACATGGGATTGAATCTGAATTTACGTTACCTCCGTTTGGAGCCGAAAGGGTTGAGGTTGTGCGCATCTCACTCCTCGAGATGACTGTGACGAGCTAGAGGACTTGGGACGCTTTTTAAGCAACGACGGAAAGATTGTCAGTAAACTCTGTAAGATTCCAAAAACCCTGTTTTCTTCCTAAAACTAATGTGAACTCTTTCAATCTAATTCTATATTAACTTTGAACATTATTTTGTTGGAAAAAATATGAAGAAAGAAAGATGGATACTGTTAGGAATTATACTAGTCTGTTGAACGTAATAGATTTGGTTAACAGTCAGTCCATTGGAGCCATAGAATGTCAATGTGACGGCGTGGAGCAAAAACCATTAAAAACGGATGTATCTGAAGCCTTACTAGATCATGTTTCTCTCATGGTGATGGAAGTAAGTTAAAAGAAATTAGGAGATAAGGAGGAGGCTTAACCTTGGGAGAAGTAGACATGGACTTGGGCTCTTCCATGTTGGGAGATTAGAGAGAGGAACACTTGCGAGTGAGTGAGAAATGAGGATTGGATTAAATATAAGAAGGCGGGAGGGTTTGAGAGTTGGGTGGTGATCGGTTTTCAAATTTTGTCGCCATATCGCTGGTATTCAAGCTTTTTCAAGTTCACTGTTGGTCCCATCAACACCAAACCGTCTGATTGAACCAAGCTATCTTCATGTCTTGAGTAAACAAGTAGTCCAAGACCTTCTTCTTTTGTTTTTTAAAGCTCTGTCGTATTTGAATGTACGTAATACAATATAAAATCCAGAGTTGAACTTGCAACATTTATTCAGCCATCCAGATATATTGATGTGATGGGTCCCATAATAGATGGACATTCCCCAAAAAAGCCAACTCTTATGACACAAGCTTGTAACTTTACGAGCATTAAATGTTGGAAGACACTTGCTTCATTTAAAAAAAAAAAAACCTTATTTTTGCTAATGATGGAAGTTCAAAGGGTAAGACACTGTGCAATTGATGGGTTTTAGTGGCGCCACCAGATCCAAGCCAGGGTTTCGAATTAATAATCATCAGGAAAGATGTTGAAGGAGAAATGAAGACAGATCTAGAAAGATCGAAGAGGTTTTAGATCTTCCAAACTGTAAAATGATTAATCAAGCATTCCAATACATATTATCTAATGTGAACCCTATCTCTCAATAAATCTTAGCATAAATTAGTCAATATTAAATACAAATTAGTTAGTAATGAAGGTTTATGGGTCTCTCATTTTCTAAGTTACGGTCCTTATCCAAGAAACGTTTGATTGTTATGTAGCTTTATTCTCACACATATCAGGCCGTTAAGAAAGACGTGTAGAATTTGGAATTATGTAGCTATCGACTCGTTATTAAGCCTTTCCAAAGAATATAAGACAAAAACTTAAAAAAATCATCTTACTGAAATATTATTTTAAATGGAGATTATTTCTTCACATTTTATGGCTAAATTGCATTTGAAGCTTATGATAGTGAACCAGACGCCATTGTAAAGCCTGGCCCGACTTGAGTTGTCGTTCCGATCCAGCCTGAGTTACCAGTCCGACCCGACCCAAGTTGCTGGCCCAACCCATTTTAGTCTAAAATTGGGAAAAAAAAAATTAGCAACAAGTTTTTATATTCCTAGGAACTCGGATCTGATTGGGTCGAATCAGTTTAAGTTGGGCTGGTTTTAAATTTATGAGCCCAATTCAACTCGAATTCTATGCAGATTTTTTTTTTTCAACCTGACCTGACCTGACCCTAAATTTACAAATACATAACACAATTCATTGATTTCTCTGGTCAGGTCATACGGGTTGGGTCAAAATTTCACCCATAGAATCGAGATTACGTGCTTTATATCTTCACAATTTTTATAGCATTTTCAAAACAAATATGCATGGTATACTTATTGGGTTTTCTTAGCAACAAGTTACAGAGTTTGAACTCTAAAAAGTGCTTCTAACAAAACGACATACAAATGGGAAAACCAAGAGTTAAGTTTAAAATTATTACTTTTATTTACATTTTTTTATGAGTAAGGTGTCTATGTCTTTTAGAGCACCTGTCTAATTCTTAGGGCATGTGCAAATATGGTTACCTATATACACCAAATAATTCTACGGAAAGTACCCCTTTGAAGTGAATTGGGAATCAAATTTATGACTCCCGCTTCTCGAGGAGTTGAGGCAGAATCACTCACACCCCTTTGGGTTATTACTTTTGCTTACATTACTAGGATAGATTTGGCCTACAACTTATATGGTTTCACATTGAGCATTTATTAATTAAAATTATAAAAATATTTAGTTTAAAAAATGAATTTCTAGATCAACAGTCATGTTCATGACCTTTTCTCTTTCACTATATGGCTAATAACTCTAATCAGACTGATTTTTGCTTGAAATTGATTAAATTTAGAGAATATCTTTCATTTGATGGAGTAAATTAATTAACAATAATACTTTGTGGACAAGGAAAAAAGGAGTCTTCTACGGTTGTATTTCAGAGAGATCTCTTATATAATTTGACACGGTGTACATGACTATACTATAGGTGTGAATAATCAACTTATCATGTTGGATTAGCATTATCACATGTCATTAATACATTTATCAACGTGTCAAAAAAAAATTAATCAATAGTTTTCCCCCCAATGCATTGTATCCAAAACACGTGACTCATAACCACCCTGACCCCAACAATGCAGTTTTAGGCATTAGAGTCGCATATTTGGGCCTTAAAATAATTCAAACTCCAACAGTTATTATCATAGGACTTCTTGAATGCTTTTAAAAGTAAGAATTTTCTTCTTTTCATTTTATATAATTTCAAACCATATGGCTCACTTTTTTATATATTATATATATATTTCCCTATGAAGATGGCTATCTATTGACATCATTTTTCTTTTGTCTAAATAAGATTGAATTTTAAACCTTTAGAAATTATGATTTTTAAAATTCAATAGTTATGATCTTTTAAAAATTCTTTATTACTTAGTTTTAGACCTACCATCTTAATAGTTGATATTAATTTTTTCAATTTTAATATCAAAAAGAGAAGAGTTCAATAGTAGAATTCACCAAGAAAAATTAAAATTTACAGATGATAAGTAGTATGAAAAATTGAAATTGACAAAAGAAAGTCACTCCCTTTTAAATATGAAAAAGGAATGTCTACTCTCAAAATATTTGAGAAAAAAACTTATCAGGTTTTAGTAAATCGGATAATACAATCCCAGGTCGGAAAGCTGCAAGAAGAATTTCATTTCGTCAACCATGAACAACACTAGTCCAATGAAAAATCAAACCCACTTAAAAATCATTATCTTCTGTTTTTTACTCTTTACATACTAGTCCCGTTGTTAAAATTTGTAAAATTTGTTAATTTTTTTTTGGGTTAAATTTAAAGTCTAAATGAAATTGACATCACGAGACAAATCTTTGGAGCTCTAATATTAAGAGGGGCAATATGGTGGCTTCTAGATTGATAATTAATTAGATCTCGAATTTTTTTTTTCTCATCATCATCATTATATCATGATTAAATGCTTAAATTCTATTTATTTAGGGTCGACTTAAGTCACTCCACTATTTTACATGCTTTTATTTATCCTTTCACTCCACATTTTCACTAGCGTATCTCTTTTTTATGTGCTTATGATCTATGCTTCTCAACTTTGTGCACTGAGGCCGCATCTCGTCTCTATTTACATGATCAAACAATTTTAAATGAGTTAATTTCAATTTATTATCTATTGAAACTATATTTAAATTGTTTCAAAGGTCATTTCTAATACCATTTTTTAGAATTAGTTCCCTTATTCCAATATCGGTTGTTTTCCTTTTGTCTATTTATCTTCTTTTTTTTCTTTACCCAACACTCCACTCCATAAATTATTAAGGTTCTGATAAATATTTAATAAAATCGTATTTTTAAGTAATGTAGAACTCTCTTATTATACAACACACCAATAGCTTATCTAAATTTTGCCTATGTTGTTATCATCCTATTAATTATATTTTAGTCAAAACTTCTTTAAGATTTTACAATAAAATATAAATATCTAAACTTATCATTGCGCAACACTGAGTCATATCAGCCAATATCTCATTAACCCGAGATTTATACCCCTAATTTGATCATTCCACCGTTTGTAGTGCAAATATGGAAAAGATGACTCTAGAAATTGGAATGACACCAGACCACTTCCATTGCAAATTTGTACCATGCAAGTATACCAGTATAGCCAAACCGTATGGGTTTAAGACACAATTTGTCATCTATATATCAATTAGTTTTGTACAGAGTATGGAAAAAATATTTTGACAGTGATATCTCAAATATTGAGTAAAATTGTCCGATATCCTCTATACTAATATAATAATTCTAAAAGACATTTAAAATTTTGATATTAGTGATATTACTGCACTTGAAAGAAAGACAAACCGAGCAAGCATTTTTTTTTTATTTCTTTAAAATATTAATTTCTTTTGGCTAACGGATGATGCATCTTATTAATTCTTCACAGGAATGTCAATTGAGAATTGGGATCCATTGGCCCCCTACATTAGATACCATTTGACTTATCCGGACTGGCTATGTGGACAATGGTGGTGTAGCCCGGAGATTAGTCTTATTGGATCAAAAACCTCAGGGATACGGTCTTTATCAAAAAAAAAAAAATTCTGAAACATGGGTCATCTGATATTCTGATTTTGGTGAGACCTATACACATTATAAATATACTTATTAACATTTCATATATCAGTCCAAATATTCAATTTTCGATCAGTTGGCAACATGAAATTATCCAAGATTTATACCTTGGTTGTACATTTCTTTAGTTAAATCTCCAGTCAATTTATACTGTTGGAAAGTGTCAATCGGACGGGAACAGTATAAAAATAAGGCTAGTCGTTGGTTGCTGGTGTAATGTACTAGTAAACAGTAATATGCACCTAACGACTGAAAAAATTTGAGTTAACCATCCCTGTCCGTTCCATCCTTTGGACGTGCCAGCAAATTAGTTATCATGCAATGAGGGTGGAACCAAGCAACCAAATGAATTTAATATTGTGCCAAGATCTAACCCTAGTGCCCTACGATTAAGACCCATTCACTTCTAGTTCATGGTTATCACAATCAAAGCAACTAAAACATCATTTCCAGCAACAGAATGACATAATTGTTTTCATGTTGTTAAGTAAGGTGGAAACTGTCACAGGAGTTTGTTGCCTCATCAATCACCGTACATTTCTCTTATCCATTCTGAAGAGTGATCAGGACCACTGATCAAGTGGGCCACTGTCAATTGGAAATAACCTCGAAATGGTGATGAAAATTAGCAGTTCTAAGCCACCCAATCTATCATTTGTTTTTGTTTTCTTTACTAGAGAATACTTCTAAGAGCACAGAAACATGATATAACTTGTATAAGATAAATTAAATGCTGATAGAGAGTCTATTTCAAGATCAGCATTTCAACACCTTGATTTGATAACGCCATGTCTCAGCAGATAAGTGAAGGTTGTTAACACCTCTAATTCTCTAACAGCCCTTCTTCTAGTGTTACTTGATTCACCCGTTATCGACGATGACTCGACCTCTTCTTTCCTTCGTCTAGTAAAAGTTAAAAAGGGCCCCTTCCATGGAACCTTTTTCACTTTTCGTAACGCCTGTGAATTGACTTTTGACCCAATCCCCATTTATTATCTGTAAGATGCTTGTAATCAAGATTATCTCTGCTGATTAATTTAACATGCACGAGTGCGAACATGCACATACATGAAAGATCACTGAGTTGATCATCAAGTGAACCACAAACAAATAAGATTGAAACTTGATCCACACTCAGGTGCATTGCAGTACTGTACGATGGCAGCAGAGATTTTGACTTTAGACAACGAATATAATTTTTTTATCATTTTTGTAAGGCCATTATCTATTTTTCTTTTTCTTTGTTCTTAGCGCTGGACTAACTGGTAAATGATATCTACACTAAAGCACCTGAAGAGAAACTTGAATGATGCACAACTTAATATAAGTAAGTGATGATACCATTAATCCATTGATTGTTATTCCTGAATTTCATTTTGATAATCCACTTGCCTTTGAATTCGACAGCAAGAGCTAGGGTGATGATCAAGACACTTCATTTTTGACACATTGAGAATCCACAACTTATTCTTGTATTAAGAAACAATTTTTTAATTCAAAAGATTTTTAGTGATGGTCAAGAATCTGTCTAAGAAAATGGGAGTTCTAAGTTTGATTTCTACTTCACTTCAAAGGACTACTTTCGTAGAGTTGTCTGTTGTTATCTGAAGAATTAGTTAGACATTTAAGAGATTTGATCCAATAAACTATGTTGATGTGGCACCGCCATTTCACTTAAAAAGGTAAAAAAAAAACTGCTTTTAGAGATATCACTTTCACCATTACTCAATAAGACCACTTGTCATATGAGCTTTATACTTAGCTTAATACATCTTAAAATATTAATAACTTCTCTTCAAAGAATATTTAAAGAACAAATAAGAAATAAAGACATATTGCAAACAACTTAAAAGAGTAATTAGAAAACACTATAATATAGAACTGCAAGTGGGCCACTCTTAAACAAAGCTCACATGAAAAGGCCCTAAAAATTGTGTGCAAATTCTACCTAATCTCAGTTTCAAGCTAAAGAGTATGCTCTGATTCTTATAAAGCTTGACCCAACTTGAGAGAGTGATTTCGATCCTTTGGAAAATAATAAATAAAGCCCTGAGAGCCCAACTTCATTGTACAGCAGTATTATATTATATAGTCAAGCTGGGATTGCATGCTTGGGCTCAAGTTGACCTCGACAACGAACGAAAAAGGCCCTTTTTATACAAGTTAAACCAGGTTTGAGCTTAACCATTTAGCTAATTCAAACCAAGTTTAAGGTTCGGTTGGCCAAAAGTCTAACTCAACCCTCCCAAACTGCACCCAATTTCACCCCTGTTGCCATGAAATGCGTAAAATCATATTATCAATTAGCCTAAACAGAGAAAGATTTATTCCTAAAAATTATAATAGAAAATAATCTCTTGAAACTTTTCCCATATAATTCCTATATTTTTTTTTTGAATTTACGTGTAGGAAATTGCGCGATACTCAATCTAAAACCATCACGGATGAGCGCACTACCTCTAGGGCACACTAAGATTAGGCTATAGAGCTCGAACCTATAACCTCCCACTTCGACAGGAGGGGAACAGTTGAATTACACCCATATGAGCTCAATTCCTATATGCTTTGGGAAGATTAATCATTTTTATCCTATGTAGAAAACAGATTCTCTATAAAAATAAAAAAGTCTCATTTTTTTATGTCCACAATAAAAAAACCCTTATTTCATAAAAAAAAAAAGAGAGAAAAATCTATTTTTATTATTAGTCATCTCTCAACAGTAAACTTGATTCTTTAATAAGGTGGATTCCATGCATGTGAATGCCTGCCTGTCTCTCTTGCACAGAAGAAGGAAAAATACACTCTTTTGTGTGCGGAATCTTAAAATGCAACTAGAAAACATACACTTACTGTGTTCGAATCCAACACATGCAAGTATGCAACGACAGAAACCTCACCTTCTCCATCCTTCATTGCAGAATCTTTCAATCCACGTATCTCTATTATGTTTTCCTCACTTTCCAGTTTCCATACAAGAGCTAAGGCTGCCACTTTTGTTTGGATTCCTCCACCCTTCCTCTCTGCTGCTTTCTTGTAGGCAGACCCCATGCCAAGCACCGCCCCAGCTTGCATTTGAACATTTCCCTTTCCTTCACCTCTTTCTTCCTTTGCAGCTTTTTCCTTGCCTTCCCTTCCACCTGCTTCACACACCACTCTTTCCATGTAAATTTGAATTGTTTTCGGGCAACATCACACCACCTGAATGCCCTAAATTACCAACAAGCATACATTTCATAAACACCTCCTAATCTAACAACAAAACAAAACATATCACTTGACTGCACTTAAATTGACCCTCAAGTGACAATAAAGGTGAAAGGATTCAATTATCTCCTTGGTATGGTGAGGTCACAATTTTTAAAATGTTAAGCCGTGATTTTTTTTAAAAAAATCTCACGAAATATATAATTTGAATTACATTCATTAGATCTATCTAAACATAAAACTGGTCTATTCAACCGTTTGATTTTTTTTTTTTTATTATAGACTGGTCTCACTCTCAGAACCTCAGACGTCCAGCATAAGAGAATTTAGGTTTTTAACTGTGAACATCTGCCAACGTCTCTAATACTCCTCTTTGTTACCTTCTAAAAAAGATCATATCTTTTGAGCTAAATTAAAAAATAGCTTTTTTATAATTTTAATAAAACTCTTATTTTTAATGAATCTTTTAACAGCTTCTAAACAATGGTGACTAAAAGTGAACTACTCTATAAAAATTCCTATGTTCATTATGGCCAATTTGCATAATGTGAAAAATGATGTGAATCCCATACAAGACCATCGCGATACCCGTAATGGGATTAATGTTTCTTTTTATCATTAATTTTTTAGTCTGAAAACACAAATATATGATCACTTAATTTAATTAATTCTAAAAACAATGCAATTCTATACAAATATTATTTAATTATTTACTCTTTAAATGACAGTGGCTTCGGAATGAAACGAAAATATAATTGTATGGAAATATGGTTACATTAACAACTTATTTTTTTTTTAATAAATCTAAACAATAAAATATAACAAAAGAATTTTGAAAATTAAAAACAAAACGAAGGAGAGTCTCAATCATGTCAAAGCTGGCGTGTCATTTTTATTGGAGCATGGACGACGGGCCTCTCCATGGGGACAATCAGCACATGATCTTATACTGTAGATTCATCATTCGTGTATTATATGTTGGCATATGCTAGAGGTGTTCTTTGGTCGTGCTCGGTCCGGCTGTACTAAAAAGGCTCCAGTCCGAGACTCGAGCCCGATCAAAATACAAGTCTGTCCGATCAAGTTCGATTATTTTGTATATATATATATATATATATATATTTATTTTTATTCTTTAGTCTGTCAGTTGAAAGTGGGGCTCAATCATCGGTACATTATGTTGGCTACGTGGATTGGGCATGGGTAACTGGTGGATTTTTTTGAGTGGAGTGGAGACAAAACTCATGTTAGCCTTGATCCAGAATCCAGAATGCAGACAAAGCTTCGTGTTTTTACTCTATAATGTAATATAGTTGGGACTAAAGTATACATATTACATTATAAAAGTTATTAAATTAGAGGGTATACCAGTATTCGTTTATAAAAATCTCCTTAAAACTCTCACCTATTATTAAAATGTCCTTTCGGCTTCTCTTTATGAAAACAAATCACTCTATTCATTCCTATACAGTTCTCATTCATTGAAAGCATAATATGCACTGTCTTAAAGAATAAGGAAGTTTATCAAAGAGTCTATATCATATTACTTTTCTGGAGTCTAGATGATGTAGTTTTTGAGGTCCTTAGTCACTTTTAGAGTAATTTTGTATTCTGAATGTATAAAATATTACTTTACAAAATGGTTGGTGCAGTACATTTTTTTTATTCTTAATATATTGAGTACTGAGTTAGAGAGATTTATTACATTTTATATCAGCCCGAGGTTGGGACCAACTACCAATATTATTTTAGACATGTTAAAACTTTATAGAGTACTATATTATATAGAGTTTACTGTACAATAACAGTGATTATCACCGATGGAGCTATTTTTAATACATTAAGTACTGTTTTAAAACTTGGCTAATGTATCATAGTTTTTTTTTTTTTCTGATTTCTCATTGGAAGCTGACTCTATGTTGGCCAAGTCAAGATCATATTAAATTTTTAGATCCCTAATTTAGATCATAATTCACGAGTCTTTTAAAAGTAAAAACAAGAGAATAAAGAAAGATATTTATACTTTTTAAATAAGACATCTTCAAGTTAGACTTACCTCTTCTCAAACAAGCCAAGTTGATACGATATTTATTCATCTAAAACAGAGTCATGATAGGATGTCAATTTTAGTAGAATTAATCTCATGTATATGCCACGTACAATACTGGATAAATTTATCTGAAAAAGTACATCAAGATTCAGTTCGAAACAAGGCTTTGGTATCGTCTTTTCAAAAATGATAAAGTTCAATCATATTTTAATTAAATAGTTAACAATATCTAATACGCATTATTCATAATATACATATACAATGCACTTTTATACATTAGTGTTAAAAATCAATCCATTTTGGCAGTTCCATTTATCTTTAAAGTACTTTCAAAATTCAAATCGTCAAAAACTTTCAAGGGTTTTTGATTTGAAAAGGTTGGGCGCATTGACCTTCAATAATCCCAAAAATAATTGGAACATATTATGTTGTATTGTTAGAATATTTGTTATTTTTAATTATTATTAGTATGAAAAAGACATTTCTTATAAAAGTGTGACTATTAATTTCTTTATATTTATGATATTTGATATTTGACATTTTATAAGTATTTACGTAAGTGTAGCACTCCTCCCTTTTCTCTCTAATTATCAGAGTAATTTTTTATTTATTTAACAACACGAAGAAAGGGGAGAATGCCATAACACGAGTCAAGTCTGAATCAGAAGATTCAACCCTTAACTGGTCCAATTAGTGTGTGCATATTTATTTTAATTAATTAATTAATATTATTTATGAGATCATGCTGTGTCATAGGTTTGCTTGAGTTTAATTAAGATTAAATCTAAATTGAATCCTAATGAAACTTAATCTTTTTTCTAAAACAATTTCGATTGTGGGTGGATCTTTGAAACATTAAACCAACTTTCCAATATACCATTAATTTTGGTAGCACTGATCTAAGAGTCTAGACTAGGAAGTTTGAGTTGTTCTGTTAATTATGCAATGTACGTCAACCACGTGTGATTATTTTTTAATTAGGGGCCTATCTAATTTTTAGGCTGGCTGGTCCCACAAAAGGAGTCTTTAAATTTGTCCCATTTCAATAGTGTCAGCCTGCACGGGATCTTAGCCTTTGAGAGGATTATTCGATTAGGCTCAATTTTCATCTTATGCACGTGTGCATAACGTGGATGAAATCTAAGCTGGACTGTGTTATTATTGAAAATAATGAAAGCCTTGTAACTATAGTGGTCCATCACCATTTCAATCTATTCATACTTGAATTATCTAGAAGATTAGAAAATAATCATTTACTTAACCAAATCACGCCAATATAAGCGCCCTTACCTCTTTTTCCTTGTGTTTTGCTTCCTCCTCAAATCGCAGTTTTGCTCCTTCCAATCCACAGCTTATTAGTGATATCTCTTTGATGGGAGGAGTTGAGTCAGGACTGGAACTGCTTGAACTTAGATCAGGTGGAGTACTTTGAGTTCCCACATCTCTAGTTCGCAAATTCCTGTGGTTCCCATGCCTTCTGTAATTATCCAATTCTACAACCAAACCATAAACAGAGATGACCCAAATCTCACAATGCAATCATATAACTTCCAAGTTTTATTATGGGTATTATGTATCCATATCACACAAAAGACAAGTACTAGAGGAAAAAAAAACCTGTAATTTGAGGCTCTTCTTCATGTGGTGTCATTGGCCTTGATTTAAAATCGAGTGAATGAGAGAAGAGCAGAGGTGCAGACTTGGTAGTATTCTTCCAAGTGGCTAAGGACCTTCCACTCAATGTTCTGGCAGACAAACACTCCGTCGGGACTTGTCCGGAGAGTGGATTGCATATATACCTCTCAGCTTCATTCCACTTGGAGTGCAAAGGATTCCCATTACATATACTCTTCATTGATGGTAAAGATTCCCATCCAGACCTTACCTGGAGAGCTGCCGGCAATTCAAAAAAGAAGAGAAAAGAAATCGGTTACTCATCTCAACCAAGATCATCATGAAACGCCATTGCCATTTTCTTCACATAATTAAGTTTACCTTGGAGAGCTGCACTGAAGGAGTATGTTGATGGATCAATATGGTCTGTCGAATCATGGGGTCAAGAGGTAAGTGTATTAATAAGAAAGAAAAAACTAGCACGGAAAAAGAAGAGGAGCTGCTTTTTTTGAACGAAAGGGTAAGTATTCATTCAAGCAGGGAAAAATCTTCCCGAAAATGCTTGTACACTCGTATACTTGTACATACTATCTGTTTAGGTAACTAGGAATACCTCTTGAGGAGTATCCCGGGGAAGAAGCAGTGCTAGAGATGGAGGGTGCATGTCTGAAGGATCTTGCTTCTTCTCTAAAACTTGTCAAGTTGGAAGCTGAAAATCTTCTTGACTTGGTGTTTTCCTTAGTAATGCAAGACTTGAAAAAGTCATCCTGTAGATTGAAATCGAGCCCTTCTCGACTCCGGTCAGCTAGACCCTGTTGCTCCATGGTAGAGGCAGAGTATTCTAAATGATAAAGCTGCTGCTTACTCTTAAGGTTCTTGTTTCCTCTTTTTCTTCTTTTACACTAGTCCCTCGAGTGTATATGTGTTATCTATCTTCATGGGAGTATGGGATTTGACGTCCCTGAAATTTTGGCCCTTGTTGGGTTGTTTTCAAGCAGCTAGGAACAGAAGGCAGGGGTATCCATTATTATGAGTGGGGAGGGAGCAGATTTGGTTTATGTGCATGACTTGTGGTTGTCCTTCATCATCACAACGTGTGAAGCACCACCGTACAACATGTGTGGCCCACTCACTCATCAAACTCATGGACCATCATGTGCGCATACGAAACATTTAGGTCATCTAGGCCTACTTCTACTTGCATTTGATTAGTAAATTCTTTCTTCTGAAGTGTCCACTAGCTAGCTTGGTTAATGGATTTCATCTTCTTAGCCCAGCACGTCCATTGAGATTATTGGATAAAGTGAAATTTTATTTATTGTTCGAAATTATTTACAGAATATAATTTAAAATTCTAAAATTTTTTACTTTATTTGAACATAATTGTTTTCTTTTAAGTGAACTAGATCAAAGTGATACTTTTTATCAATCTTAGACCCAAATATTATTATGCAAATGCCCCTCGTCCGGCAATCACCTTCAGCTTTTGAATGGCTCCTGCTACAGCCATAGAATCTCTTCCACTAGGTCTCATCTCTTTCAATACATTGGTTGAAGCATTGATAGATGATGAAGATGAAATCCTCCCGAGGAAGTTAAGAGGCAGACAAGATTCTCAAGGCAAAGGGGGTATTCACATCTTTTTGGCCCTCTCAACTGGAAATACAGACCACTCTGGCCTACGAGAAGTTTGAAATCATTCTATTGGACATCTAAAATTTTCAGCAATTTTCATTCAAAAATTTCAACACTAGTGTGCACACATTAGAAATCGGCCACTCTAAGATACTATTGGAGCTGCTGTGAACGAGTCTCATATTAAAAATATAGAGAGAGATGTAGGAGTTTATAAAAGACTTGAGTCACTCTACCTAACATGCTAGTCTTTTGAACTGGAAGCCCAGATCCTAACAAGTGGTATCAGAGCCAAGTCTCAAACTACTTCATGTGGACTCAAGAGATCTCCTAAGCAAACGGGATGGCCGGCATCACTCTCTCCACTAGAGTGCCTCGTTCGAAGGAAATATTGTTGGAGTTGCTGCGAACGAGTCCCACATTGAAAGTGTAGAAGTAGATCTAGAAATTTATAAAGAATTTAGATTACTCTACATAATAAATTAGTCTGTTAGGTTAGAAGACCAGATCCTAACATACACATAAGTCCCCTTTAACGAGAATCATGAGAGACATGTTACAAAAATATTGACAGACAATGGCTAAAATTTAGCCACTTGTTGGGTCACTTGATGGCACTCGTACCTGTCTACCTTTCTAGAGCCTCTGTAAAAATGAAAAGCACGAAAAAAGAAAACTTTCCATCTATTTTATAAAATAAAGGTTCTTCGTCAGATTAAAAAAATGAGTCATGTTTTCAAACAATTCATGTTTCACAGTGGTGTTAAAAAATGTAATGTATAATATATAGAAATTTTCCTTGTTCAGTGAGATAATATTTAATTCATTTTTAATGACAATAAATATTTTAAAACAAATAATAACGACCTTAATTTTTTACAATCCAACATGAGGTTAGATGTTATAACTACTATTGAATGATATAGATCAAATTTAAATATAATTTTTCAACATAATTGCCTTTTCTTAAAAAAAGAAAAATAAACTCTTAATTGGTAGTATAGTCCAGCATGGTCTGAGTACCTTTGGGATATGCATTATATAAATACATGAACACCCTCTCTTTGATAGCTGATCTATAATTCCGATATCATTTTCCGGGTAACTCACTTGTCTTGAGGGAAAAAAATCATAATAACATCTAACATTAAACTCTTGTTTGGGTATTTTCCATTTTCTACTGTTTCTGAACCAACTTAAACGTTATGGTAAAAGATATAGGCGTCCATCTGTTTTTTCAACCTGGACATTGTGGTACAAGATATTCGCGTGCATCTTGCTCTTTGTTTCCATTTCCATTTAAGATCTTTTGAAGATTTATTGCAGAGTTAGCACAGATGTACTTGTATAGCCATTGGAACCCTAAAATTGCATTTAGTTTTGTAGCGTTTTACATACAAGGTAACTGTTGTGTACCCAAGACATTGCGTACTCAACAGACATATTCCATCCAGAGGACCATTTTCTACGTATCTTACCATTTATCACCACTCAGCGGTTGAGAGAACCAGAATCTAAAAACCTTGGTGGGGTGATTGAAATTTTAACAACTAATGGGAGAATGGATCCAGTTGAGTACTTGGACAGAGGGTAGACCACCAGTTTGGAAAGACGACAGGTGCCATACGAGAGTGTGGGGTCCTAAGCCATGTGCCCGATAATAGGGTCTACGACCCAAAGACATCTAAAATGTCAGAACAACTGAACCTCTTCTGGTGGAACCTATTTTAGTTCTTTAATTTTAACACTTGGGTGTCTTCAATTTCTGTCCTCAGTCCATATATACACGGAGAAAGAGAGAGAAAAAAAAGAGCTTCCACAGCAGGACCACCACAGAGATGGGTCCTCTTCCTGTTTCGATTTTTGAATTATGAAATGCACAGCCTCGTCACTTTCGACTTTTATATATTTGAAAATTAATTTCGAATCCATATTTTAATTTTATATCATTCGGTGCTTGAGTAGTGTAAGTCTTTATTTCATTTAATGACGTTTTATTATAATTAAGTTGGATGAAAGAAATGAAGTATTAGTTATTCCTTGCTTAGATTTCCCTTCACTCTCTTAAATTCGGAAAGTAGAGCATCGAGTGTGGAGCTGGACCAGGTGTGTACCAAGAACTCCATGGATAGAGTGTGTCAGTGGAGATATTTAGCTCCACAGAAGCAGCAGAGACAGAAGAAGAGGCTCGTGAGATGATCAAGTTGGGAATTGGGATGGTCCTAAAGCTTTTGTTTGCATTGGCTGGCAACGTCTACTTAGACAGGCCCACGGATAAGATGGGCCACCCCGAAAGATTAAAATGAAATCAGTAAAAATATGGAGATGTTGAGGGGTTAATTTTTTTGAGAGAGATTGCTGGTTATTATGAGTTTTCTTTTTTGGAAATTATTTACTGTAAATTAGATGGATGTAGCAACGGACGGTGAGAATGAGTAAGATGGGATATGATATTGAATAGGTAGCATGGAAAAAAAATATTTAACGATTATTTTATATATTATTTTTGTTAAATTTTGTGAAATCTAATTATCAGATATTGTCAATTTTTCATAACCATAGTTATAGATGGCAGACCTTCCTTTGGGGGTTCAAGTCTATTGTTGATCTTAAGTGATGGTAAATTTAAAGACACAAACCTCACCACCACTCCTCTGCTCCATTTTTTCACTATTCATATTTTGGCTCAAAAAACCATCAACAATATGGTGAATAAGATTTTTAATTAATCATAATATATTACTTAATATACAATATAAAAGTAAATCTGAGTTCTGAATTTTTTATTTGCGTCAAGTTGGCATGCGTTGGGTCAACCCAAATTGCATCCCAAATTGTTCGTGACTTTAAATTTGGCTTGAGTTCAGGTAGAGTCTAGCCTAAATAAACAAGTTTAAACATGAAACTTGACTAGAAATCTGAGCTTAGGCATTTTTTTATTTAACAAGGCTTAGGCACTAGGGTAAAAGCCTATGGAGACTACTTAGTTTTTTCTAAATTATTTAACCTCTTTTATAAAAGATAAATTAGCGTTTACAATTCTTGAATTCATAAAGAGTAATTTTTCAAGGGTAGCGCTCCTCCCACAGGTAGTTTGTGTAATGAGACACGAGATTTAGGGTATTGTCCATTTTATCCTTCCACTGCTATATAAAAGCATTTAAAAAAAATTCAGTAATCCAGTCAGTGAGCCGATCAGTGATCTGATTTCAGTGATTCGATTTGCTGTTCTGTATGAAAAAAAGTCTCATTTGGATAAATTTCAGTGATCCGGCGAGCTGGTCAGTGAGCTGATTTATATCGCAGTTGAAGGGTCAGTGATCCAACGAGTTGATTCGAAGGGTAAAATGGACAATACAGTCGGATTACACAAAACTCTTGTGGGAGGATAGCTACCCTTTTTTCAATTGAGACAACAGATAGAGGGACTTTAACAAATTACCCAATAAACCAAAATATTTTTAGGCCAACTTGGGTTTTCTAAGTATGAGCCTGATCCAAACCTCAAATTCAAAATTGAACATCATTTTTAGTCCAAAATTGAACGAGGCCAATATCACATTTTTATGCCTTCTTATATAGGATCGAATTAGATCCACAATTTCTGCTGACCTTTTCGTAGGCACGGTCCTTGAACGCCCCAATAAAACGATATCTTCTATTTTCCCTTAAAATAGAATGAATAAATGACTTTAAAAATTGACAATGATTAGGGGTGAAACTCGGGTCGGGTTTTGGCCTGAACCCGAATGACCTGACTCGAAAATTATGTGGGTCGGGTCAGCGGGTTGAGAAGTCAGAAACTCGCACTAAATTCTGATCGGGTTGGATTGAGAGATTTTTAAGTTAACCCGACCCTACCCGATAAACTGACCTGAGCCGGTAAAAAGTAGGCTAAAGTAGGTTTCAAAATGCAGGTCGAGTCGGGCTTCGGGTTGAGTCGGGTTATAATTCGGGTAGGGCAGGTCAAGAGGTCTGGGTCAAAAGTTCGGGTCGGATCAAGTTGGATTCCATATATTAGTAACTCGGGTCGGGTTGGATTTTAAAAATCCAACCCGACCCGGCCCGATTTCAGCCCTAACAATTAGGTTGGCTCAAGTCAAAAGCTGGTTATCATTAGATTCATCCCTAGACGGGCCAGACAATTCATCTCAGAAATAGGTCAAGGCCCAAATTTCAGCCACCGAAGTCCCTTTTATAGTCTAGGTTAGGGCTAGCTCTAGGCCATCAGAGCCCACTTACAACTAAATTGATGGACCAGTGTGCGGACAGTCCACATTGAGATAGTAGCATAAATGGCAAGATAATTGCCATCCATTCTATGGCGCCTCTCTTTTGAAACAGAAGTTGTTAGGTTTATTTTTTCAAGAAATTATCAGATTCGCAAAGTTGAGTATAAAAAGTCAAGTCTTATATATCTATTATTGATTGGTGAAATTTAAAATTTTAAAATAGTAAACCTCTTTTCAATAGATGGTGAATATGAAGGACTAGCCATATTATACTCACCTGGACCTAACCACTGTCGATAAGACTGCTAATAGGGCAGATCCTAGTGTAAGTTTAATCTACTTGGGCTGAATTTGCTCACTGTGAAGGCCCGTTGGCGGAGACCAGACCTGTTTTTTTAGCACAAATTAAACGAGCTAGTCCTTGGTATCCTCATTTTTATGATTATAGACACTAGTCTCATCTGTCCATCTAGCATGATATTTTTAAGTTTTATTTGTCCATCCTACCCAACTATAAATGGGCTAGTCTTCAATATCCGTTTGCCCAACCCAATCACATAGCTCACCCTGACCCAACAACATACATAATACAGATTGGTGATCCTATCATATATTGATTAGGTTGGGTCCAGACTCAGGCTTGTGTCTCATAGTTCCAAACAATCGGCCATTGGCACCTAGAAAACTGCTGCTTTGCGCTTTCTACTAGGGCTTGTATCTACATCCTAATTCTTTTTGGGCCCTTTCAAAGGACTAGATTGTAGCCATCTAAGTTATGTACTTATTTTGACTATTGATCGCTCAAAGAAAAGACACGTTAAACGAAAATTATCTAATGTGAGAAAGGCCATGTTTTAAATATATAATTCTGTACTAAAACTTGGCCCAACATTAAGCTAATCACCTTTTTTTATTTGAACTTGCATTTTTCCAGCACCATTCAGGGCCAAGTCCGAATCCTCGGTGCCCGGAGGCAGCTTGGATATCAGGGAACCAAGACAACAAATTTATTATGTCCCGGTTTTCGATCAATTTTAAGGACTATGATGTTTGCAATTATGTCTTTCTGTATTAGAGAGCTAACATCCATATTTATCTAATTGTCTTCCTATTTTTAGAACTATGTGACAGACCTGAGACGGATCGAAGATCACCAGTCCCCTGTCCTCACTGTCTCATCGTTGGTTTCACCAAACAGAGATGGGCTGATAGGGAATTTTAAAACCACGATTCAGGATGGGAAGTAGTGAATGAATCACTGATCTCAGGCAGGAATGCTGCAGAAAGTTTCATTATTACTTTATTAGTATTTTTTTTTAAAAAAAGAAGAAGATGATGATGAGAATATTCAATTCAATAACCCCCAATTTTTAACATTAGATCAAAAATCATATTAAATTAAAAGATTATAAACAAATGCACGAGATCTACCATCTAAACATCATATTTATATCATAATTACTCCATCCACCATCCTCATACTAAGAAATCCAAAAATTTCACATATACTCCATGATTTTCATTCTCCAACAATAATCTGAAATACTAGAAATATTCAACCTCTTAACATATTTTCTTATTTCATAAAACAAAAAAAAGAAAGGAAAATGACCCAACTTGCTGATAGTACCTAAACCTGAAAAAAAGGAAAAAAAGATCGCTAATGACCCACAACTGGACTTGGGAATTCCTCCTGGTTGGATCAGTTGGTGAAGTTGGGAATACAGGCGTGAGGCTCAGGAACCTTGGCAGCAGGAGAGGGTTCAACAGTCTGACTCGGTGGGACATGCTCACCCAGTAACTCAGCTGGTAACTCGGGGATCCCTTTGAGATAGAAGGTGTAGAAAAGCTTAAAGGGGAAAATGAGCTGCTGCAATTTCACCTGCCCATGTACACCTTCGAAGATACCCGACCCACCTGTTACAGCCAAATATGTATCTTCATACGTCAGATATGCCCCCTGTACCGATATGTGACCATAGTCTCCGAAGTAGAAGCTGTAGATGGCCTCGTATCGATCTCCCTTCTTCTCCGGTACATGTTGGATTAGAACACAGATGCCGGCGGTTATTCCGACACGCTTTTGGAGGTTCCCGTGATACAACTGCACGTGACAGGTTACACATGGTTCTCATCATGCACAAGTAAACAAAACAAATTTTGGATGCACCTTCGTATCAATAAATAATCCTTGTCATGAATTTGGATGGGCAGTGTTTGGCGGGGCATGTAACATGCACATGGGAAGGTGTCATCTTCAAAGTTGTGAATTATAAAGATACATTTGAATGTGAGTACTCATTCAGCCATCTATTTCATGGATCAAGTACAGAATTTAGACCTTTCAGTACTACAATCTATGGTAACATCAATCAACGGCTATTGCATGTATCAATTTAAGGATGAATTCATGATGACAAGAATTTTCACAATGACTACATGACTGAAGTGACCAATTCATTTTTAAATTGATACATGTGGCAGCCATTGATGGATGGCATATAAATTCTCCGGTGCTACAAGAGGATTCGGAATTGAGATTAAATTAGACGGCTTTAAAAACCTTAGATGGGTCGGAGTTTCTTTGTATGAAGATCTTGAGTGAAAAAAATGGATCTCACATTCCAGTTACATGCATGGCAAATGTGCTTCCTCTTAATACAGAGTATCCTCTGGATTTAGGTATTAACAATTAAATTTCACTCTCATCCAAAGATGAACATTCCCATAGTACAAGTGGGGCCCTCTTATCCACTGACAACAACGTTGTCATACGAATACAAACCATTGCCAAGCGCAGAGGGTATTTAAGAGATGCTGTCCCTCAACATGGACGACTTGAATGACCGGTACAGGCAATAGGCCCAATAAGACGCAGAGGAATGGGTCATCAGCTTCAATAATTTCCATCAAAATAATCTAGAAGCCCACGACCCATTTAGAGGCTCTCTGAAAGAAGCCACAGACTCGGCCCATCCTAACAAGAGGGCGAAAGGCCCAAGTTAGACTAGAAATTAAACGGGACGTCAATGACTTGTTTTTCTGAGTCCACGTTGACACCTCCAACCAACCCTATTACTCTTATCTTTGTGGTTTTCCAGAATTATTATTAATGATTTTTCCATGGTATGTATTAAAAAATTAAGATGATCAGACGGTGACGATACCTCAACCATTTGATATCAACCAAGTCCATACAAATCTCAAAAACCACATTGGCGGGGCCCACAACTTGTCGGCCATTCTCCCTGGCAAGTTGAGAATGAGGAAGCCCCAGATGCGCATTTCGAACATTCAACTGAGGGTAAAAATAGGCCCCACTTAAGAGTGTTATAAATTTAAATTGATTAAAAAATTATTTTATTTTTTAGTTTACATTTCAGCTTTGGATTTCATGTTCATTTCGTGCACTTGTTTAATAGGAAAAATATTTATACAATAATTTCATTTTAATTTTAAAAGATCAAAGATCGCTGAAATGACCCATTAGAGAACAGAGGTTTTCAGCCTACAGAGAAGGCTAGATCTGCTCTTCAACCAAATCGCATGGCAGAAAATTCGGTTATTAATACCCAAAATAATACATCAGATGATGAAAAAGCGGGTAAGTGAGTAAGAAATTACCTTGTTGCTGAAGGGGACAAGATCACCAAGGGAGTTGACTTCTTTCTGGCTCAGACGAAGGTATGCAGGGCTTCCACGGTCTCTCTCGTTCATCTCGTACACGCGGAGTTCTTGAACATCTGCTGATAATCAAAAGGTCAAAATAAGGGGAAGTACCAAACTTAACAGAGGAAGGTGACAGAGGGTGGCCTGATCCGGAAATACCTGGTTGTGCAGAGGCTGTGACCTGAGTTGAGAGAGATCTGGGCAGGATTTTCGATCTCTGGGTGGAGAAATTGAATTGGGTATCAGACAGCCTCAGGTTTCCAACAATAGGGCGTCTTGGAAGGTGAAGGGAGAGGGAATTGGACTGAGAAAGGGAGTTGGTGAGTGATGCTTTTGGGGTGGCAAGCTTGGCGGAGAAAGAGGAGGCTCTGAGAGCTGAAGCTGCAGCCATGGATGGATGTGTTGGAGGAAGAAAACGGCTAATGATGAAAAGCGAGGCTGGTTGGATGAATGGAGAAATGAGCTAGGTAAAATGGAGGAGGAAAGTGGACATTTATAACGGGAATCATTGCACGGTGTCAGAGTGACTGAGCCGCGTCACGAAAGTTCGCATATCCACCGTCCACGACTCCACGTGATGAATGCGTTTAATTTGAACCGACCACCCTTTAGACGACCGAAATGACTTAGGTTAACGAAATATACTAATTAGATATATTTAATCATGTATCTTGGTGCGGCCAGAACTATTTTTATTATTTTAGATATGTATTTTCTTAATAGATTTTACAAACTATATCATTTGAATTATTTTCATCAGAATTATTTAAATATAAAAAATATTTCAAAAAAATATTTTATTATCTGATAAACTAAAATAATTAATGGATGCATTTGAACACAAATTTTAAAGTTATTTTTAAGTTAAAATGTTTTACTTTTATTTCAGTACTACGTTTAAGTTGTGCACGATAAATTATTAGCTGAAATTTATTTATTATAAATTAAGTGAAAAATTCTTTAAATTTAATATCTTCACTTTTTCCACTTGTTATTCATTGTTATTTTATATATTCAATAGATACTTAATTTGAAGCTTGAAATACAATCTTTACTAGATTGAGACATTGAGTCATGATAAAGTATTAAATCTTTATATCTTTTAAATTTTTTTTTTTTTGAATTTACATGTAGAAAATCGTAGGAAATCCACTATAAAACTCCCATGAGTGATATTCACTATCTTTAGGGTATACCAGATTAGATTACGGGGACTCCAACTTGGCACCTCCTGTTTCCTAAGGCGGGAGGTTAACCAGTTGAAATATACCCATATAGACAGCTTTTAAAACTTTATCAAGGTGATTTAGGAATAAATTTTCTATATACAGTACATCGGTCGTTGAGTTTTTCAACAAAATCCTCTTTATAATTTAAACTATTCAAATTCATGAACTTGTGTTTACAACTTGTATTTTGTTGTAAGTAATAATAATTATGATTTATATCAAGTATTAAATCTAAATTACTTTGAAAAATTCAATCACTATGGTTATTGATCAAGGATTTTGGATAAAATGCTGCCCAGCACACTGTTCAAGGTTCAATCGAAGGTGGCCGGAGCCGTCAAACCACAAGCACAAATTGCTCTTGCCAGTAGAATAGTTGAATGAACGACGGCTGTTCACATTTCATTTTTTGACGGATCGGACGGTCGGAATTGTCCTATTGAACTACTGCTGTTTTAGAAAACTGTAGGCGGAACGGAAGACTGTTCTAATCGTGGTGGCGTGCGGGCGACCATAACATAACAGCTGCGGCCTTCCTTAAAAAACCAAAAATGTCGTCATGCATCAAAGAGCCATTTTCCACATTTATGTTGAATCTAATTCATTGATGTGACCAAAAGTTTCAACTTTCAACAGCTACTTTGTATCATTTGAATTTTCTCTTCAATGGCTGAAATAATGTCCAACTCTTTACTATAAGATCATTACAGATTTTTATTTTTTAATTTCAATTCTTAGAGGGCTGATATACCATTTGATTCTTTAGAAAAGAATTTAAATAGAATTCTATTTGTTAATGAGCATAATATGAATTTCTTATTTGGGATTGAGTTTTTCTTTTTCTTTTTAAATGGAGGGTAAGAATATAATCATGCAAGAAGAAGTACAAGTCCAAAGATAAAGAAGGAAAAGCGAAGTTCCAGCCAAGCCAGAAAACACAAAGAGATAAGATTTAAAACAGGACCACCACCATCCAGAAGGAGACCCACAAAACTAGCTGGGGAAAACTAAACATAGCAGTGTCCGAACTGGGCAAAAAACCAAGGCTCCAAGTTAGGACTTAAGAGAGAACATGCTAGAGCAGGAGGTATCCTCTCTGTCGTTGGTGAGAATGTGAAATCTATAGCAAACAACGTCGACGGTTGCTTAGGCAGGGTATCAATAGAATTGTTTGGACAAGTCAACCGACTTAGGACAATTGAGGTTTTCTTGAAGCTTTCTAATGTTTTTAGAGAGATTCATACAAAAATACATAAGAGAAAATGGTACTATCTTTCTTTCATTATCATTTTTCTCAAGACAAATGATTTCACATTTAAATATAATAATGAAATTATTAATAAAACATAAAGAAAATAAACTGCCATGTTGATTTCATTCATAAATTGGTTAAGTTGGGTTTTGAATGAGTGGATCGACCTAAATTCGTGACAATGCAACTCGAATAAAACTCGTTAATATGGTGTTTGAATTTATTTTAGAAAGGAAAGTCCGGTGAACTTTTCTCTTCAGTGCATTGTCATTGATGGAACGAAAGCTAATATAGTAATAGTAGAGCAGTGGTGACTGGTGACTGTATCATGAAATAAATCAGTTTCTATATTCTGTATTCTCCCACGTTTATATTGTGTATATAAACATCTATATACTTTATATAAAGATTCTTTTCTGACTTACAATGAATATGGCAGGAACGGAATACTTGTTTTGGCCGCAGTAGGTGGATTTTTAGGCAGGTAAACCATGTGAACGAATGCATGGTGGGTGGAATATTAATCTAACTCCGTTTCTGCAGGTTTGGGCTCGTCCATTAATACAAGGATCAGATGGATTGACGAGATTATTTTCCCAAGCTATTTGATGTGATGAGATTGCTTCATACTGTGATGGTGAGTTCTGGTGAGGGAGAAGAATGTTTTCTCGATACTGAATTACTGACGGCTGAGGGGTTCTACTGGTTATAATTAAATCAGTGGAAAAGAAAGAAAGAAATGTTGAATTTATGCTTAAGAAGATGAATAAAGTGCTTACCTATCACTCAAGTAGTGCATTCAAGCCGGAATTAGAATTTGAGTTAGGGCATGTCTGACTACATGAAAGTATATGAGTAATAGTTTGTAAAATCTAATTTTTCAATTGATATGTTGTATAAATATAAAATTCATATAATATAAAATATTCTCATTAAAAGTCCAAATCAGGATAATAAATAAAATCCAAGTCATGTTTGAGTTTTAGTTTGACAAATTTGGTTTAATTGGGCTCAGACCGTTTAATTACAGTTTGAACCATGGCTCAGATAGACCCCAAACCTGGTCTGGCCTGCCGAAATTGCACCCTAATTACATGGGTGTAAAAGTTAAGAATGATGAGAAATTATTAAAAGTAGTTCACATTTAACAGGCAGTCCGATTCCCAATTGAAGATAAACCCAATTAAGCCATGAAACATCAAAGAGGGTGTTTCTGAGTTTCGACAAAGAGGTACATTCAAACAACATGCTTTCTAGTATGGCATCTTGGTCAGACCGGGTCCCAATCTCTAAAATTTAAATGGGGTTTTATGAGCGGGCCTTAGTCAAGAATCCGAGTCCATAGTGGAAAATGGTCCAAGCCGATTAAATTTAAGAGGCAAGGTACTGGACCTGAACCCAACATCGATCCCATATGTATCAGCCTCCTAAAATCCAATAAAAATTGGTCGAAATTCAGATTTCAGATCCATATTTGAAACTCAGTCTCAACCGAGTTTGACACAAATTTTGTATGACCTATTACAACTGGGTATCCAGTTTAAAAAACTAACTTATCAAGTGAAGTGATCCAAATCTAATATATATCACAGATCTTCCTCTTCACTAACCGATGCGAGACTCGTTCAGCTGCCCAATAATCCCCTCATCGAATGAGGCTCTATGGCGAATTGAACATTGCTGGCCATCCCTTTCGGTTAGGGGATCCCCTTAGTCCACTTACAGTAACTTGGGACTAGCTGTGATACCACTTGTTATAAATGGGTATTTAGTCCAAAAGACTAGCCCATTAAATGGTACGGCCCAAGTCCAATATATATCTATATCCTCCTCTTCACTAACAGGCATGGGACTCGTTCAGCTGTCCAACATGAACTTCATACTTTGCGTCATCTTTGACATGACAATTAGTTTAACCAGAAATTTCACTTAAAAATATTTAGGCACCCTGTGTTCTTATTATTAGAGACATCCCTTCTAATTTGATTAAAATATCTCGTTTCTATCTAAGGCGGTATGTTACTCCATTCTGCCATTGTTTTGTTAGTTCTTAAAAGGATATGTCAAGTTGGAATAACTGAGTCATGCGATTCTTACCACTTTTAATTATATGAAATTAATAATAAATTAGATTTTAATTTTATAAAATAAAATAAATGTTGTTGATATAAGAAGTAAAAATAATAATATTCTTATTAAGCATTAATAGCCATCTTATTTGAATTAAATAAAATAGAACCCTTCAATACACTCTTGAAAAGAAGAGGGTCTAAATTATATTTTAAGAACTTGAGAAAATTTAGACGATTTAATCCGAGTTGACACAACTAAATATAATTTTGAACCATTTTTTTTTTTAAATCGAATAAAGCAAGCTAATGAATTCTACTGAGTTTTTCAATTCAAGTATAAAAACTCATCCGGGTAATCCAAATTTCAAGTTTTAGACTCCAACCCAAACATGTCTATAATCACCCATGTAACTAGTTACAAAATCACCATATTAATTTCTAAAAATGTAGCTTCTATATCAACAATGACTGCTCCTAAAGAAATTAAACATATATGACGTTTAAAATAATGATTCCTTTGTCAACTTCAATTTTAATTTGACATCATGATTCAAATTTAATTTTATAGATTTATATATTATTCTATGGGACAAATTGGCCTTACTAAACTAAAGTGTAGATTTTCAATATGTTGATTATTAGAAACAAGTTTCACTAAACTCTTTTATCTATTTGATTTAACAAATAAAGTAGACAATTATGGGTTGCTCATCTCCTGCCATCTATTTTATTTAATTTATATTCGGAACTTATACATGTCTAATGATACTAATTTGTCTAAATTCTCACAACAACTTTTTCATTTTGTTGGATTATTGGACTTGAATTTATTATTAACATCTAATTAAAATCGAGTCATAATGACCACATGATTATTGGCTGAAAAACTTAAAAAAATTTATATTAAATTAAAATGTTAAACTGTTAGACACAGAGCATGTTGGCTTATAGGCGCTAGCAATTCAGTGTTGGTTGAGGGGACTTCTCTAGTGTCACTCTTGGGTCTGTAACAGCTAACATCTCTAATGGACTGATAGCCACAATCTCATGTACAAAAGCCACTTGCATAGGGGTGGAAGAAGTCTCACATCGCCTACGAGGTGCAAAGCCTTAATGTTTATTAGAGGGCTTACCCCCTTCACAAACATGTAACATGTCTTAAAGTCGTGAGCCGATTAGTCCAAGAGTCCTTGTGGGGGTGAGGGGTCCCCAGGAATGGGGTAAGCAAAGTGGACAATATCATGTGGAGGGGACCCACGTTTCTATAAGAGCTAAATTAGAAAAGAATGACTCGATTAAAAACAGAATTTAACTTTATCATTTCTCCAATTAAATTAATTATTATTTTCAAATAAAAGTAATTTATCTTTTTCACGAATCATCAAAGCATGTGAAAGCTTCCCTACCACACACATCAGATAAATCAATCAAGTGTGACCCTATGAGGTAGAATGAGAATCAAGATTCCCACTTCTTGAGGTGAGTGCCTCAACATCATTCAGCCCCTTTGGCTCGTAGATTCTGTGACATTTGACACAAGCCTGGGTTTATTCTACGGTTTAAGATTCTCGTTTATTACTGAATAAATAGTTTAAATCATAAGCTTGACAATCAAATCTTTACCATTAACGGACACCCAAAGAATGTTCAAACTTTATTCGCAAACGTCATTTTTCAATGCAAACACTGTAGAAAATTTTCATAGAAATAAACATTTTATTGAAATCAAAGAGAGATGAACCAAAGCAACCATATCATATCAAACTAGTGTTTAGCTGTGCTACGCAAGTGGGTCTTATTTTATTCAATTAATGTTTTATAATTAAACAATTGATAATTTGTGAATTGGATTTATTAATAAAATTGAGTTTTTTCCATGGATATGTAAATAATTGATTCATTTAAACTATGATCCATACTTGAACAAATACAATCCCTTAATTGAACGGACAAATGCATACTTGAAAATTGAAATGCAGTTAGCTGTTGTCTTAAAAAATTTGCAATTGTTTAATTGCAATATAAATAAAAAATTGATTTGGAAAAAATTGCAATATTACTACGAAGAAGTTCAAATAATTTGCAATAAAATTTCTCAACAATCCGTAGTTATTCTAGTTAATGTTTAGATCATATGTGTTTGATTTCATATTGAAATCTTATGATATTTCTACTTTTTATTTTTGTTGAACACATATTTAATTATTTTTACACCATATTCTAGAATTATCTGTTCTGGAAAAACAGTAACAATAATAATAATTACTGATCATCCCCAGGGTTGGCCTTGAGATCTCCTAAAATCTCAGAGGCCGTAAGGTGAGTGAGATTTCAGGGGCCCTTTATGACTGGTATATTAAAAAGTTTAAGTGTGTGGAGACCCTTTCTGTCTGGGAACTCTAGGCGGCGGCATACGCCGCCTATACCCAGAGCCGGCCCTGATCATCCTACATGAATTATTAAATAAATCACTTTTGGTTGGATTTTAAAATGCACTCCACTGTTCGTGACAACCAAAGTTTAACTCGAAGAATGCTTCTCTCTATTCTCATGTGATCACCCCAGATGGGGCCTAGGATCTGAGATGGGTGTGTACCTTTTCACACTTATACACAGGTACTTATGCTAGTTCATGTACAGAAAGTACAGTGCATTCCGGGGTTTGAATTCACAAAACAGATTAACTAAATAAGGAGCCAAAACAATGAGTTGATCATCAAGTACAAAATCATTTTGTACAAAAAAAAAATTAAATATTAATATTAATAGTAATAGTAATAGCAATAAAATAATGAGGCTTGTGTTGTCCAAGCATCATGGTTTTGAGACTGTAATTTACTGCTGTACAGTGCTGGAAAGTAGCAGAAAACCATCCAAGTATAGATATGTAAGAAAACCCCAATCACCCAATGTCTGGCCTGCCCTTTGTCCATATGCTTGCCGTATTTTTTATTTTTCAAATCCTAACAATCTATTTCTTGGACGAAGATGAAAGAACGACAATATTCTTATCCGATATGTTTCTGCAGAATCTACCGTCAAATTTGTTTCCATGAGGACAGTAACTCACATTTCCTTGCCCATTGATTCCTCACATCTAAACCGACGAGCTAGCCTGCCCACCAGAGCAACTGTCTTGTGTGGGACGCAAGAGCTTCTTCATGGAGCGAAACCTACGTGAGAATGAGGAAGATAAACCCTCCGGTGAGTTTTCCAGATTTGTTCAGTCACATGGTATGTGCCAGGTTGTCAAGTAAGCTCAACACAAGTAAATAGAGCCTTTTGAAGTTGATTCCAAGTAAGCTGAGGACGCTCCTTACTTACTAGATACCATATTTTAACACTCCGCCCATCACGAACCGATGACACTGACACGTTACGATCCGCCACATGGTGAAAGCGTGAATTTATTTTTCTTCATAAATTGAGCATTTCATGTCCATAATCATACACAACAGGGAAGAACTAAAATTGAACATTTGGGAAATTTTACTTTCCTACATTTCAGTTTATCCAAACAAATTAAGCCTTTATCAGACGAGGGCCTAAGGCGATTGTCTTACTTGCCATAGGGTTGAGCCGGCCCTGCATGTTGTGTAAAAATCGAATTCCAAACAACGCACATCTACGGGAATAAAACACAATTTTTATATAGTTTGACATATAGTAATGAGGTAAGTTCCACTAAATCAAAAAGAGAGAAATATAAATTTACTCTTTTAAATTCGTCTCTTTCAATCTCTCGATAACAAAACAAATTTCGCACACAAATTTTCTCCACTCTGTCTTCACAAACCCAAACTCACAGCCAGGGAGAGCTCTCTATTTTTTCTCTTATACAAAAATTCCGAACAAAAGAAGAAAGTAGAGGAGAAAAAAAGGAGAAAAAAGAAAGGAAAGAAATTTCTAATGAAGAAAGTTTCTAAAAGCACAAATTGAGTCAGTTTTCTAAAAATCTCCACTTTGACGAGATTTGCAGATTACTCCTATGATAATTTCATATTGGCATTAAATCTCACATCAACAAAACACATAGGATTGTTGTGCAAAAATCGAATTCCAAACTACCCAACGAAAACAATCAAATATCCATGAGAATACAACACAATTTTTATGTGATTTGGCCGAAATGTACGCCCATGAACAACAATCAGATAAGTTGCTTTAATTAGCAACTAGAGCTACCCCATGGCGGGCCCCACTTGCCAATTAAAAAGAAGAAGAATAAGAAGTTAGAAAAAAAAAATTGAAACAATGACAAGGGTGATACCATGAGTTTACAATAAAATTTAAAAATAAATAAAACTCTTATTAAAAAGAGGGTTGCTTGGATCAAGATTTGCATCAAATATTCAAAAGATGTAAGGTTTGAGGTTTTCTTCGATAATGGTTAGAGAAAAAGAGAAAAATAAAAAAAAGAGGAGATAGTGATGAACTGATGATGATAATGGATAAAAGAAATAGAAAGAAAAAGAGAAAATTAAACTATTCTTCAACGCTCTAATCCAACCGATCAATAGGCCATTCCATGACAATTTTTCGCTGCCATTTTCACAATTTAGATTTTGTCACAGACGGTGATTCTTTGAGATCAAATTTAAGTAAATGTAGTTGACGTGAAATTGGGTTTTTAGAAGCATCAAAGTTAAGTGTAACATTATATTTCTCTAATTTATTATAATCTCTCAAGTTTGAATATAATTGTGACAAAAATATTATACTCTTTATTATTAGTAGATACTCTGTTAGATTTATCCCATAATTTTTTCTTTACGTTAGAAGTTTTTTTCACATAAAATATTGCATCAAAGTAAGACGATTTACTATTCTTGACTTATGTACGTAATAATCTGAGACACTCATCTACGTAGGCCCCAACTGATTGCCAAAGGGATAGGAAATAGGGGCAAGATGCAATCACAGAATCTTGGGGGTATGAGAAAATCCAAAATGAAAACTACAAACCTTTGCAGTCGAGAGAGAACTAGTTTCTTAATAAGAATCCTGTGTGTATCGTCAACAAGGAACTTATGTGCATTCTAATGATTAATGAAGATGGTGACAAATTACTCTCCAGGATGAATGGAGCTTTATGATTTTACTCTCAAGTTGCTTTATCAATGAAACAAAAACAGAAACTACAAACCTTTCAATAGTCATTTGATAAAATTTTCACTGAAATTGAAGTGCGAAAAAACACATTCACACTAGTATAGAGATGATTCGAGTTTTCTTACCAGCCATGTTCCAGAGTTCCATGTAATCTGCTGCCCAACTTTTCTTCCATCGACCACCACTATGATCAAATGTAGTGGCTGGTATGTCTGACATGGCTATTTTCTGAACCAGGTTGGGATGAGTAGGGTTTCATTGTCCGGGACGTGGTAGGTTTGCCCTTGTCCATGTTCAGTCTATTCAGTGTCATGCGTTCAGGGTTAGATGCCACATGCATGTCTACTAGTTGGGTTCAGAACCATTTTTAGAATATTATGTTCATTTTTAAGTTGGATGTTGAGTTAGGCCTGGCAATGTCCACATGCGGAACCTTGCTTGTTTGTTCATCAGTCGGACAAAAAAAAAAAAATGGGCATGTAGGACCCCAAATATCTCCAGTATCGGACCTCTTAGTGACTTCTATGATTGCAGTGTGGCACAAGAGAATACTCATTACATTTTTATAATTTATATACATGAATTTTGTCCATGAATGAAGATCGTTCTGAAAATTCAAAATTTGGATTTGATTCAAAATCCAACTGAGTTAAATATAACTCAGATGAGTTTTTAGACTCAGCTTGAAAAAATATGATAAAATTTGTTGGCGGGCTCAACTTCAAATCCTATTGAGTTGAGTCAATTCAGAATGACACAAACTTGATTTTTTCAAGTTTTTACATTAAGAATAGCTCTGTTTTGAAATGGTATTGACTTGAATCTCAAGTGTTTAAAACGCCCTCAATCCTTTTTTGGCAGATTGAAAAGAAAAGAAAGAAAGAAACAGTCCTTGAATGATGCATTCATGCATGATGTTAAATTATTAATGAATTCCTGATTTCCTCTATGAGGTATGGCGAAGAAGCATTAAAGAAACCGAGACTTGGAGTTTCCAAAGGTATTTGTGCTGCAAAGAATGGTGAATCCACCGGGTGGAATCCCTATGGGAAGTGAGAATCAGCGCCCAAGAATCCCGTCTGACAATGCACATCTGACACTCGTCGATGAAAGTATCAGTAGCTCTTATGGTAGTAACAGTCGAGAAGCAGTGGTAAAGAAGAGAGACAGAGAAAGAAATAGAAGTGGCGTGTACTAGAGGACTCCAGAGATTTGCATGTGCAACAGTAATCAGACTCGTGCACACCCATCTCAAATTCAAGGGTCCAAAGCCTACAGTCTTCTCAAACTCAAGGGTCCAAAGCCTACACAATCTTCTCAATCTCAAGGGTCCAAAGCCCCACCAGAAACAGGACATACTAATATCTATTCCTAATCAGCAAAACCAAAACCTTTCCACATATTAATGATGATGATTGAGGCAGCTCCCATATGCATTTGCTTGATCGTCATCGTCGTTTTCATCATCATTCTCATCGTCATCATCGCAAGATTCAAAGCTATGTGGTGCATGGCCGCTGCCGAAGGCTTGGACATGGTCCTTGAGCGACCTCTTGTGTTTGAAATCAGATCCACAGATGCAGAACCAAAGCTTGCCGCAATTCTTTTCATGGGTGCGCCAGTCTCCACGCACTGCAAAGGCCTTGCCGCACTTGTGGCAGTCGAAGGGTTTGTCCCCGTGCTTCCGCTTGTAGTGGGTCTGCAGAGTTCGAAAGTCCTTGAGAGGCTTGGAGCGAGGGTGTTCGATGTTGTTCTTGCACCCTTGAGCACAGCAGTAGCACGGCATTCTCAGCATTGCGGACGACGCCTCTGCTCCCTTCAGAGAATCCGGGCCCTTTCGGTACTCTGACCCATGTCCCCACATATGCATCTATAAACCAAAATTTAAAACCATCAAAACCAAAACCCAACAGGATTCAAGTAATTGGAGCAATCGGCATGGATTTTTTTCAAGGGTTTGTTCTGTGTTTACTGAACTCCTCTTGGATGATCAGACCCTATCCAACCTGTTGGACTTTTCATGTGCATCTTTCTTTACATCACTTGCAGCAGTAAACTTCAGTGGGCCTTTTACCTCCAATTGCGGGTTCTTCAACCATTTTTTCTTTTTCTTTTAATGAACATCTGTCTGTACACATTCCATTCCACAACAAATCAAACAAGATCCGTATGACAGCAGAAACCGAGATGCATTTAAGGGACTACTTTTTCTTTATTGGACTCCAGTTGGATGATCAGATCATATCCATCCAACCTGTAGATATTTCACCTCTAATTGTCGGTTTTTTTTTTCTTCTTTTTTACGACATCCTTATGGGTGCCACCAATCTATGATGCACTAATTTCTTTGGTCCTAATCATAAGAACATCGTTATATCCTGATAGGTCCCATCTATTCTAAACTCGGGCAGGGTAGAGAGCTCGGATCACTTGCTGGTTGCAAGCATGCTTTCAGCAGAAAATACAGGATTTTAGTGTAGATATTTCTTCCTAGGCAAATGGTTATGATTATATCTAAAAGTGGGCATTGTCCAGCAAGTGTGCGATATATATTAGGTTTAGATCTATTAAGATTAACTAATGAACACTACCAAATGAAGATTAACAGCAAGATCAGCAGTAGCAGCAGCAGCTACATCATTAACAATGATAATCTGTAGTTGAATTAGCAAAGTAGCAATACTGATGGCGCGATACCTGCATGTTGTTATATCTGTTGAAGGTCTTGTTGCAGACAAGACACGGGAACTGTGTTGGGCCAACCATGATTTGAGAAGGCGACGGAATCCAGTAGTGTCCCTCACTACCGGCTACGTTGTTGGGCTCAGGTGCGTCCAGTTCAGTTCCAGGCGGCCCGATGTGGAGAGCGATGGTGACATTGGTATCGTCGTTTAGGCAGCTCTCTACAGGTTTTGAATGATGAGGAATGTGCTTCATTTGGACATTGAATGAAGAAGAAGACGACTTTTGTTGGCCTGGAGGACACAAGCTCAGCAGAATAGAGTCCTCCTCATCGACAGTTCTAGGAGATTCCATGGTAAGGACCAAGGAGACCAGAGAGAGAGAGAGTGTGGCGAATGAGATGTGCGGAGGGGGTGTGCGGAGGGGGTGTGTTTTAGTGGGTATTTATAGGGAGAATTACCCTAGTTGTCTGCACTGTAGATTTCTCATATGTGCAGTCGGTTCTCTGATCCACACCATAGATATAGATACAAAATTGGTGAAAATTGAAGGGCAATAGAGAAGGAGAGAGAAGAGCATAGTTTGGGATGTGTAGAGGGGGAAGGATTATGTTATATATAGGTGGCGTTGAAGACTAGTCAGCAGCAAAGCCAAAAGCTGTCACCGAACCATACATTTCTCATTGTCCCGTCCGTCTTTCCCGTCTTCAAAATGAATCAATCTACCCCATCCACGTTTCACGAATACTTGAGATCCACTCCCCCTAAAGTGCGGAATTTTACTATCATAGGACCTAATTACTTTCATCATTATCATATTGCCGTTAAATTTTTGGCCACACTGTTGATGATGGTCATATGGATCGAAATAAAGCCAGAAAAAGGTTAATTTTGATTTGTTTAAATCGTTATTTCACAATCCATCATTCTCGACCATTAAACTACTTTCTCCATATTCATATTTGATAATGATGACATCGGTGACCACGGCAACGATGAACATGATAGTGATAACATGCATTAATAGATAGGCTAAAAAAGAGAAATTTTGATTTATTTAAAATTATTATTTTAAAATCTATCGTATGCAACCATTAAAGTTACTTTATCCATTGAGCATAAAAATGACTTCTCTGATTGAATGCATGTTTAATGAATAAAAAATAATTTGAAATCATAAAAATATAAAGAATTTTAAAAAAGAACTTTTTTAATTGAATCAAGATGATTTTATCACGTGGCATGTCTATATGCAGCCTTTGACACGTCGCATTGGTTTGGTCGATGGCCCCACCAAATATTGGCTATACAAACCTTACTTTCTCGGATGCAACGTGAAATGAGAGGCCAAAAGAGATTCATATTGACAAGGGATTTCCTATCCATCTAAATCTTAATCATGCCTTCAAATTGGAAATGGGAATGGGTCATTTTATGATTCTGTTTAATGG
Organism: Chimonanthus praecox; assembly: GCA_022113865.1. Taxonomy (NCBI): domain Eukaryota; kingdom Viridiplantae; phylum Streptophyta; class Magnoliopsida; order Laurales; family Calycanthaceae; genus Chimonanthus; species Chimonanthus praecox. Next base: position 9,468,527 of record CM039086.1, on the reverse strand, counting down.
AAGTTACCATGAAAGATTGCAAGATCCTGACCGTCCACTCAATCCTTGCCCGTTTATAGATGATTAAGAGAATAATCAACAAAGATCCAGTTAAGAAGGATACCAATCGGATGGGCAAGATATTCTGATCTCATTAACTTTTCATTAATATATCGTGTAGAAAATCCAAATCTCAATGTCTAAGGTTCAGGCGGTCGTTGCCTGCATTTTTCAGTTTTAGGAGGCAACACCATCTTGGGAAGCATGTTTAAGGCCTGTGAAAGAGCTGTTCTATGGTGAGTTACTCATTTGAATCGTTTGGCGGCTAAACATATAGCTGATAATATGAATAAATAATAAATGAATTTTCTTCTTTCTCATTCGTTCGAGTTTTATACGAAGGATCATCAAAATGATTAAATAATTAGGCCTCACAGTAAAGTTATAGATCTTCTCTCAGAATAAGAATTGAGTCTCGTCTCTAATTGAATCTCTCCGTATAGCCCATCTGTACCAAATCCTATGAACGAACTTATGTGTAGGTGGGCATAGAAAAGGGTTTTTAACCCTAGTTTAAACCATTTTATAGTTTATACACCTCTCACGTGGGATTTTGTGGCAAGGGCAAGTATGGTCCAATTGGAATTAGAGGTGTCCTTAGAGATCATTTGAGTTTTACTCGAGTGGTCTTTACATGATTAGTAGAGATCTTGAAATTAAATAAAGCGAAATTTTTAGTATTAGGAGAGCCTTAACTATAGTAGCAGACTTAGGAGGGAAAAAATTAGTGATCGAAAGTGACTCTGAAGTGCCCTTTATGGAGGTTAATCACTTTAATTAGGAATGTTAAGGAATTGGCTTTGGGTTTAGAGGTGTCTTTTGCACTCATCAATCGTGCAATCAACGGAGTGACAAACTCAATTGCGAAAAACGTTATTGGTGGTTCGACTTGTAGTACTTTTCTGTTATCAGGGGGATAGTTTTTATTGTTCCAATGGAGTTTTATTTTTTTAGTTATTGTTTTTGTGGTTGTTGTTTTATGGTTTTTTGTTTTAGTCTAATCCTTTTAGGCCTTCTGACTTTACTACTCAAAAAAAGAATTTGTCCATGGCTAGAGTTTGAGCAGGGCATACCTCTATATCAATCTAGCCCTTGTTTGGATATATAAAAGCTTATGCCTACCTACAACCTATCGATTGTTCGAAGTCTAAAGCCCAAGCCCTTCTATATACAAATACAAATATAAATACAAATGTCTAATTAATTTGAATTCCACAATCAAATTAATTCATCAGAGGTTCTTCGTGTTCAGACCATACTTAAACCTGAAAATACTGAGTTTATTCATTGAAATCCATGATTTAACTTAAAATCCTAAATCTAAATTATCAAATGCAGCTTGGCCAGCATCAATCTTATTAGTCAAAATCACTAAATGTGTTTATTTTAGGATCCTTAAAAATCACTAAGATCCAATAAGAGTTTCATAGACATATTCAATAAACAGAAGCCACTCTTTTTAACTAAACAAATCAATAAAACAGTCTTCGACTTGACCCGTTGAGGAGTTGTTGTATACATGTTTAAGTTTTTCATTTGTGAAGTGTTCAAATAGATAAACAGGAAATGAGCCGTTAATGTAAGCCCATTATTTTCTAGTTTTTTTTTATTTTATTTAGGGCACTAGACATTTTGTAGTTGGAGAATATTTTAAATTGATGACATGTAGTTTTTTTATTCTGGAGAAGTTTAGACAGGATATATGGAACTAAAGGATTTGGTGAAATAAGATATATCTTAAAAGGAAATATTTCAGGATTCAAACAATATGAAATTAGATTTAGTGGAAAATTTATAAAATAACTTTCCCAATGAACCTAATATTCTGTATGTATGACCCATGTATGAGAAGCATACAGATTTATTTTGTTTAATATTTATAATGCTTCAACTATAAATGAGAAAGAGATTGTCAACCCTAACCAATCCTATTTGATTTTTGAGGAATTGTTTCTTCCTTGTGGTGAGTTACCTTATTTTATTTCTTTTAGCTGAATTTCATTTGCATCTTCAGTTATTGTTCAATTTATTTTTCATTGATTATTTGACATTTTGTATGGAATTTCAATATCCAATGAGGATTCAGGCATGTGATCAATTATACATTTGTGAGAGCCCACCTTGGGTTTTGCCAATAAATTTTGTGTTTTCTCTATCTAAGCCAAAACCTATTGAATTGCCTAAGGTTTAGGTGAAATTCGAGATTTTTCTCAGTTCTTTTAAGGTAAATTTGAATTTAAGATTTTCTCGTTCTAAGCCTAGTTTGAATTTCTCTAAATATGAATTTAGAATTTAGAATTTAGATCTAGAAATTCTCATTTTATTCTAAGGTTTCATCTGTTTGTAACTTTACCTTGCATCAATCATGAAAGATCTCTGCAAATTATCAATAGACTCAATCCAACGTCTAAAAGAAAAATAAAATAAAATAAGATATACAAATTTAACATTGTTCAATATATTAACCAAATCCAATGTCACAAAACACGAATATTCTCGAGAGAGTCAGATGCAGACGTGTGGCACATGACGACACGTGTACTTGTTGATGGGTGGGGGAAGAGAAGATGAAGGGTAGAGTGTAGTGGAGTGGCCAGCGGTAGTGTTCCTGACTCGTTAATCAATCAGAATACAGTCTCTGAGTTGCACCCGTTTTTAATTGGCTGGGACTCACTTTGCCCATCCATACACACATGCATTCATATATCATTTGGGGCTTTACCAAATCAACAACTGCTTGTGACAACTTTTTCATCCAACTCGGCCTCTGCCTTTTATCTCTGCTGCCACTTTTTGTCTTCTCACAAGGGATGGCCTCGACATGAATTTCAGACTTCTTCTGCATCTACTCTTTCCTATTCTTGGTAAACCAAAATCTTACAATGATCTGGCTTTTGTTACGTGACTCAACTTTGTATCACAATCAGGCTCTTTGCTCTTAGAAACATATTTTTGAAGGACTGTTATTAAAAAATGATACTCGGCAATGGTAACGTGTCTCAAGAAAGGATTGAGGATAAGTCGTGGAGCAAAAATCAACTGGAAAGACTAGAGAATAATGGCTTAAATTGAACGATGGCACTTGATAGATTTTGTTTTATAACCTATCGAAAGCTGGGCACCTGGAGCTGTGGAGAGCCAGTGGACTGACCCTTGGCCACTCGACTCATCTTTTGGTTTCGATTATTTGCCCTTGTAGTGAGAAATTACTAATCACCCACTCTACAGAGTGACATCCAGGGGAGAAAGGCAGCGAAAGTTAGCAAGCTGTAACAATCGCTGGAGAAATTGAGAATTCCTTGCCCGTTTGTGGTAATGTGGGTGTTCTTGGTTTCTCTGCAAAAAAGGCTGTCTCAGCTTTTCTGGTCCTGGAGTTCCAACCAAACCAAGGTATGTACCAATGTGCAAATGGTTTCCTTACCCATATATTTCCTCACATCCGAACGGCCCCTGAAGCATATGGATTTGTAACAAGCATGAATTGCTCTGTAATTCATGAAAGGGGACTGAGTCGAATGAATTTTTTTCACTCAACTTGGAAAAATCACTGATTGAAAATTGATGGCGTTGAGTCCTTGAGGCAACTCGAATGAGTTGTGGACATTTTAAACTGAGTCATGTGATGATAGGTTGTAGGATCAGGAGCATATAAAAAAGATGAGCTAGATATAGATGAACTTGGATTCAATGACCACAGTACCACACTGATTGGACTCTCACTTCAATTGTTGGCCTTTAAATGGAACAAATGAAACAGTGTCTGATGACTGGTCGAAAGAAAAGATTGATGGCTGACGATTCCCACATGGACATCGTAATATTTCTTCCCAAAAGAGGAGCAGTTGAATTGGTATGACCGGTCCAGCATGTATTGACGAAAGCAGCAGCAGATGACATTGGTTTGTTCCAGGAAATTATAGTTGCTATCGCAACCCTTGTCGTTAGTTCCTTATGGTTTTAAGTCAAGTCTCTATAGGGTTCAACCCAAGTCTCTATAAGATCAGGTTTTTGTCTAAGGAATTATTTTTTAACAACAAGCAATATTCAATTTATTATTTTATCTTAGATACACGGGTATTTCTTATTATCCAAAATCAACGGGTATTTCTTATTATCCAAAATCAACAGATTCCCTATCCATTCTCTTT